>JAYDZK010000274.1:13465170-13515998 GCA_034509185.1 Euphonia xanthogaster | reverse complement strand
CAGGAGGGGATAAAAGGCTGGGCTGAAGAACAAGAAGGGCAGGTGCTTGCAGCCTTCTGAGGAGATATTACTCTGTAGGGGCAGATGCTTTCTGCTGAGGTATGGTGTTACTCTGGGTGGGTTGGAGCCTTCTGGTATTGTATGGTGACACTGTGTGCATCGTGGCTGTCTCGACTGTGCCATGTGTGGTGGCATATGCTGCGATAGAAAAGGAAAGTAGCTCCTGTGAACTCAGGGCATACACTTGCCTAGGATGGCTACCAGACTTTAGGGTTTAAATTCAAGAGTCACAACTGATGTAGACCACCTGGGCTGCAGGACACTGCAGTCAGACACGGACTCCCAGGACAGTCAACAGAGAAAAGCTGGTGTACCTTGTCAGGTGTTAAAGAAGAGGACCTGATACAGCACTGAGTGGGGCTGTGATTGGGCAGCCTTATCATTCATTCATCACTTCCTCTAATGTAAATGCTGGAGTCTCTCTAAAGTGCTGTAAAAGGTGGTGGGTGATGGGGTACAATAGGTGCTTTCTCCTGGCAGCTGGTGCTAACCCAACAGCACTGACTTTGCAACACCCCTGAGAAAGTCTGACCCCTGAAAATGCTGAGTTACTGTACCCACTCAGCATCCCAGGGCAGGTTTTAGTCCAGCTTAAGTACACATGTGCTTAAGCACTTTGCTGAACTAGGGTTTTGGGCAGCAGTTTAAACAGGAGTGAAGGTTCATGGATGTTTTCTCTGTTTGCTGAAAGCCAGAGCTTAGCTGAATTGTCCAGCTGAATACACACAAATCAAAGGGGTCCTCACTCTTCTCTGGACCTTAAACTTCTGCATGGTGAAGTATCCAGGAGCCAGAAGCTGCTCAACTGGGTCTTTTCAGGGCAAGCCAAGGAAGAACTTACAAGGTAATTGCAAATTTAAGCATATGCTGTTCTTCTTTTCTCTGAGTCCTGCTGGAAAAGGCAGAAAGTGCTGTGTACAGTGCTCTCAGGAGGAAGATGAATCCATTTGATGTGCCCTCACTGATTTTGATGCATCACTCCAGCATTTTGTGCAGCAATCAAGAAAGTGATAAGGCATTTGGATTTCTTGACAACTGTCACCTGCCATATGCCGGACTTAAAAAGAGTCTTTTGTTGATTATATGTGCTGTCTCCTCTTGGCAATCATGGCCATTTTCATGTTTTGGTACTTTCCCATCTTCCACCTCGCAGATTTACCCCTTTTCCCAATGAAATTGTGTTTTAGCTGACTGGAAGCTTTTGCAATTTACCTGTGCAGTGTGGAGGTCAGCAGGAGAGAGCAGCAATCCCTCAAAATGTCTCAAGGCCCTTTCTCTCTCCAAAGGACAAATGCAAAGCAATATAAGTACAGCCCTTTCTCAGCAGCATCTGTAAACTGCAAATATGCTCACTCCAATCTATATCCTCATGTTTCTCAGAGAATTCCCAACTTTTACATGGTTCATGTGTCAGTTAGATGCAATTGGGCAAAATGAAACAGCTTGGAAATGCCTACAGGGTTACTTTGCTGCACACAGCAGTGACCAGCCAGGTGCACACTGAAAAGAATATTTTGTACTCTTTGTTCTGACTGCTGGGATACCCTGACTGGGACACAGTGGAATTGTTTAAATGCAAAAGCCCAAGTTTCACTTCAAAAAAATTTAGCAAAGCCTTGAATGAATTACTGGCCTATTTGTCATCCTGGTATAGAAGGCATTTTCCACCTCTCCTCCTGAAGCTGTTCCATTTTGTATAAATAATAAAATATTCAGTGAGCCACAGAAAGAGACTGGCTCTGTAGCCTCGGGGGGCTCCACTGAGTGTGAGAAGTTCAGGTGAATAGCTTTATCGTAGGTGTATTGGCTATACTGGGTATGATCTGCTAAAACTGCCATAAAGCATTTTGCTTTGATCCAGTCAGCCTTTTCCAACTGAAAGAAAGAAATATTGTGGATAATTTTTCATCAGCTCTATTATGGATGTGCAATACAAGTGACAGTTTGTAAGGAAATGGGAATTAGAAGAAACAGCACTGTGAGTGCTACCACCTTGCACAGTAACCTCTCACTGAGCTGAGCATTTCTAGTGGATAAAGAAGTTAGAAATTTATTCTGAACTGTTACAGATTTGTGATTTCCTGAACTTAAAGGGAGTCCAGAAGACTCCCAAGCCTGTAAGTTATTATATGCCAGAGCAGCTTACACTACTAGTGGCCAGAAAGATAAACTGCACATAAATGAATACTGAGGTGGACTAGTTTGATACTACTCTCCTGAACTTCAGTAAGTGTGAAATGAAAACTCATATAGAAGATGAAAACCATTCATTCAATATATATATTTTATAGAAATAATGTATAGAGATTGCTTTTATTCCTTTTTTATAGCTAATTAATTTTTTTGAAGACCAAAATGTCTAAAAAATAAAAATATATTATAGCAGACTTACTTTACTCCTAAAACTGCATAAATCACATGGTCATCACAGCCTTTAGAGGTGTTCAGCAGACCAATGTGTAGCCCTGTATCTTCAGTTGTAATAAATCTTAAATTAATGCAGCATCAGAGATTCTGGAATAAAAGAGAAGAAGTTGAAGAATTTTCTCTTAGTCTGGGTTTAATGAGAGACATATCATATCTCCCCACCCAAGGCATTTGTACTTTCTTTGCAATTATCATTACAGCTAATTAACAGTAAATTCTCACATTCACCAGATATGCTTAAGAGGTGATGATGCCAAGGAGGAGTGGAGGGAAAGAGAGATGTAAATTTTTAATACCTTATTTGCCTTACGTCTGCATGGGAACCCTGAATAATTGATGGTAATGGTGGTTAACCCTGAGCCCAGCAAAAGGATCTTTACATGTTATCCATTCCTCCATAAAAGCTCTCCCTGACACAGAGGGTGGCTTTTGAGGCACTCATCTGTGATGAGAGTTGTTACTACCAATTAAGGATGTTGATTGACAGCTGCTCTCTACACAGAGGTTTCCAGAAAATGCTGTGGCTCCCAACCCTTCTCCAGCTTATTGTTACAAGGGCAGGGGGTTGGTGTCCCCTCAGATTTGCCATCTGATCAGCTCAGGGAAAGGCTGCAACTACCTTTGGTCACAATCAACCAGCTGAGCTCAGGGGGTGTCAGTAGAAGGCCTGTCCATCTTTGAACCTGTGACTGGAGTGGGTCAGGGATTGATGGCACAGCCTGCTCTGCTGGCTGGTGACCTTCTGCATGAGGCTGGCCAGATGTTTCTTCCAGCTGGACAAAGACATGTGAATTAAGACATTGTTCAGAATCTAGTGAAGCCAGCTGGACTCTCAGGTTACATTTGAACAAAATTGAAATGAGAAAGGAACTGTTCCCTGGGCCTAGGGGACAAATGCCAAAACTTCTTCTCTTCTTCACAAATTGTAGATGTCCATAGGGCTTAACAGACACAGTTTCTGGTCCAGTCTGTTTCCTAACCTTTAGCAAAATCTCACTGGCACATGCAAAAACCATGCTAGAGAGTGTGGTGAAAACCCCCTAAACCAAACCAGACTGGTCAATGGGTCTTGCTCCATCTGCTGATATTGGGATAACCACTGTGGCACCCGAGCTGTCTCATGCACTGCTGATAGAAGTTGCCCTGTTTGTAGTCTCTGCCAGAGAATACTGGGCTGGGATACAGCTCCAGTCACCCAGTTTAACAACCTTGTTCAATTATTTCTGAATGTCATAGGGTGTCCTGGAACTGTCAGAGAGCTCCCACAGTTTGATATCAGAGCTAGGTCAGATTTGGCTTTTTTGCTGCTGGGTTGTGGGCCTGGGACACTTTCCATGTCAGATTGCTTTTTGAACTGGAAGTGGAAAAGGGAGTGTGCTCTGGAGCTCAAGAACCCTGTTTTCAACTGGATCAGGAAGATGCCTGCTTACTCTGTCTGGTTTTGGCAGAGGTACCACAGATATCTATTAAGAAAGCTCCATCTTGGTCCTAAAACTCCATGAAATGGTTTAATTATACCCTGCTCTTAACACTCTCCAGGAACAGGCAAGATATCTGGAGGAGTTCCTCACTTCACCTCCACCTTGTCTGACGGGTCTGATACATTGGTTAGCCTCCCACACAAGATGGGACACGGTCCCCCTTTGCCATTTACAGTCCCCTCCTTGGCATGGGGTCTGCAGAGAAGAAAAACTTTCCCCCCACTTTTCTAAATCCACATATAGAGGATCTGTTGTGCTTTGGGCTGTGCAGACCAATAGTGAGAAAGGCCAGGAGTTACTGAGGGGCAGGAAAAAAGGTTTCCTTTTCCCTCCTGCCCACCAGCATGGGTACAAGGGAGGCTTTCACTTTGTGGCTGCACCAACCTCTAAGAGAAAACTCTGTGTCTGGAGAAATTTACTTTTCAGTATTACGAAAACAACAGGTAGGACAGAAAAGAAAAGTTGAAGGAAATATTGTGTCTAATCTCAGTGATGATAAACCTTTCTTCTGATCCATCTTAATGAAGCTGTAATTGGCAGTGACTGTTTTTTGATTTCCCATGTGTGCCAGGAGATACTCCCCCTCTTTCTTCAAGGGCTGGGTTTCACCTCGGCTTTATTTGGTGAGAGGCAACTGATGTTTAGCACATACTGATTGCGTAGCCTGCAGCAGTTCGGGCTGTAATGTGGGGGCTGCAGCACTGTGCTGAGCTGGGAGGATCAGCTGCCGTGTTCAGGGCTTCAATGAAGACAGGCTGATAAGGCACTAAGGGACACATCTGCACTAGTGGGAAGGATGCGGGATGGAGTGGGGCAGAGGAAAAGGGATCAGATGCTTTCTGTTGTTGAAACTGATCTAAAGCCCCCTGCACTGTGCTTAGAAAAAGAGAATTTCCCTCTCTCGTGGTGCTAGAGCAGATGCTATTCCAGCTGGAGGAAATGATTTGCTTTGGGCTGATTGGCTGAGCAGGAGTTAGAGGCTGCCTTGGAGGCACGGCCCAGGGACTACACAAAGCTTGTGGTAATTTCTGGCACTTCAAGGAAAATCTATGCAACAAACAATTCAGGGGGAAATGAAAGTTGCCAACAAATGCCTGGCAGAATTCAAGGGCTTTCTAATTTTGGTGGTCATGGCCATTAGAATAAAACATACACTTACTTTCAAGAATCCATAAAGGTTCTTGTTTCAAGAACTCTGATGCTGCTCCTGCCACTGCTCAGCCACTTTGGGTTTAAGTTGGATGCTTTCCTTCTGCCACCTCCTGAGGTGGATGTAGCTGGGAGAGGTTGGAGTGATGTTGCTTCCTTTGTGCAAAGATCACCCCAGCATTTGTCCTGTTTAATGGAATGTGAGCTCTGTCTCCATAGTGTCTGGAGCCTATGGAGAGATGCCTGACTTAGCTTTAAACTAACTGGATTGTGGGCTGCAAAAAGCTCAAACTAATTACAAATTCTAGGAAAGGATTTATCAGACCTTTTTTCATTATCCTCTCTTAAGTGGATTAGACCATGCAGGTAGAAATAGAACAGTCACGGAATGAGTGTAAACCCACGCCAGATCTGAATATATTTGCCTAGTCATTATAAACAGAGCAATAAGAAGCAGCAGGATTCCAGTAATAGTCAACTTAATGTGTTGTTAGTTTCAAGTGATTGTACATCTCTTCCCTGCAGAAGAATTGTTTGCTACCCAAGTGCTTTACATTTAGGAATAAATAAAAACACACTCTAAATCATAGCATTACTGTGGACTAATTTTCTCTCTCCTGGGGCATCACATATCCAGTGAACTGATTCTGGGTGAATTCTGCTTCAATGGGACACTGTATGCAGTGCAAGAGCATCTGTAAACCTTTTGTAATGCATTAAATGTTGTTAACAAAAATCTATGCCTATAAGGGGTACCTTTTATCCAAAAAGGGTGAATTTCTTGCCGACTGTCCATTGCAGATTTTATTTTCTCATTCGTATTTCAGGAGATACACTTAAAAAAAATCACAGTGACCTGTTTTTGTTCTGCTATTTTGAATTGTGAATCCTAGGAATAAAATTAAGAGTGTGAACAAGAAGAAAGGTACTGATGACTCTGAACATTTTGGGAATATCTTTCACAGTTTCATGTCTGATTTTTGAAGCAACTTTCCCTAGAAACTCCATGTGGAGTTCATAATAGATGCATTAAATTCACAAGGAAGGGAATCAACTTTGTTAATCAGTAAATTGAGTTTATTGTCCTAGCAGCAAAAGGAGCATTTGATAAGTTGCTCTCCAGTGATCTGAATCCCTAAAGGACACATCACAGACTATGAGAGATGTGTAAACATCTCAAATAACAAGTTAAAGCCTTTTTTTTTATTAAAAAGAGAAAAAAGAAATCCCTTTTTCCTTATGGAAATTGCCTTAAATATATTACCTCTCTTCTAGGAATGACAAGTCAGTGAGAGAAAATAAATAGGTAAAATCACAGTTTGCCTGAAACCTCACCAGCTGTGCTGCTGCCTGATGCCTCCCCAGCTACCACAAAACAGCTCCTAAGTCAATTAGGCTCCTGGCAGAGCTGTGTGTGCATTTGATGGGAGCTGCCACATTTTTGGAAATTTGGGTTCTTTTTTTTATATGTTAGCCATCACTCTGAATTTCTTGGGGCTCTGAAGGATGTTTGCAGAAATAACAATGTTCTGTTAATAGTGCTATCTAGAAGGAAGGAACTAAAAGATCAGAAAAAAATATATCAGAATTCCTCAACCTGAATTGAGTTTTCTACCAGTGTTTCTTTACATACCTTTGTGTTTTGCCTTTTTCCTCTGCTTACATCCATAGCCTGGAGCTGGTCGTTTGTTGAAGGTTTACAGAGCCATTTTCCCCCTATCAAAGTATGCTTGTTGTGGGGACACAAGGAAAGGGCTGGATACCAGTGAAGGAATAGCAAGGAACTTCTTAAAATAGAGTAAAACAGGAATATATATCTAAAAAGTCTCTAAATCCAAACTCATAATTCACAGAATTGTTTTAAAGCCCAAGTTCTGTCACAGCCTTCCCCCTTGGGTTAGGGCATATAGCTTAGCCTGTCCCACACTGCTATAAGGCCTCAGCATGTGTGTTAGGAAATATTTTTAGCCTTAATTTCAGCCGTGAAAACATCTCAGCATATCTTGAGGCTCACTGAAGTCAACAGGATGAAGAACACCATTTAAGCCAAAACACTATTTAAGTGAACTGAGAGGCACTACTGTTTAATAGGGAGATCCTCCCCTTTTTGGAGGATTACCCTTCTACCTTCAAATGTCCCAGATCTCCCAGGAACTCAGATGGTCTCATTTCCAAGTCTTTACCCCAACAGAAAGGTAACCTTTGTTTTTGGTTTTCTTTGTAATGAGCAAAGTTGATTTTTAGTCTCTGTTTCTCTTGCCCTTTACACCATTAAAATTTAAAACAAACCCCTTATCTTATTATACAAGCAGGTTTCATGCTCTTTCTTTAATCACTTAGTTTCACTGATTTAGACAATTTCCTTTGTTTTTCATAATTAGCTCTGCAGATTAAGAGCATGAGAGTTTCTGCGAAGGCTTATTAAATATTGGCAATAATTATTCACAGCAGAACTGCAGATGCTTTTAACCTAAGTCAGTGGAGGAAGGAAGCACTGGCTGAGTTTCTCTCTTCCTCTCTCGGTCTGACATACCCTGTAATCTGAAACATTTATTGACAGCTTACTTTTCACCAGAACCTTTAGTGTGCTCTCTTTTAACTTCCTTTTAATCACTACCCAGCCTCAGGTGGATACTTCCTCTTAGCAACCTTCTGCTTTGCTCCCTTTTCCAGAATTTCATTTTGTTGTGGCAATTGGTTGCTCCTCAGACGTTGTTCTCTCACTCTTTTTTTTTACTGTTCCTTCTGTATCATTTAAAGGGATAAAATCCTATAATTGCCTTGTCTGAGAGCCAAGACTCCAGCAAAGGACCTATACTTTGAAGGCACTTTAAACAGTGTCACTGATAGACCTCTTAAGCAAGAGTCAGAGGACCCTGTAATGTCCCCAAGGGGACACTTTGGGTAAGGGCTTCAATCCCTTCTTCGCCTATGCTAGGTCCTCTCCAAAGCTGCTGTGTGTAGACATATTCTGTTATATAAAAACAATGTAAGGAGGGCAGGGTGAAGCTTCACAGCACACGGCGTTCTGGGAGATGAAGCCTCAGAAGCCTTCTGGGAGGTGAAGTCCTCAGAAATAAAGCAAAGACTTGTTTTACAGGAAGCAAAAAAGCCACACTTGAAGAGAAATAATGTACTTCAGACTTCCCTTGGGACAAATGTAATTAAAGATAATATATGCCAAGGACTGAGGTAAAGAATATCCAGAGGAAGCCATTTGTCATGCAGAACAATTACGCCCTTTTTTAATTGGTCTCACAAAACCCAGTAACTAGGCCATGTATTTTGGCATCCATCTACTGACACCTTCTTAATCAGTCAGCTGTTGGAATGTGTGCAGGTATCATTCTCAAACAATGGGAACTCCATGGCCTTTTTACAAGGTGTACCTGGAGGTGTAACCAGCCGCTTTCCCCAGGTGAAGGGGATGGGAACAGGGTTGTTGAAGAGCTGCCAGCTCTGTAACGTGTGGAGTGTGCGGAGGACACTGCTTCAGTGTGAGGACAGCGGTTCAAGGAGAGAAAAAGAAAACAATATTGGCTGAACATCCCCATTCCCAGCCCTTTACAGACATACATTCTCTCCTGAAATGCAGTGATCAGCCATTGCACGAGTGAGTTCTTGTTCGTGGTGTGATTTGTGAAAGGCAGTTACACGCACAGGCTCGAGGCTGCTGGAGCAGCACCAGCCCTGTTTATACAGATTTTTGGTGTCATTCCCTGCTTGATTAGGGAGAAGTAAAACTGTGGTGGTTTTTTATCTGCTTTTGTTTGTTTGTTTTGCAAAAGACTGCCACTACTTGTATTACTTAAAAATTTAATTTTTCATTACAGAGAGTCTCTTGAGAACGAAATGTATTCTTTGGCTGTTGTATCCCAGCGACCACGCCTTCTATATATTAAATTCTTCTTTATAAGCCTTGCTGGCAAAGTGAAGTACATGAAGTAGGAACAGCCAGTTGATATCTCTTTGGAGATTCATCTAGAAATAAGTTTTGGGACTTTTATGTCTGATGATCCCTAAACTCTAAAATCGTGCTGTTGCCTCAGTGCCTGTTGGCAAGAGAAATGAGATCCCAAGGCTGGAGCTCACTGGGGAACTCTGGGAGCATACAGTGAGAAAGCTCTCCTGACTTCCTGTACTATCCTGCATTACCTGAAATAAGAGTAGGTAATGCAAATACAAACTTGACTAAGTTCTTATTTAAAGGTGGTGTTACATTATGTGTCTCATTTTAACTATATATATAATGAGATTTGAGACTGAAATATCCAAAGAACATCCAAGGATATTTACAAGCCCCACATTATCGTTAAACAAGTACATTTTTAAAGTCTTTTTGGCTTCAGTAGATAAAGTTCTAATCTGAGAGTAATACACATACTTAATTTCTTCAAAAATCAAGGTCTCAGGAAATACCTACGGTGATAGCAATGGAAGGGACAGCTGGCGTTACTGTGTCCAGGTTTCTGGTACTGCAGGAAACAGTTTCATATCATTTTTTCATACACTGAATCATATTTCCTCCTGCACCAGTTAGGAAGTTAGCCTTACCTATGGCTTTTTCCAGCTTCCTTGCTCCCTTGGGCAGGAAATTCTTTTTTTTTTTTTAGCCTAAGCATTTTCCTGGAGAGGCCGCAACTTCTGCATGTTACAAAGATCAGATTCGGAGGCTTGAAATTGCCAAGTTCACTTTTTGCTTCTCCTCCTATCTCTCTTTACTACATAAGGGTGGTACATTTATTGTTGTCAAAGCATATAGTCCCATTCATAAAAACTTGACAGATTTATTAAAAATTCTTGTACCTGCAATTTCCAAAGGTGAAGACAGTCTGAATTCTTCAGTCTTATTCAGTTCCAAATTCTCCTTTTGCCTCAGATATATGCTTTCTCTGCACTCTTCCCCTCACCCTACATTTGTCCCCACAGCTGACACCACTGCCCTTATTGAGCACTAAGACAAAGTGTGCAAGGCCATATTTAATCTCCACTTTATCCTCACTGCTTAGTGCCCCAGTGTGTTGCCTGTCACCTGAAGGAGTGCCTGAGCCTTAGAATTATTTGTCACATTTATTTTTCAACATATGCCTGGGAGCCAGTCTACCTTAATGACACAGTTCTCACTAGTCTGTCTTTTCCTCTAACAACATTACAGAAATTACTATTCATATCCAACTCTGAACCTGGAGGGGGAAGCATCTATAACAAACTCCCAGCAGTACTCAATAGAATCTCTTATTAACTTTTCTCTAAGCAATTTCACACAAATGTAGTCTATTTTATCCATCCTACTCCTTCTCATTCATTGTGCTGCATCAAGCAAGGCCACTTGGCCATCTTTGCCTTTCTTTCTGTTTCCAAACCCATTATAACTATGCTCACTGTTTTGTTAGGTTTATGTTACTCCATTTATTTCTGATTTGACATATAGGTAGCATCAGTGTTCTAGGACCCCTGCTTTATTGCCCAGGTAATGTGCCTTGGATTAACATACAAAATTTCACAGGTAATCCTCAATGTCTTGGCCAGGCAAGGTCATTTTAACAACTGTATCACCATCCTGACAACTGGGGAGTCTCTCAATGTGTTTGGCTGATAATATGACTCTGTTACTATACTCTGGTGGAGCCAATAGAGACTACTGTGCACTATGAAACTTTGCTGCAGTACAGGTGATTCTTACACTGTGTCAGTCCCAGCAGTAAGCTTCCCTTCTCTTTGCTGTTCATTTTCCTACTCAGTTCTATTCCGTTCATTTCTTTTTCTTGCGTACTTGATTTTCCTTTCACTCTTCAGTAAATGCAGGGGTGGACTCAGCACATATAATTCTCTTCCCATTACCTAGTTTGAAGCTTATCTACTTCATCTCCTCTGCCTTAACCGTGCGATGACCTGACAGGGGTCAGTAACAGCCTGACTTGCATTGAGAATATTTCAGGCAGCTGTACACAATAGAGGAAACAAGAAGGCAGGCCATGGAATTGTGAGGCAGTGGATGCAGAAAGATATACTTAATTCCCCACACTGCACCTCTAAACTGTTGAACTCAGGATGTATTCAAACAGAGGAGTTCAAGAAAAGATTTAACAAATTTTAGGCATAAAATCTGCAAATGCTTTTATGCACAAAGAAACAACCTGAGGCACAGGATGATTCCTAGTGCCTTCGATTTCCAGGGAGCACCACCCCAGGGACGGGTTGCCTTTTTAATCCATCTGTAAGCTTCAAATGGTAGCCATCAGATGGGATAGGACCCTTAACTACATAGAATTCATGTAATTCTGATAATCTTGGATCAGCTGGGGAGAGTTTACCCTTCTGTGCATCCCCAGTTTGTCGACATTTTTGTAGCGATACAGCTTTGATGATTGCTTTCACTTTTATGACTACCAACCCCCTGTTTTTTGGGGTGGGTTTTTTGTTTTTGGGTTTTTTTTAATGAGGCATATGGAAATTAAAATACTCATCTTGCTCTTGCTGAATGTGTTGACTACGTATTCTGCAGCCAAATCTGTGATGCTGGTGTTACACAACAGTATGACGTAGTGCTTGAGACAGAGACAGGTTGCATTTCTCATCTGGCCAGGTTCATTTGTTTGGATAGTCTAATGCATTCTGCAAAATGGGAAGAGGGAGAGACTGCTTTTGCCCTCTGAAAAGCAGAAAGCATTATGAAAAATAATAAAATACAGTATAGTCCTGATTATTCAGATGGCATAGGGAAAGCTAAATAAGCCTAACAGGTAACAGGTTTCAGAAATTCAAGGGACTTGGCAGCATAATTAATAGAAATCAGGGGACATGGGCATGTTTTGGATAATAGAAAGTTCTTTCTGGACAACAGAGGCAGATGACCCAGGGTTATATTGTAATACCAAAGCCGCGTTGTAGCTTCCACAGCTCTCATCTTAACAGACTTTCCCAGTATCTGATTACCATCCAAAAATGCACTCTGCTTGAGAGAGAGAGAGACTGTGACCACCATGGGTACTACATACAGTAAAAGAAGATCAAAAACCCTTAAGTTGCTGAGGAAGGGGGCAGCTAACTAGTGATGTTTATATGTTTTTTCTCCAGACGTGATTAATTTAGTGAAAGTACACAACAGCCAACAACAGGGATGAGCTTCTGCTTGCTTTAATTCCCTAGGACTTTCCCCTTTTCACAGCATCCATTGATGCAGCACATTTTTGTCTCATCACAAAAGCTACCCTTGCATGTGTTGTTTTAGGTACCATTCACAAACCACTGTGGGGTAGCAGTTGGCAGAAGCTGGTATTTAAATAGAAACATTTTAATGGCAATTAGAATAATTTATTCCTGTTCCATTAGCAAAGTTAAGCTATGTTCTGCTCCAAACATAAGGCACCCAAATGGATAAATGGATAATTGTGAAGGCATCACACTGTCAAAACTAGCACTGGTTGATCAAAGGCAAGATTACATTTGGCTTCTCACTCTGCAAATGTTGCATTTCCAGACATATCTGAAAGGTTTTTCTACATCCTCAATGGAATTTTGTTCATTGTTTTGTGAGAAAGTCCTCATAAAGAAAATAAAATATTTTCTATGCTTGAAATCTGAAAATAAATCTTAACTGGTTTTAGACTCTTAAGACATTAAGAACTGACAGAGGATTTGTCAGTCTGTCTAAAGCTGCTGAGAGACCAGTTCTTTCTGACGAGGCCAGTGAAAAGTTTGCAAATAATAGTGTTCTTCTGAAAGTGCTTTTAGCAATTACTTTGTTTGGAAATATACTCATATATATGAAAGTTCTATTTTCAGACAAAAATCACAAAATAGCATTCTTTTCTCTCAAAAAACATCCAGTCAAAATGCTATTACTCTCAGACAAGTTCTGATCATATCTATTCCATTATTATACTTCATGGCTGAATATTTAATGCTCTTATAAGTAATGGAATGTTTTAACTTATTGCTTTCAAAATCCCAATGAAGAAAATGCCTTTGCTGTTTTGGCCTGGCTGTTACAGCTGTTCAGCAACTGCAGCTCTGTCTCCTTTGCCATGGTGCAACTACTCTTGTGCAAGGTGACCACAGAATTGGCACATGGTTAAACCAGCTTTGTTATTCTCACTCAGTGAGGAGACAAGAACTGCTGTCTGCTTTTTCCTTTACCCCTTCCACTACTTAAATTTGTGTGGCTATTCCTAAACTTTGTAGAGAAACAAATCCAGGCTAAAATTAACTTTTAAAAATTCTTTTTCTCTCCCCTCTAGGAAGAGCTTGGAACTGCTAAGTAATTTTATTGTGTTTATCATTAACTGTTTAATCAATAGTGACTCATTACCTCTATTAGTAAAGAAGTTACAAAAAAAAGCATGGAAAATACAGGGATGACTCCTTGGCAGGTGTCACTGTACGAACACAGGATTGAGAATGCTTTGTTTTCTGTCAGGAAGGTTCAGAAATGATCAATCACTAGAACTACAAACATCTGTGCTTGAAATTAAAATATGACAAAAGTTCAAGGATGTATAATTCAGAACTAGAACATCCAGGCTTCACAAGGCAGCAGTTCAGGACCCAGGGCATTTTATTTGATATATTCATTTTTCAAGTGATCCATGCTGAATTTAAATGGTGATAACTCATACGTCTCTCTTTTAATTTACTACACTAGAGCAACTGGGTACTTCCTGCAGCAAATCAACTCAGGTGATGAACATGCATGAGGTGGGTTTTGCTGGATTTTGTTCTTCCTATCAACAATAAATTTCTTGCATTGATGGCTTTATGACATATGAACTGTGGTCTTGCCCTGGTGGGGCGGCTCTGTGCTGCATCCATGGTCAGGGTAGCTCTGGACTTCACTGACAAACAGGGTAAAGCCTGGAGCTCCAATTATGCAGTGGAAATTGTGTTGGATGACACTGCTTTCTTAAGGGTAACAAATGGTTGCTTTTAGGGAAAAAAACCCCAGAAAAACCAACAAATGCATCCCAGGAAAATTTCTGATTGCATTATGAAACATAAAGACTATTTGTGTTGTCAGCCAGGGTACATTTGTGATTAATTTGATTGCATAAGAAAAAAAACCTAACCAGCTGACAGAAAAAAGAATTACTTCAAGCATGAAAAGAACGTTTTATTTTTATAAATATACAGGAAATTCAAACCAGCTGCAGTTAAAAATATCCTTTGTTTGCAACCAGCAAGTAAAAATTTTGTTTTGACAGAGTTTTTATGCAAGTATTGTAATCATTATCTGATATGAAAACCCGACATACTGACAGAAGTCTTTATGTGCCTGTATGCCAGGTGATCCGCATGTCCTTCCAACATCCCTGTAACTAATCTCACACACACACCTCCCTCAGGACTTGAGATACATGTAAACGGTCAGCTGTGTATTTGTTCTGCAAGTCTTGTTATACATGTTGATACATATACTATTAAAATATAACTCAGATATTCACAACCAGGAAGGGGGTTGCTTTCCTTTTATTGCTATTTTCTCGGTAACCCAATCTGCATCAGGATAAAACATTTTGTAGGTCCTAATCCATTTCTCCAATCTAGCAACATTTTTTTTTTCAGTAATATTTTCAGACTTTGACCTCATGTTTTGTTATTGCATCTGTCCTCTTTCTCACGTATTCATGAAAGCATCTTCATAATTCTTGCATTGAATATTCAGTTGCCACCATGGTCCTAAGATGGTATCAGGAACAAAGGACCTGAAGGAGAGGGCAGATGCACAGCTCAGGAATGATCTGAGCAGTGTGGGATGGTGTGGAGTGGGTAGGTAGGTCAGGGGAAGGCTGAAATGGGAGAATGGATGGATGCAGGAGGAGGCAGCCAAGAGATCGGCAAGGAAATGGAGAGGGCAGGACGAAGGAGCCGTGGAACAGGGGGTAATGAGATTAGAGCATCAGAGAGTTCAGCTGCAAACCAGCTTGGTGGGTAGATGCGAGAGAAAGTTCAAGGAGGTCAATGTGCTCTGGCTGGAGAAGCAGTGATGCACTGCAGGGGAGCACTTGGGGCTGCAGCAGCTGGGAAGTGGCCTCTGAAACAGGCACAAAGGTTGTGAACTCAATTGCTAAACTATTTGAGCAAATTAATTACGTAAATTCTGCATGTTCCTTATTTAACGAATGGAAAATTAAAGAGGCTTACACTGCAAAGCAAACAGCAATTAAACCTGCTGCATCTGCACACGTGTGTGTGCACCTGGATACCAAATTACTGCTACCCAGGGCCAGGACAGTTTGCTTCAGTTAGAGCAGCTGAGGTAAAAATAGTGCTGAACTGGTGAGAAAAACAGTAGCTGCTGCAATGGTTTTAGGGGACACACTTTCAACTAAAACATAAATATTTTAATGGAGTTATTTGCCATAAATCTATGTATTTATTTCCATAAATCTATGGAAAATAGATTTCTATTTTGTAGAAATCCATTTCTAATGTATATGCATGAAAGAGAGTACTGGAAGCCAAAAGTTAAATCCTGTGGTACGTAAACATACATGCATGCATGCATATTGTTTTTGGAAATAAATTTGATGTAAAAGAGGCTTGTTAAGCTGCTGTAGTTTCTAATTAAAACAAAAAGAAAGAAGGTTGGATGCCATAAACAATACCGAAGTGAGTAGAAAAGGGTCAGGCAGGGTGTCAGCCTTGAAATTCAGATTAAGGCAATTACTCAAACCAAAGGCACAAACAAGAAAGCCAGATGTAGTGAGTACTGAAACAAGTATCTTTTTCAGAGGAGAGCAAGCAGAGTGGAAAGCTGCCATTCACCTGCAGTGTGATGGCATAAGGCTGAAATATAACAGGGGAAGGACTGCAAAATTTCGACTGATGTGCAGATGAGTTTGGTGTTGTGCCTCTGTGCATGGTGTGTGGAATGGGCTCAGCTGGAGTGGGGACAAGGCAGGTCCTCCTCTCCACAGAGGTTCCATCCAGGCCAGGGTGTTGCTTAGGCAGGATCAAAGAGCACTGATACTTAGCACCAGAAATGCAATGGAAACTCAAAAAAAGGTTGAATTTATGTCTTCTGACACATTCCTTCTCACGTTGTTGTTTGAGAACCTTTATGTATTTCACAGGTGCTAACTTCTGTCTCTCCGACCTTCTGTAATCTCTTCTCCCTCACTAAATGCATTTTTACTCCTCTTGCTTCTAATGTCCCTTTCCCTTCAAATACCTGATTAATTAAAACATTTAGGGTAACCTGGAGGCATAATTTCTAACCAGTGGTCACAGCTTGACTCTGCATCTGTGTCGGGACTGACGAAGGAGCTGCATACCACCAAGCTTGCAAGATTTTCTACCTCTACAGAGCGTCAGCTACAGACTATGCCACTTAAAATGCAAAAGCCGCATTTTTGACCCATTAAAGTAAATTTTCTCAGGAAATCCACCTAGACTTTAACCTGAAAAGAAGAAGAAGAAAAATGCAGAGGATTAATATGTCAAAGTCATACACTTTCCAGCCTGCACTGAATCCCCTATGTGGCAATTCTCTCTCTTCTGACCATGGGAATTACCAAAGCCAACAAAAATATCTGCCCCACTCCAGAAATGAGGGTGACCCTGGAAGCACCTGCAGTTCCCTGGGTAGGAATGACAAAGCTTTACTGGTAGCCTTTTCTTCAGCTTCCAGGCACGAGCACAGCTGCCTGTATTTGCAGTGCTGAGCAGCGCCGATCCAGAGTGGAAGGGAAGGACAGGGATATCTGGGAATCAGCCATGGCCCTGTTCATCCTGCTGGGCCAGCCTGACCTATCTGGACTTCTTTCTCTCACTGGCCAGAGCAGGGGCTGACTCTGCAGCTCCTCAGTGCCTGAAGCACCTGCACAAGCAAGTGCTTTGGTTTTACTTCTCATGTAGTACTTGAAGTCACAGATTTATATCTGTGCAATGTACAGTTTTGAAAACACATCAGTGCTCTGACCAGCCACAAAATGCCTCATTACCTTTAAAAAGCAGAAGGACAGTTTATAGCCTGTGAGAGGCCACAGGCTGAGACTGTGGCCCTGGTGTAAAGTTTTCAGTCGGAGCCAGGCTGGGAGGAAGCAGCCTCTGAACACCCCCACAGAAGTGCATATGAGTTTAAGCCTTGAAAAGGGAGTCCCCAAGGCCCTGTGGGGAAATTTCTCAAAATGTTTCTAAATTTGGCTTCTGATTCAGATCAGTTCTTTGCTGATTTAATTTGGGATGAATGAAGAAGTAGTTAAATGGATACTAAGAATCCTTCTTGGCCCTCCCAGTGATATGTTGCTAGACACAACCACACTGGAATGTGGTGCTCCTCTGAACCAGATTTATCCAAAAATGGAGCTGGACACCTTAGGCAAGTGTACAGATGCTGCTGTTGTCCTATCGAGGTTTACTGAATCTGTGCTGAGTGTGAGGTACTAAACTTTGTCTATTCCTGTATTGTCCCTGAACACTTTAAGTCTGGATTCCCAAAAGGTCCAGAATCGCTCCCTTCAATCTGCTCAGAAAATGAATTTCAGTCAAGACATTAGCAGTCACAGGTTAGTTGCAATTCTCTTAAATGTGAGGACTTTAAACAGATCTTCCTTTTGTTCTCTCTGAGCCTCAGGGCTTTTTCATGCAGAGCTGCTACAGTTGTTCCTTTTGTTTACTGGACTGTGTGATACCCTCAAAGAATTTCATTCTCAGAACCAGGGGCAGGGACAGTCCTGGTGCAGCTGCTGGAGAGAGCAGCGCTGCTTTTCTGTGCTAAATTAAGGCTAAGCCAAACCCTTCTTTGTAACCTGAGTTTGAGCTTACATGGGGCTTGTAAAGGCAGAAATATCCCTACCACTAACAAAACCTCAAAGTGCTGAGGCAAGGAGAGCATTCCTGTTTCCTTCCAGAGGGTTGGCTGTGTTACTTCAGCTACTCAGGGAGAGATGGATGGATGGAGGGGGCACACTAACCTAGCAATGGGGAGTAGTCTGATAAAAGACTTATCAGGGGCAGTCTTAAGGTCAGTCTTCCACAATTCCTACTTTTCCCAGTGTGGCTGTCTGTGTGAGAACTGAAACACTGAGGGATAGAAATGACCTGCTGCCTGCTGTTATTTTACCAGAAGAGTGAAATATGAGCGTCTTCCTTCAAATGCCAGCTTCTGGGAAAGGCAGTCCCAACAGAAAATTGCAGTGGTCTGAGTCAGAAGTTTGAGCTTGGTTTTGTTTTCTGCTCTTCCATTGACTGATGAAATCACATGGTGTTCAAGGTTGGGAACCAGGAAACCTGGATTCGTCTCTGATGCGCCATCAGGTCTGCTTCCTTCACTATTTTACTGGGAAAAAATACTTTAGTTGCCTTGAGGATCAACCCTCTCTCCATATCTTCAACACCCATGACTGCCCCACTCACCTGGGATGTTTGGGGTTCTGATTCAATATATACAGACCTCACAGCTGATGTCTGCCTTTTTCAAATCGTTTAGTAAACCCCAATTTTTTTGCAGATTACCTTAACCTTTTGCTCCACATCCAGGCAACCATCTTAGATGGAGAACACTGCCATTTTAAGACCCACTTTCTTGGAAAGTTTTAGTAAAATCAGAAACACACTCACTTAGTGGGTTGTTGTTTTGTTGTTTTTTTTACTTAGGAGGGGCTGTAATTCACCCTACAGCTTTAGAAAGCAGAGCCAGGGAGTTCAATCTGTGATAAGTATGCTCTAAATATGAAGGAACCCAAACCTGATAAGCAAACGCAAGTGAGCCAGGATCAAAACCTGCAGATTAAAACACTTTTGGCAAATTCAACAGGCTGTTATGGGGATATAGATCTAAATCTTGCAGGTGGCTTTTCTTTCTTTTCTGATAAGCTGAGACAAATCTCTTCATCTAAAGGTCGCACATCTTTGAAATGCCCTAAGCTTGGAGCAGTTCTGAGTTCCATGGTGGGAGCTGGGCTCCATCCAAAGATATGTGAATGTGCTGCTCATCTACAAACACATTTGCCTGCCCTGACTCAACTTGGGGCTGTGCTGAGCATAAACCACCTGACATGTTTATATGGAAAGGTGCAGAGCACTGCCTTGAGCTCAATGGTGAACTGTGAGTTATAGGAGTGATTCCCTGTTAAGCCTTTGAACGAGCTACATCTTACATCACTGGCTTGAGGGTGGTGGGGAGAGAAGCTGTGAAAAACGTGTTGCTCCAGCCATGGAATACACAAGCTGAGATCCAAAGATGTATTTCTAACTTAATCAAACATGGAGCAAAGGATTGAACCTCAGGCCAGACAAGTTTCACAAGCACCAGTGATTTAAAATCTGGACTTAACAACAGACAATAATGTCTTCATGTATTTGGAAAGATGAATACCAGTTTGAGGAAGGAAGTTGCCAAGGAGTTTCCAAGAACACAGACACATCACATGTGGTTTGAGCAGCAGCTGTTATTGAAGCATCTCAATCAACATTTTCTTTAGCAGTGTCCTCGTGTTACCACCTAGAAAAGAATTCTTGAAGCAAACCTTTTTTAGAAATATTCAATTTTATTAAGGAAAGGTGTTCCAGAGGAAACTGATGATAAATTTGTTCATTTCTTCTAAATTTTCTTGGGAAAGGTAATTTTTTTAACTCAAAACAAAACAAAAGCAACCAACCAAACAAACAAACAAAAAAAACAGGAAAATTTTTACATTTTCAGTTATCTAGCAAAACATTCTCAATATTTTCTAGAGATGCTGGCACTTCTTCTGTCATCTCAACCTCTTTTTAACCTTTGATGAAAATTTGTGGCTTGGCAGGTGATTTCTAGCTGGAGACCCCATCAAGAACAACAACAGCAAAAAAAATTACCAGCCTCAAGAGCAGAAAAAAAATAAATTAAATGACACCAGTACATCCAGTAATTACTTATAATCACTCTTCTCTTTGTTTCCCTCTTTAGTAGCCAAGCCTTGCTTTATGAATTTAATTATAGCTCTCTAACCTCAGGTGGCTGCCATGTATGGGTCTGAGTGGCAAAAGGAGCAATGTGGCAGAGAGATTCCCCCAGCCCTTAATTTTAGTGGTTCAAAGCATGGCATCTTATTAAATAATAACTTAATTTCCAGCAGCTCCAGTGCTTTTGTAGATCAGAAGTTAATTCTTATTTTCTCTCCCTTGCAGCAAAGCATGCCTCCCTGCAGTCACTCTGTGGTCGTGCCCTTGGCTGGAGGGAAATGGTGTCTCAGAGTTTTGGGGAATATCTTCTCTCTTTTTAATTTCAGTGGCCTGGTAATTATAAAATCTATTCCCACCCACATTGTTAATTTTCATTAAAAACCGACAAGGGTAATCAATCCTTAAGCTTGTATTTGAGGACCTTTTATAAACTGCCTAAACCAAACTGGTCCAAAATCCACAGCTTTTATTAACACTGGAGAAACTAAGAGTCCAACCAGAAAGTGAAGCCTCAGGTCCTCAGCACTGTAGAGGAATTGGCTTTTTATAGTGAGAAAAGTAAAATTTACCCTTTTCACTCTGTCTTGCTCAACCTAAACAACTGATGTCATCTCATCCATCAGGATACTGAAAATTATATAAGCCCATCATTTACCATCAGTAAAAGCAGATTGAGTCTGCCTATGCAGCCTGAGTTTAGCTCAATATTTAATGACTCATATGTTGCATTTTATTTCATCTGCAGTAGTTTTCTGCTTCCTTATTTGTTATGATCATCTTTATTCCCTGTAGTAGCATCTAGCAGTCAGACTATTCCCAGCTGCTTTGAGGGGATAAAGAAGCCAGCTCCAGAGCTATGATGACGTGAACAGAGAAAATGAGAGGGCAAGGGAAAGACAAGATGGATGAAGAGCAAAGGAAAGGCAGTTGTGCTGTTCTACCTGTTTTACATAATGAAGTACAGGGTTTTTCAAGGTCCTTTTCCATCCTCTTTGTGATGGTTCTGCTGTCCATACTAAAATTGTATGTGGAGGTCTCAGAATCTTTGTGACACTTGGCATTACTTTGTTTCTGTGAGATGCAGCGGGACTCCTATCCTGTTGAACGGTGGGCAGCTGTGCACTGCTCCCCATCCACCTCAGCTGTCTCAGATGAGTTTAGTAGTGGTGTTCCTGCAAGTGGGGAAGAGAACACTAAGGAAAGTCTCCAGGTAAAGCAATTTCTGGAACAGATGGCAACTGTAGAGAAGTTGTCAGGGTCACTGAAACAAACAGCAGCTTTGGGCTAAGAAACTTACCCTGTGTAATATTTTAAATCCAAACAACTAACATGAAGATCATGAGAATAAAATCAAAGGGCTCCCTTCTACCTCAGAATGGGAAACTGGGATTGGTGTCAGGGTCTGCTTAAGAGATTTCTGGTGAAAGAGGCTCACAACAGTAATAAATCCTGTGCAAGGTTATTTGCCACACAGAGCCAGAGCTGAGCCAGTCCCATCCAGCTCTGAGGGTTCAGCTTCTTTCTTCCCCAGAGGAAGGACTGCCACACCAGCCTGGCACGTAAGGATACATATGCAATGGCAAAAGAGGCAGAATATAGAGAGTCAAGCAAGCTGTCCCTTGAGAGGACAGCCCTGGAGTCAGAAACCTGTCCTAGAGAAGAATTTGGAAAGTTAGTTTGCTGTTGGTATAATTTTTGGGAGGGATGGAAATCATTCAAAACTTGCAATGAGATTGAGGCATTTGTCTGCCAGCAGGGATCCTGGTGTGAGAACTGCTGAGACAAACAGGATTGTAGAACAGGTTTTGCTAAATTTGAAAGCACTGCTTTTGTCCTTTTTTTTTTTCCCTCCATCTCTGCACCTTGTAGTTCACTGTAGTTCAGTGTCATAAATTTAGCCAAAGCATAAGAACAATGCTAGATAATTTGGGTGCTCTAGATAATTTGGGTGCTCTAGATAATCTGTTTAGAACCTAGTGTATCAACATAGGGAGATCATGGTCTGACAGATTCCTGCACATCAGCCAATCTGTGATCAACATCCAAAGGCAAAAGGCAGCACACATCTTAGAAAATAAGGTACCTCTTCTATTAAGTGTGCTGTTACTCCAATCTATCCTGATTACCACACCCTTACCCACATTCCAGGCTCACATTCCTCCCCCTGGTAGGAGCTCTCCTGTGGACTTTTGCAGGGCCAGTTCAGCACACTAAGATGAAATCAGTCAACTGTTTCACTAGTTCTACTACTAGGTAGAACAGCTTTCTGCTCCCCTGCTAAATTGCTGTAGGCTTCTGTGGCAATGCTGCTCGAGGCTGTGGCTCCACGAAAATCTCTTTTGCCAACTGGGGTCCATGGGGTCCCTCTGCTTGAACTCACCATGCTGCTGGTGCCCTGCTTTCCTCTGATGAAGAGCTGCACTGGGCTGTGAGGAAGGCACATTGTCACTCCCATGGGACAGCAGGGAGTAACACACAGTCATGCAGTGCAGTTTGGATGATGTGCAGTAGTGACTCGTTACCTGCAAAACTGCCATTTCCCCCCCTACATCTCTCAGTGATAAAGGCTAAATATATTATAGTGGAAAACTAAATAAAGGCTTCCTGTGTTCTGCTCAAACCATCAGGCCTGTGTGTATGTGGGTATATACACAGGCAGCAAAAAACCAAGAGAAAGTACCCTATGTTTGAATAGCAATTGCTTTTCAAAAACCTGTGATTTGTTCAGTGCCTTGAAAGTAGAAAATACTGAGAAATCAATCACAAGAAAACTCTTTCAAATGGATCACATATCATGAAGAATTTGACCACTTCAATGGATAAATGTAAGCAGCTATAAGCCATTGATTTTATCTGTGCTCTTGACTAGAGTGATCTTAACTTCAACGTTGCAGTCAGGCTTGCAGAATCCTTAATGGCTAACAGACAGCCTGACCTGGAGAAGAAATGAAGCAGTTTCTCCAGAGTCCATTTGCTCCTGGCTCTCTTGGGGGGTGGCCCTGTGTGTGTCTGACACTCACACACCTTTGTGCAAGAGATGAGATTTTTCTTCTCTCTTATTTTTGTTGACTGCTTTGCCAGAGGGAAGGAAAAATACTCTGTGGGAAAATGTTTTCTCAGTGAAAGGATTAATTAATGTTAGCAAGAAGGTCATATTATTTAGATCAAGACAATTTGTGGTGTTCTAAGGGGACAAAAATGTGCATCTTTATAAAAACCAGAAATATCCACCCCTAAATATAATCACCCTAAAACAGAAGACACAAGATTTTGCTTTATGAATTTGAAAATATTGCAGTGACTTTCAAAGCCTACTGTTTAAGAAACTCAACCTTGGGAAAATGAGATTGAAAAGCTGTTGCTGAAGTCTATTTTTTCCTGTGAAGGACAGCTTGTGTATAGAGGTTTACTTCAGAAGACAAACTGGTGACTTGAATCTTAGAGAAGCAGGTGATAATATGGTATAAATGGGCCACCTTTAGAACCCTTTAGGATTCATTAGAATATGACTTCACAGGATTTATGTCTATTTGTCATAGATGGATTTAGAAACTGTATTGTGTTCTCACTGAGAAGGAGCATGATTTCTGTACAAAAAATAAAAAAGAGGTCTGCCGGGGTGCACCCACTGTATTTCACCTCTATGAAAATAGTGCCTTAGGTGGATTAAATACGCTTGGGTTTTTAGGATGCTTTGGGATGGTATAACCAAATTACTGGGGTGAAAAAAAATGGTGCAAATAATTATATTTGGGTAAAGCATAATGTCATTGTGAGATAAGATAAAAAAATAGTAGAAATTATTACCTGTTTACTAAAATAATCATTTTGCAAAGACTGCAGTTAAAAGGAATTCCAACACAATGAGGAAGACTGAGACGTAGCAGGGAGCTGGAGCTAATAAAGGTATTAATGAATGATCTGAGAAAAGCAGGGAGTAGTGAAAAGACAGTTTGTATTAGCACAAAACTTATTTAGATTTTACCATCCTGAAGTTGATGGTGCAGGTAAATAGTTACGGATGGATGAAATGGAGAGGCTGAATATTAAAATGGTAAATGAAATTAACTGTTGCTAGGTGCAAAATAATACACAACAGGAACAATAACTCCAGCTATCTACCTAAGTTAGATCAAAGTTAGTAATTGCAGATTTCCACGAAAACACTCTCCCTGCGCTTGGCAGGAGTCAAAAATATTAGTCAAATCAAAGTATAGAAATGTCGATCAGAAATTA
This sequence comes from Euphonia xanthogaster, assembly GCA_034509185.1. NCBI lineage: Eukaryota > Metazoa > Chordata > Aves > Passeriformes > Fringillidae > Euphonia > Euphonia xanthogaster. Next base: position 13,491,762 of record JAYDZK010000274.1, on the reverse strand, counting down.
TGAGGAAAATGGTAAGAAAAGGGCAGAAAATGCCATTAATTCAGTCTCTAGGTCTGGGCTGTGCCCACTTTTCCTGTCTACAATATAGTGTGAGCATAGGGATGACACAGTTTGGGTATATGGACCAGAACAGGATCAGTCTGTTCAAGCGTTGTGCTGGAACCATGAATTTCTCTGGGACACAGCTGAAATATGACCTCAGGGACAGCAAAGAGGCATGGGCAAGGGCTGTCCCCTCCCAACACCTGGGTGAGATAGCAGAGGATTGAGAATGCCTTGAAATGCTGCTGAGCCCTTATGGAGGCCAAAGGCTGGATGAAGCATGGTCACCTCTGGTCCAATACAAGGGGGAGGTTTCTTCCCAGAGCTCCAGCTGCCTCAGCTGAACAGCAGATTGCTGTTATTTAGCTTTGGTAAATTCTTGTCTTTGTAATATTCAGATTATGCAGCCAGCTGCATTATAGACTATTAGGCCAAAGCTGCTTCTCACTTGCTGTAGTTCTGCTATAATAAATATTCATAGCTTCATTACAGGCTGCGGTTTGGTTTTCCAGCCTACGTACTAAGGGATTATTTGGGAGTTTTGCTTTAATGATGCACAAAAACTGTAATAGTCCTTTCAGAGTCTTATGCAACAATATGTTTGCTTCTTCTAGAAGCTAAATAACTCTTGTTTTGAATGATTTAGTAGCAAACTCACTTAGTCACTGTGCTGTGGTTCAATGATCTGCAAAATTTTCTTTTTAGAAATACAAACCCATTATGTAAATACTAAGGAGCATCTTCAGGAAAATTAACTTCAATTTGTTTTCGTCAGGGTTTTTTTGTTTATTTCAAATTTTATAAGCTTGAGATCACTCGTAGACTTTTTTCACCCTTAAAATATGCAAAGTAAAATTGTTAGCTGACTCAAATAATTGGTAAAAGTTTTAACCATGAAACACTGCTCAAAGTGAATTTTGTATATCTCCTAAAAATAGAGTATAGAAGAAGAGGGGTTTGCCCAGCAAATCCCTGAGAATGGATGTTTATTTGATTAGGAATTGTGGTTTCACAACATGGTGAACTTCTATTATTCGGTTCCTCCATCTTCTTTCTCCTGAGTTTCCTACTTCTGGATGCCCTCCATCTCAAAATGCTATCATCTGCAGAAGGGAGGGATCTAAACTTAGTACTTGTTCAAAGATGTGAGATTGATTTTTCTTTATGTCCAGCTTCTTCCACAGAGGTATCTTGAGTCTCTCTAGTAGGTTTATATACTTGTGGAATACAGTCCTTGTTAAACAATTTTCAATGCCAGAAAATAATTACCTCAAGGATCCTCACAGTTTAATGACTATAAAAGCTTACACTGAATGAATTTCAAAGCTTAAAAATACCCTCACTGGGAGGACTCTGTTTGGAGAAATGTTTCAGCCTTACAGAAATGAACAGGGTAGCTGTCTCCTAGTATGCACTAACTCCGCGATTCATATTTCCCTAAAATAGACACCTGAAACCAAGAAAACTTTTTTTTTAAGCAGTTGAGGGAGACTGAGATACTGACTGAACCTATTTTTCACACAGTGGCATTTATTGAGCTATTAAGTCCATGCTATGAAAAGTCAGCTCATTAGAAGAGTGGTGCTGGGCTGATAAAAACAAAATGTGTGAGGGGTGGCAATGGCTGGGGAGGAAAGTCACATTTTGGTTTATTTTTCCCTTTTAAACAGCACAAAAGTAAAGTGTTTAATTAATTGTTTGCTCTGCATTTATCAACTTTGCATTAGTTCATTTGCTTAAGTGCAGCAGCAATCAAGAACACATTAGCTAGTGCTGCTGCTCAGGGAGGAGGGAGGCTACAGGCAGGTGCTGGGGTCAGTGTGTGCAGAACCAGGGGACCATCAGTCTCCTCCTGTGTTAATTTGTCTGCAGGAGTTTTCCAGAGTCTCAGCGGCACAGTTGGAGTCACCAGCCATTTCCAGCTGGAGCATTGAGGGTTTTTATGAGTAGATCCAGCTGGAAAAGGTCTGAAGTCAAAGAAGTGTATACTGATGAGTGACACATATTGCACTGCCCTCCTGCCAGTCTCTATTAATTCTGCTGTGTGCTTCATCCCCTGCCAAGAAGGATAGTGAAAAAATGAGGGTACTGTGCAGGAGCCATGGAGATTTGAATTAATTTACTTCTCCTCCCTAAACTCCCTTGAACAAATAATTCATGGCAAGATTTGAAAAGGAACATGAAGGCATGGTTTCAAACTTTCAAAAGAAGGTTTAAAAGAAGTCATTGAATTATCCTCATTTGGCTTCACTTGGACCAAGGCTCACAGTCTCACACAATTTTAAGCTGAATAATATGAGACATTGAGACTCCTCTCAGGTCTGCCAGATGCATTGCAAATGAAGTTTATGAGAACTCTGTGGGAAAGAACCTTTAATAGGGTAATAGGGGACCAGGAAATCTTAATTGTCAAGGGATTTTTTTTTTCCTCAGGGATTTTCTTATTTTCTTTTTTTTTTTTTTTTTTTTTTTTTTTTTTTTTTACTTTCATCAGAATAATGAGAAGTATTTTGGATTCCTTGGATACAGATATATCTGCTCCAGAGAGGATAGCTGGGCAGAAGCTGACACTTGTCCAAGGTTTTACCTCAGTCATCCAAATCATGAGCTATGGTGAAAATTTAAGCTCCTGAGCTCCTGTTGAAGAGCAATGAGATGTGTCTGAGCAATGAGGAATTAACATTAATGTTACCCCCCCTCAACTGAACAGCAGTAACCAGCCACACATATACTTCAAGTTCATTTTAAATATGTCACATGTGCCTTGGCTTGAACCACCACAGGAGGGCTGTACATCACATTTGCTGTGTACAGAAGAAGGCAACTGGCCTGTGTAACGACATCAAGATGGAGAAAATGCTCTGTATTTTCATCCAGATGTCTGTACTGGGGAACGTTGGGCCAAATACCAATGCATTCTGATATTTTATAGCTTTTCCTTTAGGTTCTCTGTTTGGGTGTAAAACTATGTATCCCAAGTCTGTGACTGGGGACCAACAGGAAGAGACCCAGAAAAAGGGCCCAAAGAGGTCTGAATTAAACTATTGAGACACGGGAGCTGAATGATACATTTGAATACATCAAACAGACCTCATAGGCAGAAACTTCTTTTTTTATAATTCCTCCTCCACCACCCTCCCCCTTCTGGGTAGTTATATGTCTCTAAAAGCATGTTTAATCTTGATCAATTAAACTTGCACTTAACAGGCATTTTCTTTTGTTTGTTTGTTTGTTTGTTTGTTTTTAAAGACTGGCATTTGTAGATGATAATAGCCTTCTCAACCCAAGAGGCTCTTTCTGAATTAAAACAGATAAAGGAAGGGATCATTAAGAACAAATACGAGTTTGATTTTTGATTTTCAGATACTTAAACCTTAATTGATTTATTTTTATTCCCTGCTGTGCTTTAAATCATTTTGCTAGATATATCTGCTCTTTTCACCTGATCACAGTGACAGGCACAGGTAGCTGCAGCAGAAAGCTATCTGGAGCTGCAGGAGAGAAAAAAACGTATATAACAGAATATCCCTGCTTCAAAAGTACAGTGCAAATCCGGGAACACTTAATGCAAACCACCACAAAACTCTCTCTCGCTCCCACAGTGAAACATGTACTTGCAGTCATCATGCCTGGTCCCTTTCACCACCTCAGGACTCTATTCCGGAAGCTTTAGTGGCTCGTGCTGGTTTTTGCAGGGCTGCTGTTGGGTTAAAGCTGCTGGCTGCAGGTTGCTGTGTCAGCAGGGCTGTAGCACCAGCCCTTGGACAAACCCTGTGTCAAAGCTGTGGAGCACCAGGCTGCTGTTGTCATGTATGAGGAAGAAGAAGGAACACCTGTATGACCAATCCACCCCCTTAATGCCACACCTTGCACTTCCCACTGCCATTCTTCATGCCCTCATTTCTTTCCCCTTTCTGCAGCAGGAATAGTCTGACCCAAGTGATCTCTTGGGTGACAATATTCAGCTCTGCCTGCCTTTCAGAGAAGTGGCCTTTCCATTCACCACAGCATAGCAGAAGCAGGGGCTTCCCTCATAGCTCCCTGCTCTTGGCAAGGAGCTGGATGGAAATCATCACTGACAATGGCTCCTCTGGGTTGCCTGATCATCCCACTGCCTGGCCCAGCCCTCTCACAGCAAAGTAGAGAGACAATCTACATACAAATATACATTTGAAAAATCTATTCTGGGAGCCAGAGCAAGATACAAGGCTCTTGGTACCTTTTATATTTTTAATTTAAAAAGTCCTATTGAAATATTTTATAGCATCTAAAAACCTGTCGTTCTCAAATTGGTAGATAAAAGACCACAGCTGTTTATTAACTGTGCCACTGCAGAAGTTAGTTCTGCAAAAGCATGTAGACTGGGCAGTTGTGAAATGTTCTTTGATTTAAAAGGCAGAAGCAATACAGAGCTTCAGTGCTCTGCTTAGATGTAATGTTGATATGCTTCAGTTTCTAATAGCTTTCATATTTTTTCTAGTTTGTCACAAAAACCCTGAACCTTGCTGTCATAAATGACTGGAAGAGAGAAGCCAGGGGTGGGATCCTGTCAACAATGGTGCCAATAGGAAATTCCAAGATGGGATGCTGACACACACAGAAATATGATCCCAACCTCCAGGGCAGCTATCTTCATATTTAGCATCACTATTTACATTCCTATTATTTTTCCATTATTTATTCACATTCCATTTCAAACCCATGTCAACTTTTAAAATCAATGGCTACGGCAAAATCTGGGCCAAAACTTTATAGCAGGGCTGCCTACCATAATTTCCTTAAGTTTTCCTTATTTCTTTGCTTTAGATCAATAAAGCTGTTAGATGAAATGCAGCTGAGCTCTTCAAAAGCTAGTGGGAATCTGCCAGGAGGTGCAGGTTGTTATCTCTCTCTCCAGTGCTGCTGCTGGCACAAACCAACAGCTTTCCCCAGAATGCCATTGGTAAAACAGGGTCAATAAATTCCATGTTCCCCAGCCTGGAGGGGATCTCCCGCTCGCTCGCCTATAATGCACGTTAAAAGCTTTAACAGGATTTATGTAAAGCTCAGTCCTCAGGTAAAATGTGTGAGTTGGGCTCTGGTTTATCCTTTCATGCGTGAGTTGCTGGCATGCAGAGCATAAATAGCCAAGGAGGAGATATATCTCTGAAAGGACTATACTGTCCCGTTCCTGGTTCAGTCTACTGCCTAAATTGCAGTGATCCCAGCTCAGGCATCCTGCTGCTTCCTGGGACTACCCAAGCATTGATCAGATCATCAGAAATTACCTTACATGTCTCCCAGCTGGCAAGAACCTGTGTTTATGGCAACACTCAGGATAGCAAACTTACAAGGACAGCATTTTTACAGTGAAGTTTAGAGCCTCAGTCAAAAATAATGGACCATAATATTCCAAACTGCCCATTGGTTCAAACAGAGGGTTGGCAGTAAAAATGCTTTGCAGTATCCTGTGTACATCAGACCTACACAGTAATAACCCTGTGAAAAAGAAACATTTAATGAAGTAGCTGAATAAAGGACTTATATGGTACCCATGGAAGTCAGTGGAAAACTCCCCTCGATATCATCAAGCTCTGAACCTTCAGCTGTGTCCCACATTATCATGAGGACAGCACACAGTGCTTGATCCCAAAAACAGATGCAGTTTTCAATAAGGGTAACAATAATTTTTCTATTGCCTCAAAAGTGATAGGCCATAAAAATCAACAGCTTGCACCAAAGCTCTAACAGTGTTTAAAGTGAAAGGACTTCTCTGTTTCCCTTAGTGTACATTGGTGTTTTATCTATAGCTGGAACAGGAGGGTGTGAGGCCTCCCAGCTTCCTTCCCTAACTGTGCCTCAGAATCTTTTCTCAGCTCAGAGGGCATCAGTTTTTATTCTTGCTGTGAGTCACACATAATGTTAGGAGTCAGGTCTGGGCCAGATGAAGTCACTTGATACACACTTTTAATGGTGTCTCTTGTGGATTTCTTCTGAGAAATCCTCCATCTGCTCCTTATGGCAAATTCCTTACCTAGATTTTATTCTGCTAAAGCCAATGATGAAGAAGGATCTTTTCTTCAGAGTTTCCTGCTCTATCTACCTGCTTTTTGTTACAAGCTAAATAATTTTGGTACATCTTCCACAGCTGGAGAATTTGTTTTCATTTTGCAGGGAACTCAGACAGAACTCTGAGGAATTGCAGTGTCACAACAACAGCAGGTGTGTTCTCAACTAACGCCCAAGCGTCAGAGGCTTTGAACAAGCACACACACAGAGCATGATGCCCGAGGTCTGCAGGTCTGATGCAGCATATTGCTGCTTTTAGCAGAGTGAGATGTACTGGAGATGAAACCATGCTATGACAGCTTGCACCACATAAGAAGATGGGGCAAAGCACACAAGAGATATTGTCCTCCACAAACACCACAGTTTTTATGGAAACAATTTTTTATGGAAAAGAACAAAATTAGCATGGGGTGGTTAATTTTGTTCCAGTCAAAAGTTAATTTTGTGGTTTTTATATTTTATATTTATGCAAACCCATTTTTTTTCTTCTGAAAGAGCATTTAATTGAGTATTTTTCCTGTATTGGTTATGAATCATCCCAGATGAAAGAACCAAAATTAATCTCCCTTTTCCTAAGCCCACGCTGCTTTGAATTTTAGTGAAACTCAAAAGTCTGAAAGTCAGGGAGTGATGATCAGCTCAGTGCATGCTCAGCTACAAACAGCTTAGAGAGCTACATGCTTAGAGAACACCAAGAGCTGGAAAATAGCAATTCACATGATAAGGTTGGGTAATATAGGATAGTGGCACCTCTCTTCTCTAATTGAACTGGAGAGTCTTTTCAGATTTGTGGTTTTGAACAGGATGGGGAGGCGCTCTGTTATATATCTCTGCCAGGTTTCACTTTGTTAGAGCTTCCTCCTCTCTCAACACCTCCAGTTTTTTCTGTTTTTTCAGTGAAGGACAATTAGTCTTCAAATTAAAACAACCCCTTTTGAGAAACAGCAAGATTTCTTAGGGGAGACAAGAGCAGCTCAAACCCTGCCATGCAGGGAAAAGCAAATCTCAAGGTTTCTTTCTAGACTTCCCCTCCCACCTTGTGGCATCCTGCTGCTCCCTCCAGCTTTAACCTCTCTGCCTTTCCCTCAAGAGGTTCAATTACTTTAATCTTTGCATTTACAGAGCTTACAATGACCCGTCACAACATGAGTTCCCAGCAGCAAAAGGGAATATGCTGATTTAGACTGGGGGTGGCTGAAAGCTCACTCCTTTTATTCTTCTTTCAAAATCCCAGTTGAAAAGAAGAAGTAAGAGTTTTCAGAGAGAGAGGTAAGACCTCCTGGGCTTCCCAAAAATCCAGCTGTCTGTAGGTGCCTACTTCAGAGCAGTTCATCTGTATTTTACCATGATCCTATGATCGTGCTTTATGCAACAAATAAAGCAATCCTGCTATCCTGGAATAAAACCTAATGATCAGGTATCAGACAATTGTATTTAATTTCCTTGCAGGAGGGAGGTCAGCAGGTCTAAAATCTGATTATGCTGATATGCATGGCCTATGCTATTTCTATCACCTTTCAGTCACTTGAATCTTAATGTCTCAGTTTTCATAAAGTCACACTGAGATAAAAAGAAATTTATTTATGCTGAGTAGGGAGGGGTGGCTGCGAAAGCCACCCCAGAGTCCATGCCCTCCTGTTTGCACTCATGCGGAACAAAAACTTCTGAAAAATTACACAGAGGAGGTCTAGAAATACCTTCTTCTTCACTTATTTCTACTGTAGTGTTACCTTGCAGGAAGTGTGCCAGGATTTTTGGCGTGTACTGCCCATTGGGCTGAGTTCATAGCCCAGCAAATGCTAAATTTAGGGTTGCAAAATGCTTAGAATGCTTTGTGTCCAAGGCATGGTGCATGTTTAGATGAGAGCTCCCAGTGCTGCAGTGAGCACTTCATCCAAGAAAAGGGCAGGGATCCATTGAAGCATTGCTCTGGCAAGAGTGATCTAGGATATATGCGAGACAAGTTCTTGGCTAAAGGATTTAAAAATGCAGCAGCCTGCATGGACACAGAACAAAAGAGCTGCTAACACAAGTGGTCAAAACCTTGCTCTTGCTGCTCAGTAGGAGGTGGGAAGGAAGGATAATCTTGTCATGGTTTCAGTGCTCAAATCAGGTGAGAGGTGCAAAATGTGATTAATAGAAACAATTATGATTGTGAACTGGTGTGAGAAAAAAATTCACCACTGCAATTTCAAAACAGCGTCAGTTAATTCAGTTTTCCTCTTTTACTAAAAATCAATCTGCAAATAGAATTTTGATAGAGAGCACAATAAAACTTTAAGTCAGGCACATCAAAATAGGTAATTTAAATTTTTATTTTTTTCAACAAAGAATGCTTTTAATGTAGGAGTTTCTTCTAGATAGACTAATTCTTGCTGAAAGCTTTTCTTTCAAAGAAAGCAGAATTTTTTTTTGAAAGCTAAAACTTTTTGGTAATAGAATTTCCATCTCTCTTTAAAACACCAAAAACTTAAGAAGAACATCACAGCAGTGTTGCTTGAAGTCAAGGTAATGTGCATAAAAGGGTTATTCCGTCTGGTCTGTCACAACTGCTTAGGCTGAGTCCCCTGAGAAGTGCTGTAAATTAATCTGTAGAAAAAGCCCCACGCAGTACATGCTACATTCTGAGTTCCTGGACTTCAGCTCTCTTGATTTTTCAGGACACATATTAATTTCCATCAAAACACTTTTGAACTCCTCACAAATGTACCTGGACTAATTTGGCAGGAAGAAAAGCCTCTTAAGGACAATGTGTACAACATGGCTATTTGTTCCCTGCCTACTCTAAGGGCTGCTGAAATAAATGAGAGTTTTTCTATTGATGACCTTGGGCTCTGGAGCCAGCCTGTGCAGGGGTGGCATACTTGCAAATGGTGGTGTTAGAAAGACTGGTAGATGAAAACAAAATTTGCTAGAGGTATCTAAGATGGGAGGTAATTTCATTGGGCAACTGAGTTATGAGGCAGCAGCAGAGAGGTCCTGCTGATTTATAAGTTGTAGATCTCTGTACTTTGCTGTGGGGACCCAGTTTTCTCCTGCCTATTAACTTACATAGTTCAATTTGCAAATAGGCAGACACATGTAAGTTATTTTGGGCGTACTGCTATTCAATTTGCATAGCAAATAGAGCCTGAGACATGAATGAAAAATTCCCTGAACAACTGCACACAAGCTTTTTAAACTTGGGTTCTGCCTTGAGACATGCAGGTGCCTGAGCGTCATCTCAAGGAAAGGATGAGATTTACAACATTCCTTTTACAGGTGTCTGCTCACAAAATAATATGCTAAGGTTATTTTGGAGCTTCCTTAGCTTAAAGAATTTATGACACAAAGTATTTGTAACTTCAGTGCAAATTTGGGAAAAATCTTCACATCCAACACTACAGAAAATTTATTCCTGCATAAAAGTGCTTCCTTCTATGGAAGTGTCATCCTTTCCATGGGTACATTTGAAGAGGTGTTCATCCAGATTCTCGTTAATCCATTTATTTAGTGAAGCCACACCTCCTTGTCAAGACGCCTTCATTACATTCTGACTAATTCCTGTGGTTGCCATCGGGCAGCAGGTCTCAGGTTTCCAGAGTGTGGATGACACCCTGGAGGAGAGGAGCCACCCTTTGATTCGCTCTGAGCTGGGCTGTCCTCTCTCCTGCTGTCAGTCAACTCTCCCTGTGGCAACCCACATGGCTGCTCAACTGGAAAAGAAACACCAGGAAAACATTTATTCTTTCAACATCTTAAAGGAAAATTAGCTACCTGAGAACAAGCAGAAGCCAATCTCAGAATGAAGTATCCTTGGAAGATCACAGACCTCATTTCACTAACCTGTGCTACCAAAGCTCATGTATATCAACCTGACTGGAACAACTTCCGGCCTTTTGACATAAGGTAGCCAAATGGTGTCCCTGGGATCCAAGCTGGCTATGTGGCTCCCAGTAAATAATTCCTCCTTGCATATCAAACACACAGCACAAGCAAGATGTGCTGCAGATAAATGACTGCAATGGCAACAATGATTATGGAACTTGGAAAAAGATGAAACTAATTTCAGACCCCTGGGTCACCTCCTTTTTCCAGTATCTAACTGGGATTATGCTCTTCATTCTTCAGCTGTGAAATGGGGCCCACAACATCTCCTTTCAGTAATTCAACTATGCAGCACAATATCTCACTATCAGAATAAATTTTCCTTCCCTCAGCTTGGTGCTAATAACTTTTTCAGTCAATTCCCTCTCCAAGAGATAGGTCTACACTTCCCAGTTTTTCTAATATTTTCTTACAGATGCTTAGATTAATAATGATACTCTTTTAAACACATTTTCCCATTTAGATACGTTTACTGCCTGGATATCTTACCTAGACAGAATCTGAGGATGTAGGACATTTGTCCAGAATTTCTAGCTGTTCCATACATATGCATGAGCACAAATGACCCAAACCATCCTGTCTTTCACAGTTTCTTCCTGATTTTATCTATTTATAGCCTGGAAATCTCAGCTTGAAATTTGGGAGTCCCATTGATCAGGCATAATCTCCCATACAGTCTGCCATTGCACCAAAGCTGAGTAAGCAGCTCAGATCAGATAGAGCAGAATTTCTCAGGTGTGGGGTAGAGCTCAGATGTACACACAAGAAGCTCCTAAGCAGGGCTCCAGAAGAAGCCATTCTGTTGGCAACAATGGAACATGACCCTTTGGAGGCAGGGAAAAGGGATCCAGGTTATGGATTTAATTTGGAGGGGTGATCTGTGAAGTATTGTATCTAGGGGAATCTGAGGCAAACAGTATTTGCATCAGCTTCTACACCTCTGCTTTAGGTGAATTCTCAACAATAAGACAATTCATTAATTCATCTCTTTCGTCACCCTATTTGTCATTCCCCTTTTCCTTTACTGAACTGATTCTAGCAAACTATGGCATCTGAAGCATGTGCAGAGAAATTACAGCATCTGTCATTAAAGGGACCTGCTTTTCTTTTCAAGAAGTTCTACTCCCTACGCAGACTACGGAGGCTCTTTGCTAGATAATGTAAAATGACACTAACTGGGCTATTTATGTCACCGCAAAGTAGCTCATGATGGGATAATTAGCAATGCTATATCTGCTGGAGTGAGCGATAACACTGTAACACGTTTTTGTGTTAAGCAACACAAACAACAACATCTGCAGGTTAAACAGCACCTGAGAAGCTGATAGGCCTCCTACACTTTTATTTCCAGGAGGCAATAGCTACTGGCTTCACTCATTCATGAGGCACAACTGTGATGCTGGCTGTATCACTTCTTGTGGTACTTGCCCTCGGTGGAGGTGGTTTCTGCAATCAGGCTTGCTTTGGGCAAGTGTGGGTATTCAAGACATTTTGTGAACAGGGAAGGCTGTCAAAATTTGTATATCTGGTAACAAAACATCACCCTTGGATGGAAAAGACCAAGTGCTTGGCCAGTTGTTCACACAGTTTTATTCCTGGATGGAGTCCAACAGCCTGTACTGTGTTTGGCTTACATATTGCTTCAGAAATGTGTAAGACAGCCAGTTTTGACCTGAATCCATAAAAGTGTGACTGTGATCTATTTAAGCCCACATCTAGGTTGAAAGACTATAACTTTGCTGATGAGAGCTTGTTTGTTTTTTTTTTTAAAGCATTAACACAGACACAGGCACAGAGATCAAGAACTTGCTATGCTCTGATTCTGTGTAGTTCAGTGGTTAATCATGGTCATTAAAACATGCTTAATATGAATTTGTTCAATTTCTATTTCCATAAATTTTCTGCTATGCCTTTCTCTGCAAGATTAAAAGATGATTTTGTACACTCTATTTTCTCTTGAGGAAAGTTACTAATGCACCAGTCATGGTTGTCTCAGGACCTCTTTGAGATAAGATCAAATTCGCTTCCCATAAATATTTCTTTCCATCCCTTGAGCTATGTTTGTGACTCCTCCTTACACACCCCGTAGTTTTTCAACATCCTCTTTAAAATGTCAACACCAGAACTGGACATGTCATTCCACTATGCAGGAAATGTGTCAGCATCAGGTAAGCAGGGCCAAATAGGGAAAAAAAATCACTGCAGTTCTTGTCTGCTGGTGCATCCAAGGAAGGTGTTCACCCATTGTATCACCCCTGCAAAGTATGTTGAGTTGTTTCGTTGTTATGAACTATAAATATAGTTCACACTGGTTATTACTGTTCTGTTCCTCCCTTCTTTAGATCAGTAATATTACATTTCACTTAATGAAAATGGACTTTGTGAGATGGACCAAACTTTAAATGAAAAATCTGTAACTACCTTTATTGATCTATATTCATCAAATCACTGATGAGGAGCAATTCCATATTTACCCTCAGCTCACTGATGTGATACCCCATGGGAAGGTGGACTAGGACTTCTACAGGCTTGAAATTTCCTGGTTGTAATGCAGAGCTGACTCATGTTTCATGAAAACACAAGAGGAGTTCTATTTAACATTGGTAAAGAACAGCTTTATGATTGTGAAAAGAAACTGGAGAGTGATGCGTGAAACTCCGATGGGTGAAACATTCTGAAAATGTTCCCATGCTGTCAGCTAGTGGGAAATTTGCTACCTCCATAACTAGAATTTACCCCACCTGCAGCCTGAAACTGTTGTGTGTTAGCAGAGGTTCCTGCCACCAATTTATCTGGATACCATAACCAAGTCCATCCAAACTAAGACAAACTTAGGGCTCAAGTTTCTCATGTACCCATCAGTGCTTTGCCTTGCAAATTATCTCAGTTCAGTCCAATGAGTTCTGTTCATTATCTGGGAAAGAGAACAGCTTTACTACAAAGTGTGGAAGCCAAATTTCTTAATTTCTTTTTTTTTTTTTTTTTTTTACTATCAAAACTACACATGCAGACAGTCCTGAAAACCCTCTAGTGGTCTATAATAACATACAGATTAAAATGCTGTCTGTTGCACAGAAGCCATGGATTGCAGAGCATTATATTCTTGAATAAAGCTGCTGCCACAAAGGTGGTGTCTTGCTGACTGTATTATGCAGAGAATGGATGTCAAGCTTTAAAAGACTCATTGAACAGAAGTTGAGAGCAATACAAAAAAATAATCTAAAGAACTTAACTTTTCATCTAATTTAACATTTTTTGAAACTGCTGCTGTAGTTTTCCTCACACAAGATAGGTCATGTTGCTGCTGCTGTTTTAAATAGCTTTGCAGAGGGTGGACAGGGCTTCCAAGTAATGTAAGGACCACCAAGGAAGTTAATGGAAATAACTTCCTCATCTGTTCTGATCCAAAGGCTATTAGGAATCTGGTGAGAAACTCAGGGACAGGGTCAGAAAAAAGAAAAGAAAGTACTGCTGTTTTAAATAAATAAAATTTTGTAGCTTTTGCTTCAGCATGTCTGAGACACAAAAAAGAACTGTTAATTCAAAACATTACCTATTATTAATGAATTAAAAAAACAATGGAGGAAAAAACCTTACAATCTGAAAATACAACCTTACTCTGATATGAGACATCTCTATATCATAAATATTCAGAGTATATTTTAGAGAAATTGTACTGTAAGGTTCCTCTGTGCTTGTAGCCTTCCCTTATAGACCTCCTATCAGTAAAGATTTGGAGATGAGTTACCAGGTTACATGGACCTTTCTTCTGTCCCACTACAGCTCTCTTACAGGGCTACACACATTCCCTACATCACCAGAGTCAGCCTCTAACTGCTTCTGAAATTTGCTCAGATGTCACTACGAGGAAGCTGGGAGAGATTTGTTGACCTGAGTCACTAGAGACAAAATAAGCTCAAAGAAAAGCTCACCACACAGGGAAGCAGAGTCAGTATTCACTGGTGGGAAGCGACCACTCTAGCAGCAAAGAAACAAGGGCTGGACAAAATCAAGATATTGTTGCAAGGTAACAGCAGGAGAGCAGGGTAGGAGTGGGCTGTTCATTCCTCAAGGGGAATGGTGCAATGCTGAGGTCTGACTGAAAAGTGCACTCCACACTGGATGAGGTGAGCACAGAGAGAAAGGAGGGTGGAAGGAATTGTTCCCCCTCTAAGTATCCTGGTCTGCCAGAAAATCAGCCTTCCATAGAAAAGCCATTGAGAATTATACAGAAATATGGAGTTGCTCTTTTATTTCAGTGTTCTGTTCTCCAAGAGCTATTTTTAGGTGCTCTTCACTAAACACCACTCTATTTTCACACTGCTGTTCTTCTTCCTTCAAACTTTTCTCTATACTTCATCTTTGGCTACAAATACATTCCGAAACCCAAATGAAAACCATGCTGTTTTGCACCCCTCTAGTTAAATCAAAGGATGACTGAAAAACTTCCGTATAAAATCTTTTTCCCAGCTGTGACTATTTGCTAAATAAGAGAGGATTTGCTCCCTAGTGGAAGCAAGCACAGAAAGTTAACTACACCCAGTTGCTGTGCTAGATTGCAAACCCTAGGTGACTGGTAGGATTCGTGACTCTTGGATAATAGCAGTAGTTTGGGAAATGAAGTCCAGGTGTGCAGCAATTGAGTCAGTGTTACGAAGCAAGGTGTGCTGGGAGCTCTGAGTCATTGATAAAATGCTTCTGGTCATTGAAGCCTAAAATAGCTTTGGTGGAATATGAGTTTAGGCGAAATGAGTTTGGGGCACTTAATGGCAAAGTGCTATTGTCAGTCTTAGCAGCAATGCATAAATAAAGTCTTTGGTATTGACTCTACTTGTCAGTAAATCCAGGCTTTCTGAGATACCTCAGGTGCAGAAGTTTACCTCTCGAATGCACCTCTGTTCAATTTTCTCTCAGGTCTAAAGGATCCAGCTGTGTATCTCTTTGGCTTACTCTGAGGCAGCTACTGATAGGAAGGCTGCTTCTGAAGATAGGGTTCGACCCTGACTTAAAAACTCTGAACAAGTCAGGAGTCTTCAGACAGCTTCTGTTCTCAGTTATCTCTGTGGAAATAGAGCAGCTTTATCAAAACCAGCTGATAGTTTAAGAGCAGAATGGTGGGCAGCAACTGCTCTATGTAACTTTGTCTTCTAAACAACCTTCCTTGTACTGCTACTAAATCCCTATATTCCAGTTCAAAGAGTACCTGAAATCACTACTTTGCAGAACCAAAGGAGCAGCAAGATTCAGAGTATTCTTCTGGATTGTGTTCTACTCAGCCCTGCACTTAATTAAAAAGAAGAAGAAGAAGAAGAAGAAGAAAAAAATAACCTAATAATTAATAAATAAACAAAACTAATTTTGTGAACATTGGACCTTCACTTCCGGTTCACAGATTAGGGTGGGAGAAGAATGTTGATTTTTCTTCTCATTTTATGCTTTAAATTTAAGGGTGATATCTTTACTTCGCAAAGTTCTTGGGCTATATATGATGGTAGAACAAATTTTATTTTCCATTTATAATTTTATCTGTGACTAACTCCATGTTTTACCATACTTTTCTGTGTGTGGCAATTCCTGGCTGCCATATGAACAGGATTAACCATTTGAAGCATGATAAATCCATCAGTCAACTCCCAGATCACTGGGAATTCTGAGTCAGAAACTATATTGCATGTGGCCTTTTAACAGTAATAGGAAACTTAAATATTGTTGGCTTTTTGAAATGTATTTTTTCTAAATCAATGACTTTCTAGGAATTTTGATCAAAAGTAATTGCACTTATAAAATCCATATTTTTTATCTGTTTCAATTTCTTGCCACTAACTTACGCTGTTGCTCTTCATAGAAAACGTGAACAATTGCCTTCTTAAGAGAGACTCTTCAGCTCACACCCAGTGCAAGATTATGTGCAAGAGGTGAATAATCAATTAAAATTATTTTTTTAGTCCTCTAAGACATTAAACTCTCGCAATGTAAAACTTTCAAAAATTTTCCTTTGATCTGAATATTCCTGTGAGGTAACTAACTTTGCACAGGCCCATAACAGTAAAACACTGTCAGTAAGTCTTCCTTTTCAAATGAGCAGAAGAACTTGCTTAAAGCACCTTCCATCTCTGAATGCATTTTCTCCCTCATAAACCTTGAAGTGCTACAGCAAAGCTGGCTCTGTCTGCATGCAGCAGCCTGCCTGTCACTTACGGAAAACTCAAATTTCATGTATCAAGAGTTTGTGTGAAAATTGCTTTGAGTGTTAATTGCCCAAATGATTCAGCTTTATAAGAGCCTCTCTTATGTACTGAAGTATGTCTCATAGCATGCTGAGTGCCAAGCTCCAATAGAGAGCCAGCTGTGCTTTGCTCCCAGATGTTTGAAGAAGATAATTCTTGCCCATCATTTCAGTCCTCCATCACAAAATCATGAAAATTTTGTTTAATGAAGTCATTAATGCACAATAGCATATTTCTTCCTTTTTTTTATGATGGTCTCCCTAGAATGCATGCAAGTTTGTCTTGGCATATAATTACAGTAGCACATTGTCAGATTAACTGTGGTGAGGAGATAAAACAAAAACCATCCGTTCTGCAAAATTAAGACTCTGCCAACATAATTTAGGAAGGATCAGAACCCTCTGCTTTCAAAGATGCTGTTTTTTTGCTGTGTTTAAGGTCATTTTCATTCTCCAGTTTACCTATGGCAACATTAATCTTTCCTGGAAGCCTAACAAAAAACACACTTTAGTCCTAAGTGTTGGATTCAAGCCTTTTCATAACTTCTCTTCATGCAGATCTCCTTTTTCAATGTGTTCATTGGTCCTTGACAAATTTACATGAAGGTTTTTTTGTTTTCTTATTTTTGGTTCTGTTGTTTGTGGGGGTTTTTTTTGAGTCAAAGTAGCTGAAGTGAATAGTATTGAAGTGAAGGGACTTGTGTTAATTTATACAAGCTGCTTGTGGGCTGAGTCAAACCTCTGGATACAAGTAAGAAAACAAAGCTTTTACAGGGACATTTTGCTTGGACTTTGCTTGTCAGTGTGCAGGTGCAGAGAATTTCATGGAGAGATTTTCTGTGCTCTATGGTGATAAAATATTTGTGAGAACCACAGCTTGATCTTCACAGCGAGTGACTGCCATCAATTCCTGCTGCTTTCTGACTCAGCTGTCAGAAGAGATTTCTCTTAGATTTTGTTGTAGCTGAGTTTCAACAACCACAGATAAGGGGGGCTGGGTTAATTCAGCCTGTCTTTGTGGCCACGCTGCTCTTGAATACAGAGATGTAGCTGTGTTTACACAATGAGGTGCTAGGCAGTATGAATTCACTTTTCACCATTCCCAAGGTACCAGGGGAGAACTCATTGCATTCCCAGGTCCACATGTTTGTGTGCTCACCCACCAACGCAGCATTTCAAGATCATAGGTTGCTCTGCTTTTACCACATCTGATCCAATTGCTCCTACAAGTTATGGACTCTGCCCAGCATCTGTGGCCTCTTTCAGCTTTTGCCAAAGTTAATGCAGAGTCCGGTTTTGCTGTTTCAGTTAAAGGTATTAAGACCCTCTGGAAAGCATTTTGTCAGCAGCTGATGGCTCTCACAAGTTGGTAGCAGATGTTGGTGTGGAGGTTACTGATACCTGAGAGACACGAAACATCAGAGCTCCTTGTGATAGAGGTGGGATGAAGCAGCTGCTCTGTTACAGAGCTTCTGGCTCTCAAATGATCCCAAATTAGGGCATACACACTTGGGGTGTGTATTAATTCCCTGATAATAAATGCTAAAAATAATGGTAAAAATTATTCCCTGATCTTGTTCAGAATGGTGTTACTGGGTACAGTGGAGCAAAGCTTAGTTTTCTCTATATGGGTTTAGCATTAAACCTTAAGGATGGACTGTGTATGTTCTGCATCCCAGCAGCTGGAGGAGAAGGCTCTGTGTCTTTGAAGGGATTATCTTATTTTACTCCTATCAGGAATTTTGCCAGCCAATTTTTCCATACAGCTGTTAGGAAAAACCACCAAAAAGAACAAAGAAACAATCAAAAAACTCCATAACCTCCCCCTCTTTACTGATATTCCAGGGCAAACCAAGGCACATGCAGAGGCATTCCTCATGGGACTAATGGAGTCTCTCATTCCTGTTTTCCCAATTCCTTGTAGACTCTGTTTTCTTTTTGGCTGGGAATTCCAACTTGAAAGAGATACATGCTAAAGATACAATTTTGGGAAACGCTATAGAATTTTCTCAGCAGAGAAAATATATCTTTTTATTGATATAATTTGCCATAATAATATCAATAAAAAGAAAAAGAGCTCTTGGAAGGTGGGAACTTTTGCCTGGACTTGGAGCTAGACAGTGAAGTATTATATATATTTTCCCATCTCCACCTTAAATACAATTCATAGAGAGAGAAAGCAGAAGACCCTCAAAGACACTGCACAAAAAAAAAAATGTTTATTAGCTAAAATGACACAAACACATTTCATGAATGTTCCTGCAGAGGGAAGATGAAACAAAATATTAGTTTCTTTGTGCAGTCTTAACAAATTTTACTGTACAACACAGAACTGCTGGAAAAGAAATTGTTTTAGTGAATAATGATGTCTTATTCATCTGTTTCATTAAAAATGCTTTTTCTTCAGAGTGATCATTTATTTACTATTTATTTCAGAGAAAAGACAATTATGAGGAGTTCTGAGATTTTTTTTTTTTTCAGAAACAATTCAACTTTGGCCAAGAATTTGGTTTATAGAAAAGATATTGTTTGATCCACGTCAGAAAAATATTCTGGTACTGTTTTCTTTTAAATCTTCGATGCCCCTATGCTTTGGGGAGGCAGGCTGATCTTTGGGAATATGACCTTCACTCACAACTATTCCATTATGTTCCTTATCAAAAAGCCTGACCAACTGGAGTTTAACAAAACAGTTTTTTCAAGTTTTAAGTTTTTTTGTATGAAAAAAAAACCCACCACAACCAATACAACAACAGTTTCTTCTCTCCCCTGAAGATTGTATCCATGAAAAGGTCAGCCAGAGTCTAATAAGAAAATTCCTAATCCTATAGCAGGAGAGGATGAAAACAGGACTGGAGGGCTGGAACAAAATTAAAAAATGATGACAGGTTTTCAAAGCTCATGTGACTTACACCTGTGAGTAGGACTAGGAGTGAGCTGACTTGGTGGGTCTGATAAGGTTTGAAATAATCTGATCCTGAACTATTTGCTCTTATCCTTGTGCCTGTAATCCATTTTTCATTGCAGCCAGTGAAGCTGCAGAGATGAGAGATCTGGTTAAAGTTAAGCACAGCTGCCAGATGTTTCATTGCAGGGAAGAAGGTGAGACAGGTATTGAATGAGAAGAAAAAGAGAAATAATTCTGTGGGAGCTTTTGGCAAGTGTTCAGCATCTTGCTGTTCAGGGGAATGCACTTGCTCCTGATTCTGTGCTGTGCCTTCCATTTTTCATTTTGCTTTCTTGCACCCTGGTGTCAGAAGCATCACTCATGTCATGCATGAAGAAAGACTGAGAGAGTCCTGAGCTCCCTTCACAGAACAAGGGTCTTTATCTCTTTACCAGAAAACTGAGAGATGTAATGATCGCTGATTCTTCAACTTTTGTTCTGCTAGGTAAGTTGTGCTGCTGCTGAACAGAAGGGAATCGAGATACTTCTGCTCAATGGAAGAAATTCTGAGCACAAGGCTCCATTTATGCAGAACATTACAGGAATGGAGAAAAGGCATGGAAAGCCCTGAGGGTCTCACATGCATTCGTGAAACAAAAAACCTATGAATGGAGAAGAAAGCAAAAAATTGACAGTAAAGAATAGCAGAAAGTGTAAATTAATTGAAATACAATATAAAATCTTATTTATGTTAAATATGAATAACAGGGGGCTTTATTAAAATGCTATTGATCACTCCATTAGGTGTTAGAATGAATAAAGGTGATTGTTTCCAGTAGCTAAGAATATGATGCTAAGTTGCATTTTATCAACATACCCATATGTCATTCTGAGAAGTCCTTCCAAGAGAATTTGGTAGCAATCCCTCAGGGAGATTAAATGCTTTCTTTACAATGTACTGGAAACTGAGTGACCATTCAGGTGTTCCTGGTCATTAAGCAAACATCAGAAATTAAGAAACATTTCTGTGTATAGTTCTAGCAAGATTAGTTGCTAAGGTGGGAAACCTTTCTTTTGAAGCTGTAATAGAAATGTTAATCAAAATATTTGCTGGGAAACAGATTTATTGCTTCAAAGTCTTTCTGGGTGTAGTCAAAATATCTTGTGCTGAAGCTTTGGGTTGAGGCATGAAGCAAATCATACGTATGTGTAAGGTCATGCTATGTGATAGCACTTCATTCTGAAAGCTCTTATTTTCATGTATTGTCCTTCATTTGCTAATCTTTTTTTTATTCACCTCTTTGTTTCTTCTGTAAGCTTGTCAACTACTGGCCATGCATAAAGGATTCATTTGGTGTGAACAGACTTTGATAATTCCTTGGCAGTTAGCCTGTGGCCAGCCTCCATGGAATTGCCATGAGTGCCACTGGTAAAAGATATCACAGATTTGGGCTGCCAAATTGGAAGCACCTCCAATAACACTGGATCCTGTTGTCTGATGTGGTACCAAGTCAAGGTCCAGTTTCCACAGGAAACTGAAGGATCTGGTTTATAGTCTTCAGTAGCATTTCCTCTCTGCTTATCTTTCTTCGGCATTAGAGCATTGCTGATGAACCATTTGGCTGGTGCTGGCCTCCAGTCTACACATCCAATCCTATGGCACATTGGAGGCCCATTGGAACAGTTTCTCCACAGATATCAAAACTGAGGTGATCCACTGTCCTTCTGGACCCTCCAGGTTTGACCACTTTGAGGTACCATCTTGACCCAATAACAAATTACCTGAAGAGCTTTTCTCACTGACAGGAGTGATCTTTGAAAAAGGGCTTGGCAGTGGCAAGATTGTTAATGGCTGCACTTGATGATCCAACGGGGTTTCTTCAGCCTTAACGATTCAAGGATTCTATTACAATACTTGTTATACCAGGCACATCCTCTCAATACTCTTAAACTGGGGATGTATTAAGATAAAAGATAAGTTGTATGGAAAGCACGAAGAACAAAGCAGAAGTATTCACATTTGGAACCAGCTGGGTGGAAGGCAGGTCAGCCAACAGCAAATAGCCATTAGATGTTTATAATCTGCCCAGAATTTTTAAGAATACCATGCCTTAGATCACAGAGCAGGGCACAGGTCCACACCAACATCCACAGGATAATGTTTCTTCAGAGAGAACAATTGTTTGATTTCTCGTTTGAAGGTTGACTCCTTCTTAGATCAATCAAAAGCTTCTCTGGCTTTTTAATGCAAAACCCCAGCAGTATATCTTTTAGGGTTTGTATGCTCTATGAAGAAAAATTCTAGCTGACTATTCCTTTTTGATCTACATTCACATGAAAGCAACATAATTGGCAATTCTAAAATTTTATGATGGTTTGAAAAAGAAGAAAAATATGAGAAGAACCTTTCTAATGCTGAAAATTAGAACTTTAATTATAAAGTTATTAATTTCTTCTTTTTTTTTCCCATTCAAAATATAGTAGATTTACACCATCAGTGTATTAATAGCTTTGGTAAATACAAACATTATAGTCAGCTTTAACACAAAATCAGCAGTAAGCTTTGGATGCTCTTTTTTTCCATTCTTTTCATAGCAATGCCGCAATCCAAATAGTCTTTAGTACAACATATCAGACACTTTCCATCATACATACAGTTTGAAACAAGAGAAAAGGTATAAAGGCAAGAAGTTGTGCTAAAAGATCAGCACTTATAAAGATTTTATTTTAATTTAATGTGTTTCCTTCTGACACATGTGGAAATGCAATTTTTTTGCAGGAAGGATAAATATGATCAATAAAATGCTTGTCCCACTGAATGCAGTGGGATTTTGTCCCAACTACAGGGAATGGGCATGTAGAATAAAGATTCCTTATTTTCAGTCACTTACAATACTACTGTCTTGCATTAGAGAAGGATCTCTACTATACCAAATATCTAAATCCTTTGTGATATGGTTGAAATTTTTGCTCACCATCTATGTTTTACTTTGGTATTGTTATCTTCCTTTATGTACCCAAATTTCCAGACATCAGATGTGGGTCCATTGCTTGTACAAGTATTTAGTATTCTGTCCTGAATGAGCTGCTGCTGGGAGGCTTCTGCACTTTCTAAACATACAAAGCTTTCTTAAGTGAAGAACAAGAGATTTTAGAAAACGTAATAAAGAGCTTTTAATATATTTAATGGGAGTGTCCTGTTGGCGTGTATGTACCATAATATTTTGATTGGAGTTGCACACACAAGGAGTCCAAACATCTCATTTAATTCAAAGAAAATATCTCATAAAATTCAAAGAAATTTGTTGTTAGCAGTTACAGTGAGCAAATACACTGATTTATCCAAACAGGAATATCTATTTTCTTTGAAGAAATCTTCTCTCCGTCCCTATTGGCATCAGATTGCCTTCTCTTGCTCTGCACCTTTTTACCGATTTTCTCAGCATCTTGTCTCAGTGTTTCCTCTGTTCTGTGAGGAATTCTTGCAGGCTTTAACTAGTGCAGTCCTTTTCTGCTTATCCTGGGACTATAAATGTTTCAGCACTTTGTCTGCATTCCTTGTTGAAAGAAAACAGTCCTTTTTATTTCCATGTACTGATGTACCCCCGTGATCCCTAGATTTGATTTAAGAGAAAACTTGATGTTCTGAGAAATCCCATAGTCCTATTTTTAATAGTGTCCCAAAGTGATTTGGTCTTGGTTTTTTTTCTAAAAAGAAAAAAAAATATATACACGTGTATGTCTTGTTTACACATATGTATGTCTATATGCCTCGTTTCCTTGATGAGTGGCTGACTAAATTCTCGTCAGGTCTGTATTAATGAGCAGTGGCATATTGGACCTGGGGAAAACCTGGAACAATAGAGGCCAAGCCCCAGAAAAAATGCACACCATGGTCTGGTTGGCCAGATACACAATGGGGACAGACTTCTTGCAGACAGAATTACTCTGCTGAGCTGCAATGATGCTTCAGAGGCTGAGATGGGCAAGCAGCCATTTTTGTGCAGGGGAGGACTGTCAATTATGCTCATAAATTCAGAAGAAATTGAGATCAAAATGTTAAGACAGAATGTCAGAATATTGAATCTGTGAAAACTTTTTTCAAAGACTAACAAAAAGAAATGGTTTAAAGGAGATTAATTTCCCTTTGCAAGGGATTATTTTTATCAGTGAAAGAGTTTGAAAGCTTCATGAACCCATGTCATTCACTAATGTCACCAGAAATACTATGTTTAATTTTTATTTCCACATATCTTAAAAAAATAGGATTATATTTATTTCCTGTCTGCCAACTTCAGCAAATATTGGTCATTTTGGTGCACTGCTTTTGCATACATCATTTAAAAATGACTTACTTATACTTGCAAATGTGGACCTAAGACTTCCTATGCAAAGAGGGATTCAACAAGTTTTCATAGGGCATTAAGGCATGAGGACAAAATCAAGTGGCTTGAGGGATCATCATAATGATGCCTTGTTTAGGGAGAAACATTGGAGATGATCACTGGAGATTTACAGCACTAAATTTAACAACGACAGAACTTACAGTGCTATTTTTAGACCTGCTGTCTGTAAAAATGTGGCATATGTGATCACTCTGTAAATCTGTCTCAGGTCAGATTGGCCACGTTTGCTCAAATTTGATGTAGGATTGGCAAGCCAAACCTAAAACCTTTCTGAAAATTTTTATTGTCTAGCAGAGAGGGGCAGAGCAACTTCATAGATAAAAATTGGTAAATAAATACATAAGTAAATGGCTAATCCTTTGCCATAGAGAAGGCAGTAGAGATCCAGATGGAAGCTGAGGGAGTGCAAGCAAGAACAGCAGCCACAGCTGAGAAAATGAGGCACCAAAGAGCTGCAGGACAACAGGCCACAGCATTAGAGGGACCCCACATGTGGGGGAAGAAGAATCTGTATCATTAATTATTCTATTCAGGAAGCAAACTGTAAAAATCATTTAGCCATCAGTGATGAAAAGCTACCAACTGAGATGTCTCAGCGTTGTACACAATGTTTGTTTTAGCACAGCATGCTGCTTGCAGAGGGATGTTTTGCTAATTAGTTGTTAAAGTTATAGGAAGTTTGTAATGCACTCTTTTCACAACTAAATTGAATGACTCAAGACAGTTGAGTTATTGTATGAGTAAAAAACAGCAGGATGAGGCCATTAGAATGTGCCAGTCACCTGATATCATCAGATTTCTTCATTACAAAACAAAGTTTTTCCTGAAGAAAACAAAGAAACAGAAAATCTCCACAAACCATTTCTTCTCTCTGTTGAGTGTGCTTGAGCAATTTCTAAATACACAAGGCCCTGAAAACCAGAAGGACACAGTAAAGAAATAAATTCACTGAAGCCACAGCTCACGACCGAAGTGCTGCTGCCCAACTATTCAAAGTGGCTTGTTACCAACAGGGAAGCTGTTCCTGAATGCTTGAACTGTTTGTCAGTCTAGATAAACAGAGAAAATGGGATAAAGATTGTTAATTAAGCTACAAAGAAGAGATATAGTCAGAGACCAGAAGTTGCATTCAGTTGAGATTTAAGGGAAGCAATGACACAAAGTCTGAAGTTGTCTGAACTGGTAAGAATTGGCTGAGCTCCTCTGAGCTCACGGTATACCAGCATAAAATCTGGCCTCTGCAATTCCAGTGTGGCATTTTGTCTAAATCATAATTTAAAAACTCACACCCACACCAAAAGAAACACTAAGTCAGGTTCCCGTGTGTAACAGGTATGACACAGGTGTCTGATTAAAATCTGCAAGCTCAACTTGCAAAAGCCAGTCATGAGACTGAGGAGAGAGGCAGGAATTTATTCCCTATGCCCATCATACTTTTCAGTAAAGTCAATTTTCTTCACCAGTTATGATAATGTTACACGCTCTGAATGTATGAAAGGGGACAAAAGGCTGGTAGTCCTCTATGGGTCCTGCTAGGGCTGGAGGAAAATTCTTTGGTGTTCCCACACTTTTGTGGGTGATGCAGCAGAGCTCAAGTCACCCCAGTTATCTTTTTCTCAGAGGAAATATTTACATTTTTATTGAACTGGGGGATCAGGGGTCTTCAGTTTTATAAACTCAAGTCTTACAGTTAAGCTCAGTGATTCTTTTGTAACACTTGTCCTAGAGAAATAAAATAGTTCCTATTTCAGAAGTAAAATGATTTAAACATGATTAATATTTTAAAATTATTAAAATATTGATGGGTCTAAGAAGGAGGCAGATGCATAATATCAAATATTTCAGCTCTGTGTTTTGTGCATTTTATACTGCACTAGCCACAGAATACAATGTGGTTCTGCAATGGTATGTTACAGAAATCATCTTAAGCATTTAATACATTTGGCATGAATGTCACATTCTTTGGTTAAAATGCTAACCGGTGGATTTAAGATTGAAAATTAAAGGTATTGGGATTCTAAAAATAATTCAGAGTCCATCTTCTTCAAGTACTGACCAAAGACAGACTGTGATTGAAAGACAAAAATATCTGGTTTCTTCAGCTGGATCCTCAGTCTTACCTTGATCAGATCTCTTACAGCATTTTTGAGGCCAATGTCAGTAACAAACACCAGAGTCCAGGAGCTTCCCAAGCTTTGGTGCCAGGAAGTGAGCACAAGTGATCAGCAACAGTGCCTTGAAAGCACAGCTGTAGATGACTTTATATATATATGTACACACATATATAGATCAAAGCACAGGAAAAAATATATCAACTTGAGCAGAGCTCATCAGTATCTTGTTTGTTATCTTGCATTTCTCCACCTCTATTTTCAGTAGTCCAGGGCACCATGACAGCTGTGGATGAGCAGGTGCAGAGAACAATTATCCTATTTCTGGAGGTAATTGTGGGCTTCAATTAGGAAGCCAACTTACTGGGGTAAAGAAACTCATCACTGTTGATTCTTAGGTGAGGAATAGGATGTTTTCATGTGACCCACCATGAAGTAGTTATTTATTTATTTATTTATTTATAATAAAGCATCGATGTCAGTGTAATTCTCTGGTCTAGCACACTGAAAAGGATACACAGAAGCCATACAGAGCAAGAAATAAAGCCAGTGGGATGCAGATGAACAAGCTTCTTTATAGTGACAGTCATAAGGTTGCATTTGTGAAAGATGTACTCGTATCTGCACCAGAACTGAATTCCTCTCCCTGCAAAAACCTACAATCCTGCTGGGGGGCACTCAGAGAATATTCTAATGCAAAAATAAATAAATAAATATTCAGGCAAAAATATATTGCATGAAAAAAATGTAGCTGAGCTCCATTGTTTCAAGGGGCCTGCTCAAACTAGGATGCTTTACCTTTTAATATCTATCTATTTATCCATGTGTGCAGGAAACCTACAGGCTAACTGGAATCATATTTGTACATCTACTGACTATTGTATACTATATTGTAAATTCCAACATTTCGCAGTTCTTAAGCTGCCATGCAGAGAAAGTCAGTAATAAATCCTTCACTCTTACCTTTTCCATGTTTTCCAAGAGTTTTATTTCTTTGAAGTGTCT
>JAYDZK010000274.1:13417709-13465070 GCA_034509185.1 Euphonia xanthogaster | reverse complement strand
TATTTCTTTGAAGTGTCTTTGATTTTTATATATGTATAAAATTCAAATATTAAAAAAAGAAATCCCAACGTAAATCCCCCCCCCAAAACCAACATAAATTCCCCTGTGCCAATAAAAATGCACATTTAAGGGGATGGGGGGGTATATCGGGGCTCTAGATTTATTTTTTTCAAGCTAGATCACCTTTATCTAGTTTAATGTTTGTTCTGTTACCATTTGAAATTCAATTTCAGGTAGTTCTTCATCATATCAGAATAGGATGCATCATTAACTCTAAGAGGATGTTTTCATTTGGCATCTGCTATTTTCACAAAATGTCAAGGCTTGACATTTGCTATCTTTATCTGGTTTTGGTGTATCACTCATACTGAGATTTTGTTTCTTCTTATCTGATATTGATTTCAACTGTGACCAGCTGTGTTGCTAATAAAATCAACAGGCAAGTATCTGGCATTTAGTTCTTCACTGCTAGAGGAAAAGAAACAACCCAGTGACAAAAAAAGTAGAGAGATACTTTTCAATTAGGATGCTCGCCTGTATCCTCGTATTATCCATCTCTTAGTACTTCTGTTGATGTTATATTTCTGATTGATTCCCTCGGGGAAGTCTCCATGGAAATCCTTGCCTCTCAGATGAAATACTCCTTTTTACTCTCATCCACTGCTTCCTGCAGAGCGGGGTCGTTTTTCAGAGCGGCGTCGGCGCTTTCGGCAAACTCGGTTCCCTTGGCCTCGTTGGTGTGGTAGGTGCCCTTGTGCCTGTACATGTAGCGCACCATCACCACCAGCAGGCAAATCAGGACAAACACCACGGCAGCAATCACGCCTAGGGGAAAGAAACCACTTAAATGTATCACCAGTGATCCAACACGAGTAGTGTCTCACAGCCAGACACCATGACCGGAGTTGCTGGGTAGGGAAAGGCCCATGTGCCATAAGGGGTTTGCTTGTTGCAGTGGCCAGGGCCAGAACACGCTGCAAAAAACAAGATGGGATGTAGATACTTCAGGAATACTGAAAAAATTCTCACTAGCTTTCTTTTAAATCAATGGCTTGATCTGATTGAACATATTAGAGCTAAAAGTTCATTACAAACGAGGAGAAATAAAAGAACATAAGGGGAAAGCAAGAGGTTTCTTTCATCCTTCTGGTAACATACACCTGGGGTGGGGGGTGCTGCAGGCAACCCAACACTGCCTTCTCAAGTGTTCTCAATTTCAGGAAATGTTCAGGACACTGAGCATTTCATAGGGGACATTCAACAAATAGCAGGAGCTGGGTGAGTCTGGAGCTGCTCTGTATTTGCAAGCTGCCATTTCATTCTGTGCTCTAATTAAGACATTTTGATTGTAATGAATGTGAAAGAGGCACCTGGCAGAAGGAAGGGGTTCTGGGTAGATCTATCTTGTCTCCTGGACTAATTTCCAGCTATGTGTTGACTGGACAAAAATTTCTATAGATGACTTCAATGTGCATAGGACTAAATGGTGAATGGAAACACCTAGTGAAAAAAAGTAAATTCATGATCCTTTTCCATTGTGAAAGGTAGAAGTACATGAAAGAGACAAGTTCATGACAAGTCCATTCTTAAAAGACCTACAAACTCTATCCCTTTCCTCCAAGATCAA
This sequence comes from Euphonia xanthogaster, assembly GCA_034509185.1. Lineage (NCBI taxonomy): Eukaryota > Metazoa > Chordata > Aves > Passeriformes > Fringillidae > Euphonia > Euphonia xanthogaster. Next base: position 13,463,443 of record JAYDZK010000274.1, on the reverse strand, counting down.
ATTATTGACTTAAAAATTATGAAAAAAAATAAGTATTTTGAAGTTTATTCAACTTGTGTGACTTTTATAGGTTTTTTAACATGATTTTTTGCATGGATCCAGGATGTGCTTATGAACGTTTTTGCTGTGATTCTGAGTACGTGATACTGAGCTGATTCTATATTCTATATTTTTTCTAGAAGTGAATTTTATGTTTTGTCAGAAGAATTGCTCCCTGGAAATGCCTACTACTCTGCAGATACAATGAGGGAAAGGTGGAGAGTAGCTCTTTTTTGCATCTTATATTCAAGATAAGTGGCAAGAGTGGGTATCTCCAAAGCTCTAGGTTTATCAGCATCAATAAACTGAGTGCAGATACCCTACTGGCATAAAAACATAGGAATAGACAGAATATTAGCAGGGTAAGTAAAGATTATAACTGTCTTTAAAGATACAATACATATAATGCCTTAACATTATCCGCCAGATTTCATGGTACCTGGTTCTGGAAGGTAAAGTTACTGCTAGCAGAAATGAAATCGCTTATACAAAGAACTTCAAGTTGAAAATAATACCATGGTTGCAGTGTGGGCTTCATCAATTTTTAGGACCTCAGTGGTATCCCTTGACACAAGAGGCTCTAATAGGCTTTAGATGTAGCACAATATTAATAAGCCTAGGGGACTAAGTACAAATCAATTTACCTGCTACTTGTTCATAGAAAGCTGAAATTAAAGTTACAGGAGATGGGACCTGAGGGAAATATAGCAGAACCTCACCAATTTGCACTAATGATCGGTATAGCCCCTTGTGAATGACTGAAATTAGTGTGTTAGCATGGAAATGAACAAACACAATAAAAATAAAAAGACAGGTTCACTCTGTGAACGCAGCTTTGCTCATTTATTCTGACAACTGTATTTAGTTTAAATGCATGAGAGAGCTTTAATGGAACACCAGGAAATAGAGTGTGGTGAATTCTGCAACAATAAAGGGTCAGCTGGTATGAGTTAACATTGCTCAAATCAAAGGTGCTGCACCAGTTCTGTGCTAAAGGACAAGCTTGATCCAGTGAATACTGAGGGAAATCAGAGACTGACTTTTCTGTTGGACTGTTTGGTATTTCATCCTAAAATGGGGAATGGATGAGAGTGGGACTGCTCAGTATATGGTTTGTGCTCATTATCTCATCTTGTTATCTTGCCAATAGCCCCTCTGGGAGCAGATTTCCCACTGGCCTAATTAACTCTAATTGTGCCGCTCCTGTTGTCTTGTAGCAAAGTAGGGGTTTTGCAAAATGCATGAAATCAACAAACCTGATGTTTTAATTCTTATGGTGCTGCTTAGTACGGTCTGCTACTCACCTCCAATAACAGCCACATCTGCTCCAGCTGTGGGGCTCTCCACTTCTCCATCTATAAATAGAATAGAACATTAAAAAGTTAATTATAAAGAAGAAATTGGATCATATGGAGGAGCAGTGACTGTACTGGCAGTTTTGTATTATTTTAACCTGTGAAACTTGGAACTTAATCAATATCTCTTGTTAGCAAAAGACATTTATGAAAATTCACATTAGAGTTAGCCTTACTGTAGCAGTTTTCTGCCATCACAGCACTGGAAAAGAAATAGCTAGCACATTATGCAAACTATCATGGCCCCCAGGGAAACACCTACTGTGTATTATGAGCACTTACCTGTAACATCCTCCAGTGAATACTTAAATTAAGAGCATTTAGGTACTGTGATTACTCTCAGAAAGGTAGTTTTGGGGAAAAAAAAAAGGTTGATGTCTATTTATTTTCCCATTTATGGCTCTTCAGAGCATGGTTTGGATCTTGATTTGGTGCAAATTAATCTACGTGTATTGATTTCAATTAATATTTATTTATCTGCAATGTCCTGGTTTTAATCTTTGCATTTGTTTTCTTTTCAGCTTACATTTGAAATCAGGGCAAGCCTCTCGTGTGTGGTATAAAACACAGTCAAATAACATAATTGCATTATAATTTATTTTAAATTTTATTTAAAATTTCCCTTTGGTAAATGAAGTACTCCGGAAAAGGTGAAAATGTAACTCCAAGTCCTTCTGTAAACTCAGGAGTGACACTATAGTTGATACCTGGGTTGCCTTTTGCTATATCTGTATATATGATTCAAGGACGTAACACTATCAGCAGTTCTCTCCTTGCTCATGTCCAGTCTCTAACATCAGTTTGCAACAAACTGAGAAGAGCTGAGTTTCAAAGGATCCACCTCTTCTCAAACATGGGAGGCGCTTTTTTTAGAAAGTAAGAGCACTTTTCTCTCCACCAGAGATCCTTCCCACATTTTCTTCCATCTATATACTGATGGAAAGATTGAGCATATCTTCTCTAATTTAAAAACTCTTATTATATCTATGTCTATTCAAAACCCATGTGCACAGAAGAGATTAATTGCCTCAAGGTCAAAATGCTGTGTATTTCTTCCCACACCAAATACATACTGCATGCCAAAAAAGCAGGTCGTGAATTCCAAAGTGCTTCCCAAGCCACACAGCTTGCTGCCAAACATTAATTCCAGATCAAAATATTATCCCCTTAATTATAAAAAGATTTATGAGTAACTCTCTGCTCATACCTGGCATTCTTAGGTGCCTCTCAGATTCAGATAACAAGCAGGTGCTTTATCTCTAGGACTTGCCATCACAGTGCTTTTTGAGAATGGATTACAGTACCATCACTTTGCAGAAAAGTCTTCATTTCCATATTTCTAAGTTTGCAACAGAATGCAGGACTCATCTTGAGCTATGGTACAGGTGGCACTGATCTGCTAAGCTGGCAGTGCTGTGCCCTTCAGCTGACACCCTGATGTGGCTCCTCTCACCATTGCTCCCATTTTACTACAAGAACCAGGGCTTGACTACTCCTTTGCGTGTCTCCTTTTGGCCACAGAAGAGGCTTGCTGTCCTCCCAGACATCCTTTTGCTGCATCAGCTGGAGTGCCAGAACATTGCAGCTACCACCGATGACCAGCCAGTCAAGGTCTGCTTCCCCAAACAGTTTGGAGCAATGTTGATGTAGAGCCCAGAGACACCTCTTAATCCCTGTAACACTGTCTCTGAAATTTCACTTTGTCCAAAACCAGCTGTGTGATTCATGGCAGTATTACAGTATTGCTAGGCAGGTGTGAAAGTATTGGCATTGTTTGAGGTTCAAGCAGTGTCGTCCTTCCAGAAATATGGCTGAGGAGCATGCAAGGCACGTGTGGTGGAATGAGACCATCTTCCCTGAGCAGGAGTGAAACAGTGGCTGCTGTCCAGAAGGGAATCTGTGCTTGGCCAGGAACCTCAGCATGGCCTCTCTGAACTCAGTCTGTGAGAGAAATACAGTGCAGTACTGCACTACTGAGGACCGAATCTCCACTTTCTGAGGCAAAAAAAGACATCCAGCTTCCTGAAGGAACTTTTAGCTCAGCAATGGCTTTGGCCTTCTTGCACCTTCTTTATTCTGCTCTTCTTCACATGCAGAGTGCTCAGAGGTCTGTGTTTCAATAGCTGCTGTTGCACCTGTTTTGATTGTTTCCCTTTGTTTCAAGAACATCTTTTGTGTTATCTCTTGCTAAATTGTCATTGCAAAACTTCCTTTCCCTGTTGTATTGGCCCTTGTTCAGCTACAATCTGGTTCTGCAAGTGCATGAACATTGTTGTTATTTACTGCCACTGGTTACCATGACACAGAAATCAAAAGATTGTGGAGAAACATGTTTTTCATAAAATTTCTGGCCATCAGAATGAGTTGACCAAATCAAGAACAGAACACACAAATCAAATTGTCTGTTGCTGGAAAGTATGTGTCTAAAAGCCAGAATGATGAGAAAGAAATGCTTTTGTGCCATGACCTGACATTCATCAAATTCCAGTTTTGCTCATAAACTTACAGATAAGGAATTTTTGCAATAGAATGACAATTGCTACCTGTCTCATTCTCATCAATCACATCCTGCTGAGAAGGCAGCAGCCTGTGAAAGTCCCAGAAATATTCCTGACTTAAATACTGCAAGCAGATTTCTGTCTTTGTGCTTCACAGATGGCACACCAGTGCAGCTGACTTGTATGTTAGCATATCCAGTGGTGACCTATTCCTGCTAAATTTGTTGGTAAATTTGTTAAACTACCTCCTTCAGGTCGAACTTTCCAATAAATCTTGATTTTTATGAATTTTAGTAGTTCCTCCCCTCCCCCTAGTTTTAATCTATCCCCTTCCATTTTGGCTAAGGAACACATGTTTGAAGCGGGCAGGTCCAGCAGTGAAAACTGTGCTTGAGGTTCAGCACTCTCCTATTCTCATTATACACTTTTCTGACAGTTGTAGTGATTTCTTTGTTCTATAAATTGCAAATCTGAACCACTAAAAGCCATAAATCACCTCCTGCCCCAAAATTCTGACACTAGCTTTAAAACAATTTTATTTTTTAACATTTACACTTGCTTTATATCTGAGCTTCATTCAAGTAGATCTTTCCAGTTCTTCTTCACAATGCCAAGGACTAAATGTGCTTTGTAGACAGGAAGGTAGGTTTCAGCATGATTGTGTGACACCAGAGAACAGGTCTTTAAGGAAAAAAAAAGTTTAATGGCAGTCCTGATAAAGAAGCAAGACTTATCAGTGAGCAAGACTTCTGCTTTAGAAGAATGTCTTAACCATGTTAAGACATTCCATCTGACAAGCTGTTCAACTTATATGGAGGTGGGAAGGGACATATTCACCCCCCAAATACCTTCTCCCATTCAGCACAGAAAGCTCAGAGTTTAGATCTTTCTCCTTGCAGGAAACAATACTTTTAAGTGATTCTGTGGCTACCATCAGTGACACATGGAATAAACTTGTAGAAAACGTCAAGCTTTCTAATTTTCAGGCATCATTTTTGCCTGCTAAATTAGTTTCCATTAAAAAAATCCAGTATTTGTACTCTTGGTGGTTCTGCAGTCAGGACCTTAGTCAACAATTTAAGCACCTACATGTTTGATTGCTATGGGTTTACACATGGGAAAAGCATGAGAGGAAAACCATACCTGCAAGGGGATCCCCATTTAGCACATTTGACAGGAATGCATGGGAGTGACCCTACAGGATAGAGCTAATCTACTGGTGTGAACTGCCAAATCTCTACTGTGCAATCCACAAGGGCAATTTGATGGTGTAACTGTAGACCTTACCCCAAACTACTCAAGGCCTCTCCAATTTCCTAAGATAAAGTTCCAGACTGAAGCTGGCAGTGTTGAGCAGAGAATGAAAAGCCGGAGATTACAACTCACATTGTCATGGCTCCCATGCAGCTGTGGGTGATCCTGCATTTGGGAGTTTGTCAGGCTGAGTGAATATACAGATATGTGTGGGTGATAAGCAGCTCTGACAACACAGGTTTCAAAGCCACTGCCAGCAGTCAGGCAGCACTGCTCCTGCTCCTGTCTTTCAGGATCTTCCTACCCACATGCTTGTGCTTTTGATTCTTAACAACCCCAGCATCTCTTGTCACGATTCTCCATTGCTGACTGCTCAGTTACAATCTCAGACAAAGCCTTGGCTGCTAAATTACACTCAAGTAGTTCTCTAAGTGCTTTCTTGCGCAACCCATTCTCCCTCTTGATATTCCTGTTCATTGCATGAGAAGTGGTTGAAATTTATCCAATCCATGTGAATGATGGGTTGAAATCCTTAAGGCAGTCATTTCCTTCTCAGGATTTTCCTAGGCATGCAGACTAGGAAATACACACGAATACTTCATCTTGAATCAGCTCACCTAATCACTTTATGAAAATCTGCTGCCAATGGGACTTTCCAGATGAGGAACAGCCCACCCTCACCTTAGTGTATCCAGGGATGTGTTTTGCAGACCCAGCCCAAATACTGACTGAGTTGTTGCAGGCAGTAGTGTGTAAGCAGTCTCTATCTGTAGGCTGAAATGTGTCTTTAGAATTTGGCTATTAAATGTTTAATGGTTTTGTCTTAACCATTCCTACTATCTGTCCATGCATGTCCAGTAAACAAGGGAGATGTTCAAAATGAATGATAGTTCATGAATCCAGTTCATGGTTCAGGCCAGATAGAGATCGAATTCAGAGGAGGGTTTTACCTCAGTATTGATTGTTCTTTGCTTCTTCCATACATTTGAAAGATAACTTGGGTTACAACAAGACAAATGAAATACAGTTTACTCAGCAATACAGATTCTAATAAATTTTTGTCTATTTTTTTGGCTTGTATCAATTGACCCAGCACAACATACCATAATAATCTTGTCTTATTTTCAAAAAGTTGTAACTTAAAAAGAAGACTGCCTTTTTATGTAAAGAATTTATGTGAGGTTCTAATTTCCTCCACTCAAGATGATTCTAAGGTATTTGATTGGGTTCAGTAAAACTTTATAAACTTCTGAAAGCACTGAGGAGTATATGGAGTCCACCAGGCAGCTTCTGTAGCTGTTAAAAACCTTTTCTATAATTACTGCAATTTATTTTTTTTAATAATCTTTATATAAAAATGTACTAATCATAACTGTTCCTTTCCAAGGGGCTCTTTTTGTTCTTTTGTAGGCTCTTCTGCAGTCATGGTTCCTCTTGACTGGAAAAGCAGGTCCTAATGTGTCCCTGTTTTCTCCACTGACGCAGGACTTTTCTTATCACACACTTAGTATAGAAAAACTAATGAAGTCTTAACACCTCCATTGTTTATGCAACTACGGTATGTTCTCCTTGCCCTTTGGTTTATATTTGTGTCTTGCCTACACACTGCATTCATGAGAAAATCATTAATCTATTAACCTTAGCACACCAATTTAATTTACAAGCCATAGTTAGAACAGGTTGACTGCAGCTGCGTCTGTAAAAATGAGTCGACCCAACTTCTGAAAACTTCATGTTAGAAATATGTTAATTGCTCAAGCTGCTCTCTGGCCCGTTACAATATCAGATGCATCACACTGAGGCCATTCTGAGTGAAAAAAAAGTCATTACCTATTTTAATATTTGCCAGTAAGTGTGCAGTGCCCTGCCAGAGCTGGCATCTCTTGTCCTGAAGGGTCATTAGCCTGAACCCATCAATTTGACATATTCGGCTGAAAAAGTCATCACCATCTCCCATTAGACTATGAAACACATTAAGGCTGCTCTTTCAAAATTAAGGAACAGTTTCTCATCTGTCAATCTGGAAAAGAGACAGAATAATTTGGCTGCCACTTGTATACTAAATTATTATAAGGAAAATAATGGTGTCATATAACAACAACAATCACATGATCTTTTGGACAAGTAAATGGATTGTGTTGAAAATGAAAGTTACATCATGCAGATTAAAAATACCAATGAAATTAAAATACTCTGGGCCAAATTCTCTTGTTATCCCAGCTAACAAGTACCTTGTCATTAATTCTAGACTAAGCACAGTTTCATTCAAATAAAGGTCTGTTCAAGATTTTTGACACTTTATAACACAGAAAGGATAAAAAAGCAATTATCAAATTAGTTTAATTAGGTTAGGATTGTCACATTATTTTAATTTCATTTGATTCTAGTATACAGTGTTAGCAAAATAGTTTTTCACCATTCTAGAATGTTATGAAGTAAATAAGAGAAAATCTGTTTTACAATGTTTGTGGAAGTAATGGTTTCATTCACACAGTTTCTCCTTTTGTGAAGCTGAATTGCCATTGGGTCTTGGGGAAAAGCAGAGATGGAGAGATACACTAAAAGTCGTCTTGTCAAAAATAATCATATGATATCCCTTAATGATAAGAGGGAAAAGGAGAAAATATTAATGAAATTTAGGAAACTATTTTAGGTTAAAAATAATAAGGATATTTTAAAAGGAACAGATATTCTATATTTTGAAATAAAAAAACACATATCAAATTTTAAAAGAGAAAAAATGTTTTAAAGGATTATATCAACTAAAAAACATACAGATTTTTTTAAACTAACTTTTCCATTTATCCCCCAAAAGAACTGAAAAAGAACTGACAGTACCCTCAAATTCCCCTCTGAGTTTGAGCAGTTTGAACCATGTACTGGTTTTTTGTTTGTTTTTTTTTTAGTTTGAAGTTACTGGAGACTTTAACTTCATTGCTCAGCATTGTTGAACCCTGAGAATTGCCACCAATTCTGATGGCAATTAAGTCCATCTGGCAAGTGCATTAAAATGGTCAATGCCCCTTTAGAAGTACTATAATTGTTGCAGTGACCAGTGTTTGCTGTGCTCCTATGGGAAAGCTGCTCAATGTCAGAAGACCAAATGTTGCCTTCTTATCATACAAAGATGCATGAAGTGTGAGAACCTGGAAGAAGGTCCAATCTATTGAAAAAATGCTGCATGTGGCAATTTGGAACTTGTGTCCTGTTTTGTCTCTTTCATATGTATAGTTACATCACTGCAAAATTTCCTTACTTTTCCATGGAAATAAGTTGATGTAACCAGGCCATCATTTACATTTTTCCTCTACAGCTGTCACAGTCAGCTCATATACTACATCTTCCTGGGGAAGATAAATTGACCTGGAATTGTTTCATTGAGGAAGGAGTGACAAATGGAGTATGAATCAATCTCTCACATACAGTCCATGATCAGGACATTTTCCTGCCTTTGTAGGAAAAATGTCCTGATCATGGACTGTATGTGAGAGATTGATTCATACTCCATTTTCCCTCTTCATCAGAGCAGAGTACTCCTTTTGAAGGTTTTATAATTAAGAGGGTTTTGAAAGAAACCCTAAATATGCAGTGGATCTGATGATTCTTGCTAATTTCTGCCTGACTTTCCTCCAAAGCCAACAATTTTAAGTTCTATTCATTTTTTGTTGAACCAAAATGGGAACAAACCAGCCATTTGCTCCTTCACTGAGGTCAAAGCTGAATAGACAGGAGCTGCTGGCTTAACTGATTTATCATTGCAAATGTTGCAGATGACCATAGGTAATCCAAGCAGCTGACCACAGACATAGTGAAAGCCCATCTCACGACCTGTAGCTGATATTTATCTTATACTTCTCAAGAAACAGTTCATGAAAACAGCATACCCCACTAATCTAAACTTTTAATGTTAAAAACATAAGCATAAAAATTCGAGTCAGAACCTTTTAGTGAACAGTCAGAGGCCAAGAGATCTTGGAGTAGGTGATTATTCCTTCCCAGTCCCTTGTGTAAGTGGTTACATGAAGCAGTAAGACAACTTAACTGCTAAACTGCTTGTAATTATTTACCAAGACAAGCTTTTAATTTATACCTAACAGGTCTAGCAGCCTCAGACCAGACTCTCAAGCCTTTTGAATGTTTCTTAAGAGGATAAGGTGATCTCTGTTTCTTAATGTTGTTGTGCTTGATTTTATGACTGAAATAACTTCTAAAGATTATGTTTTGGTTTACATTTGAAACATACCCTCTTTTATGGACATGGCACTAAGCATTTGTGGATTTGGCATGAAGACAAACATTAGTTAAAATCAGTCCCCTTAACTAAGACAGTCAGAACTACTTGCTAGAATTTGAAACATTCTCATCAAATACATTCAACAGCATTTTTGCACTGATTTTCTCTGTTCCTGCTATCTGCCTGACTCTCCTTTTATCCTTCACAAATTTTGACTCCATTATTCAACTCCAACTGTTTTTAAAGGAAAAGCAGGTAAAGATAAGGACTGCTTCATTTTTCATGAAATCTGCAGACTGGAGAGAAAAGGGGGACCAGAGTAGCCCAGCACTAATGGAAAGGCAGTGAGGACTCAGCATTTTTAAGCTCTGTTTAGCAGCAGTCAGTAGTGCAGTATCCACGAGCTTTCCAGCCATCAGGCATAGAGACCCTCCCCATGGGGAGCTGCTGAGGGAGGGAGCCTCTGTATACTGGGGGTGGGATTTAGGGGGCATAGATCCAAAAACAAGAGTGTTCCACTGATTGTTGCTGGCAGAACACTGATTTTAATAAACACAGACATGATGACATAGAAACATGGCCATTATTCTATTGAGAGTGATAAATGCCTATTTCTCATTGAGATGAAAAAGCCTGACCTTGTGCTTAAACTAGAGATATGATCAAACTACACATAATGTCACCTAGAAACCACCTGGAAACTGGTGAAAGCCTGATAATATTGTAAGAGTTCAAAGAATGTAGTACCAGGCTCCTATCTTTAGAAAAGTATAATAATTTTCAACATGGGCAGGTTTCTTCATTTATGCTCATTGCCACTGTCAATATTCTGTAGCAAAGCAGTCCAACAGGTGATAATTCTTGGAAATGGGAGTCCTCTGTGCTCTGTCCCCTGGCTTATTTGATATGAATTGTATTCAGCTCCATCCAGCTCACACACCAGTGCTTGCCTAAGGCTGTCTACTGTGCGTTAAAAGTGGAAATGTCAGGTAGTTTAGCATATGCTCTTCAGGGACACAGAGATCTTTCCTGGAGCACAGATGAGATTAATATTATTAATGGAGATATCTGTAGTGGAAACAATCTTCCAAATGCTTTGAATATTGAGCATATTAAACAAAGAAAGTAAAACATATTGAAACACCTTAGAAACTTGCAAGGCAAATAGTAGCTCAGGGCAACAATATTTCTTATTTCCCAAGGTTTCTTCAATGAATATGGAGATTTCTTCTGCGTATTTGCTCTTAAGACAAAGGCCACATTATTATCTGAAAAGCTTTTACGTATCAGTTCAAGATGTCTGAACAAAGTTGAGGAATTTTAGCAACACTTCTTTACCATCTATCATTCATCTGAGCTATTTTAGACAGATTCTGCAATAATTGTTGGGGAAAAAGGATCACTTGTGTATTATTTTTGGACGACGGTCTGGCATTATTTGGAAAATAGCATATTGAACACATTAACAGAGTTAAGCATGAAAAGACCTGCACTGAAGCCATATACTGAATGTTTTTCAGCACAGAATTATATTGTTGTGAAATTCATTAACAGTTTATTGCTAATGTCAAGGACCATGTAGGTGGGAGGCTAATAACCAGCCTGACGAGATGTTTGGCTGCTGGAAAGGAGTCTGTGTGATCTCAGCTGTCTCTACAGGTGCTGCAGAAGGATACTGATAGGCAGCTGGTCAAGATGATAGCTGTGTGTCTTCCAGCTGGAGCTATTCTGTCCTGTTCTGTTCTGACATGCCTTCTTGCAAGAAGTTCTATTCAGCCTCCACACGGTGTGGTGAATCCTGGAGTATGGTGTGGGAATTTCCTTCCCATCAACCATTAAGCAAACTTAGAATAGCTTAAAGAAGCCTAGATTTCTAGAGTCTATAATTAGGGAAAATAAATCCCAAACATTATTGTTAGCACTGCTTAACTATCCTTTTGCAAAGCTTGTGCTGAGGGCTTAACCTCGCTATGAGATAGTGAGACCCATATTTTTTTGCAGAGCTTTCAACATGCGCTGGTCAGAAGGGCCTGATATCTCCTGTAGCTGCTTAAATGGGGTCTTACCCTCTGTATTTTGCCTGTTAAGTTAGAGTCATGTTTATGGAAGGAAACAAATCATGCCAAAACTTGCTGCTGCTACATTCTTAAGTAGAAAAGAACTTCATTTAGTTTAATCTCCCAATAAGGAGTCCTTTTTACTCTTCACTTGAATGGCTCCCTGTAGACAGTGTTGACTTTCATGCAACATGGAAAATTAAATTAATTTCCAAGACTCTTGTTTCTCTTTCAAATCTGGTTGAGACTGGTCAGTGGACCCAAAAGTTCCTGATGAGAACTGGCAGATGGATGAGCAGATGATTAGGCAGCCAGATAGACAGCAGGAACACATAAGACGCATTTCATTAGAAAACTGGACTGAAAACAGAAGTAGCAGTGGGTACTTGGATAATATTCATATTCTGGTCACCAATTTAAAAAATGCCATGTTTTTGAAACCATTTCAAAGCTTGTAGATGACATCCTCAGTAGTTTAAACAGCAAGGGAAAAAACAAAGGAACATTGCTGAGACTTTTTTCCAGCTCCTTTTTTTTTTGGTCAGAATGCTACATTTTTATAGTTTGGACTGTATTTTGAATCTTTAAAGCCAGATTCAGTTTGGACAGCCATGGAAATTTCAATGGAGGATTAATGTGTGTCATTAAGCAAAGAAATATGGTCTAGTAGTTTTCAATAGCAACAAATGCTTGCTATGGTACTTCTCTGATCAACATATTTTTCACTTACTGTAAAGCCTTTGGGCTGCTCCTAGTGTATGAAATATCCATGGAGGAAAGCTGACAGTGAATAGTGATTTGAGCTGGCCACTACATTCCTGCAGCAAAGGGCATTCTTGTTCCTAAACATTTTCCTTCCAAGCAGAAAACCAGCTCACCAAAAGGAAAGCCCCTTCCCCCATTTAATATTTATTTATTTATTCATATTTACTGTTTACTTAGAAGACTATTTACTTATTGGTGAATTGATCCAACCCAATCTGTAGTCTGACTGCCATTAACAGGGAGAGGTTTGCTAGGTGCAGACAGAGAGGGCAAAAAGCAGGAATGCTCCTTTGAGTGGCTGAAGGACATAAATCTACATGCAGGAAAAACAAGTCCCCCAGAAGAAAAGCATAAAGAGAAAAGCAGCTGATTAAAGCTGGAGACTTCTTTTCTAGAGTGCTCTGGGATGAGCAGAGAACTCCAGACATCCAGAGTCCAGTGACTCCTTTGAGCTACAGTAGCTCTAGAAGGCCATGGAAAGAGTTGGGCTTGGTATTTCCTATGTAAGATTATACTGGAATGCACAAAGAAGTCAGGCCCCTCTCTCAGCTGTCAGATGGGGACCCAAGGGCAGAGCTGTTCCCCTGTGCCATCCTTCCTTCAGAGGTGCTGCTCCTGCACAGCTGCACCAGCAGCCCTGGGGCTCTGTGGCCAAGCAGCAGCAGCAGCCACTGCTGGCCCTGCTGGCTCAAAGCAGGGCACTTTCCCAACACACCAAGTGGTTCACACCCAAGGTGGGATTAGCAAGAGCTCTCCCTGCTAAACTGCTTCTGCTTCCTTTGAAATCTGTTCTCTCACACATTCCACCTGCTCAGTTGGGCCGATGGTGAAAGTTTTGAAAACTCCATTTTATGAGTGTGAGAAACACGACAGAATCAAGCCAGGAACATAACATATAGCCTCTGTGCACCTTCTCTGCTTTCCAGCTTCCTAGTTTAATTCACCAGTTGATGCTGCCTAACAGGTTGCAGAAGTCTGCCTTCTCAAGCAGTCATGAGACAGCCTGCAAATTTCTCAAAGCACCTTCATAATACATCAAAACTATTTACCACTGCCTCCAGAGAAGTATGCTTTGGAACAGCCTCATAAGGTCAAGTTATCCCACTGAAACACCTATTACTATAAAGAGAATGAAAAGAAAAAAATAAAGAAAAAAGAACAAGCCAACAGCAGCAGCACAGCCCTGGAAAATATGAAGTCATAAGCAGAGTTCAGCCAGAGCAGACTCCCATTAAATTTTGTTTAAGAGCCAAGTTCCACTCTGAGATATGTGTGAGCTGCAGTTTACTTCAGGGGGAGCTGTGCTGTACTTCATGCCATGGCAGGGCTTGGACACAAGTATGTATCTGTTACAAGAGAGGAGTAAAGCTGACTTCCTTTTTGCATTATTTTGGTTCTGTCTGTATAGATCAAATAGAAAACTTAAATGAGTGGATAAAACAGGCCTCAGGCCCCAGATTCACAGTGCCTCTCTGTTAATTTTAATTCCTTCTTCCACAAGACCTGAATATCTGCCTTTCTAAATCCACTTGGCTCCTTTCACAGGACCTGGTAGTTTCCCTCTTCCCCTGCTACACCCACGAGTGTTGAACACACAAGCAGGAGCTCTAAGGATTGTCCTTCTAGCTTCTTTGATCTTCAGAGTCCCTTTAGGAGACAGTCAGCAAGAAGTGCTCCCTAGGAGATGCACATGCTTTATAAAGAAGGGTCATACACAGCAGTCTGGCTTTAACTCTTTAACACCTTACACGGGATAATTTTGCCTGAGAAGTAGGAGGCCTGCTTAACGACAAGGGAAGAAGGGGTGGCAGAGATATTCCCTACCCTGGCTGCATTCCAAGACAGGGGCTAGGCTTACCAGCACCTCTGTGCTGTGCTGGGTTGCACAGCTGGCTTCAGACAAAAGCCTTTATCATTGCTGGGGTGGGCAGCTGCTGCACAGATGGAGGGGACAAAATGATTAAGTCATGGTCACACAGCCCTGCAGGCACTGGAGTTGCCTGGGAGAACTCGACAGAGGAGTTCCCTGCTCCCTGCCACCAGCTGTGCATTCAGTAATGCTGAGCTTCAAAGGTTGAATTCTTTCAACTCCAAGTTAAAAGATCTCGTTCAAGAAGAGCAGCAGACAAGGCTCAGTCCCGCCAAGAGCCAAGTCTGGATGTGAGCAGGAGGTTAAAGTACTTCATAGGAGAAACTCTGGTAAATGCAAAAGCTTTTATACCCCAAGGCACCCATTTAAACTCTGAATTACTAATTCTGGCTCAAAACTTTCCCATTCCTCAGATCCCTTGATGGTCGGCCTGTGCTTTAACTCTCCATTAAGCATCTGCTACTGGCTCTAGTGGGTAAGACAGCCCATCAGCTCCATGCAGCACTTCCATGGGCAGAGATTAAGAAGATTCTGAGTTCTGGTTAGTCAAGAAAACCCAGCACCATCAGGATCAAACCCACATTGGCCATCACTTGTCTGTACCATTCTGTAGCAGATGGGAAGAGATGGCATTGTCCCTGGGAAAGGAAGTGTCTTTTCCTTAATGCTGGTGCAGCCTGACAGCTGGTGAGGGCTAAGGGAGACACAGGCAGCTCTGGTAATGCTACAGCATCACTTCATTGTGCAATGGCAGTGAAACAAAGGACAGGGAAAATTGGTACCAAATCCCATTAGCTAGAAGATGGATTGGAAATATCCCAGCAAGGATGGGGAATGGAAAAGACAGATGTGTGTGGCCCTGGGAGTCTGGAGAGACATATAACCCTCGGCCACGGCTGACATGCCATGGCTTTGTGCCTGTTAAGGGACAGAGTTTGCATTTCTTGCTACATCTCCTCTCACCAAGGATATTTTCAGTGGAGGGGAGAGTGGGAGGAAGTTATCCTCTAAGGGATATGGATGCTCATGTCCACAGACAGCAAGCTGGTGTCCTGAAGCGCCAAGTAGTGGGAAACAAAATCACTTGCAAAGCTGAACACCCACATTTATCTGTATTTTCCTGGTGAACCTCCCTCGGCCACCCACAAGTCCTGGACCTTGCTCTGTGCTGCAGGCAGCAGGGCATAACTGGGGAGGGCTGGTCCCCAGCTTCCTCTCAGGTGTGAGCTGTGAAGGAAATCACTTGGGTGGAAAAGGGCATGTGCTACCTCTGTTACTGTTTCCAAGTCTCTTTTTCTCATTCAATGAGGAAAATCTACCCTTCTCTGCTGGAATAAATCACAGAGACAATCTGCAATTACAGAACATGTGCTTTTCCCCCTCCCACATCTCCCCCCAGGGACTGCTGCAGTTTCATATCTGACAAAAATAGCCATCCAGACCTCCAAAGGGAGGGGCTTGTATTTCTCCCTCTGGCCATCTTCAGCGGCTGCCAGCTCTGCAGAGCCCTGGGGCTGCACCACGATTGAGGTGGGGGGAAGATTCAGCCAGAGATTTGGTACTCAGATCACTTAAAAACAGCACAGTGGGAGCAGGAGCATGGAAGTTACACTGCTGTCTGCTCTGCTGCTGAACTCTGGAGAAAACAGGACACAGGATATGCTTCCTGTCTGGGGAAGGCTTGTAGCAGCCTGGGAAAGAAGGCATGACCTTTTCCTTAAAGGAAATGCAATTTGTGGAGAGGAATAGGGAAGAAAAGTCCAGACTGCAATTTTTCTTAAAAACAGTGTCATGCAGCTGTACCTCATCTCACTTTCTCCCCTGTGTTTAAAGCTGATCTTTATTTACTAATCAATGCCACATTTTAAAGAGTTTCATACCTCTCTGCCAAGCCATTGTTGCTCCAGTCAGTCCTGAACCTTCTGACACAAGTCAGAGGCTGTTGCAATCAAAGGTTTCATTCATTGCAAGCAAAGGAAGCCAGAGGAGGTACCTCGAGAGCAGAAGAGCTCAGCTCATGCTCTGTTTCCGGCTCACAAATGGTTATGTCCCCAGGATGCTGAGATTAAGCATCTCACACAGAACGTGGGAGGAGGAAGAAGAGTCTTTGTCTGAGATTCACAGATTTTAATGGATTCCAGAAGGGAAATCCTTTACCCAGGAGCAACAGCAAAGTTCAGAGAAATGTAAAAGCATTTATCTCCCCAGTTATGTTCCTGCCTGCCAAAAGCAGGAGGGGTGATTTACTCCTCCTTGGTACAAAGAATCCCTTATGGATCATTAATCCACAGGGGGAATGAGCTCAGGAGCCACAGACATCTCTTCTTAATGTGCAAGAACCTTGAATCAGCGGGAAGTTTTCTTTGGGAGCATACAGGATCAGTTTATCTTTATTTGCTCCCCACTACCCCCAGTCTTCAATAGTGTTTCCTACAAGAGTTCTAGATACCATTCATAAATCACTTTGCCTTCAATAAAATCTGTGGTGATAGTAGACGAGGCTGCTGTGAGCTAAACCAAGGCATTTGAAGCAGAGTAGTATTAAAAAATTAGGATTTGAAATTAGCAAATTCTGATACAAAGTTCAATAAAATCAATATGAGCAATCTCAGGTTCCAGGGTACAAGTGTCTCAACATCAGAATTCAGCGCTGCAATGGCAGCTTGCAGTAAGTAAGGCATTTCCTGAGAAACTCTGCAGAAATGGGAAGGACACAGAAGTAGTTAGGTATTTCTTTACAGGCCAGGATCCCAGGTGATCTTAGGTGATGAAGTTTTCAGCTTACAGGTAGAGCTGTACAGAAAACATGCACAAAACTTATGGTAGGAATGGGGTTAGATCTTGTGGACACCACTTGTTAATATTTTGTCATTTCTTTAGGAGTAATAAAAACAGTCTCATTTTGTCTCACTTTGATTCTGTGAAAGCACCTGAAAATATTTATATAATGTACAAGTTGCTAAGTGAGGAATATTATAGACTGTGTCTCTCTATACATATTCACAATATGCAGACATTTACAATATACTACTATTCTGTGGTGGATGGCATTTTATATTTTTTACCTCAGCAAAAAGAAGGGCAGCAGGGAATTACATTTCTGTATTCAAATCCCTCAAGAAGCACTCCATACTTAGATTTGCCAGGTTCCACATAAGTCTGGTAAATACACATTCTTGTTACTGTAAATGACTTACAAGATCAGAAATGTGGCTGAAAGGGAAAGCCCAAAGCTGGCTGGTGTCCTTGGGTTTTATGCTCTCGTGTGTGTCTGCATGTGCACACAGCATCCTTTATTTTGGCTCTTTGTCACACACTTAGGCTTTGACAAATTGAAAAGTATTAAAATTAGAACAATCATGTTTACAGGTATTACCACCTGCTACTTCATTTCTTCCATGGTGCTTAAATGTTCAGGCATGTGGCTTTGAAACACAGTACCTTTAATACACTTAAAAACCCTGCTGGATTTCCAGCTCTCTTTGATCTCCACAGTCTAGAGACTATCTCAGAGAATACAAATAAATGTGTTTAGGGGAAAAATATTTTCAAGGAGAAACCCCTAAAGTCCTTCCAGCTTGATATGTATTACCAGTTGAAGTCATACCTAAGGTTGTATTTTGCATTTTATCTTCATGCTTCAGGAGGCTGAAATCTCTATCCAGAATCAGCAACTTGATGAGGTAACTTGGGAAGACAGCTGTGGTCAGCACCACATGAGCATCGAAGTGTCAAATAATTATTTGGTGATTCTTGTTTAGAAAGGAGATGGAGGGACAGATCATTCTGCCCTGAGAAATTTACATACTAAACAAGTAAAAAGAATACACGTTTGCAACGAAGAAGACTATTTTGTCAAGAGGAAATGGGAAGGATGTGAGTGGAAAGCTTGCTATTAATCATGAGTAGGAAGAAGACATTAATTAGAAAGCTGGAGACAGAGGAAAGACTCTGATAACCAATGGTAAGAAAAAAAACAGCTTCTTTTGGGGGCTGTACAACACCAGCTTTTCCATCTCTCACCATGCCAAGTCACCATGTGATAATGGCTTGGATTTGTGTAATTTCAAAATGTCCCCTGTACAGCAAGTACAAATCAGATCTGGGTTCTTGGGTCAGGGTGTGGGATGGTTGACTTGGGAAGAGGTGTTGTGAGGAATCAGATCCATCCTGTTATGGTAAGATAGAAGGGTGTTTTCACTTTTTAAAGGATGTTTGTGGGTCCAGTCACCACCTATTGCTTGAGCTGTAGGAATGATGAGTAGACAGTTCTTAGCAGGAGATGGTAAAGTGCCAAAGGCAATCAGCAAGGTTTCAAGAAAATTAATTTCTTCACACTAGGTGGACACGGTCTCATGAGAAGGACCTAGCAAGCAGCCTTTGAATCATAATATCATGGAATGGGTTGGGTTGGAAGGGGCCTTAAAGAGCATCTGTTTTTAACCACACCCCCACGATCAGTTTCATCTTCCACTAGACCGTGTTGCTCAAAGTCCCAGCCAGCCTGGCCCTCTTCTCCCTGACCTGGTGGTGCTCTTCCTGGCTTTGGTGATGTTAGCAGAAGTTGTTCTCTCCACTCTTCTTCATAACTGGAGTAGGGATAGGTTGAGTAACGGGAAAAGTGACAGTGTTCAGAGCACACTGAGTGTTTTTGCAAAAGAGTGAAAACCCCTTTTTTCCCAAAGCAAAGGGGTAGCTGGAACTTTGTTCCCAACTGCAGATTTGTTTCCTGGGGTACTCAACACATGTTGCAGGGTTTTCTGTAGAGAGAGAGATACAGCCTAATTTTGTGTATAGCCCCTCTCTCCACCGAGGGCTTAATTGCCATTAGTAACTGGTAGCATAGCTTCTTTAAACCAAAAAAAGGTCCCTATGAGTTCAGTGTGGGGAAAACTGGATTTTTATGCAATAGAGTCCAGAAATCAAAGGCCATTGATGTAATTATGGAAATTCAAGAGAGATAGACAATAACAATCTCTTCCAATCATGCGATTCAGAATGTAAAAAGTGTGTCCCATTTTTAAATAAAAAATTGCTATGTGATGACAGGAAAGATCTGGAGAGGGGAGGTGTTGTTTTGTAGCAAGCTGTGAAGATGAGAGAGCAAAGAGAAATCAATAGAGAAGAGGGAGAGTGGAAGAGAGGGCAACTCCCAAAGGAAACAAAGCCTCAGCCCAGATGGTGACAGGAAAAGATCTATGTTTTCCTGATCTATGTTTTCTTCCTTTTCACTGGCAGGAGTGTGGAAGGTCCTTGAGAGAAGGGAGGAAATGGCATGTAACAGCTGGGACCTCTGTGTCTCTTGTATGTTCAGAGACGACCATTTACTTGTGGGCTAAGAAAGGGACAGACAGGTAGGATCACGAGGTGCAGAGGATGTCTGAACTAGACAACATCAGAGAGCAGGTGTGAGAGAGGCCACAGATACATCAAGGATTTAATTCCCTGCTTGCTTTGTTGGATGGGACTGGGAGTGTGCTCATTACACTTGCACAAACCATTGACAGCTACAAAAGCAACCTCAGCTAGCTCATGGGTGCTGGTTTTAAAGTTTCAGGACATAAAAGATTAGACTGTTTCATAATAAATTGGTAAACTTCTAGCCCTAATACATGCTATTAAAATCTTGAAAGCAGAATTCAACAATATATTCTAGAAGACAGAAATAAAATATAAAAATCCAGCATGTCATTTTAAACATCAGAATTTTTGAAAATGTACACAAGCTTCCTGAACTCTTGGATGACATTACATTTTATGGTAACTCTTCACCATCCACTAGAAATATTTTTCCCTCTACCCATTCAGACAAATAACTCTTTAATCACCTGTGGGTAAGTGATTTGTGGTCTATTTGTCTCACCTAGGGATGATATGGTTTATCTAAAGTCAGCCATGAAGACCTGCTTTTTCATCCCTTCTTAAGGGACTGAAATTTTTGAAACATCCAATTAGCAGACAAGAAGCATCTTACTTTTGTCTTAGTAAGAACACTTTTCAAAGAAAACAAGATGAACCACAGAGAAGTTTGCCTATAAAAAAAAAGTTAAACTGGAATAACAATTCTGTAAAATCTCTTCTGGCATAAATTAAACTCTTCTCAACCTTTTTTGGGGGGGGGGTCACAGAATTATGTAATATGATTGAATTGATTCTTGAATAAGTATTTTTTTTTCCAAAGGAGGGTAGGTTTTTTAAAAAATAACTTTAATTTTGGTATTAATATACTAATATGATCAGCATTTCTAGAAAACTGTCCTAAAAATGCAACTACCAAATTCTCCCAGCACAGATGAGCTAGAAGAGGAATATAAACCTGAACAAATAGAGCCATGTATAGAGCCATATAAGTAGTGGAAAGGATGGTGGGTATAAATACACGTCTTTGTACATGTATGCATACAGAGATAAGGTATATTGTATAAACACACTCTCTGGGTGTGCATGTATGTGTGAACAGACAGAATTCAAACTAATTTTCTAGGTTTGGTGTTACTGAAAGAATCTCTGCTCAAAAGTGTAAACACCTACACATACGTAATGATTTGATGTCTGATTCTGTATGGCTGTGAACTAGTCACACATGTCCAGTATGATGTGGATTGTCTCATTAAACTAGGTATTTTAAACATGCAGTCCCCAATAAAATAGGCATTTATCACTCACAATAACAAAGAACTGTCTCAGGGTGTGTTCAAATGCCCCCCTGCAACTTACTGATAAAAAGCTTAACTCAGTTTCAGGGCTTATCTGGAGAAAAAAGAGGTAGAGACCCTCATGAAATAACTGAATTCTTTTTTCCCTCTTAAGATGAAAAAGAGAGGCAGAGGAAAGGAAAGAAAAATCACTTTAAAATTCTAATGCAGCAGAACAAGTTTAACCCATTGAGATTTTTAGTGAAGTTTTCTGCTTCATCAGGAAGAACCCTGTGGTGAAACATATGTCAGAAGAGAAGAAGATATGAGAAACTGGCGTCCTTTGCATATGAGATGATTAATTAAGAGGAAAATCACTTAGCCAGCTGTCTCATTGGTGAAACTACACGTGCAAGGTACATCTGCAGTAAGGGATCAGTTCAGCACAGGCAGTGCATTTGATTTCCATGCTAACATAGATGAGATAGGAATCTGGTGTGAATTAGATTGTGCTGACTCTTCAAGAAACAGAGGAGTCCAGATCTTATTTCAGCATGAAATGATGAGCTGCATGTCTGTTGTTATAGCATTGCAGTGTTGGTACTTGATGCAGTTATCAGTTACAAACAAATTATCCAGAGAAGAGAGGCCTTTCCTCCATTTGTGTTCATAAACTGTTGGCAAACAAAGCCTGATTTCTCCAAGTGACACTTTTCTCCATTCTCCAAGTAGTTTTTCAGACTGCTTAGCAGCTGGTGAATTTTTCATCTACTCATTACTGGGGTAATGGTGTCAAATTCATCTGAGTTAGAAAATTAAGGAAGTAAAACACTTAAAAAATTGTCTGCTGCCCGAATATCTGCCCTCCTAAGGTGTTTCTATATTCTTGTCACTGTGGCATATGGGCTTTTCACGCATTTTCCATCACAACTTGTATGTGAAACAAAAACTTGTAAACAAACTTCCTACTCACGTCAAATGCTGTTTTCAAAAGTTTTCTGATCTTTCTGTGGGAAACAAGCAGGCCAGTTGCTAAATAACTTCTGAGCTATATTTTTTTTTTCCTGAGCATGCATTACAGAATTAGGCAGTGGGAAGCAAAGAGCTGTTGCACCAGTGATTCTGCTGGAATCAAACCAACTCCTACCTCCCCAGCTTTTCCCAGCTAAAAGCTGCCTCACCAGCAGTGTCCATGGAGAGCAGTCATTTCTCTCCCACCTGTAATCTCCTCTTTACCAACCTTTTGAACAAGAGGTGACTGTACAGCACCTAGCACAATCAGATCCCTCTGTTGGCTTGAATTTCCCTACGCTATAGGAATACTGATCCCTCCCCAACAATAGAGGCAGGCACTGCACAGAGCACACACACAAACAGACTTTCATCAGACAATGCAGTTCTGAAAGCCTGTTTTACAAAAGACTTTGCTGATTGGACTCAGCCATTTGAACAGCTATGCATACAGGGTATATTACACAAGAGCCTAGAAAGAAAGGTGCAGCAGTATCAGCAATGAGATGCAGACACTGCATAATTCTACAATATTACCAGGCTTAAGCACACAACTAGCCACAACCTGAATCTTTAACATCTACTTTAACATCTACTGTGTATTTTTTTTTTTTTAATGATGCCCAGCAATGCTGACATTTTGTATTTTAAACCAGCAGACTCCGATTTGGGTTGACATCCTCCCTATTCTCTCCAGCTCAGTGGTTTGCCAACATTTCTCCTGTTAATTACTGAACTTTTAGGTGCATTCTGAGCCTTTCAATTCCCAGACTTTCACATAACTATGTCAGACAATGAGGGTGTCAGGAGAGCCCTGGGGTATAAAGCCAAATTTTCCAATTCATATGCACAGTGGTGGGAAACAAACATACAAGCAGAGACATTCAATTTACATCAATGCTTGTAGGATATGTTTTGAGATTTCTGTGCTAAAAATGAGAGGTTATTATAATCTGTAGGTTTCCTTGTGTATAAATGCTCACAGGTTTACCAGTGAAGACCGGATTTTCATAATCAATAGCCCCTGTTTTTGTTTATCACTTACTGTCACAGGCAAGCACTTCTGTTGATTAAGAGCAATGAAATCACATGTATTGCCAAGGTGTGAATAACACAATTAAAAACCTGAAGGGTTCATTCAAGGCTTTTCACAAGCCCTGTGTGAAAGGCAAGTGATATTGCTCTAGGAACATACAAAATAACCAGTTTGCAGCCCCAAAATATATCTCATTATGAGCTGAAGATGTGGCAAGGCTGTTCTCAGAACCAAACTCCCTATTCACAGCCAGAAGTCACTCTGTCTTTATCTGAGGCCACCTTTGCAAGGCCTCAGCCTCTCTGAGGGGACAGACACATACGTGACTCATTTTGCCAGAAGCTCTGGTTGTCATTGGGGCAGATGGAGAAGCTTGGGCTAATGGAGCCAAGACCTCCTGCTTGTAAAACACAGGCAGCACCAGATTCTGCTCCCCTGAGCAGGGCAGTGCCTGGGTTACTGCTGAAGACAGCTGGCAATGCAGAGGGAGTACATACAGCTCAACAAGGCTTTGCTTCACCCTCTTCCTCAACCTTTTCCTCCCTCTCAGCTGGGGCATGGCCTGAGGACCAGCCTTGGTCCTTGGTTCCA
Organism: Euphonia xanthogaster; assembly: GCA_034509185.1. Lineage (NCBI taxonomy): Eukaryota > Metazoa > Chordata > Aves > Passeriformes > Fringillidae > Euphonia > Euphonia xanthogaster. The sequence continues at coordinate 13,440,098 of JAYDZK010000274.1, read as the reverse complement.
ACCAGCTCTTGGTTTCCTTTTGGGCCAGTTCTTCTGCTTTGCACATAACACACTGCTTCCCTATCCCCCCAGGAAGAGGACCTTATCTGTTGATGGGTGATGAGGAAGAAAAGCCTCCACAAACTGTTCTCCTTAACCACTAACTCCTTTGACAGCTGGCATTTGGAGTATAAGAGACCTGAGAAAAACATTCCCAGCCTGCTGGGTAGAGATGAAACCCTGTAAATTGCAGCACACCTTCTGCAAAGGAGGGAACATCTCTGACCCATAAAGATGGCTTTGCACAGATCACTGCCTCCCCAGGTTGAACCTTTGACTTGGTGACGTTTATTGTCCTAATCCTTCACCTCATTTGAGCTGTCCCACTGCCTCAAAATAGGGTCACTGCAGTCTAACAGGAAGAGGGCAAAAGCTGCCAGCTGAATTGAGACTGCCAAACCTGTGGAGTTCCTCAGGTTTCATAGTTAAGTCAGGCAGCTACTGTTGTACATGTGAGCAGGAAGCAAATGCATCACAGAGTTACTGTCTCCCTCACCTCTGTTATGTGCACAGAGAGCCCACTCAGATATCTGGGGATATCTTAGCTGGGCATGGAAGTGCCCAAGGTGAGATGGTGGGGCATCCCCATATAGGGGCAGAATACATTTACAGACAGAGTTAAATACTTAAAATCTGAAACAGTGTGTGCTCCCCTCTGGATTGACAGGATGATACTGCATTTATAGAATGAATAAAACTCCTTATCAGCCATGGGTGAGCACAAGGAGATAAGCAAAGAACATGAGCAATTGGGTAACTTAACACTGTTCAGTTTACATCAGTTGGCAGTTGCTCTGTGGTCTCACCTGCAGGTATTCAGCAAAGAATTCATATGTTCAGTATATGAATCAAAAAGGTTTTGATGGTTATTTTATGCATTTTCACACCCATCTCAAAGATTTTCACTACGGCTATGAAGCAAATTTGTTTTCCCAATTATTCTGCCTCTCTAGCAAATATCTGCTGTCCATGCTGCACAGCGCCTGTCAATACACTGAACTTTCAATTGTTTCTTGTCTTGTTTCTTGCAAAATTAGCAGGAATTTTACTAGGAAATAAGATTCTTTTCCCAAAGACCTTTCCTCAAAACTTCAACCATTATCAATACACCAAACGTGCATTATACAGAAATATGGTACTATCAGACTTCCCTTTTTGTTCCTAATCTATAAATTTTATCCATCTAATTAAAGAAAACCAAACCAATACAACAAAACAAAACCAGAACACCCAACCAAAGAGAATTTATTATAACTATTTTTCAGACAGAAGACTCCTAGCTGGATTGCAAGCAATTAATTTTCATGGAGAGAATCATATGATCTTAAAATAGTTCAAGTTGAGAATCCCTGTCCACATTTTGGAAGAAAACCCAGGAGAACCTGATGCATCTGTATTTTTTCATTATGAGCAGACAAAAGGCCCCATGGGGCACTAACTCTTCATCCAGTTTCCCCCTAGGGCCTTCTGTGGGGTCTGACAACCTGGGTCTGCCAGAGAGGCTGTTTGTAATGTACTCAGAACAGTAGAGCTGGTCCTGGATGTGTCACTTGGCCAAGCCGGTCACTAAATATACAAGACTGGGTCTGGACCCTTGTTGATATTTCACAATACACAAGAAGAACCTCAGTGAGTCATGACCACCCTCCTGGACAGGCTTGGAGAGCACCAATAGCAGTAATTTACACAAGCTGTGCCAAACCCAAGCTCTCAGAGTGTTGAATTAGCCTGCCTGTATCTTTCCTGGCTATAACAGAAAACAAGCTGCAATAGAAAACAAGCTGTAATATTCTAAACTGCAGAATGAAGCAGAATAAAATATAAAGGTAACATCTAATCTTTCTTGTTGGTTAGAATCTGCAAAAAGGACTAAAGGGTAACTAGAAATTGCTGGTTTGGATTCCAGAGATTCTGCTTGCTGTGTCTTTTTTGCTGGATCAGCCTGCCTCATTCAAAGCTTGGGAAACATTGTCAGTATCTACAGCCATACAGAACAAATATCCTTACAGCAGTATCTGGATCAAACCCTGAATTTCAGGCTGCTCCCAGCAGTGCTGTCTGTACTTTCTGCCTTCATTTCTGATGCCATAGTATAATAAACAATTCTGCTACTAGCAGTTTATTTATTAAAAATAAAATGTACTTTCTTGAATTAACACAATAAAGATCAAACTAAAGCCTAAGGAAAAAAAAAATATATGTTGCAGCACCAAAAACTCAAGAGTTTTTCACACCTTATCAAATCATAATCCACCCCTTCCTTCACCTTTCTTTTTAAGACTGTCCCAAAGTGAACACTACCATAGTGCTGCTGAGCCTCTGCGCTCACTTGACTGTTCAGGCCAAACTCTCTCTTTTAAAATTTACTGAAATATGCAGAGTTGCGCAAACTGAGGACTTGCCCTCCTGTACCCTCTCTTGATGAAAAACCAATTTGCTTGTCCTTAAGCCCGTGTTTCTAAATTTCCAGGAGCAGAAACACATTGTGGCTTTAAATATAGACTGTCAGTTTGTGGCTTGAGTCTCACGTTACACACAGAGAGCTTGAGACTCTAAACGCAAGCTGGGCAGCACCATTACAGTCTTAGAAAAGCGTCAGCACGCTTCCAAAGTGCTCTATAACTTCACTCCTGAAGGCGGGGGGAGGGAAAAACGTTCAAATGAAACTTTTCTTAGCTGGGGTTTAGGCGGAAGCGTCGCTAACTTTGCTTGGTCCTATTCAGGAGCCAGAGTTTGCAGAGCCTCTTTCAGTTCTTCCCTCACACACGCGCACACACAAACACAAAGAATTAAGAAAGAAAACAGGTTCTTTACAGCTTTTTTCCTTCAGGATTAGTCTCAGGCATTCCTTATTTTTTTTCTCCCCCCCCCATACGAAATGCATTAGAATCTGTTCCTTAAGCGACGAGCTGATAAATCCACTCTTATTGCAAGGGGGGAGGGGGGTAAGGGTACTCACGTGGTTGAGATGTCGCATTGTTTGGGGAACTCATAATTTACGCCTTTGAAAAATGCCTTATTTGTGTTGACAGTCTCTCTTCCCTGCTCAGAACTGACGGCGGGATTGAACAGAACAGCTGGAAGAACCCAGGAAAAATGCTCCTCTTGTTCGGGCTCTCCTTGCCTGGCTCCTGACCCCTCTACAACTGGAAAAGGAAACAGCACATGTGTCATTCTCTTTTGCCTGTGTAGCTCACATGAGCGGGGAGGGGCACCCATTTGCAGATAGCAGTAACTGTATTCAAGTTTTGCAAGTTGGATGTATTCCACCCCTCTGCTTTTATTAGCCAGCAACCAGTGGAAAGAAAATGCTCTTTTCATTCTTAGCCAAATCTAGACACACCTATTAAATCCACTTCCCAAACCCCTATCCACTGCTGTTGATGCTATTTCTCTTAAGTGCAAAACTTGCTGCCGACTCCTTTTCCTAAAATGTCTACTATTAGTTGGTAAGATTGAAAGTAGGACTTTCAAATTGTGTTGCTCATCATCCCCCTTCACCCTCACAGTCTGACTGATTCTGTCCTTTTAACAGGTGAAAATTGAGGATGGCATTTACTGGGTCAAAGTAGTTATGTCAGCATGTACCATGAATCTATACTGTGCTCAAAACAAGGAGGAACCTGTGGCTACAGCACAGGCTGAAGCACAAGTAACTCCAGTCATGGCTCTGGCACAGGCTTCCTATGGCACCTTGGGCAAAATACTTAATCTCTGCTCCGGTTTGCCATTGGCAGAATAAAGATGAGACCTGGCTTCTCCTTAGTCTTGGTATTTTTATTTTAATGTACAGGCAGGTGTTATTTGTAAATAAGATGCATTTTTTGGGCTGCAGAGGGTAATTTGCATACTCCACTGTGAGTTTTTCAGCCGGGACTAGGGTGCCAGCTGCCTTGTTTATATAGCTGCTGTTTAAAGCTATCTGTTTGGCTGTCTGCGTGCTGTGCTGCAGTCAGTGGCATGTAGCCACTGTAAGTGTGAATACACAGCCTGTCTGTAGCTGACATGGACTAGGACTTCTAGGTTATACCAGAATACAAGCAATTTTTAATGCATATGCCTTAAACACTAAGGAGAGTGGACAAATTTTCCACTTTCCTGGTGTCTGTTATGGAGTCAGGATGAATTCACAGCCTGCCAGTGACAGCAGAAACACAGTCACCGTTGGGATGGAAGTGGAAAAAAACAAAGTAATGAAACTCAGGCTGGGACCATCCTGTTTTGCAAAATTGTCACAGGATATTTCTGTGAAATCATCTCAGTGACCTCCTACAAGAAATCAGTGCCGTGAACTTGGTTCACAGTATTTATTTAACAGCTATAGGCTGGAAAGAACAGTGACTTATTTACATGCCAACAGCAACTAACAGCTTGTTTGCGAACATGGATGCAGTAAATTACTTCAGTCAGCATTTCCACACTCTGGACTCGTGGTAGAGATCTCTGGAACATTTAGTGATAGAGCAAAGCAAGGCACAAAACAAAGACAGGGAAATAATAGGAAAAACTCCTGACATTGCTGCACTGGCTCCACAGCGTGACATTCATTTACACTTGATAGATTCTCTATGAAAATACTGATGGGTATGTTTTTGATTCCTGCTTCTTCTGGGTAAGAAACACAATGTGCACAGGTAAAATAGGGGCTTTCTGATCTGAGACATGAGAATTGTTGTCATGTGAAGTTTTTACATTTAAATCTTTCATCATCATGATCAAGGACAAGTTGGGTGGCCTTGGAGCAACCTAGTCTAGTCAGGAGGGTTGTAACTAGATGATCTAATCCAAACCATTGTATGGTTCTATGATTTCGTGATTCCTAAGGAATTTCAGATCTCCTATTGAGAAAAGATTCCCTAGCTGCTGCAGGTGATGTGAAGGATGGTGGTCGTGATGGCCTTATGTTACAGCCAGTGGTCTGGCCTGTCTTAGGACTTTTGTGGCAAAATACTCAAGAGGGCATGCACTGTTAGATCCTGGTGCTCAACCCCTCTGCATCTGTGCAATACTTCCTGCATCTGTCTGTGTTCTTACTAAAGCTGCTCTCCCCCCAGCAAAATCACTGGAAGAGTAATACTCAAGTTATGTAGGAGGATTCTGGCAGATGCAAACTCACATGGGAAAATCCCCTTTAATGTGTTGTTATCTTCACTTTTCTTGGGACTTCTGTCTTTGCTTATTGAATAGACTGGGGTTCCCAGAAATCAGAGAGCCGTTTCCCAAGGCTGTTTGCTCTCAAACAGGCCATTAAAGAGACCTGCCTGACCTTTTCCACTCATCATTTATGGGAAATATGTGATGTTGTCAAGGGAAGCACCATGCAGCCCAGCATGCTTCCAGGGGAGCCTTGAGACTGGGCACTGAACAAAAAGCATCTCAGTGCTCTCAGCCAGCTGATCACGTGGGGCAGGAGGCAACAAAGGAACCCAGAGCAAAAGATAGGAGTAGAGTGCTGGTGGGGAAAATGTGTGAATAATCACTAATTTTCAATTTGTCTGAACTCTCTCCTAAGCTTTAAATAGCAGTTGCTTCTGGCAAAAAAATGAAAGCTCCTCAAAAGGGTTAAAAGGAGAAGATAACAGAAAGGTATCTGAAAGTAATTTTTATCTAAGGACTGTGGCATTCATACAGGATTCACCAGGTCTGTGGGATAACACAGGTATGTTAGGAAATCTGTGTCAGCTCTGTGGTTTTCATCAGCCAATTACTTGATCTCGAGGCTGTGGTGTTCCCATTAACCTACAGAAGAAGTATTGCTTTCCTGCCCTGGTGAATACTTTTGCATCTCCAGCCTTTGAAAGAATCTTTTTCTGAGTAAGGAAATGAAAATTCCCTTTCTTCTCAGTAGTGCTTTCAGATGTGACAGTACTTTCAGGTCCAAGAGTGTTAGCTCAGAAGTGGGACCTCTTTTGCCTCTGATACTGCAATTTTTCCTACTCCTCCTAAGCACAGCTATGTAGTGAATGTATGGTCAGGCCCACACAGTTGTTCTCTTTGATGCTATCTTGCTCCAAGGTAAATGATATTCCACAGTCATTCAGGCTTGGCAAGCTGATGCTGCATGCTGCAGCTGCTGTTCCCAACAGGAAGGGAGGGTTTAGGCTGCACTCGGAGGAAAATAAATAAATAAAACAAAGGAAGAAGGCACTCTTCAGGAAGTTATGCTTTGCAACAACAGGACATCACACTAGAAGTCCCTCTCTCTGATGGATTTTCATGGCAAAACATAATGCAAAATCTGTAATCTCATCCTGTAAAGGCAATGGCGAGATTGAAAGGGGCTGAGTGGAAAGCTATCAATAATGTCCTTCACTGCCCACCCTGCACAGCCTGCAAGCTTCAGAGAAGGTGCTTGGATCCATCACCTGGCCATTTGAGGAGAGGATGTAGCAGCAGTTGTGCCTGGCTGTGAGTTCAAGATGGGCCTTGTGGCAGCACTGGTGGGCACATTCAGACGAACCAGTGGCTCAGTGTACCACAGGGCTGCATGCCATGGTCACCTGGCCAGCTGGCAGGAGAGCTGGTGTGGGTTTCCTCCTCTCCTTTGCTGGATATACACTCCAGGCTGTCTTACACATGCCAAGCTGCTGAGCTGGGTGAGGTTGGGTGGAATCCCAAATGTTGAAGACTTCGTGCAGGTCAAGCACAAGCAGAGATTTAACTGCTAGGCTGAATCCTGAAGGAGGGATTCTTCATAGGAAAGCATTTGGCTCTGGATGTCCCATGAAATACTGTTTTCTACTGATTATCTTCCTGTCCATCTCTGTAAGGAATAATAGTTTATTTATTTCTTACCTTGTATGTGTGGTTCTCCCCCCACCTTGTTTTCTTTCTGTTTCTCATTTATTTTTGTGCTGAAAGGGCAAGGAATATTTGCCATAGACTGTGTGGTCCATCTCAGATCTGGTGTAAAGTCATGGAGAATGAAACCTTTGTGATGCAGAAGGGATCAATATAGACTTATTACCCAGGATGGACTGTGATGCTGGTATAACTCATGTTTTATGTGGTGCCTATGCAGCCTGTGACTTTAAGTGCAACAGGATTGTGAAATCCTTGGAACACAGAGGAAGAATTTTCTGCCTGCATTCATAACACTGAACTAGTTCTTGACCCTCATACAAGGCAGGAGAGAAGAGTTTACCCTGGAGATAAGAGATCAACTCTCCTTCCTACTTTGCATCCCAAGCATTTGTCTTTATTTTTACCACTCCCCTGACTTCTGCTTGAACCTTTGGAATATATTCTTATCCCTGGAACACATATATCCCCTGCTTTACCTTATTGCACAATTTGCAGATAAAGGGTGTAGTGTGCCTGTTTGTGTTTAAGGTTCCCACTTAATCTGTTAGTTTATTTGGGCCAAACTCTTTTCCATTTGTGTCTGTACTCAGGGGAACCTCCAGTGTGACTACAAAGCAAACACTTCTCAAAATGTGCCATGTCTCTGTGAAATGGAAATAGAAGGAGGCTCTACATCTTCCCTGTAGCCTGGTGCTTGGCTTTCCATGAACTGTGGTTCATTTAATGACACCATAGAGGGAAGATGTGTAAGGTCAGGAGTTCAGTAGACAGTGGTGCAGAGTCTCTGTAACTCTATAGTGTCATCATGTCCAAAGGTCACACAGAATGTCTTAGAGCCACTGACTCCTCTCCAGTCTAATTTCCAACACCACTGGAAAGTACATCTGCTCACACTCTAGGCCAGTCAACAGGATGTTGGCATGCAGTTAGATAGTGCATATTTGGAACAGTGGTAATGGCATCTGGGTAGATGTGGAGAGGGTGAGTCGTACTATCAGCTCTTGCTGAGTTAAGAAATCAGAGCAGGCTTTGGCACATGGATTTCTCATAACAAAAGGACAGAATGATAAATAAAGTGAATCATTCTGCATTTTAAAACAAAAGGGAAGACTTGCTCACGCAAAGAAGATTTAAACACCAAAAGTCATCATTCCTGGAGGATCTGGTGCAGTTGGACCTTCTGTTTGATTGAAAATCTTTACTCTTCCTTGCATAGATGGGACTGTTACTGTAGCATAATTTCAATAACTTGGGTTTTTTAGTTGCTGCATATTAGGGAGCATTCGAAGGAGGGCAGCCAAGATGGTGAAGGGCCTCGAGGGGAAGCCGAGTGAGGAGTGGCCAAGATCACTTGGTCTGTTCATCCTGGAGAAGAGGAGACTGCAGGGAGACCTCACTGCAGTTACAGCTTCTAGTAAGGGGAGGAGGAGGGGCAGGCACTGATCACTCTGTAGTGTCCTGTGACAGAACCCAAGGGAATGGCCTGAAGTTGTGTCAGGGGAGGTTTAGGTTGGATATTAGAAAAGGGTTCTTCACCCAGAGTGTGACTGGGCACTGGAACAGGCTCCCTAGGAAGTGGCCACAGCACCAAGCCTGACAGAGTTCAGGAAGCATTTGGACAATGCTCTCAGGCACACGGTGTGACTCTTGGGGATGCTGCTGATCAGGAGTTGGTCTTGCTGATCCTTCCAGCTCAGCATGCTCTGTGATTCTGTGACAACTCCAAAGGCCAGAAAATTGAAAGTCAAGAGTTCTGATGATTGTGGAGCATGCTGTGTTTTGTTACCTAAGTGTTAAATTTTGCTTTTGTGGCTATTTAAGTGCAGGTGAAAATCCTCTCAAAAGTTTTTAGTACAGCATCTGGCCTGTCCTTATGTAATGTAATGATGGGCTTGTGTCAGCCTGAGCTCTCTGGGAGATTGGATCTCCTGTACTTTAGCAATGGCTTCAGCCGCTTTTCTACCCTTTTCTTGCCTGGATGTCTCAGGCACAGAGGTGATACATCCAATGCAGAGATCTTTCTAATCACAATGTGAATGCTTTGGCCAAAGTAGTAACTGGGTTACAGCCAACAAAGGTGTTGGATAAGGGTGTGTGCTTAAAATCCATTCCTGAGTCTGCTTCCCCCCCTTGCAGCAACACTTAGCCAAACAGACTCAGCTGGATTGGCTGATGGTATTTCCTAAAGTATAGTAACACTGAGGCATTTGCTCTTTTAGCCTTCATATGCTATTCTCTCCAGAGAAATAGGCATCAGTTTAAGATTACTTTCTTCTATAAGTGCAAGAGCAAAAATCTTGTGCTTCTCTTCTCTTCAGAGATACTTCAGTGAAGTTTACTGCTCCAACCCACTATCTGGGCAAAAAGCTGGCATGTGGTAAAGTCACAGTTACACTGAATGAAACTAGGGCTCCATGAAGATGTGTGTGATGACCCCAAGACCCTGTTGCTTAGCACTGCTCCTATCACTAATTTAAAAATAACTCTGCAAAATTATTAGCCCAAGGGAGGCTTGAACTTCATTTTTCTCATAAATAATGTGACTTGAGTTGGTTTTAAAAGAAGCTTAAACTTCATGAATTTTTTCTTTAGTTCTGCAACTTGTTTGTGTTTACTGATGTAAGTTGCCTCCTTTGTTAAGTGATTAGTTAAATAACTAGAAGATGCAGTCAGCAATCCTAATGGAGTTCATTAGAATCCCACAAATAACTTGGCCCTGTTGGGGGGGGGAGGGGAGGAAGAAAGGGCTTACAAGAGATTAGAACAGACCTTAGTCCTCTCAAGCTCCCTCAGGGTGTGTTCTCTGCTTCCTGACTCTAACACTTGCAAATCCTTAGGGTCTTGGAGATAATTCCCAAAGTGGCAAGTGGTTATCTATCCTGCATGCAGAGCATCAATACTTTTATGCTGGTAGTGTTGGTTTGGCTTTTGTTTGTTTGTTTTTGGTGGTGGTTTTTGTTTGTTTGTTTGTTTTGGTCCTAAAACACCATTGGTGTAGGATTCATGGAACCCTGGGGTAAACTTACAGCTACAGTAGAAATAATTTTTTGTTTTCTGCTTACCCCTGCTAAATGGGTGGTTGCAGTTCTCTCAAATAATAAAATATTAATCTCACAGAGGTGAGGTTCCTAAGCCACTGATAAGTTTTAATTGGCCTTATAGAGGGTGTGGGAGAGAAAGCTCCCCAAATGCAACTAAATGCCCTGGACATGGCTATCCTTGCGGTCCACTCTCCAGTGAGTCCAGCTGAAAATAGGATACGGTTTTAAAGCTAGCTAATCTGCTGTTCCTTTTATTTGTGCTGAGTGAGTTTTTATACAAAAATGGATATAGCTGTCTGCTGTGATGGAAGTAAAAGTTTAGAATGGTCTGTTCTAATAATAAATTGCATGCTGATAATTTTTCTTACTGCAGTAAAGGCAATTCAACTCTATCTGATTGGCACTAGTTCAAGATTTTTGATGTTCAGGAGGAGAATATACAGCTGAAAGAAACAAAACAACGCTAAAAAATCTCAAACTGCACATGCTGAGATGGCAGCAAGCCCAACTGCAACAGCTCATGCTCACAGCGACTCGGGCGCTGGGACACACAATGAATGCTTTTGCTGGCAAAATTGCACAATGAGTTTTGTTTTCATTTAATGCAGAGTCCAAATGGGCACAATGGTTTAGCTCTGGGTACAATGTCATGGACTTCCTTGAACCTTATTTAAATGACATGTAGAAACGTGGTTGAAGATTTCAGCTGTCAAATCGGCAACACTCACACAGATCTACTTTTTATTGTCCTTGTGTTCCTTGTGTTCATGGTAAGCATTAAACTGAAAGGGAAAGATGAGATGCTGAAAGACAATGTATAGAAATTACTCCTTTCTTGAAGTGAGCTACAAGCAAACTCAACTGAGATAAATATATATACTTCACTATGAAATACGCAATGCTTTATTTGGAAATAGTTTTCTTCCTTATTAAATCAAAGAGCTGGCCAGGAAGTTATAATTCAGAACAATAAACATAACTACGGGGAAAATATCTGAATAATCTAAACATATCTTTTCTCTATGAGGTAGATAAATATGAATTCTCTCTTGTGAAGTCAGGCTGAAAAAAAATGTTACAGGGAGAGTTCAGGAATGGAATTGGTTTATATCAGGAAGTCTTGAGAAAAAAATTAGTTCAGAAATCTTTAGGATCCCTGGATCTTGTCAGCTTTTTCAAACATTGAAATAAGAGCTGGAGTAATGCTGTGCGGCACAGTGCTACACTGTTGATTCATCTCTGGGAGCTCAAACTTTATTGGGGAAGCACTGAAGAATGCCCTTATGGCTACCAACATTTAAGAAAACACAAAGATTCCTCTAAATTTTAAGCACATGATTAGGTCTTGTTACAAGTTGAAAGCATGCTGAAAGATTTTTCTGATTACTAAACGCTTCCTATAAATATTCATATATGGACTCTTCCTCTGCAGCATCACCCAAATTAAATTTCCTAATTAGACTCTACGATGAGGCAGTCTATTGAAGAAACTTTCTAAAGATAAGGGGTTTGTGTCATTTTATGCAAATTTTGTGCTTGAAATATTAGTCACATAATCTATCCTAGTCTTCTGCATACCCTCTGGAGTCAAAGGAGGAGATAGCAGTTTCCAGAAGATTATTCATTCTCTGGCTAAAATTAGGTGCAATGGACTACATCACATTCAAAAGTTTTCTCTCTCCCCTAAGAAAAAGCCGACACCCTTCTTTGCTGAGATCCTGGCATAAAGGATGTTGTAGCATTTCTAGGAATATTTAAATTTGCTATTTCTATTCTGGTACTGTTTTGTGCTCCTCCCAGAGGCTATTCTGCTTGTACTTAGCAGATACAAATGGGCAGAGTCCCTGTCTTTACAATGTGAAAGTGCTGGTATGCTTTGGAGCAGTGGGCAATCAAATCCTCATTTAGTCAGTGTTACTGATTACATGCACTGTGTAGCACGAATAAACACTCTGTGTTAATGAACACTCTCTATCAATATTCCACCATTTGAATTTTCACCTGCCACAATCTTCTGCTTTTTTTAACTTCAAAGACTAATTCTCAGATGTCATCTGAAATGTCCTGCTGTGGTGGGTTAGCCCTGGATGGACTCCAGGTGCCCAGCAAACCTGATCCAGTCCTCCCCTCCTCAGCTGGTCAGAGGAGGGAAAATATAATGCAAGGTTTGTGCATCAAGATAAGGGCAGGGAAGGATCACTCATCAGTTACTGTCATGGGCAAAACAGACCTCCCTTTGGAAAAAAAAAAAAGATTCTTGCTAATCAAATCAGAGTAGGATAGTAAGAAAGAAAACCAAATCTTAAACCACTTTCTGCCCACACTGCCCTTCTTCCCAGGGCTCAGCTTCACTTCTGGTTTTTCCTCCCTCTTCCCCACCAGTGGCACAGGGGAACAGGGAATGGTGTCAGTCCATCACTGCTATCACTGCTGCTCCTTTCTCCTCAGGGGGAGGGCTTCTCACCCCTACTCCAGTGTGGGGTCAGAGGAGAGGCTGAAAGGGGCTGGGCCTGTTTAGTCTGGAGAAGAGGAGAGGGGATCTCATCAATGCATATAAATATCTCAAAATTGGGTGTCAAGAGAATGGTGCCAGACTCTTTTCAGTGGTGACCAGTGACAGCATGAGCAATGACCATGAACTAAAACACAAGCAAGCAAGTTCCACCTCTACATGAGAAAGAACTTCCTTACATTGGAGGTGGAAAAGCACTGGAACAGGCTGCTTAGGGAGGTTGTGAAGCCACCCTCTCTGGAGATATTCAAAACCCACCTGGATGAGGTCCTGTGTAATCTGCTCTAGGAGACCCTTGCCTTGGCAGGGAGCTTGGAATGGATGATCTCCAGAGGTCTCTTCCAACTATTCTGTGATTTTGTGATTATGTGTTTCTAACAATTCTATGTACTCTGCCAGTGTGCTGATATTGCAAAATTGCCATTTTCTGGCAGAGACCTATTATTTGGATTCCTTAGAGGAACAAAACATCATCTAAAATGTACTGCCAGAAAAGGTTGGAAATGCTGAATTTTTTGATCACTGGGGAAAAAGGAAAGATTTAAAAACATCTTGCACGGCAAATGTTATCTATAAAGAGAAATACACCTGCAATATTGAGCTATAAAGGGCTTTTCTCCATTTAGAAGTCACATTACTTTGACATAAATGAAGTAAAAAAATTTGCGTCAGAATAAAAATTTTATCAACATGGTCTATCTCCTTGTAAATATGCACAAGTACAATGAGAATTAAGGTCATGTCTACTTCACTCTTAACTGATGTCTTTGTCACAGATAGATATTGATAACTCTCTGCTGAGAAGTTAACCTTCCACTGGGGTCATGGCATAGTGCTGTGGTTAGAGCTCATTCTTCACTGATTTTTCCACTACCAGGCAGCTGTTTTGGATAGTGCATTAATCATTGTGAAGGTAGAATGTTTGCTACACAGGATTTCCTTGGATTCATATTTGGAGTTTCCCTGAGCCCCCCTGTTTCCAGTCTGGGAGGTCCATGTGGGAACCCACTGAGCATCAGGGGCTCTGATCACCCCATGGAGAAACAGAGGTTATACCTGTGGAAGGAGAGCACAGGAATATGTCTCTTAGGCTCACTAACTTGCCTTTTGGTGTCATTTAATTTTCCTCTGTTGCCTGTACAGGGACTTTAGCTCCCTTTAACATACTGGCTGAAATTCCTGGCTAGGCCATTTGACTCCCTAAAACTGAATGTGTGTTTCCACTCCGACAAAAATTTCTCATCAGCTGCAGTTCTTTGTAAAAAGTCTGTGATGGACAACCCATGGCCAACCTCACTTATTCTGGAAACCGGTGGCTTGAGCTAACTTCTGTGATCTTGTCTACATTTGAAGAACAAGAAGCAGCAGCATGGAAGACCTTTCTCTTTCCCATCTTTAAAGCATGGAAGATAAATATCTTAAAGTATATTGGGCTCATGATTCATGCAAGGCCAAGGCCTTGCTGCAGAAATGCCTCTGTTTACCTTATCAGAAAGAAGCAATATGTTTATTGCTGATGAGGATCTCAATGAGAAGCAAAAATCAGGTACTAAAAGAGGTTTTTAATGTAGTGGAGTAAATTTTAATGAGTGTTAACAATTGTGCAATTACTTTGTTACAATGCAAGTGATAAAAAAGAGACAATTTTTTAGCAATCAAGATTTGGAAGAAAGCACTGAGAAAAAGGGTGAATTTTTCTATTTCTTGAAATCTTACAGACACCTTCCTGAAAGATTTATGAGTCGAATGTAAGTTATTAGTTCAATATCATTCTGTGCCCTTGAAGATATCAATCTGTGAATCAGCCAGTGAAAATCTATGGCCTGTAAAGGGCAGAGTATCCAACAACATGATCATGATGTCTCCTCTGTCCCTACAGGCCCCAGGCAGGTAAAACCATCTCTATTGGCTCACTGTTGTAGCACTGCTCAAGAATCTCACTGTGAACCACCCTCTTTGTTCTGCTTTTTTGTGCATCTGAGTAGATTTGGGGCCTGTACATTTAGTAATGAGCACAGAGGGTGCGGGGTGTCACCAAGCAAGCTATCACTGTGACATTTTCAAGCTGCTGGCTGACTGCAAAGTGATATGTAAGCATATACATGAAGCATATGGGGAGGCAGGAGACATATATCAGACAGCAGCTGGCATATCAGGTCCAGGGCAGCTTCTGCTGGGAAAAGAAAATAGATTGCAATTCCAGGCAGAGTGTCTTAACTCTTCTCTCCTTGCCTTTGAAAATATTAATTTATTATATTTGTATAATCCAAATAATTTATGTCCAAAGTTAGTAATTTTGCAGTATTTTTCATCTGTTCTTAATGCATCAAAGCACAGCTTATTTTCCGTTATCTCCCTGTAAAAGTGGGACTAACCTGTTGGATTTGCACTCAGTACTCTAAGCTCAAGAGTAGAGTAACTTCAGATTTATCACTGTGCAACCAAGAGTGATATTAGGTGTTAGATTTAATATCACCCATCCCCGTGTGAAAGAGAGGGCCAAATTCTCTGCTAATGTAAAGCAATCGGGACTCACTTGCAAATAAAAGAGCTTCTGACCTGGTATTCAGAATACTTAGAAACTACCCAGAGAGAACAATTGAGTAGGAAGATATATTGTTTTCTACTTTATTCCATGATTTCAGTACAACTGCTTTTCTCAGCTTGCGCCCGAGTCATCGAAGCTTCTCACTGTAGAGTCGTTCACTGCAGGCTCTCTCTGCTACCCTGCTGTGGACGATGCCATGAGCTCTCTTTGCACCTGCAGTCACAGCTCCTCAACAGATTGGTGTCCCCTGGAAATCATGAAATATTTGTCCTTGCAGTGTAACCTCTTCTTCCCTGGTGTGACGAAATGTGCTCTACCAAAAATAACCTGCTTGTTGTTCCTTTCCCAAAACACTCTCGGAAGGATGTGGTGTTACCAGCAAAGGTTATATTGACAAAACATATGGCAAACAAGGGGGTCAGGGATGGTTTGGTGCCTGAAAGTGAGAAGCAGGAGATTTAGTAGAAGGTAACAAGATAAAAAATAGCAGTTTAAGTATTTTAGCATGTGATATTGTTGTAAACTGATTTGGAAGATGCAAAGGGGAAGAAAAAGGAGTGGAGAAGAAATTCTCCTTTTAGAAACAGGCAAAGGAGGAAAAGAGAGAGACTGTTTCTATTCTGTTCAGTGTGGGAGTGTACTAAAGCTACCTCTGAATGAGATGATCTATCTGTCTCTGCACTTCAGTGTTCAGGAACCAGGGTAGATGTGCCAATATCTTGGGGAGTTCTGGAAAGGAAAGCAGCCCTGGCAGAGCTCTGCACTCCTATTGCTGCTGGACGTAGCTCTACTAACTAAATGAGTTTTTATGACATGCCCTCCCCACACAAAGCAGGCCTCTTCTATGTGCCCTGTAAAAGGTCAGCCAGGAGGTTCAGTGTGGTCATCCTTCTGAACAGAGTTCAAGGACATGAACCACAAAGGCATCCATCCTCTTGTTTAATGTAATCAGAAAGCCAGTTTTGTGTTGGAGCCAAATTTATGGACAGTCATGCACTGAGCCAACTCCCCACTGCCTCAAATGCTTCTCAGCAGTGAGAACTGGAGTCCTTCTTCCCTGGTCTGACTCCAAGGAATGCAAAATATACTTCTTTTTTCCCCTCCTCCTTCTTGTTTATAACTTCATAATATGCGTAGTTCATATGCTGTGTCTGGTCTGTCTTGAAAATTGTTGTCACCTCAATTTTCAACACTGTCAGAAATGTTTATCTCATTAGAAAGGCTGGAAAAGCAGTGCAATAAAGTAAAATTAAATCACTGTAGTAGATTGGATATGAGTAACAATGTAGGAAAATGAAGTAACAATGACTGAGGAGGTTTTACAACTTCCCAATGCTTAACACTGTAGCAACTCTTCAAAACAACTCTTATTTCTTTTTCATGTTTGCTTTTAATATCTACTCTTTTTTTGACACCAGTTTCCTCCAAATAATGTATTAATGTTTTTTCCTTTTATGCTTTATGAAGTTCTCTGGAGTCCCTGGGTTTTCAACATCTGAATGCTATTTATGAGGCATCTGTTTTAAAAGCTGAGGGCACCTGTCCCTAAATTTCCTCAGTTTGAATTATATGATGTGTAATTCCACTGAAATTTCTGGAAGGAGCTTGTATCAAAGTGGGTCCGTATGCCTTGGGATGGGGCTGCAGACTCTGGAAACAAATGGTACCCCCTTGGAAAACTCCTTGTGTCATAGTGCAGTTGATGATTTGCCACTAGACTTCAAAGGTCTGTGTGCATTTCTTCAGAAAGGGAATATATCCTTGGGAGACAGTGAAGAAAAAGATGGAGGCCAGTGCTGATGAACTGTCACTGAAAGCCTTTTGACAGAAAGGAGGCTCCAAACCAGCAATGCCAATGATGAATCTTAGTATTCATTCTCCAGACTAGTGCTGGTGGATGTTTTCACTAGAAAAAGGCTGCTTTGTTGATGTCTGGGCAGTTATTTTATTATTCCTTTATGCAGAGGAACCTGCTATAGTTTTTCATATATAGATATGCCATTGCTTATCTAAGTGTAGCAGTAAAAACTGTCTTGACAAAAATCTTGAATCATAATTTGCCTTTTGAGATGTCTTTTATTACTCTTTTTTTCTGTGATGAATATTTTTCATAATTTTAAAACTTTTATGTCTAGATAATTCTATATCAAACATGTGGAAGTTCCTGTAATTCCTGTCTGTGTAGAAATATCTGAAGGCAAAAGAAATAAAAAACAAGATCCCAAACGACTGAAAACTTTGAGGGGAAGGTTATGGCAGAAATTCATCATTAAATCTGGGAGGTTTGCTGATACTCTAGTCAATTAAGATATAGTGTGGAAACAAAGTGAGTGCAATTACACACTTATTGCATGTAAAAAATAGTGGCATTTGCACACCAGCCAGCCAACTATTCCTCCTACTTTTCAGCATGCGTGGGTCCAACACACCACGTTCACAGTGGGACCAAGTCCCAGTTCTGGGGCACTTGTTCTCTCCTGTGCTGGCACGGTCTAAGGCCAGAAGAGAAGCCAGCCTCTCTCGGCCTGATGCACACAGCTCAGCCCCTCCAAGTGCTGAGGACTGATGTAATCTGCCCACTTGTATCTCGTGACTGGCTGCAAAGTGGTCATGTCTTCAGTCACACTTTTGCACGGTGCTGGCTGAGACCATGCTAGCACATTAAAGTTTACAGAAGCTGAAGAGTCTGTGCCCCTTAACGCTGCAGAATATGCAGCCACTTCATACAGAACAATGTTAAATGTCCAGGCAGAAAGGAAATGTTTCTAACCAATATGTCCCAAAATGACAGGAGTTTCTTTCATGCCTCTTTTGGTCTCTCTGATGTGTTGTCCACTTGGAGAAGCAAGCTGAGTGCTTGCTTCCTGCTTTCAGGTTGTCCTTGGAAGTGAGACCATCTCACTGTTTTTTCCTGTTTAAAAACAGCAGATCTTTCCTTCCCATTCTATTTTTTGGAGCTGATCCATGAAAGGCAGGACCCATGTTTAAGAGGATTCTCAGAGGCAAACCAGCTGGGTCACTCTAAAGAGCTGCACTTTCCCCTAAGGTGTCTGAAACGATAGTGAAATCATCCAGCAGTTTTCTTCCCTATATTCAGCATATTTATTCTCCTGAGCTTTTTGTGGCCTCTCATCATTTCAGAGGCTGTTCACCCTCTATCAATTCAAATACCAGGGGCTGTTAGTTACTGAGGCCTGGCTCTGAGCTGGACACTGTTAATGGTTCTGGATGTCTGTAACACAGAAATACTGAGTAATATACACAGATTCAGTTATTGTATTGCTTATTCACTGCCCCACAGTTCCTTTAAAAGATCTTGAGGGGTTTTGCTTAATTGAGGGTTTATTTTTCAGCTTTCTGAAATCTTGGAAATCTGTCACCTCATCAGTTTGTTATTCCCCAGCTAGCAAATACAATTTGCAGTTTTATGTTATTTTGTTTCAATTAGTACAATTAAGGTTTGTCTGATCCAAACTGAGGGTCTGACCCTGTGTATCCTGACCAAATCTCATTTTTTCCAGAGCTACTATTTATTGTACCAATCCAGAACCAAGCCCAAGAAAAGCATGGATAAATAACAACAAATAATAAGACCCTTCCTTTCTTTAGATTCTCATGCTGTGTTTACCAGCAATGATTTCTGTGTCCTTGCAATGCCTAAATATTACATCTTTGTACTTCTTCATACCGAATTCCTAGCTCTTTTCTCTGCCTTCACTGATCTCATTCTCCACCTGCCCATGCCAACAATGTATTAAATCCTGCTGAAATCTGTGTAAGTCACATCCACTACCCTGAATTTCCAAGGATGCTGTATTATGCCTTCAAAGATGTGCTTTATGTTATTTTAAAGTGATTTACTCTTCCTTGCCTGATAAATGTCTTCACTTTCCTGGTAAAACATTGCTCCAACTTAAGTGAGCAACTCAGAAGGCTGCCTCTTACAGTAAAGTTAGCCAAATGAACTTATAATCAATGTTTCGTCCTCTGTGACCCAGTTTTGAAAGTCAGAGTTATCTGACATTATCCAGATAGCTGGGTCTTACCCTTCTGCTGAAATTTGGCATGAAGGGAAGGGGCTTGAGCACTTAATGCTGCCTCCAGGGAATGGTGAGACTTCCAGGGGTGTGTTTATGCCCTTCAGGTCAGCAAGAAAAGTAGGACAAGGTGTGACTTGGACACTGAGTTCAGTTTTGGGCCCCTCCCTACAAGGAGGACACTCAGGTGTTGGAGCAGGTCCAAAGAAGGGCAGTGAGGCTAAGGAAGGGTCTGGATATTGATGTATATACCAATCATGTTGATTAATTTCATGATTAAGGGAAAGCAAGAGGTGTTTGCAAGCTGTGATTCATCTAGTCCTTCTGTAATTTAGGCTGTGACAAAACACCACTGAGAAATTCCTATTTCTGTCTACTGTCTCTAAGGGGAGTCTAGAAAGCCTCAGATATGGAAGCTAACCCTGAAGACTTTACAAATTAGATGATGTGCATCTCATCTGTGATGAGACTCTTATCACCTTTGTTTATATTGCTGGTTGTTTTTTGGCAATAGATGTAATAAGGTGGACTGAATCTGCAAGAGGTGCTGCAGTACATGGTCTAAATGTGGTCTGGAAATGTTAGCTAGGATTTGCAAGTATATATACACAAAATATATCAGTCACAATAAAACCATAGTGAATGGCACACAACAATAAAAAGGGGATTTTACTGCATTAGGTGCCTTTGAACAGCCTAGACTTCTGTTCTTTATTCTGCCCAATTTTAATAATATATCTGGACTAGATTTTTGATTCCTTCCCCCCCTCAAGTAGCATGTCCCCATAATCTCTGAATAATGAGACAAGGGGAGTCTGGCATGGCTAGACAAATTATTTTGTACATCCAGGAAGAAGGAAATGACTGGGTTCATCATTGGTGAGACAATACTAGGAAGCTATTTATGTTCTTTAATAAGAAAATGCATTTTACCAGGCCCCAGGAAAAAATGAGATGCTGCTTTGTACACTTTGTACCAGCTTAGCAGCAAAGCAAAGAAGCAGGAGAAATGGGGTCCAGCAGACTCTCAGGCAGGCAGTGAGAAACACTGAACAGTCAAACCTCACAGGGCATTTGCCTGTTCCTATCCTCTGTCCTCAGTTGTGAAAAAAAAAACAAACATGAGAGAGAGAAAGGGACACACAGGGACTTTGTGAGACAGCAAAAGAAAATGAAGGGAGAGAGGGAGGCTTCTATGATGAAACTGATATCCAGTGGATATCGAGGGAGAGAAATGTAGTGATTCAGTGATTCCATCTTCAAAAAGAATAACATTTTGCCTGTAATTCTGCAGGCGTATCACCCAGATCTTTTAACATTTTCATGAATAACCTTCCTAGTACAATAGAATCTATGTTATTAAAACTATAGAGGCACTTGCAAAGACACCAGAGAAAAAGATAAGAATTCAAACTAATTCTGGTATGTCGGTGACATGGTTGGGAAAAATCTCTAATGACATAACATAAAAAGAGAAAGAATGACATGCCAAAATGAGAAAGCAAAAATCAAGAGCACAAAGACAAGATGGAGAATAAGTAATAGTTCTTCAGACAGATGAAGAGTTATAACAATTGAAGAAATCATGTCATGGGAAAAGCAAACATATAAGCAGAGGTATCCCCCATATTAACAAGGCTTCACATGAACTGCAATGCAGAGCTTTCTATACTACACCATAGAAAAGATGTGAAGTAACTGAAAACTGCAGGGGAGATTGGGTGAATGATCATTACTCTAATAAACACGACCTGTAATTGAATGTTGGTCGAAAAAAATTGGTGGTTTAGGCCCTTGGCCTAAAGAAAAGACAGAGTGCAGAAACTACCACAAATATACAAATTTATAGAAGGATTCTGTTTTTCATGATTGCAGGGCCAAGACAAGAAGTAACAGAAGCAAAATGCTGTAAAGTCAGTGTTTATCAGTGATGTTGATGGAGAAGAAAAGGGCTCCTTAGTTCACTGCTTCCTGGTGCCTTCACACCTAGGTTCTGTTCTAAACATTTTATTGCCTTGGCTTACTTTGGGCCAAGGCAATAAATTTATGTTCTACCCCAACATCTGGAATGGTAGAGGGAAAAAGATAATAATAGGAAAAATTACAACATGAGGAATAATCCTAAGTAGTCTTAGATCAATACAGAGAAAACATTATTTTCGGCATGCATATTTTTAAATTTCAATTTGTTTAAAAGAAATAATTTTTCTCAGCTGCCCATTTGAAGGTTTAAAAACAACTCCAAACACTTATTCTCAAACTTGGTAGTATCAAAAGGAATTAATTAATTCCCCTTGGTTAATTAATTTGGTTTAATGGACTTCAGCATTGCAAGGCAGTGTGGCATATTAGATTAGATTCTCCAGCTATGTTTCAAGTCATATAATCACAATAATACAAATCCTCTGTTTCTTTTTGAGTACTCATAGAGAGTAATTTTAAAGCCTTAATTTAAAGTGGGTGTTTGTCTTTCCAGACTGTAGCTTGGATTAATTTCTTCTGGAGTTTGAGGGGGTGAAACTGGGAACATTCACAAACTCTGTTCAAAATTAAAGCCTGTCTCTGGGAAGTGAGGAACATCATATTAGCATTTGTTTTGAAGAACCTCTTGATGTCAGCAGGAGCTCTGGGGTTTTTTATTTGCATTGAGAAGAAAACACAATGCAACTGAAGTGGAAAGTTTTTTTTCCCTGGGAAAAACTCTGGTTATCTTAGGCCTTGGTATTCAAAAGCACACCAGAATATTTTCCTGACCTTTTTTCCATTGCCAGCTGTCTTATCTCTGAAAAATTCTGCAACATAACATATTCCATATTATTATTATTATTATTATTGTTATTATTATTTTTATTATTGTTGTTGTTGTTAGTATTGCTAGTATTTCTCTCTTCCCCTTTTCTTCTTTGTACTTGAAGACCTCATTTTTATCGTGGTGAGGTCAAAACACAAAGACCCTGAAGCTAAAACACAAAACGAGCAGCTGGAATCCTTTCCATGGGAAAGGAAAGGAAGAGGTCAGGATGATGTCCTGGGATCCCTAACACTTGCACTGGCTTCCTGGTCTCCTCTTAGATTCACTGAGAGGAGCTTTGCAGTCACTGAGGCAGGAAGGAGAGTTTGGCAGCCACTGCTTTGCTCCTGAGGAAGAGCAAGAGGGAGGATAGAGCAATGCCTGGGTAACTAATAAGACAGGCAGCCAAAAATGTCCTTAACATTTTGCCATCCCAGTTTCCTCCCTATGCAGCTCTGGAACCCCAGCCTCTATGAGAGCCAAAACCCCAGGGTGAGAAGATGGGCATCCTCCCTTCCTAGGAATGCCCTGGGCATCCTGCACAGCTGAATCCCTGTCCATATAGGACAACAGCCCACTAATAGAGCCCCATAGTCATCTGATGGAAGATATCCCAG
>JAYDZK010000274.1:13376715-13417609 GCA_034509185.1 Euphonia xanthogaster | reverse complement strand
CTCATCTGTTGGAAGACATCCCAGTATCTTGGTTTTCTGTTTGCTGTTTAAGTATTTCCCTTCAGAAAGAGATAATGCCTTGAAGAACGTAGAACTGTGTTTCCATTTCAAAAAACTATATTTTTTTCTTTTTCTTTTATGCCTAGCTTTGGTCTTGTTCATTACTTCTCTCCATTGCCTGTCCTATCTGTTTAGTCTTTTCACCCTGCTCCACTTCTTTCAGTTCCTGATTTCTTATTTTCAAGAAAAATGTAAGAACTCCTTACATTCACTTAAGCCTCCTTACTTCTTGTTTAAAGTCTCTCAACCCCCCCAGAACCTTTTTTTTCTTTTCACATTAGAAAACAAACAAAAGGTTCAGCATCCTCTATCTCTGAGCTAAGGCATCCTGAAAGAGGAAGACTCAGATAAACATCTATTCATCTCCACAACTCCCAGATGTAGCTCAAACAGTCTCCTTTATGGATTAAAGATAAGACACTATCTGAAAGCAGCTGTAAAACAAGAGTTCTGGTCACCAGCAAGGGAAGAGAGATTGCTCAGGCCCTCAGCTTCTGTGGCAAGGACGCCTCGTGGGTCAGAGGTGCGCTGGGAGAAGCACGTCCCTCTGACACTGTAGGGTAGCATAAGATACCCTCAGCCCAAGGGCCAGAAACAGAAAATAAACTTGTCTCTCTGCTACATGGGAGACTTTCAGGCAGCCTGGGATGCACATCTGAGTAGGTGGATGGCTCACCACGAAGTCATGTGAGGGGAGATTTCAGTTCTTCTGTCCACAGAGCTGAGTCAGCCCTGCATAAACACAGTGGAGGAGGAGGAGCTCTGGTCTCCAGGAAGGAAAATACATTCCAGCAAAAACCTGGTTCTGGCACCCTCCTTTTTCTCTTTGCCTTGCTTCTGCCATGGCTATTGAATGGCACAGCACTCTGCTCTCAGTAGCCCTGAGTGGGAGGGAAGGATATCCCGAGTGCCCAGGATGGATGTTCGTGCTGCTTCACCAAAGTGCTGCAAATCCATGCTTTGGGACACAATGTGTTTATTGGGGCTAAAAGAACCTTCAAAGATGCAGAAAAAGGGAGTCCAGGGAGCAATGTTGGTATAAATGTCCCACTGGGGGACTAAAGGAGACGTCCTGCAGTCTGAATGTCATTTAGCTGATTTGTGTATCCTTTGCTTTCTTCTGAAATAAAAAATTAGGAAAAGGGAGAAAGAAAAAAGGAAAAAGGTGATTCTTGAGGAGAAAACCCTACCAAATGACCAGGACACCTGGGCAGGATGAGGAAAATGTTCTTCTGAGAGCAGAGGGAGGTACATAAACTGAGGGGTTTTTGTGGTATGAAACTTGACAGTGAAATTTCAATTTTGAATTCTGTCTTCAGAAGGTTCAGGCTGTTTACTTTCACGTAAGGTTGCCTCTCTTACTACTGTCAGAGGTCAAATCCTGAGCAGTTAAAAAAAGTATGTTGTTTTAAAGCCTTTTATATTTCTGAGCAGGCTTGTAAGGCAGGACTGGCTTGCCCACAGAAGAGTCAGTGAAGTGCAGGCTCTTTCACATCTAGGAAATGAGTTGGGTTGAGTAGGAATGAAGAACTGCCAGTGCCTGGCAGCTGATGGCCAGTCTCTGTGCAATGACCTCCTTGCTCTGACTGCTCTGTGGGGGAATTGAAGTTGGCAGTTTCAGTCAGCAGAAGGAACAAAGAGGTCAGGTTGGCTGAGTTGTGCTGTCTGTGCCTCTGGATCTCTGACACTTAGCTGAGCAATTGGCCCCTGGTCCCAGTGTGTGCTGCTGTTCCCCTGTTCAAAAGACGCAGCACAGGCATCATAAGAGCAGACAGCAGTCACTGCCAGCAAGAATCTGAGCCTCATTTTTGCTTCACTAAACAAGCACAAATCCTTTAACCACTCTTTGAACATTCTGTGCTTCAGGTCACTGTTCTTCGAGCCACAGGTGGCTTGGTTTTAGCTACTGCTTCATAAAAATATAATTTCTGATACATGATAATAAAATGCTTAGATTTTGAAGGCAAGCCTCTCCCATGGAAGGCACTTTACAAAGTTATCACATAATATCACCCCCTAGGCTCAGCTGGAGTATTAGCTGAGAATGGATTCACTTTATACTGAGTCAATCTGCAAATTCTCTGAGCAAACAAAGCTGCTGCAGCATTTATATTGTATGTGTGGTTTTCTACAAGATATTCAGGACTTTCAGATACAAGAAGGAAAGACCAGAACCTGATGTTTCTCCTTTAAACTGTGAAGGTCCTTTTGTTCTCAATTCATTTTTCATGAATTAAATGAAAGGCAAATTATTTCACCAGCTCACTTGTGGAACCATTTATTCAGGATAAAACAATAACGCAGAGCACTGAATAAAAGGCAACTGAAAGTATTGTCACACTACCTCCCTACTGGCAAGTATATTGGCTTCTGAAACCCATTCCAAACTTGAATACCTTGACGACAGTACCAACATTTTGGCTTTTGTGGTCCAGTAGTGATTTTTTTAAAAAGATTTTTATTCAATTTTCTCTGAGTTTTTCTGTTTTAAAAGCATGATGAATCAGACTATTTCAGAACATTTTGTTAGCATGATTGTTTAAGTCAATGTTGACTCTTAGATTTCTGTTTGAATGCACAAGTCAGGATTTGTTTGACCTTTTTAACCAATATGCTACTTTGTTCATTATTGCCCTCTTTTCCAAAATAAGTGCCAAGTCATCCTGTGGACTCGTTACTTGACCATGTGTTTGTTCATTTAGAGATGGAGGAAGTGGGAAAAGCAAAAACAGTCTCACAGTCTTCCCTGCTAACATCCAGTCTCAAATATTTGTTTTGCTGTAAAGTAAATCAAGCATGAAAGGACCAAATTGTTTAAAATTAGTAGCAAAGCCCTTGAAAGTCTTAAAAAAATATTTTAAACCCAGATACTTTCCACTGGAAACTGTAAAAACAGGAAAGTGTCCAGCAGTGTGTCACACTCTAGAGTAGTTGTTGAGTCCATGAAATGAAAACAAAGCAAGCCCTTCATCAGCAGCAAGCCAGACTGCAGAAAATTCCTGCTCCACAGAGTTATGTTAGTCCTTCTTTTGGCACTATGGATACCCTGAGAGAAATTATTCAGTGAATTAATATTTGAGGAAGCAAGGAAAAAGGCAAGAGAGACTAAAACAAGACAATAACCTCCACAAGCAAAAAAAATGTACCTTAATCAGAAAACATATGTTATTTGAATGACTACATTTGTCTTCTGTGTGAGGTGGCAACTCTGGGCTCTTGGTGACTTCACATCTCAGATGTTACCTTGTGTCATGGGAAGCAGGTGCTCTGCCTCTGGAGCTATCCAGGATCTTGTGGCTGTCCCAGAGGTGCACATCCAGCCAACTCACATTGCAGGGCTTGGACTCTTCACAGAAGAGCTGCTATTGGGAAAAGTCAAGGAAAAAAATCCTTCAGAAGTGAAACCCCAATTCTGACAAATATGATTCCTTTCAAGGTGCTGCAACACCTTCCACCTTTTCATTCTGAGCACTTTTTAATGAAGATCTGCCTCCTATTCATGTTACTGCTGGTACTGATCAGAGCCCTTCTGTAGCACAGGAACCACTGGCAACAGAGAAATACTAAAGAGATAGGGACTTCAAGAAATTAGAGATGGACTTGGAATCCTTTTTTCAGGAGTAGCCTGTAGTTCCATCTGAGGCAGATATGCTTGCTCCTGATAGCACTTTTCTGACCAGCTTTACCTCATGCTTTTAGAGGAAGGGAAAAACAGACACATAGGAAGCAACCACCTCTTGAAAAAATATCACTTCAGGGATAATTAAGTTCCCAAATCAAAGATACGTGTTCTGACTGAGGCCTGTTCAGAGAACATGCTACAGTGCTGGACAAAATCCAAGGAGGAACAGGATTACTAAATCAGAACTGATAAAAGATGATAATCACCATAAAAACCTATCACCAAGACCCATTTTCATGGACTCCCAGTGGAAATATTCTGATAGATTTTGATAGAACTGGATTGTTAATATTTATGAAGCCAGGCAAGACCTCCAGATGGAAGCTGCTCTATAAGCAGAAAGCTCCGCTATTAATATTTATTATTCTCAAAGTGCTTATTTAGTTTTTAGGCAATTTTTCCTCCATCCTTTCCTAAGCAAACTAACATTAAATCTGTGGGATCTGTGAGTTCTTAGCTTCCCACTGCTGTCTGTGATGTAAATTGCACTTCAAAGAAAACTGTAAAGAAATACAGAAAAAGTTCATAAAGTCACAATGTGAAGGCTCAAGAGCTGTTTGTGGAGAGAATTTCTGGCAAGTACCAAACGTTTGGTCACCACATTGAGCAACAGAAACAAAGTTTTGAAACCTCATCCTGTGGCCTTTACGAAGTACAAAGTCACAGGGGGAGGCTTGTGCCCACAGGAGCTTCCTCACAAGGATATTTTGGGCATGTTTATGCTGACAGGTGTTCCCAGGTGGTGTTTCAGGGTGCCAAAGGTGAACATCACCTTCCTGCCTGAGAGATGTGGTGATGCTTCAGTGGTGCTGGGACTCAGAGCAGTAATGGGGAGACCACAGCTATGTCTACAGTGGACAGGAATCTTTGGCTCCTGGTTCTGTCCGTGCCCATGTTGGGATGTTTTTCTAGAGGAATCCAGGGAATTAAACATAGAATTTTGTCACTGTATGAAGCTGGGGAGAGAGCCAAAGGGTGCATCCAGCAGCCAGGACTTCAGAACTGTCACAGCCAGTGGTGCTCAGTTCCTTTTAGCCAATGTGTTCAGATCAGTTTTCTTTTTTTGGTGAAAATGAAACAGAATATTGTTAGCTGTCTTTTCATCTGTCAATTATATATCTTTTATTAGAATACAAGGCCTGGAAAAAAAACTTCATGATTGTAGGGAAAAGTAAGCTGCTAGTTTATTTCTCCATTGGCATGAATGTGCTGCTTGTTTTATACCAATATTTTCAATAATTGCCCTTGCTTACTCAAGAATCAAGATTTTGAATATTTGCTAATACAGTTAAAATTGTATTCTCCCATGAAAACAAAATAAAACAAATAAAATATTTTTTCCCTTCAATGAAACATACATATTAAAGTAAATAATTTTCAAAGCAAAACAGAACAAGGGAAAATCTCTTCATACACTGAGTCTCCAAGTTAGCACAGTATTATCATAGACATGAAGAAGCCACAACAATTTCCAGCTCTTGACGTATAACCCTTTGAACCACATAATGAAAAAATGGCTTGGGTTGGAAGAGACCTTAAAGTTCATCTCATTCCAACCCCTCTGCCATGGGCAGGGACACTTTCCACCAGGCCAGGTTGCTCAGAGCCCCATCCATCCTGGCCTTGGACACCGCCAGGGATGGGACAGCCACAGCTTCTCTGGGCACCCTGTGCCAGCTCCTCATCACTCCCACAGTAAAGAATAACTTCTTAACATCTGAACTAAATCTGCCTCCAGCATGACATTACCTGCTGATCTATTCTTCATTCCATCATCCAGGTTCTTCATAACTCAGGCTGCGATACTCCTGGAGAACCTCACACTGTATATTCTTCTCTTCAGAACAAACATTGGTACTTGCTTTGTGGTATAGTTTTATCGCATTCCAATTTGTTTCAAAGTACAATTTTTTCTAAAATTTTAGTGCCAATTTATTGAAAGGATTACTAATGTAAAGTTGTATTAGACATGCCACTTCTCTCCTATTTGATGTAATATTTCTCTCCTGTTTGTCTTGCATGGACAGCTCAATACCTGTATTCTTTTAATAAGTTATTGAACCTAGTCTTACCAGTTGAGTAATTAATGTTGGAGTTCAATAACTCTCTTACTAAACTGCAAATTTTTCTGTTCATTCAAAAATGTAGTGTACTTATTGTCATGCTTAGCAGCTTTTGAAATTATGACAGTCTTCAGTGAATAAAATGGTTTTCAAATTATGAATCTCCCAACTTCAGTTATCCAGGGAGCTAGAAGAATAATGACTCTTTTCTACTTCTTTATCACCGCTGATTCTTAGATCCTCCTGTTCTTACTAGCTGCTTTGTCACCTCCTCCAAGGGTTTTTTCTCATTAGTGTGTGTTCTCTTAGGATGAAACAATCCCTAAAATGACCCCGTCAAGTGCAGGTAAGTTCTAGTTCAAAATGAAAAAGCATCTCTCATTTTTACACTAGAATAGTATATGTCCTCCATAGCAAAGATCCTTACACTTCAGCCCCTGCCTATCTCTTTATTCTCCACTTGTACCTTCCCAAGATACTTTTCTTCTAGCCATGATTATCCCCTGAGCAAGTTTCATTATTTTTTTCAATTTTTTATGAGGCATCTCCCAGAGCATACCCATACTCTTACAGAGAATTTGGGCCTGAGGCATCTCTATCCCCCTTGCATGTGCCTTGGTCCTTGTTATCTAAGGTTTTCAAGGTGGGAACTGCTCATTCTGATTTCCAGAAAATGTATTTCATTGTCCTGATGATACTGTTAGGGGAAAAATATAAAATTAACTCAGGGATGATGACAAATTTATTCAATTATACTCCTTAAATGTTGGGAATAGAGACCTTGGGATCACTAAAGGCAGATCTTCCATCTAATATAATTATGGCTAAGGATTTATCATGTTCTGAAGTTTGGTTTTCTACTTAGTTAAAGAAATCCAAGAGAAAAGGCGCCTGAGAGAGCAGAGGGACCCCCAAACTGCTTAAAAAGCTGTCTGTATTACATCAGCTATTATGGAAAGTAATTGTGAGTCATCAAAAGTAAAGTGATCACTTGTTCATTTATCACATGCAAATCTTGATGAGGAAAGGCAGTTTTCTAAATTGGAATGGGAAATCCAGGACTTTGTGTCTTTGTAGAAGATCAGGAATTTTCCATGAAGATCTGAACTCGGGCACTCAGTGTTATGTTTTAATTAGTGCTATAAGGGAACTGGAATTTTAATGTGCAATTATGTTTTGTGATTCAGGAGTTTTATTTTGCTCCAAATAAGGTTAAGTTTGAATCTTATTTGAAGGTATTGAAGTTTCTTAGGGAGGAAAATATTAGTTCAGGATCAACTAAGTTTTTGCAAATCTATTTTTAACTTGTTACAACATTTTAAGTATGGTGGGTTTTGGGAGGGGTTTCAGTTGGTTTTAATTTTGTTTGGTGCTTGCTTTTTTTGGAAGATATTCCAGTCAACATGGAGGATGTTGACCACCTAATGTTTTTATCTATCTGGATGAACTAACATTCCTGAAGGAAAACATATTATGCAAGATTTATTTCTTGAATGTTTGTGGTTTTGGATCTTGTTTTGTGTCTTCCTTCATCTGTAAAAGATGAACTAATGTAGCCTGAGCATGTGTGTTGAATAAAGGGCAGCAAGCATCTACCCTATCTCTGAGAAAGAAATGTGAAAGAATAAATCTCAACAAGTCCCTGTACCTGGTTGAGACTGACACCATTTGCTGAAGTTATTTCCAGACATACAGTCCACAGTGTCATGGGATAAGTCAGTCATTCAATTGATCTCACAAGGTAAATCACATTTATAATCCCTCCCTTTAGAAAAATGTCCACAATGTTTTTCTTTACCTCTGGCACGAAAATATCTAACATATAAAGCACTGTATTATTAAACAGTGACATGCAGTTTTCAAAAGATATTTGCCAAACACTCTCATTGAATTACTCAATTTATCTCTTCAATGTCAATAACCAAGCAGTGGTTGGAGGTAATAGTGCTGTGGTGATTCAGGAGTAATGCACTTCCATTCATTATTGCTTTCACTGGGACACAAGACCTGTGGCTTACAAAGACATCTTCTGCCACTGAACCCAGCCTGTGTTATTACAGAGAGCAATGCCATGTAATTCCCTTAAAAATTATTAGCATGTGTTTTAAAATTGTTTACCCAGTGATTTTCCTTAAAGCCAATTGTACAATCTTGATAACCTAGTAAGTGGGTAGGGAAAGTCTGCTAATTCACAAGTTTAATGTATTCAAGGCAAGCTTCTATCAATGTATTAACGGTCCCAAATTATCACTCTGTTTGAAGAGCTCCTTTGGGTCTTCTTTCTCTTTGGAGATTTATTTCCTCCCTGTGATGTGTTTACAGGGATCAGTTTGTCAAATTGTCTTATATTAGTGCAAAAAGGACAAAATCTCCTGTGTGTGACAAGACTTCCATGGCCCCAGTCAACCTACTGGTGTTCTCATATGTCTCCTGTTGGATCCTGTACTCCTTGAATGCAGGTGGCCAGAACAGTACCCAACCTTGCCAACGTATCATGCAGTTCAGATTTCTCAGTTCATAATAGAAGAATTTTGCCAGGATTGTGTCTGAATTTTTGATGTAGTTTGAAAAGTTGTCCAGGATGCTCAGTGTCTTTCTTGTTCTCTGTGGTTTCCCATTCCTGACCTCATGGCCTATAGCCTGTTAGCAATCTCCAAGAAAGTGAACTTGTGTTCTAATTACTTTTTATCCCAGTTCTCCTAGCATTTTCAAGGTCATCCAGCTCTTTCTGTTTAGTGTTCTGATAATCTTCTATTAATGATGCTTTTCAATTTAACTTGAGCACTCCCATTTTTGTGCCATGATTCGTAATGGAAATAAGTAATCCTGAGGAATTCTGCTACTAATGTTTCTAGAACAATAAAATGGAGGAATTCCGCTACTAATGTTTCTAGAACAATAGTTCTCATTTTAAGACAATCTGTTGTATCACTTTTGGTGAGCTACTTGCTCACATCAACCAGCTGAAAAACATCCAATTGTTTTCTGCACAAGGAATGTTTCCTGACAGAAACCTCTTCTAGACGATAACAGTAGAATGTGAAGGCAAGAAGTAGAGGGATTCTTTCTTCCAATATTTAATGCTAAGTTTCAAAAACACAACCCACAGTCAAAGTACAACACAGAGGAGTCTTGCAGCGTTAGGGGGTTGGACCAAGCAAGTAAAAATTTCTACATTTTTTGTCAATCTAAAGAAAAGTAAAAGAATTTTGATTGAAAATAAATGCTGGCAGCCTCTGCAATGCAAAACATCAGTTGAAATCAATGTAACTATCAGAGAAAATAATATTCTACTGTGTCTTGTTAGCCTGTCAAGCTAATCCATGCAAATAGTCTTTATGCATAACTGTCTTATTCAGATACTTGGATGCAATCCATCAAACACTTCTCATCCATTAAATATAATTATATGCTTTGTTGGAATAACCAGATGTTTAGTGCTAAGCTGAACAGATGTCTGCGCTTCACAGCGGAAGGTTATAAACCTGTTTACACCAGCAATAAAATACAAGTATTAAAATGATGGAGGAACTGAGTAGCTCTCACTTCATTTTGGCTAATTGCCAGCAATTCACTTTCTTTGGATCAACTAAATAAAGGTGCTAAGTTTGCTACAGGGTAAATTTGACATCGGAGTTAGTAAAACTAGGCTGACCTTTTGTAATGTGGGCAATGATGACCGCTTTGGGTCTCAAAATGACTTAATAATTCTTGCAGTGAGTTTGTTTTCAAAGATTTGGGTCCAGATTATTTTATAGGGCTAAGAAAAAGGCACGTTTTTAGAATGGACCCCTTTCACTCAACAAATAGGTTTGGGGTGGGGGATGCAGTCTATATGCTCAGGACAGTCTTTTGAAATGTAATGCTGGGTTTATGGAAACAATTCCCATTGTTCAATGCACCTCCTTCCCTTCCTCAAAACTTTAGATCCTTTTAAGCAATAATCTATGTCTAAGTGATTTTCTTTATTGATTATGGGAAATTGCTCTGAAAAGTCACATTACATTATTTCAGTTTCCTGACCTGGTGAGTTTTGTAAGATTTCTGGAATCAATTTTTTCTTAGTAGTCTTTCCTGAAAATTTGAAGAAAAAAACACCGCTCTTTTCATGCTCATAAAATATTATCAGTTGCATTTAGGCACCCTGCGAATGTGGTTACAATAGCACTGGGAAACTAAGCTAAAATTGGGATGCAGGACCTTTTATTTCCTATAGAACACATCCCACCCTCTGACAGAGCCTGAAGAATAAATAGACCCTTTTTAAATGTTGTGAAGGAGACAGCTTGTCATTGCATGTTAGCTGACTCATTAGGATTTCTCTTTCAATGATCATCTAGGCTGATGGAGGGCCATTGAGCTGTTAAGATAATCTCACTCTAATGTCTGTAAATACAAGTTTTGTTTGAAAAGTATTCATGTGGTTTTCAGTTATTGAGTCATATTTTTTACTTCTTTTAAATGCAGTGATGAAATGTTAATTCTAGAATGGCAAAACAGTTGAAGTCATTGAACAGCAACTGTTACCTCCGTATTTGTCTTTAGCTACTGGCAATCCTGTCTGAGCTGCTCTGGTCTGAGTTTTTGGATGCTGGATTCCCAGAATCCTTGACATTCCCTGTTTCCATTACTCAGCAATGGGTAATGCTGATCTAAAAAGGAGGGCAGTCTTGTGGTAAAGAAGTTGACTTTCTTTCTGGTCTTGGCCTGGTGTTGTCTAGAACAAAGAAAATTTACTATGAAAAACCACATTTAATATTAAAATCCCAATATATCTTGTTTATTAGTCTGGACCAAATAACACTACTGATATAAATTAATTGATACATTTCACTGAAATATGTGAAATAATGCTGGGGTTTGTTTCTGCATTTTTAATCATGCAAGGCAATCAATTAATGGTCTTGCTTCCCAGGGATCCTCTGCCAGAGGAATGGTATTCACCAGGGGATTCAATTATCACTTCTGTTCAGTTTGATTTCATATGGCACCATGATAAATGACTCCTACTGCTTGCAATAACAATACTGTGCACACATTTATTTTCTCTTGTTTACTTAATAATTAATATGCCACCCACAGTGACAATATGTGGGCTTGTTTATAAAACCTTCAGTAATCAATAATTGTTTCGCACGTGACACTAAGAAATAATTCCAGTCATTGCCATGAGAACTCTTTTCTAATGCTCTCACAGCAAAGCCCTGACTGGCTTTTGACACTAATCAGCCCAAAGTCCTGGAATATGAAGGCTGAGTAGTTGTGGTGTGTTCTGCTCTATATTTAGGAAACTTGCCTCAAGATAGGCAAGCTGGCTTGCTTTGAGCAATTCAGTAGTGGTAGCACAGAGTGTCATTGGGAAAATCATCTGGGAAATAAGATTTTAGTAGTTTGGGCATCTCAGCAATATTTCATATTGTGTAAGACAGAAGCACCCAATCAAGTTCCCTAAGAGAGGCACCAAAAATCTTACTCAGTTTTATCAAAACAGGTGTACAGTCCTCTGTGAAATACAGGAAAGGATGGGAAAGAAATAGCAGTGCAAACGTTTTTCACATATGGGTTAAAACCTAGACTGCTTCTGTAATCAGATAGTTAATTCTTTGTTGGGTGGCTTGTTTAATATTGTCTTTTGTAGAGGGTCAGAAGATCAGAGAACAAAATATTAATTTACTGAACTACTTAAATATTAATATAATCAGTCAAACAGGTCACCTCTAATGAGGCTGAGTCCTGACTACCACACTCCACTAACATGAAATCCATGATGATTTCCAGACTGGGAGGCACTGGAGTGCTCAGCCATGTGCATGCACAGTGTGGATCAGCAGCAAATTCAGGACCTCATTCTCTGCATTCAAGACATTTCCAGGAAACACAGGCTTTTAGCTTGTTTCTCTGACATTCTAGGGGCCATTGCCATTTTAGTGGATTTCAGGTAGAAGAGGGAGAGGCAGTAGCATACATAGCTGAGGATAAAGGAATGAAGTTCACCTGCTTAGGTCACCTACAAATCTCTGGGAAGCCTGGCCAGAAGACTCATTGTCATCTCCAGGTTTGGTGAAAATGGTAATAGTGAATGATGGAGGCTTTGGGCTCCTAATCCCTACATTGTTCAACCCAGCCTTGCTCCTTTACAGTCACTTCTGCTTTGTTTGCTCAACACTGTGCATTTTCATTCTGGACTGGGAGGTAATTCTGCACAAAAAGGAATGTTGGTTTCTGCTTTTATGCATTGTAACAGAGGGAGGTAAAAATTCAGATCTCCAAGACTCAAACTTTGTCTTTGAATCTAGATTTCGGGTAGGCTTGTTTCTTCTAAACCCTGCACAAATATTCATTGGAAATGCTGTCAAGTACAGCAAAGGTAAATCTTCGGGGTGTCCTCAATTTTCCATCCAATCCATACTCTGCTAGAAGTGGGGAAAAAACCAATATGATAGCATCCTCCTAAACACCTACAGAGCAGGGACATAAACTCAGCTTTATGAGAGGTCACTTTTGTAGACAGAATAAATTTGATTGCACCATAAAAGTACAGATCTTTTTGGCAGCATTTCAAGAAGAATCTTGTTTCCCAGTCTCCTTTCATGAAATGGTATTTGCTATAAGAACTCCACCAGACAGGCATTGATCAGTCCATTCAGGCAGCAGAGATTAAGGCTAGCCAATATCTTAGCTGTAGAACAAGTTATTTCATTAATACAGCTAGCTACCAAAATAATTTGTTATAACATTGGACTAATTTGTGTCTCTCTCTTCCCTCCCTCTCTTCTCCCCAGACTGGAGTAAGCTTGTGGAGACCTGAAGGCAGATGTTATTTCAAGATTGTTTCGTTCTGTTTGTCTTTTATTTTCCCCCCAAACCAAGAAGTTTAGTAAATAGACTAGTATCTATTTAATACTTAAATTAAATTTAGAAAAAGCCCACTTGAAAGCCCACCATGCTGTAGAAAATGATGTGTCAGCTTAGTTGTTTGCATTTGTTCTTCTCATTGTTCCTGTGCAGTGCCCAGAGCTGCCCTGCCAGCAGCATCACCTTTCCAGGAAAGATGACACCAGCCTGGGGCCATGAAATCTAGACCAGGTTGTGCCCTCTTCCTTTGAGAATACTGGTTACAGGAGCACGTGTCCTGCAAATAGCCATGGGTGTTCCAGTGGTACCAACCATGTGTTAAGGCGCTCGTGAGTACAAGCAAAACAAGACACGGTGAAACAAAAGACACACTGGTCCAGGGTATGGACTCT
The DNA here is from genome assembly GCA_034509185.1 of Euphonia xanthogaster. Classification (NCBI taxonomy): domain Eukaryota; kingdom Metazoa; phylum Chordata; class Aves; order Passeriformes; family Fringillidae; genus Euphonia; species Euphonia xanthogaster. The sequence goes on along the minus strand of JAYDZK010000274.1, from coordinate 13,404,557 downwards.
CTAGAAGCTGTGAATATATCGTGATATAGAGCTGTCAATAATTCAGGAGATGTCAACAGGATGTGACATGAAAGTAGCTGCTTATTGATGAACTTAAGAGTTTCCTTGTCTAGTTGTTGGGTTCTGGAGTAGAAATTAGAATTGCAGTTGTCCCTCTACAGGTATAGTGGCGAGGGCTGCTCTAGTTGCAGTTCTGGCTGAGCTTGAGGCATCGAATAACTGGCTTTGTCACCATCAAAGGCAGGTGCCCTTCCTGTGACTATCTGCACAGTTTGACATGGAGAACAAATGAGGTGAACTTCCAATTTAAACTGGGGAGTGACACTTCTGCAGTTCAAAACATGTTGGTTTGCAATAACTCTGCTGGTTGAAAAAGTAGTGAGGAGGGAAACCGGTTATTCAGGACTTAAAAATATTTTTAGAGGGATTTTGATAAAAAAAAAAGTGATATGTCATTGTGGGTCTACCAGAAACAGTTTAAATTGAGATGAGGTTCTGTACCACTTCTTAGCTTATTTCTAGCCTTGTCCTCTTGTTTGTTTTCTTGTCTGGTTTTGCAATTAAAAATTTTGGTTTGGAAGTTTTCAAGTACTTTGAACCTCCCTTCTTCCCTCTTTTTAATATCCAGTGTGAGATCAGATCTTTAAATATTTTATCTGAAACTCTATTTTTCTTCAGCAAAACTATCTTAAAAAATAAAATTATTGCAGAAGGGAAAAAAGAGTTTGCTCTAGTTTTGTAGAATGGAATTAAATAAAATGAGTGCCATCTACTGGTTGTGAGTTCTATCCAGCAGCTTCCTTAACCTCCCCTGCACTTTGGCATTGCTGTGCTTGCCTTATATTAGAATTCATCTTTATGCAAGAAAGATAATAAAATACTTCATCTTTCCACTGTCTCATGCTTCTGGATGAGCAAGAGATGTTCCGTTGTAGTCTTAAATTATAAGTAGAGACACTTTATAATTAAGAAGGTGCCATTAATCAAATCAGCCAGCAGTAGCTCAGTGTTTTAATTATACACAAATATTGTATTTAGTCTCTTCCTTTTGGTTATTAATCACCTCCATCCACTAGACTGCTGTCTGTTTATTATTTATTAAATCCAACTGAAGACTTGCTATATTTTTATGAGTATAAAAAGGGTGTCTTCAGAATTCATATCAACATTGCTTTTTTAACCGTAAAGCAGAAAGCCATATTTATAACTGGATTATGTGTACTGTGCTCTTAGCTGTATACCCATTTGCCTGTAGGAATAATTTCCATTTATTATATATAGTGACTTTTGATAATTCTACTTTTTCTTCCACACTTAGAGTGCACCCACACTAAATGGGATTTCTAATGGATTATTCACCTTTCCCTTAGGTAACAGAGTTAACTTTCAGAACAAGGCAGCAGACAAAAATAGACTTGAAAATTATCAAATCAACAAGATGCAACTTTACTCTTTATAAACTTGCAGTTCTGAATTACATATGGTTGTCAAATCCATTTAAAATTAGCATGAATCAAGAACTCAGTACTAGTTTTAAGCAATCAATGATATTGTTTTTCTTACTAAGAAAGCAAAACAGATTAAAAATTTCAGGTTTTCAAAAGTTATCAGGTTTCAAACCTATTCTTTATTTTAATTACTGTAAGCCTTTGACCTTTCCAAGCAGGTAGATGTTGGGTAAATAAAATCACGCTCTTCAGATTTTATGATTCCTAGAATCTGAGAAGTGCTGGATTCACTCCTCATGAAGAAGAATGAGACTTCAACTGGAGTATGCTCAGACAGCAGCTCTACCATGCAGTGGAACATGCTGAGGATGGTTATGTAGGCTGCACTTTAAAATGATTTTGCATTTTGGGAAACTGCTGACGTCTGGGCTAATTTCTGTTTTTAATATTTCTTTCCAGTAGGATATTCCAAACCCTTCAGATCTACCATCCTATTAAAAGCTAGTAATCATGGAGATAGCGTGGTCAGACCAGGAGCTATGACCCAGCACTATGGGAAAATGAAATCTTGGTGTTATGCTTTCTTTCTTTCTAATGTTAAAAGTCATGAGCTTTTCAGGATGCTCATAGAAATTCTGGACACCTCACTGATCACAGAACAGGAATTTGATAAATATATAGAAGCATAAAAAACAGGAAGGTGATTTAGTCAGATAGCAAAAGGCTGGAGACGCCTGCTAGGAAAGAATAAAACCATTATTTCTTCCCCCCCACAGTGAACCTGTGTATACCTGCTCTGTACTCATTGATTATATGCCTTTGATGTTCTTCCATTCCCAGCTTCATTTATTCATCATTCTAGTTTTGTTGAGCCTTAAAAAAAAAATCACAAAATAAATATAAGCAGAATTACAAAAGATGGATCTAAGCAGAGGAAAAAAATCAGCATTTATTCTCACTGATTATTTGGAGGGCAAGGAACAATTAGTGTTTTCTTGTTTATAGCATTTAAATATCCAGCTTTCTTTCTGGACTCAGCCAAACTTCCTCCATATTTAGTACAGGGAAAGAGGAAAAAGAGAGGAAATTTTGGGAAATCTGTTGCCCCTGAAGGTGCTGCTCTTGATAAGGCTTCCTAGTCTCTTCTCACTTGCTGGGTCACAGAAACAGATGTTCAGCAGCACTTTTCATAGCCAGGAAAGATGCTTGGCTGGGGACTGTCTCTGGGTTTGTGAAAGGAAAAATGACAGAGAGGGACAGGACAGGATTGGATCTCTTGGGGTCACAGGTGGCACATGTCCCTGTCCCAAGTCTTTAGTATCCTTTAAGATAACAATTTCTGCCACAACTGAGTGGAAAGCAAACAATTTGTTTGCAGCAATTCTCTTGTGACCCTGTGGACTGATTGACAGCTTTATTTACAAATTGTGCCATTTGGCCTTGGCCTTTTGACAACTTCTTTCACAAAGGGTGGCTCATGTCTAAAGGAAAGTCATTGAAATACTTCTTTTGATGGCAAGATAATGATTCAGTCATTTTTTGTGTGTGCTTGAAGGGTACTGTTGGACAGATCAATGCAAGAGGAGAGCTTAAATGCCATAGACGTTGTGGGGCAGAGCTATCATAAAGCTCAAGTTTTAAAAAAAGTGTAATGAACTGGACTTTCTGTGAACTGAAAAATAGACACAAAAACATCTTTTATTAAGTACCATGCCCTTTTCCTCCTCATTTGATCTCATCACTATCAACAGTAACCTCTACTATCCTAAGGATGCTTTCATAGACATTGATTTAATTTTAGCTAGTTTTAGTTTTCCTAAAAATAGGTACTTAATTTAAGATGGCCATCAGAGGGAATGGATCTCCCCCTCAAAAGATGCCTCCCAAACACCTTAGGACAGGATAAATGATTGCTTGTGTCCATCTCATTCAGAAGGAGTCAGTGCCACTTGCCCTGTTTCCAACAGCCATCAAGAGTTCTTGGCAGTCACAATCTTCACTATGAAATCTTTCATATTTATTCTGCCAGTGGCAGACTGGACCTGCCCTGGTCTATACAGCCTGTTTTATTTCTTTTCTCTCTTCTGTACAAATACAAAACAACCTGGACTAATTTGAAAAACTGCTGTTGAAACCTCAGATTTAATTTCTGTTTTTCAGAACAACTTCTCCAGAGTCCATCAGTCAATGATACTTGCAACATTTATCTGAAGTAGAAGTACAAAGTTCCATTAAGGGTTCAGTTTTACAAAGTTTTGGGGGGTTGTTTGTTTGCTGTTGTTTTTTGGCTTTTTTTTTAATTTAAAAACATTTCTATAGCTTGCATAATAGTAATCCCATTATTCAAAATCCTTTTGATCTCTAGATCTTTTCTTAGCTCCTTATTTATGCTGATAGCTACTAGTGATAGGATGAAAAAAAAATGCATAACATGAATATCTTGACTTAGAATGTACTTTGAGTTTTCTGGGGAAAAAAAAGGTAGAGAACACCTCCAGTACACTGTGAAGTCTTCATGTGGCAAATTAACCTTTAAAAATGTGTTGACACAGCTTTTCCAAAAGCTTCATCATCAGTTCAAAGTGAGTTGGTGCAGTTTTAATGACTGACCTGGAGTGTCTGTAGTGTTATCTTTGGGCAGGAAGTCCCTGTGTGATTTAACACAGAGCCAGAGATGCCACCCTCACACTCATGTAGAGTGTAGGATGTGGAAGCCTGTGTGGGGCAGCTGACATGACACAGTGCAGTTTGATGAAGAGTGACCTAAGGTGACTGATGGACACGGGGGCCCTGCTGAAGTGACCCCTCTGCTGTTGGGGCAGGTTTTTCTTCACTTCTAAACCACAGACTCTGGTCACATGAGTTTGGCTAAGCAGGAGTTGGGAAGTGTTTGTGCTGCTCTCATTTGTCATCCATCTGCTAAAGGGAACAGAAGTAACTCTGTGTTCTCTTAGAGCTGCTCACGCATACAGAGGCCAGAGAAATCAGTCAGTCCTGAAATTCAGTTTTAATCGCCCCAAAAAATTAGCAAATAACTAAACCCCCAAAATCTCCATAGCAACATGCCTCATAATGGGTAATATCTTGGAGCAAACAGGAATGTGATCAAGTTTCTTTTGGATTCTAGATATCTAGATTCTGGATTCTAGAAATCTTAACCCATTAATCATTCTATTTAATGAAGTTTATTCCTCCTTTCTATCATCCAAAGTGAAATCTAGGCTTTCTCACTGTTGTACATCTAACAGATTGTGTAAATGACTTCCAATCTCAGGATTATTTGTGAGATGGAGTCTTTGTCCCTTTCCAACAAATGGTTAAAGCCAGCTTTGAATTGGAGAAAGTTTTGTGTCTGCTGCTTATGGGGAAGGGAAGGGTAAAGCTGCTACTTCTAGGTGTCTGTGTGAATACCGAATAGGAAATTTGCCTGGTGTGTATGTTCAGAAGCATGTACGTATATTTTATCAGTTTCATGAATGGCTTTTCACCACCTTCTGAAAAGTGATTTATAATGATGACTCATTAAATACTAGTTTCATATTCAAGGGCAATACTTCTTCCAAAGCAGGGTATAATATGGTTGCTCTTCATGTGAGAATTACACTTGATAGTGAAATCTATATTTAACAGTGACACTAATCCAAATCTGGAAAGGTTTGCACTCCTGATTTTTATACTTTTCACCTGAGGGATTGATTATGTTATCTTTATTGGGAAAAAGAGGATGTTCATGAATTCTGTAAAAAGGATATATCTCACCTTTAATCTGTGTGAGACATCCAGTCTAAGAGTTCTCTGTTTTGTCAAAGAGGAAAGAGAAGTAAATCTAAAGGGTCGTCCATCTGGGTTTTGTGGTATCCAATCTCTCTATCTCTAGCATGGTTTAACCAGTGTTGTGGTTTAAACCATACAAAATGATCAACTGAGACAAGGCATTTGGCTTTTCAGCAACATGAAATGAAAGGATAATTAAGCTATAACTATGCCTTTGGGAGGTGAATAAAATAGAGCAAGTAACAAGTGGAAGAAAAAAATTAAACCAAACATATATTTTACCTGTTCTTTTAAGATCTCTATGTAGTGGTATCCTCAATCTGTTTTCTACTATTTTATAATTATCTTTTTCATTGAGTCAAAATCTATTATCCTGCTGTGCAACATGTCTCATCCTAAAATCAGCACCTGCCAAATGTAAGCCATTCTCACTTTCATTGCCTTTAATTTTCATGTCTGAAGATTTCTGAATGTACTGTGGAGTTTTTTTTAAGCTGGAACTGAGGCTTGACTGCCAGACTTATAACATTTAATTATCCCTTTTTCTTAAAAGTGTTTAGGAAATATTCCCTGGTCAGAAACCTGACTTCTTTACTGGATCACAGTCATTGGTAGAAAGCAGCTGTCAGCATTATGATCTAAGGGTTTAACTTTGAAATATGAAATTGTCTGCTGGGGAAAGAGGGCAGTGAATAGTAGCTTAAATTAATAAGGAAGGGAAAACATCAGAACTCTGACTCATGATGTCAGTAAATCTAGATTGTTGGGGTTCGGGTTTATTTTGCTTCTGCTTCCATTTTAAAATTCAGCCCTTTTGATGCAATGCTTCTTAAGGTGAGATTTGTCTGCTTGGTGGTAGGCACGTCTTCCTCTATGACATGCTGCTTTAATATTCTCCAGCATGAAGAATAATGACCCAAAGAATAAACTCCAAGAGAAACAGTATTGAGTGTAAAATGTTGTTTTCCTGATTAAGAGCAAAGATATGGAGGAAATGGTCACATTTTATTGGTAGCAAAGTCATCTTGACTTAGCTTGGGCACATGATCAATACATTCTGTTTGTATTGTTTGGACTATATGTTTGTTTTCGTTGTTTCTCAGTCTTGTATTCTGTGCAGTGCTGTGCATTTTGGGGAGTGCTAGGATGTTTGACTTGTTAATGACTTTAGAAAACTGATACCTCCTCAAGATTTGATCATCTACATTGAGATATTCTTGGAAAGAATGTATGAAAGTATTCTCTGGTGAATGGAAAACATCAACATGCCAAATGATATTTTGGTAGTGACAGGTCATGATGCTCAAGAAGAAAAGTGACCTTTTTAGAAGCTGTGGCTTTAAATTGAAATGCTGAGTGTAAGCTCTCTCTTTTGCTGTGCTCTTGAATTGCATAAAATTTTAATTAAAAAAAAAAAGAAAAAGAAAGAGAATCAATAATACTTCACCAGCCCTTATTTTCAAACTTCATGCTTATCAGTATGCCTTACTACCCTTCTCTAAAACACAATACTTAGTTGTCCTTATGGAAATAAATGCAGAATTTTCCATATCCTCCCTGTGAATAGAAAAACATAACTGCCAAGCAAGGCAGACCAGTGTACTGTGGTGAGCTGAGCTGCTGCTAAGTAGAATTCCTGTTGGGTTTTGACTTAATTTCCAGAGGATGTTTTTGACAGAAGTGTGTCAGTACCACACTTCTAGACATGAGGCAAATGATGATAAATAAAGAGATTATTACTGGTCATGCAGTATTTTATGCAAGCCTTTTTTTTTCTCCTGAATAATAGTTCAATGTGACTTAAAGAAAAGTCTGAATAAAAATCCATTCATATTATATACATATTTATATAACTATAGGTGTGTATAAGCATGTACCACTGTAGAAATGTATTTTTGACTTGGGAGCATGTCTACATCAGTGAAGCCTTGTCAGAGCTCAATGAGCTTATTTAAGGACTGGAAGAAGTACAGCTGAATCAGTGCAGTGCTTTGCTGGTCTTAAGTGCTCCCATTGAGAACTACCTCCAGTGTACATCACTTAGTCCAAAAATAAGTAATAATCCCTGTATGGTGGAGGACCGTGGTGTGTGGCTGTGCCAGGCTCACTCAGGGCCAGGCTCTATTCTTCTTACAGGAATTTTAGTGAGTCAAGGAGATGTCTCAGGTAATTATTGACTCTAAAGTCATGCCTACACAGTGGATGTCGGCGGAATGGTACCCTGAACTGTCCTGCCACTGTGTTCATGCCTCAGAAAGTACCTGTTCTCAGTGGATATGACCAGTCCATGCTGTATCTTATACTGTCATTCCAGTAGAAGTTATACCTCATGCCACTGGTAAAGTTTATTTTATGCTCATCTATTAAAAAATAATTAAGTCGCTATGAAGTTATGGAGTACCTAATATTTTTTTTGTGTTAGAATTGTTAGATTTTGAGGCATTCTACACCACCCCCCTCCCCAATTCCTATGCATGATGGACATTTCTGGAAGGAACATAGCATAGCAGTCACCTGATATTTCTAATAATAATTGATGTTGTGGAAAATGAAGAAAAATAGAATCATATACTGACTTTTTAAGGAAGAGAATGCTGGAGATAGTATTGTAAAATCCCCCAAAAACCTGTTAAATCTGGACCATAACATCATAATATTATTTTATATAATTACCACTTTAGGTCTATGAGAATGATGGCTCAGTAAAAGAACCTATATAATCTATTAAAACAGTTCTTGAAACAAGGATTTTCTTTTACATCTGTAGCTTACTAAGGTAATGGGAGATTTTTTTCTGAGAAAAGGGCTTAATATAGCAAAATTTTCTTGACATAATTTTATAACTTGCATCCATACTTAATTATCATCTTTTAGAAACTCAAACACCAGTATCATACATATTTTCCAACAATATTCTGAGTGGCATTTCTAAAAAAAAAAAAACCAAACCAAAGGAGGGAATTGTTATTTATTGGAGTTCATTAAGGTAGAGCCAGGACTACAAGATATAATTAATCTCAGTTCTGTGAGTTAGGTTATTGATGTTCTTCCTCACCGATTCCAATAACATTGATAGAAGCCAATCAATCCATCAGAGACTATAACATAAGTAACGTGCCTTATGCCTGTTTTTTTTCATCATTAAACTGGAATATTGTTAGTGAAATCAATGGAACAGAATCAATTGCAACAACAGTGTCTGGTACATCAATTTTAGGATGCTTGGCAACCTGTCACACTCACAGTACTCCCTTTGAACGCAAAGAAAATTCCAGTTTCATAGGGATATAAATCAGTTCTTGAATTTCAGGTTTGTGTAACTTGGAAGCAGTTTAAACTTTTGGAGAATGAGGATTAGAAGCTAGGGAAGTCTGCTGATGAGGTACACTCTCCTTAGGCTGTGAGGTGGCAAGTGTTAATGGATCACCACTTTTTTTTTTTTTTTTTGAACCTTTTATTATAATAGTGATGGGTAGCAAGCCCCAGAAAGGACAGGAGGAAAGAAATTATTCCTCCACAGATCTGAGCATTAAGACTTTCCATTTGAGATGCCTTCAAAAGCATTCTGGCATTACAACAGACCACAAGAAGCCAGGTACCACATGAGATTCATGTCAAAAATATCGCTCCTAGGGAAAAAAAAAAAGTGGGAATAATATTGTTGTAGAAAGGGAAGAAAAGAATTTACACAAAACAGAATGAAAGGAATAAATCAAGGGAAAAGAAGAGGCAAGAGAGGAGTAAAATTCAGCAACACTGAGAATTAGACAACAGTCTTAATTACTTCCCTGAAATTGCTCCTGCATTGAACTCACGGTCTATTTATTTATATCACAGAATATTGCATGCAGTTATAGCCAACAAAATGATCTAGTAATCTTAGAGGGATAGAGCTGGTTAATATAGATCCTTTCATCATGAAAGGGCTTTAAACTGTCTCCAACATTAAATGAAGCAAAAGGTACTGGCATCTAGGGAGCATCCTTTGACAAGCTGAGTGCCTTGAACTTGGAGAGAGTTTAAACTGAATTCCAGCCTTCTTCCTAGTGATAATCATTCTTGGAGAAGCTGGCTGAAACCAATCCATCCCAACCCCACAGTATGTTCTGGTACTTCAGTGATGGAAACACAAAAAAAAAAAAAAAAGAAAAGCTGAAGAAAAAGAATTGTGAATTATCTTAATGCCATTCCTGAATCCTCACCTTGGAGGTGGAGGTGGAAGTATCCCAAGATAATATGGAAGATATGGATAATATGGACTTGTACAGTTTACTCTTCTTTTTGTAATGATATGAAGTTTTTGGAGCGACAAAAATATTAATGCCTACCTTCAATTAGACAAATGCTACTTTCTGACATGGATAATGATGATTATGCTTAATTTTTATTATGACATCATCCTACTCTGGGTGGAAATAACACATGTAAGATGCATAAATTTTTTTTTTTAAATATTTAATTGTCAAAGTCTATGAGGCTTCCTTGATCATAAATTTGTATATGACTCTTTTTTGTTTCCTTATTTTTTTCCCTTTGATTCAACTAGTCAGTGCTGTAAGAAACTTAGGAAATTAATCTTTATTAACCAATGGGGCTGTGTGAAAAATATTTATTGTTTCTCATTTCAAACAGTCCTCTTTAGTCATAAATGAGTAGAAAGGAAGCATGACAAGCAATTTGCTGCATGGTAGATGATATTAATGATCTGCCATGCTCATGTCTCCTTGTGTGATATGTGGCTATTATTTTTTTTGAGTGACAGATTACAACAGAGAATGTTCAGTATCAATTGTGTCCTGTTATCTAGTTGTTGTTAATAAGAAATGAGGAAAATAACTTTATTTGCTGTCAAACCCACACGTCACCAGCACTAGCAGTGCTCCTCTCTCAGGGCCAGTTAGTGAATGCTCAGTGAAAAATCACAAGAGACTGGAAAACCACAGTGTCCTCCTGTTAAACTGGAGCATCTCTTTTAGCTGATAGTGGTAGATGCTCAACCTGTTAATTACAAGGGCTCCATTTATTCAGTTAACATGGCAATACCAATAACCCAATAAATTTATAATGTATTATCACCAATAAATAATAAAACAATGTATCACCAATAAATTATAAAACTGTCATGTTACCAGGTTAATAGAGTTCAATAAACCTTTACCAGACACAGGAAAAGGGAATCACAAAAGCTCCAGCATAACAACTTGCAGGTTACCACCTTATGCTGTTACCTCACCACCCCATCATTGCAGCCATGACAGAAATGGGTGTGGCATGATGCCATTGTGGTCACACTCAACTGTGCTGCTCCACATTCACATCCTCACAAGTAAATTGACATTTTGCAGTAGCAGGACCTTGAGCTCTCTGGAGCTGAAAGAGTACAGTACCATACCACAGAAAAAGAAAAGATATTAAACTGGTCAAAACTGAAAAAAATGCAGCCAAAGTATTGCTTCATTTTACATCAGAATTCATGCCAAACACTTTTGATTGATAGCACTCTAAGTGATTAACTAAATATTAGTAATTGATAAAAATACCATGAAAATGCTATATAAACATGATTTTAAAGGGCTGCATCCATGTGTAGGCTGTAATCTGTAACATGAAAAGTTTTGAACCCTGCTGTAGGATGTTAGATATTTTTCTTTTTATGATATATTTGCTGAAAAGCTATTTATTCTCTTTGGAGACCTGATTTGTTAAAGAAAAAAAAGCTGATGTTGTGTACAGATCTGCGGCAAATAAAAGCACATCGTTAATCATTATGGATGCACCTACAGGGCTCAGCCCACCAGACATCTGCATAAAATTGCCCAGATTCTTTCAGTTGAGAGATAGGCACAAGACAGGGGTTACATCTATGAAGTATATTAAGTTAGACTGTTATATATGGAAGGGTCTTACAGTTCAGCTAATGTTACACTTGAGGCTGTTCAGCAAAATATGACAGCACAATTAATGTCAACACCAGATAACCAGTCACTGTAAATATCCTTGGAGGGATTTCTTATCTCTTTTAGGAGAAATCCCATTTAAGAAGCAAAATTTCCAAATGTATCCCTGCAAATCAGAGGTCAATTCAATAACCTACCAACCAGCAGGCAAATTTCATCTTCTGTTAAAGGCAAGTGTCATCTCCTTTGACAGGAGCAGGCTAGTGGGAAATGAATAAATAGATGTCCTTTTTGCCTGGAACAGACTCCACAGTAAGCACTCAGACCATCCTTAGTGTTTGAGCTGTGTTTGGCCATTGCTAGGCTGGGCTGTACCATCAGCAGCAGAACAAGTCCCTTTTGCAGCACAGAATCTCACCTGTCCCCTCCAGGCTCCACACTTGCACTCCAGCTGACTGCACTGCCTCGCTGACACTCCTGCCTCTGCAGGACTGAACCTGTGCTGCTCTACACAGGTTTGTTCTCATTGTAAGGAATCAAATGTTGAACACTAGAATTTAGGGGACTAGATGAAGACTGAGACTTCTATAGTGTGTGTTGTGATATGGTGTAAAAACACACCAGAAATCGTGCTTGCTGTTTGGAAAGGTGATGGAGGAGGAGAGCAGCAGAAGCAAAGGCTTACCTCAGCTTGCTGAAGCCCTCCTCATTGGCACTGCTGCCCTGCATAAAACTGAATAGAATGATTTTCTAACCAGGTTGCACTGAATTTCCCAGCAGCTTGATTCCCTACATGTCCCAGACCGGGTTGCATTTCTCAGCAACCCTTTTTCTGCAGCTCTCTTACAGAACAGCTGCTGTGCTACCATCAGGACTTGCTCTTGATGCTCTTTGTATTATTGCAACATTTACATTTCCATTTGCTTTGCAATCACACTTAAACAAGTTGGTAAGAGGTTTTCTAGACACACCCACTTCTCCCAGCACACACTAGATGCTCAAGAAAGATATCCACTGTGGAAAGGCAAAAATTGGAAAGAAAAAATTGGATAAAATATAAACCCATGAAAGTTATAAACATTTTTCTTTTCCATGTCTACTTATTTTCAATATTCAATATTCTCTTTCAAGCAGCTGTGATTGAACCAAGTTTGGCTCACCATGCAATAATTGCAATATGATGGTGATTACAAATCAGCACCCAAAACAAGGAAGTGACTGGAAATGCAGAGCGTCTCTGCACTTTCTTTTTCTTTTGCTGTTGGCTCCTATAAGCCACACTTAGTGCAAGACAGAGACAATTTGCTTTTCATCCACAACTACAACCTGACTGAATTCTAAGGGAACCAAGCAGTTCTATATGGACTGTAAAAATTATCTTTGCTCTTGGTTCTTGAATAAGGCAGCTGAGAATTCAGCTGATTTTGAATCTCTAGTAATTGCTAAAATTTTTCAGAAAAATGTTTTTTTGGGGATTTTTCTTGTTTGCTTGCTTTTTTTTTTTTTGTTTTTTAAATAAAGTAGTAAGAGAAAATTAATCACAGACCAGAAAAAGTGAAGTTTCTTTTAGATCTTTGATTCCATAATATAAATCTGTGTTAGAAACTTAAACACTGGCCTCAGATGTGACTAAGAACTAAAAATATATCTAATTTATGCAGGAAGATATGCTGAAGGTGTGCATTTTAAAATTGTTTTATGGAGAATTTTCATTTTTTGTGGTTTTAAAAATAATTTTGGAACTGACTTTGTGCATAATCAATTAAATGCTTCATTAATGCTTAATTCTCTAATGCATTGTGTCTCCTGACCTCTGACAGACACTCTGAGGATTTTATCTCTGAAAGAATATCTTTAAATCTGTGCTACACACTTTTCAAGAGTCAGTAATTTTCCAAACAGTAGTTTTATTTTACACCAACAGTGAGAGATTAGTGAATAATTTAAAGTAATGAAAAAAAAAAAGAACTGTAAACATGCAAGTGGCTCTTTTTAAAATTGAAATCTTTTGAGATAGTATAGCTATATCTAAAGTAGCTTTGACATATTCAACAGCATCCCCCCTTTCACTGAGGAATCGCTTCAGCTCCCATCAACAGGAGCTGTGAGGAACAGAGACTCAAATTCATTCTTATTCCACCATGGAACAGAAACAAGCTTTGTTTTATTGTTTTGTGAAATGATGTGAAGCAATCCAAGTCTGAATCAAACAGATACTTCAGCCTTCACCTCTCCCCACTCACCTGCAGTGCCCTCCTGGGCAAATCTGCCGCCACTGGATGTGGCCTGGCACAAGTCAGTGCTGCAGAGGGGCACAGAGATTCCTGGGACCAGCTTTAAAATAAATAGCTTTAAAATCTTGAATATGTGTGGAGTATAGTATAGTGCTATTGTATGTATGGAAAAATTGATCAGCTGACAAATTAATCAAAGCTAGTTAGTGGCAAAGGGCTCTGCTTGGCTATTTTAGAATTGTATGATCAGACAGTGTAAAGTCACTCTGAACTGGAAAAAAAAATGAGCTATCATTTCTTTAGCTAACTTTACAAATTTCAGAAACAACACCAGAAAAAAATCTTAAATTTTAAGAAAATACCAAAATTACCTCACAAAACGGATTAACAGTGCATAAAAAGTACTAGCCTGTTTCTGGGATTTTGCACTCTTTCACTCATCGTGTGTTTTGTACACCCATTCTTATAATTCAGATAAAACTTGGTTGGTTCTAATTTACAAAGTGCTATTGGACTGTAAGTAAGTTTATTACTCCTGGAATACCTGCCGAAAAGAAATGAAAATGTGACAAATAAAGACCTCTCTTTATACCATTGAAGTGAATATAAAGAATAAATACCTTTTTACCAGCTGGTTCCTCAGTGCTATTATCTTGGAGCTACATCAAGCGTGTGAAACGACATTTGTTTATTTAGCTTTTATGCAGCAGTTATTTTACTTTATTATATTTTTGCCTTATGAGCCACATCAGGTTTATCCTCATAACTGAATATGTGTTCTAGGTGGTGCCTTTACAGCCCATGTACGACTCATGATCAGTGAATGATGGAGCATTTTGTCCCTTCACGAGGTGATGATGAGGATAATTCCCAGATTTCTGGGCAGTCAAGAAGCAAGCAAGTGATGGAAAACAGCTATTTGCTGTATCATGGCTTGCCATCCTCCTCCCAAAAGGATTTCTGTAAATTTTAACTGACAGACTTGAACATTTCTAATTAACATATTTTGGTATTTAAAAGCAAATTGTCTTACTTTCTCTGGTTTTCTTTTCCCATATTCTGCCATACATATAATTTGTTGGTACAGTTCTCCCAGCTGAAAATCAAAACAGCTTACTCTACTTTGGCAGAGCTCTACTGATTTATATTCACAGTGGACCTGCTACAAGATCTTAGTTTTTTATTCCTATTTCTCATTTCTAAATTCAAAAAAGCACCCAAGGATTATAGCCAAGACTCCAGACCCTTCTGTCAGGAACACTGGGCCATATAGGATTAAATCCTTGAAAGGAAACTGCCTGTCATGTTTTCTGTAATGTGTCTGATGGAGGTGTTCATATTCTTTTATAGTTCATCAAAACAAATACCATGATAACCAATAAGTATCACAACTCTGATACTTCTGTGAATCTTATATTCACTAATTCCAATTATATGCTTCTTTGGCATTAGGTCACAGTGGAATGGAAATAGATTTTCATTTGACTACATTAGAGACAATCTTAAATCTCAGGTTGGATGGTATCTCCTGATCAATTAAAATTCTTTTGTTTTATTTTACATAGTTACCCCCAGAGAAGAAAAATAATTAAAGCAATTTCAATAATTAAAAGAGTAATTTATTAATATAAAACCTTCAACAGAAGGCTGTAGCACCATTTAGAATAGCAAGAACTGTAGGAAAATACTTCAGAATTTTTATGGTTTTTATCTTAGCCTTTTTATTAAAGAATTGACATCAGAAGCAGAACCAGACTAAGGTGAAAGTAAGTAAAAAACATGGTTTTTAATCCATTGTATGGACTTTGTGTCCTTGTTTCTTTCATCCCTGAAACAGTTGGGGAAGAATAAAAAAAAAAGCTGTTCTGAAAGAGTATATTCATCAGCTAGATATGGTTGCATATTTATTTTAAACATACAGATACTTACATAGATCTCAGCCAAAAATGCAGATAATTAAGGCTGTCAAGACAAAAAGTTAAAAACCCCTTAACCATAGACCTGAATTTTTAAAATCTTTCTTCCCCCCCACCCCTCTCCACCCCCCAGGCTTTTTTTCTTCATATTTTAACTGAAATTTTATGGAAATTACAGAAATTAGTATTGGTGTTTTCAAAATAGGTATATCTGTTTGCAATTGGTTCAAACACAGTTTCTGAAGTAGACTCATATTTCAGGAAAATATAAATTTACTATAAAAATATATTTATTGATACATAATTAGGGGTATCAATGAAAAAAAAAGCAAAATGAACTATTTTGTTATGTCCACATTCACTTTCTGATATTTTTAAAATAGATTTTTAAAATTCAATATTCTGAGAGCATTTTGCATTTTAAAAATAAGCAATTTTTTTTTAGTATCATATCTTTGGTGCTGGAGAGATATTTTAATTATTCCCTTACCTGAAACTTGGGGTGTAAATTGATATTTCTGAGGGAATACACAAATTTCTGAATTATTGACAGAACTTATTGATGATTAAGCCTTTTGTTGTTTTAGGCCTATGGTTATCTGTGGCCTTACCTGCTTTAGTTCGTTTGGGTTTTTTTCACTCTGCTTTGACCATGATCTCTGGTCATATGGATCTGGTGATTTTATGTAGATATTCTATGATTCTGTGTAGATATTACTTTCTTCAGTGCTGATGAAGCAAGAGCCCAGATTCAATAATCCAATGAAACATATGGTTAATGTCATTGTGCAAACTTTATTGAAATTGCTCATGTACTTAAATTCAAACTCATGAATAAAACTCTAGGCATTGTAAACTATAAAAAAGAGAGAGATTGAGATGATATTGGGAGAATCATCTGGAGAGAAAAGAAAAGGAGAAACAACCCACCAAATTGTTGCTTTGAGAATACTACAAAAATTTAAATAACTTAGTTAACATGTTCTGTGATTAATAGCATTGTTTTGTGTACATGAGCCTTTCCAGTGGCTTTCTGGCTTATTTAAAGGCTTGCACTGAGACAAATATCATCCCAAGGTTCCTGGAGGGTCAGGTTAGAGGGGAAAGTGCCTGCTCCAAGCATGAGACATCCCAGTTCTGCTCTGAATATCAGTTATTCGCTTCTGAGCCCAAGTCCAGGTACCAACCTGCCAAAACCTCAGTCCTCATCAACCACCTGTGAAGTGTGCTGTGACAGGTATTAATTGATGATTAGAGGAAAGACCAGCTGAGGACTGAGAAAATCACTGCCTGAGCTAGTTATGGCTAACATTCCTTCCCAGTGGAGGCTCCCATTGTAGCAGTGTGGTCCTCACTACACTCCAGTCTCCTGGACCCCAGCAGATCCCATATCAATTCCCTGAGAACAAAGCCCATTATCATGCCATTAATTCTGGCTCAAAATCCCCTTCGGTGAACAACTGGGTAAAATAACCACCTAGTTTTAAGTGCATGTGTTCTCCCTCACCATGTGACACATGAATCACAAATGGAGATAGAAAGGTGCAACTCAGAATGTCTCAGCTGCCCAAAGACCACCAAAGTTATTTGTGTGATTGTATGAATGTTGAGGCACCAGCTGTAACACTGTGCTCTGTTTTAAGCACAGCATTTTGGCAAATGTACAAACCATTTGAAGAATATCCAGACTTCATCAACAATGGTGTAAGAACCTAGAAGCTGTAAGACAACTCTGAGAACACAGCTTTTGAATACCATATGAAACCTTTTTAATTACTTGATTGACAGTGAGAGAAAGAGAGAGATGGCTAAGGAACATGATAGTGATCTTCAAATATACAAAAGATTGTTGCAAAAGACAAGTGAATAATCTTTCCTTCATGTCGACTGTAGATAGTACAGGAAGTAATGGCCTTTTTAATTGTGGTAAGGAAAATTTAACTTAGACATTAAAAAAAATGACTTTGGAACTGTAAAGATAACTAGATACTGGAAGAGACTGCCTAGGGAGGTTGTGGAAACTCCATCATCACTAAAGCATTTAAAGAGCAAGTTGGACAAATGGTCATTTGGAAAAACAAAGATCTAGTTGATCTATGGAAGGCAAAAGGTGAATAATATGTTTGACTGAAGGCCTTTGTAAGCCTATTTTCTACTATTTGGTGATAATTGCTAGGCAGTATGGAGGATAATATGTACTAGTTGAATCAGATACACCTGACAGAAGCAAAAAGTATCACTTTTTTTTTTTTATCAAAAACCATTAAAATAAATCACATGGTATAGAAGATCTGTCACATTTGAATAACAAATTTGGCCAATGGAATTTTCAAAGTTCCTATACTGTGATGACAGATATATTGGAAGATTATATACAAACATAACTGGACAATTGCAAGATTAGGAAAAAGCACAACAATTCCTGTGGTACTTTAAAATGCAATTTTAAACATATTGGCAACAGTAAGAGGAATTAAGCAGATTAGAGATCTCTTTATGTTGAGGACTGTAGAAGCAAACAATTAAAGTCTGTTTCTTCCTACAATACTTCATTTGCATTATTCCAGATTTCCAGAGCTATAACTGAGATCAGATTTCATTTCCTGATCCTTTACCAACACCACATCCAAGTCAAATTAAATCTTTTTCAAGAGGTTTGTGAGTACATCAACCCAGGAGCAGGAAATAGTTTTCTAACTTACTGGCTTGCATGGAAGGAGAGATAACTAAAGACACACAATTATTTGTCTTGAAGCACGAGCCTGCTGTAATCATTAGGGCATGGTTAATGAAAACAGCTCATTATTGTCTTGGAGATACTGTCCTCTAGCAATGCCCTTTAGATTGAAATGTATGCAAATGAAGACTATTTAGTTTAGAAGTTTTACTATGTAGACCTTGTAAATATGAAAATTTAATTACTAAGTGTAATATTTATCATGAGGAGCTCTAGCTCTCCTCTTTATCTTACCAAGAAAATGATGAAATATTCCTTTTGAAGTAGATGATTATTTAACAGATGCTTCTGTCCAGTGTTTCCACAAACCTGAACAGATAGACACCCAGCCAAATATGCATGGATTTATCCCCTTAACCTGTAGACCATTATACCAGCATGTTTCACATTTTGATAGGAGTCCAGCATTTTTCAGCTTCAGTAAGAGAATTTGCACATCAATCCAGAAGGAAAAAAATTGCTGGGAGAAAAAGTGTGGTGCAACAAAACTGCTGTCTGACAGCTTGAGAACATTGAAGGGCTTTCATAAGAAAATGTGCATATCTCATGATATGTTCTCAGGAGGGCATCATCTGATCTAACCTGTACACAGAAGAAGTGTTTCAGACACAAGTATTATCTTGCCCATATGGAGGAGGTTTTGAGCTGTTGGAATAATCAATAATTTATTGTTTCTGCAGTCCTGATAAATAAATGCAGAAATTCACTGCATTTGGGTGGATCTAAATTTTCTTTGTATGTAGGAAAGTCTTGGATGAACAGAAAAGTGGAAAAAACCAGAATAGTAAACTATATTTTAATTTTAGACACTGAGTTTTGTAAAATAGAGCCATTGTTGACAATATGAAGCTAAATACTGAAAAATCTCTAAGTTTGATTCCTAGAATAATTTAGCCCAGAATTTTTTAACATTTTAGAACTTCCTCTGCTGTTGTTTTTACCTTGAAAAATTAGAATAAATTAATAAGAAATACTGGTATCACCTGTTTTTTTCAGCAACCTCATCTGTATGGTTTCCTCTTTCACTCCTGAGTATAGAATACAAACAGGCAAGAGATAGGAAGCATTAATATTATTACAAAAAGACTTGCAGACAAGAGTAATATGTTATTAGATCAGTTGATGTAACTGAGGGAAAAACCAAACCAGAAAAGATTTCAAGCACATGAGCCCTTCTTCGGATATGTAACAGAAGTGGTCAAGGGAAAATAAAGTATTATTGCTGAGATTTTTATGTTCTAGTAATATACATTCCTCTTCCTTCAAAACTTTCCTTGCTTGTATCCTTGGATTTTCACAACTACAGTGTGATTGCTACTACACACATCATATTTCCAGTTGAAAGTTATTTGCTAGTGCCCAGGAGGTGGGTAAGACTCAAGTGCTGTGAGTCTCAGAATTAACCAGCTCATCACCCCCACTGAGTCACCTGGGCTGTCTTCTCTGGGCAGGCACACATGAGAATGGTGAGGAAAGGCAGAGAGCCATCACTCCCAGTGGCATGTTTGTCATTTTCTGATTCTTACCTTTCTCTACTTTTTGTTTTCTCCTTTAGGAATTTCAGCTTTTCCAGCCAGGGTTTTTCCTCTTTAACCCTTGAGCTCCTGATTATCACAGTTGTCTAGACAATTACAATGTTGTCTGTGTTTGCTTTTTTTATCTTGTATAATTCCACATCATGGACTACCTCACACCTTAGGAACAATTTTCTCAGGAAACTTAGGCAAGGTCACAGAGCTGTGCTGAATCAAACTAAACTTTGGGTTACAGACAGCTGGTCCCCAGGGCTGAGCATTTCAAGGTGACAGTGCATCCACATTTGCACATGAGCAAAGGAATGTGTTCCAGGGCTGTGTGCATTGCTCTGAACTCAGAAGACAAGAATGTTTTTGTTTGTCTCTTCAGATCCTCTTTGCTTTGAAGCACCAGGAAAAAAATAAGGACTTTTCATAAAAGCTTCCAAACACCATCTCTTTCTCTTACTTCTCAAATCATGAAAAAAAAAAAATCAAAAGGGGAAAACACAAAGATAAGCGTGTAATGACTCACATTCATTTAGTGATTTTAATCTCTCAAGGCACTTTAAGAAATGTCATAACCACACATATCCATGTTGTGGCTTGTCCTTCAATTTATATTACAAATGTCAGACATAATCCCAGTATTAATCAATATAATTACTGCAACATTTAATTATTCTTCCATACTCAGCCTCACCATTCTTTTAAAACTGGAAAATAATAGCATGGCATTTAATATGTGGCAATATTTTTTTATTTTTTCTTTCTTTCTTTTTTTTTTGTGCTGAGGATAACCTTTCTGGAGAAATCCCATCACAGTACCTGGATTATATAAGAGGTCTAAGAGTCTTTCCCCTGCAATTTTTGAGCTTTATTACCAGCAGTAGAAGGAAGATGACCCTTGCACAGATTATTTTGGGTTCATATACTACTGTTTATTCTGCTTAAATCAGCCAGTCAATATTCTGAAATTTGAGGTAGACAGAGACATCTGGAGTGATCCTACTCTCGTAAAACCCAGGCATTGCTGCCTTCAGGAGCAAACATCAGTGTGCCCTCCAGGTTGTGAACTGGTGCCTCTGTGAGTGATTCACAGTCTGCAAAAGATAATGCTGTCCAGACTGTCCCCAGATGGATTCTTCAGGAACTACCTTCAGCTCTCTTAGAATCCATCTCATTGTTTCTGTTTGTGACATCTGGCATGAGAGGATCAATCTCATCTCCCCACAGTGCTCCATACAGATGGGAAATGACAGCAATGCTAAACTGTTTTCAAGTGAAAGCATTATATAGTCCAATTGCCACCTTAGCCCTGTAACAGGCCTTTTACACACAATCATCATTCTCCTGAAATCCCTCTGTTTCATTCATATCCAGCAACCAGAAGTATATATCACGAGTTCCCAGTTCTCTCTGGTAGTGAGTGGATGCCCCATAATCTGCTGCTATGGAACACCCAAATTTTCTGATGCATGTGGGTTGAAGGCTTCCTTTCTTTGATTTTGGCTCAGTACTGATATGGATATGACATATAAGATACATAAATATAAATCTCATCACTGATATAAAGATTCAGGATGCTTCATAAGGCCTATTTCACTACTCTGCCAGGACAGTGATAGCACCTCAAGTCACTCAGCTTATTTGTACCCATGCCGACCCCAGCATTCTGATCACGCTGATGCACCACAAGATAGAGCTCACAGGCTCATTGCTTAAGGATGAAACATTTGGACAACCAAATTATTTCTCTTTTAGATCTGATGGGAGTTTAAAACTTTCTTTCTTTGTTTTAAATTTGGCCTTTAGATGTTAAAAATATAGACTGGTATACGTGTATGATTGAGGAACAAGAATCCTAATGCAATGATGGTTCACAAAACAGGAAAATGGGAGTACATTTGGCAAAGACCAAGGCATCTCCTAGATGTGAATGTCTTTAAAATGAAACTTTGCATGGGAATGAAAGCATTCAATTAAAATTGATACTACGAGAACTGCAAAAACAGTCTTGCTTTGGAAACAATCAAGAAATAAAATAGTTCATTTTCCAAGAATGTTCTGAGTAAGTGAATGACGACCAGTAAAAGACCAAATACTTGAATATCAGCTTGCCTGCTTTCCTTTGAAGAACTGCTGCTCTTTGTGATCCATTCTTTTCACAGAATGGTACTTGGTAATTTGTTCAGAGAACATTTTTGAAGGAGTGTATCTAACATTTCCAATTACATCTTGAAGGCTTGACACAAAGAGGGATGAGAAAGGTCTTGAAAATTGGGAAATTAATAAATAATTCAGGGTGCTTTTCCTCCTTCCCCCTCCCCCCCCCCACTCTCCCTGCATCCCTCCCCCCATTTAACTTGTGAACAATGTGATCTGCTGAAGTTATTAGGAGGCTTTATTTAGTAACTATGATTATCAGATAACAGGTTTTACTATAATAAACCTACTCAGGAGTGAGAATCCAGTGTTTAGTACCTAATATCTAAATGAGCTCTCAGATGCATGTATATCTCAGCTGAACAGAATAGTTTTAAGCAAGTGATAAGAGTGAGCAAGAAAGACATTCACTGCTATCATAATCAAGCACTTCATAATGTAATTAATTAGATAAAGCCATAATGCACCATAGACAAATACTGGTACTAAATAAGTATTCACATGCTGTTCCTTCAGACACAAGGCTGGGTATTGTATTTTGCTATGCTGTCATTCAAGACCCTTGTAATCTATGTAATTGATTCCTGGATTTCATTAGCCAATGCAATATGCTGTGAAAGGGCAAACGTATTTATGGGTTATCTAATCTAGGACAGGAGAAGAAGAGGGAAGACATGAGAGAAATCTTAAAATATGTAAGAAACAGCTGCCAGAAAGGAAGGAATCATTTGTTCCCTTCCCTTCCCACTTAGAAAAAGACTTACTGAGTTTAAATTTCAACAAGGGAGATTTGCTTTAGATGTGTGGGAAACAACTTTCACAGAGAAAGGAGACTGGCTTAAGGGTCTTGTTGAGTCTGTGCAGCTCTGGAGTCTTCATTTGTATAACCAGTCCTTGTCAAAAATGGTTCAAGAGTAGCCCATCCTGCCTGGGACAAGATGAAGGACTACACAGCTCCCGAAGGACTCTGCCAATGTAATTTTCTCCTTTAAATTTTCTCTGGTGAAACATAATACACTTTCCTTTTAGTCTCCATCTCCTCATGCC
Source organism: Euphonia xanthogaster (assembly GCA_034509185.1). Taxonomy (NCBI): domain Eukaryota; kingdom Metazoa; phylum Chordata; class Aves; order Passeriformes; family Fringillidae; genus Euphonia; species Euphonia xanthogaster. Next base: position 13,381,824 of record JAYDZK010000274.1, on the reverse strand, counting down.
AGCAGGAGATTACTGAAATTACAGAAAATGTGCAATGGAAGCAGAATGTGTATTTTCCCCTCAGCTCACCTCTGGGAGAACAATGTTTTCTAGCATGTATCAATTTGAGGCGAGCCTCAGTTCCCACGTGCGATTTGCTCTTGCAGGAGACACATGGGGGCTGTGGTGGAATGAGAGTCTCCCAGCCTCAGCTGTACAGGAGAACTGAACCTTCCACTTTCAGTGGCATGTTGCTCAAATGATAAGCTTTACAAAGTTCTAAAAGAATCTTGCTTTTAAGAAGAGCACTAAAAGCTCCTTTTTGAAGCATGCATTAAACAAAGCTCTCAGCAAGAACGTGTGTCTGAATGGGCACTGTGAAACCTGCAATCTCAATAAAAAATCAAATCCTTTCTGGCAAGGTTTTCTGCACTGGCATGTGTTTATTCTCTCTGGGAGGTCTTCTCTTTAGCACTTTGTGTCTGGAATGCAAAAGGAGAAAGAATTTCCTTTTCTAAATCAAAGGAAGTTTCCTTGGACAGTTTTCTCTGGAATATTTTTCTAAAGTCCTTAAAATGCTTTTTTTTTCTGTTTTTTAAATTTGTTAGAATTTTTTTCTTCTTCTTAGAAGTATCTGCTTTGTTGAAGATCTCAGTCTTAAAGAATTGTGACAGTCCTTTGTGAAGTTTGAGTATCCTGCATTTCCCTTTCATGACTGTTGCCACGGCTTCCCACTTGGATCATTTCTTCTGTGTTGTTTGTCATGCCAGGATTCCCACAGAACATATGGGAAACTTGCAACTGAGACATTGAGGGTGACTCATGGGAAGTACAAGCCCCATGGAAGACTGTGAGGATGAGAGAGCAAAGCAAGGAGCTGTTGCTGCACTCTGTGTGCTCTGGAGGAGACGAAGGAGATGTCATGGGGAGAAGGAGATGTCCATGTGTTTTGGAAGTGCTGGGTCTGGATCAGTGCAGCACTCCTGAACAATCTAAGACCTGGCTAATACTTTTTCTTGGTGCACAAAGACCAAGTTAGCAAGGAACTTTTCTGTGCAGTTTTAGCAGCAAATTGAGTTGGTGTTTGCCTAGGGGTGCTACCTAACCTCCAGAGTTGCCCTCAACACCATGGTATAAATTGGACAAAACCCTCAGGTTTTGAAATAACATTTTGTGAGTGAAATGATGGAAGCTAAGTATTGGGTTTGTTTAAGAGAGAATGTTGACAAAAATGACTCCCAAGTTGTTTTCTCATGAGGTACAATTTTGCCAGACTTATTGACTCTCATCAAATCTTGACAAGAACTACAAAGAAACCATTGCTATTATACCATGCCAGCATTGGCTGTGCTCAGAGCTATTTCATACAGGTCTCACAGACGGTTTAATAATTTTGTTATCAGAAAACATTTGCACTTGGCCACATATTTCCTGCAGGCAGCCCCTCAGTCTCTGGCAATTGAATCAGACATGCAGATTTCAGGCAACTGTAAGAAAATCGCTAGCTATCCAGAACTATTTCCAAAAATAAGAAAAATAAATATATGTACAATAGCTCTCACCTGGGACTCTCTATCAATTTGGGGTTTTCATACTCTCAAAATGAGAGTATTAGATGGCTTGCCTCTGTTTAGAACTTCTGCCTTCTATATAAATATTGTTGTATAAACCTCAGGTCAGCAATTTGCTCTTTTATTACCTCTTCAATTAAAAGTGCTTTAACATCACCAGGCTGGAGAGTGTCTCGTGCAAAGGCTATTCTGGCTACTGACTTTGGTGAACAGTGTGGTTTTCCAGGGGTTAATAAGGCTGAACCTCCCTCTGTAGCACTTAGGTACATCTACACTCTTGGCAAGAGTCTTTTGTTCTGTCACATTTCATTTACTCCAGCGTTGGTCCAGATGACACTAATGATGCTGAAAGTCAGCAGGATGCTGTTAATAAATGTGGTCCAGAGGCCTGGTATGTATGTGACCTTTATCTTTCAAATGACCTGTGTAAATTCAGTCCAGTCAATGCACCTAGATAGATTGCTGTGTTTCCAGGGCTATGAAATTAGGTTAGAGAATTCCAGGGCAAGAGAAATTGAGGGGATTGCCTGCCTGAAACTGGCCATAGCTGCAGTTTGTCTGTTAGAACTTTCTGATGTGATACTTGGATCCATCACACCTAAACATGAATGGATGAGGATGTATGTAGCTGCCTGCTGAAAGTTATTAAAAATTTTAACTATGTATTATTCCCTGTATCCTGGGCTTTATCTTGATGTGGTTAGTCAGAGTTTAATTAAAACAGAATACAGACACAAGCCTAGGAAGATCTCTGTCCTACTGAACTTGCAGATGGGTGCCAGGTATGATGTCTGAAGGCAGTTTTGGCTGTCCTGTGAGATGACATGAGTTTTGGCAGAACGCCCCTTGAAACAGCACCCAATATCTCAAGTCACCACTGAGAAACATATATTGCCTTGAAAAAGACATATATTGGGTTCCCCTTCAGAAAAAAATATTGATTAGCTTCCGTGAATAGCTATAAGAAAATGAGAAGAGAGGGCTGATTTTTGTCAGACCAGGAGTACTGGTAGCCTAATACAGAGCTCCCAAAAGGATCAGTTTTGGATGCTTAGGGAAAAACTAGTACAAGCCTGACAGTAAGGATTCTTTCCTGGTTATGTGGTCTCTGTGTTTTATCCTGCTCCCCATCTCCTAGTGAACAGTTCTGGGATAACTACAACATTTAAAGCTCGATAGCTACTCAGATCTGATTTAATTGTTGGTAACTTGTTTAAGACAATAACTAAGTAACAAGATAAATAAATCCACTTATACATGTTTGAAATTTTAATACAATCAGGTCTTCTGATAAGATAGGCTGATGATATCATTTTTAATGTTCATATTAAATGGGGCCACATTTACTTTCTGGAAACACTTGGGCAGCAGAGTGTAGCTGGAGAAAAATGCTCATGAATAGCAAATATTAAGCTTGAATGCTTGAATATTCCCTGAAGACGATTCCAGGTTGTCTATTCTATTTTGTCATTTGCAGCTCCTTCTCTAGCTGTATGCAGTATAAATCAGCCAAAAGCAAAGGAGTCAGCAGTAAGAAAATTGAAATAGGTCTACACCAAAATTCACACTGCAGCACATCATTCACTAAATTATAAAAATACAAGAATAGTGTCTGGGGTGAAAATGAACAGGAAAGAAGAAACTCATTTACAAATATGTTTTATAAACAACAAAACAAAGGATTGGTTTTGCTTTTTTATAACCATTTGTCTGTGATCAAAATGTTAGTGTCCATTTTATCACTTTTGTGGAAAGACAACAAAATTAAGTATTAGTGATACTTGAACAGTAAGCGTTGTCAAAAATCACCCTGAGTGGTGCCAGAGCTCCATATCCTTTCCAAAGGGCACTTAGCTCCCACCATTTCAGCAGGTCCATCCTCACCTGAGCAGTGAGCCTGCACATGCTACTTTGGCTGATCCAATTCCTGTGTACACACACCCACTGTAATTCTGCAAATACATCTTTCATGTTCTGCACTGCAAAGGTGGTTTTAGATTTCCTGAGACAAATGACTCATGCAAATAACTGATCACAAAACACTTCATGTGGTTGGATGGATGTACCTCATTAAGGAACTTATGGGGCAGAAATTGATGATCCATAGACAGAGATCAATGCGGAAACAGTTAGGAAGTCTGATTTAACTTTTCAAGCTTCAATCCCACCTTAAACATAAGGTCTGCCCTCTCAAAAAAGTCTCTGAAAAGCCTCACATGTAACATCAGTCTCATGAGAGTTGTCTTCTCCATGCTAGTAAACTTCATTCCAGTTGTCAAAAAATGTTGTATATAAAATGAAAAATATCAAATAATGTTTGATTAGTTAACCACCAGGATGGTAATGTTAAAAATACATGAAAATTTTAATAGCATTTAGATAAAAATTTCCTGTCTATCCCATCTCTTTCTATAATGTTAAATTTTGATGTTTTAATGTTACACACTCACTGCAAAATATATATATCCTGTCAGAGGATAAGCCCACTTCTTCCTTTTAAATATAATTTGATTCACACAAGCAACCAGTTATCAGTTATGTTATTTTCTTTCTTCAGATGGAGACTAATATGGCGAGAGCAAAATCAAGGATCTATAACAATTGGCATTTTCTCATCCCTCCTCTAGTAATAGTCTGATCCTGTCAGACAATATCAGTTAAAGGGAAAGAAGCAGAATAATAGTGAATGAAATTACTCAATAGTAAGTTAAACAAGTGCAACTGATGCCAGCGTGATGTTAAACACACAGTATAGTATTTTCCTGATGAGTTTAAACAGTAAAGTGTATTTTCCCTCAGTAAGGTAACAGAAAATGGTAAACTAATAGCATTGATCATTTAAAATGTGACTCAGGATATATGGATAGAACAAAATGTTTTAAAGAACAAATTATAACAGTGCCCGATCATTAAGATCATGTTGTTAAAAATAATTAAAAACAATTACAGAGAAAAAGCAATTTGAGGATGTCAGATGAAATATTATTTCTTTAAAATATTTGACTATATAAACAAACAGTTTTGAATTCCAGAAATGCTATAAATTTCATCATCTTAAGTTCATCCAAATTACTTCATTCCACCACTGGAATGAAATATTAGCAATAGTATCAACATTCCAGTTAGTCTCCATTTAACCTCAAACATTAATAGAAATAACCTGTAGGATTTGACTGAGTGTGATATTGCTAGAGAAGCCTTGAATTTAAACCGTCTGGATAAAGAAAATTGCACAGTTTGTGAAGGCAGTTTTCAATAAAATCGAAATTTTGCTTCTATTCCATTTAGCTGTCTAAAGACCCCTTCTAATACTTTCATAATGCCATTGCCTACAGAGCAAAGATAAAGACTTGGAAAACCTCCCCAACAAAATTCCACAGTAAATAACCAAAATATAGCAACTAGAAAAATAGAAAATCCTGATTTTCTAATTTCCTTTGGTTTTGGTTTAATTTGTGCATCTTATTTCTTGATGAGACTTAAAAATGTTTAAAAAAGATGATGATGATTTATTCTAATTGATTATTAGATTGCATCAAGGTTATTAAACACATTCATT
>JAYDZK010000274.1:13310298-13376615 GCA_034509185.1 Euphonia xanthogaster | reverse complement strand
TCTAATTGATTATTAGATTGCAGCAAGGTTATTAAACACATTCATTTTAGTTAAGATTTTAAACTGGAAACAGCAGAGACAAAGCAGAGTGACATGTAAATGAATGATAAGAAAATTTTTAAAATCTACTGTTGAAGCTGCAGAGAAACAAACATAAAAATAGATGAAAAACTATAATCAGAAGCTCTGGACAAAGCTGAAACAAAGATTGCAATTCTTACAACATGAGGGAAAATATAATGTCTACTTCCTAGCAAAAATGTTGCTTCTTGGACTCACACTTCAGAACATAATGATCATATATACTGAGAATAATCTCACATTAAAGACACAACTGGCATTAACTTGGTGACTAGAAGAATTGGCTGAGCCATCTTTTTGTTTGTTTTTTTTTTTTCTCTGTAGCCCTACATGGGATACAATGCATTATCTGTATGCACTTTATCTGATCAAAGTACAGAAAAAATTAGCATCCAACATACACTTCTGAAGATTTTAAGCCCAGAACACACTATACTCCTCAAGTGACCTTGTATATAATGCACAACAGGGTGTTCACACAGGTGTTTGAATGAGCAGGGCTATTTTTCCTAATTATAGTGCTGTCTTTCACCCATGCTGATCCTGCACTGTGCACTACAGAAATCATACCACAGACACACACAGGCCTAGAAAGGTCTGAGAAGGATGTCACTATTCACTCAAAATACGAGAAGCTTCTGGGTGTCAGACATTGACCTAGCTCATTGCCCCTTAACAATGCTCCCCGAGGAGATTTCCTGTTTCTTCCCTCTTGCTGGAGAGTGGGTGTCAGAGGAGATGGAAGCGCTCTCATCTCTCTCTCCCTTCTCAGGATCACAGAATGCTTGAATAAAAATGTTCAGTACTCTCACACAAATCATTCTTCAGAACCTGGCTTGTGCCCCTCTTCAAAGCAGTTGCTCTACACCACGGATGAACAACAATCATGAATGGCATACCCACTGATTTGGAACACAATACCTGCATATTTTTAGACTTTACGAATATTCCTGTGGTGCTCTGGGCTTCAAGAAAAACATTCATCAGGATAAGAACGCAAAAGAATATCTCAGTGAAGGGAAGGAAAGGATTTCCTTATATAAGGGAAGGTTCCCATTTTTGCAAGAGCACAAATAGAAATCTGCATTCTGGAAGGGTGGAATTTCATGTCCATGAGCAGGAGTTCAATATTGGAGGTGTGAGGAAAACAAACCAGAGATGTCCTAGCTGCCAGTTCTCTAAGGTGCAGGAAGATGCGAGCCACAAAAGCTGTGATAGACAAGGGGAGCTCCCTGCAGCTGCCACGGGAAGCTGCTGGGGTGGGTGCAGAGGGAAATGGAGTAAAGTGCTTTGCATTCAGTGCCTCATGTCTGCCTTGGCCTAGCAGAGAGGGATGTTGATTATTCAGCCACTGTTGGTGGTGAAATCAGGCGTCAGAGCCGTATTTGGATGGTTCAGGGAAACGTGAAGTGGATAATTTCCCAATGTCCATGCCTGGTGTGTGCCATGGGCTTCAAGGACACGGGAGAAAGCCAAACATTTTGGAGGCATCACATGTGAACTTCCCTTCACAGGCAGGGCCATTCAGTCAGAGCTGTTTGGGTGTGTCTGTGCAGGTTCTCAGGGGTGAGTCCCAGGGTGTGGATCCACCCTCTCAGCCAGATCCTGACCTGTCTTTTACCAGGGGTATATTTCAGCTTTCCTTTCTGGGACAAAGTACCTCCTGAAGGAATTGCCTCTTAGGCTGGCCTGGGTGCAATGCTCACAGGTTCCTGGAAATGGTAGTTTACAGTAGGTTTGCTGTTATTATGGGGTGGCAGCATGTCCTCTTCTACAGTGAATATGACATCTCACAGTAACAAGAGAAGTAAATGTGATGGGATTTCATCTGCCAGCCTGGTGTGGATATGACTTGTGTACAAATTGAGTAAAAAATATGCTAAACTGAAACTGGATATGCCTCTTTCATCAGGTAAAGACAAGAACATCCATGTGAATTAATTAATTAATTCTATTTCACTAAAATGGGTACACATACAACTCAGAGAGGAAGAACTGTTATCATCAGAAAATAAACAGCAGAAAATAGTGGGACACATAATAAGCAACATTAAACAACAAGCAAAAGTAGTCTAGTCCTTTTTCAGCAAAATTCCTAATTGTGTGCATCACTGTAAGCATGTGAACAGTCCTGTTGATATCAGTGAAATCAATCCTGCTCCTCATTTCACTGTTTTGTTCAATGGGATCCAAAAGGATAGCAGGCAACAAAGCTTGGTTTGGGATATTTTGGAAGATAACAGTGGCTCTAAACCTTACAATAATTAGCATTAACAACAGATTTCTCTTTCCATAGCAAAGATTGTTCCTAATCCAGCAAGGGATTAAAAATATCATTATTTTGCTGTCACCTTTCTGCTAGGTCCTTTTCCTTCTAGTTGACAACTGAGATAACAGACAAGGAGACTATCCACCTGATATAGAGTTTTCCTTCCCTTCAGAACGATCTGTGACAGTTTTCGGTTGTGACAGGCAGGTTGGCTTAAAGCAGCCTTTGCTTCTCAAGTTCAGCCTCAGAATAGGAATGCTTCTATTTCCTTGACCTGCATTGTTTTAGAGAACACTTGTAAGACTTAGGAGAGAATAAAAACTCAGCTCACCTTCCAGAATATAAAGGACACACAAGTGGAGTTCATACAGGACAGAAACTACTGAGAAGCAGCAGGCAGAGAAGCAAGCAAACAAACAAACAAAACCTCAAGTCAAAGAAGAAGCAGCCTCAGCAGGTCACTAAGAGGGGACGTCTTGCTTGCTTGAAGTAGTCAAGTCCTAGAGCAGTTCTCACTGTCCCAATTAAGCTGCAGACAGCTGGCTACATCCCTGAGAAGCAAGAGGAGGCAGTTGCTGTAAAAGCAGCAGAGAAGCAGAATTTGAAGCACAAAAGTGGCAGTGTGCTCATTCAGGGATCACCTGCATAGTGGGCAGCAGACACAGGAAAACTTCCACAAGGGATTTATTCTATTTTGACAAGGGTGCTCCAGCACCAATGTTTCTGAATACTTAACAGATATGGGAGAAAATATTCCTGGGAGGGATTGGTAAAGATTGCAGCGTTACGGGTTTCTGATTCCACTTCAACAAAATCTACACCTTGTTAGGGCTGCTCCTTCCTCTGTGCTGGAAAGGGCTGCATGGACTCCATGTGTACAATAAAACTTGTTTAGAGCCAAGGGACCACGGGTAAAACGAAAGTTGCCTCTTGTTTCAGTGTGCACTCTGCTGGGCCCTGGCCTCTTGTGCTTTGAGTTGTAGGATGAGTTCATTTTTCATGAGGAGCTGCTAACACAAAATATCTAGTATAAATGACCCAGAGTTTCACAATGTTCCTTACATTTTCATCTGTCTCAGATTTAAGAACAAAGAGTGAGGCTTGATTTCATTTTTCTGCACTGAATTTTAGTTTATGGCTCAAATTTTTTCAGACTTAAGAGTGCCTGTGGTGGAAGACTATTACCCTTAACACCCGTAGAATCAGTGAGGAGAAACCAAAGGCCATTTTACCATCTAAAATTTGTATTTCTTTCAAAAGAGCACCGTCTTTTCCTAAAGGCCTACACTGATTATGTTTTCATTCCATACCTACTCTACTGAGTATATTATTTTTTTATTTACTGGCAGTGCAGATGACAGAAGTTTTTGCATTAGTAACGGTATACCAGGTAGGCTACAAAAAAGATTCTCATGGAGGCAGATCTAGTGTTCTAAACTCTAAAAGTTAATCTGTAGAGCTCAGAGTCAAATATAGAGCATGACCACCTAAAGGACTGCATGGGGTCATCCCACCATATTGAAGGTGAAATTGAAAGTAATAATTGCTTTCTTAGAATCTTAAGCAAGTTTAAAAAGTGCAAACTACCAGGACCGTACTTCTTAATTATCCACAGACCACTTTCAAGGATGAGTTTGTAACATTCATGAGGTTTGAGTTTGGAAGATTTGAAGTAGATGCCCAAACCTATGTTGCTCAGCAGGCAGCCTGAATAACTTGGCTATCATGAATGCTGTGGGCAAGCTCTCCTCATCTTGCATCTTGCATATATTTTAGTTTACCTCAGCAATTAACCATTCATTGGACAAGAAAGAGGTTAGGGGAGTCAAGCATGCAAGAGGAAAGTCAGGTTATTGCTCCAGTGGTTATTTAATTAGTTAAACAAAGTTGGACAGTTTCAAAGGACACAGCTGAGGAGATCTAATAAGCTTGTTGACTCAGATATTCTTCTGCAGACACAGAAAACTTGTGTTGAAATCTCTTGTCCATATTAAGCAGCTTGAGGACAGAGAATTGATCCTTTGCAAATGGATATCCTAAATTGCTGTTACTTATGTAGACACAACTTGGGAGAAGCAGATTTCACTGGATTTGCAAAATCAAATCTAGTTGGAGAGCTTCTTGGTAAATGAAAAGTATATCCTCTTGGTAGGCTGAGATCTTCATGTGGATGGAAATGGAGAATATCAGCAGTGCTTCCCTTCCAATGCTTGTTTGTAAATCATATTGAAATTCAACACAGGTGTTGTTTGGAGTGTGTTGATAAAATGCCTTGGGAAGCCTGTACAGGAGTATTCTGATGAGAGCTGTATTAAAAAGGGAAGGAAAGGACATCTTGATGCTCTTTATAGCACATAATACTGGGGGGTTTTATGGATTTAAAACCTCCTAATGGCTTTTTCCTCTAAGGGATTCATCACCTGTTCAGTCATTTACACTCCAGTTAACAGTGCTTCAGTATCATCTAAATGCTATAAAAATTGCTCTAGTTTAGTAAAGTATCTCACACTTTGATTTATCTTTGCAAGTCTCTTCTCATATTTTTCCAGCCTACCAAGGAGGCATGAAGCAAGGTTCCCAGAGTTGTTTCGAAGCACTAAATCTCCAGCACTGGATATTCTGAGGGAATAGGTAAAAAATCTGTCACATTTAGATTGTGGGATTTGTGTGTTCATGAAAGAGAATGACATAGAGAAGTGAGAAATGAAATTTTCTGCTGATGCAAAAATGAGGCATGAGAGCATAAGAGGAAATAGAACAGTTGTTACTGTAGGGGTAGTAACCTCAACAAAGCTTAGTTATATTTTACCCACTGCAAGAGAGAAAATAGTTTAAAGTAGGTGACCCATTGCTACAGAAATGCCTTAGACTCCTATCAGCCAGAACATTGTATTTCTTTAGCAATCAGCAGTTTTATTATAAGATTTTTCCTGACTTCTCTGCTCTTAAATATCTGTCAGACTCTGGAGGATGCTGGAAACTGAATGACCAAAGTGAGGAGAGAATAAAGTATTGAAGGAGGGCTGAAAAATAGTAATGGCCTTGTGAGATTTTCTCTTCTAGATAATTGATTTTGTTGTAACTCGGAAGAGACAAAAAATTGTTACTGAACATTTAGTTGCATTGACAAGATACCTTGAGCATTTTCAGTCTATTTCTATATATCAGAAATGAGATGCCCCTTTGTCAAAACCAACATTTCAGCTTGCACCATCTGCAGAAACTCTGATGGATCAGAACTGGATTCCTACCCTTGGAGATAAGGCTTTTATGAGACTGGGAAAACAGGACTAAAGAAGCTGTGGGGCATCTATTCTGTTAAAATGGACAGTGCAAGTCTGTGCTTTATCTGGGAACTGTCATAAGAAAAGTAAAAATCAAATGCATCTTTAAAGACGATGTAAATCAAGTTATCATTATTTTCTTAAAATCATCATGAAGATTTAAGGAGTAGTTTGAATTATTCAGCTTTATTCTTCACACATTTCTGTTTCTTAATGTGCTTGCTTAAGGATAACATTTTTTTTTTAATGAGACCACTGGGGACAAAAGGGTATTTGACACAGGGGAATACATACCGTGACAGAGAAAATTCCTCATATATAATGCAGGGGATGAGTTCTTGAAGTAAAGACCAAAGTGATGAATATGAACACTTATTCTGTGTGGCTGAAATAGGATAAGTTCAGTGATATTTCTACCAGCCATGTCAGAGCACTAGACAAGTAGAAAAGTGCTTTTTGACTGAAGTAACTCTGGACAAGGAGTTTTCATTCCATGGGGTTTGCATTTCCACCTCCACCATCGCGGCATTAATGCATAAATATGTATGGCCTGTGAGACTGCTGCTGGATATGTCTGATCCCATTGCATCCTGCTGTTTGACAGCACAGACCTGTGCCCTCAGCCCTGGGCTGCCTGCAGCCACTGTGAGCTGCTGGCAGCTCCTCGGGCGCCGCGGGGGCTCTGCTGGGCAGCCCCTGCGGCAGCGAGAGCCTGACCGAGGCTTTGAGGAGACACTGCCACAAATGGCTGAGCTTGTCACCTTTCCAGAGAGGTCACTAAACATTTTAATGGCCATCTCCCCAACACTTTTGATTCCATCTGCTGATTCATCCATGCCTCTCTGCCCTCGGAAATCCATCTATTTTTTAAAATTAATTGTTTTTCCTTACTTCACTGTTCACCCAGCTGACTTATCTCCTATATTTGTTATTCTTCATGAAATGGCTATTTGATTTCTTTTTCCCTAAGTTTCCCATTTCTCAGGTTCACATATGTATTTTGTTGTCAGGCTTCCTTAACACAATTCATATCCTTATGGATTCATCATCATCAGGATCATTATTATTGCTATTATTACTGCTATAAGTCAGATAATTTTTACCAATTTTTATAAGAAATAACAGCAAGGCTCATGCTTTTCCAGTCCCCTTTGTTTTACTTGAAGGAAAAATCTATATCTGTTGTTTATTATTTCTCTACGTAGCAGATACAACTGTAGAGTATTTTATTTTTCCTCTCACTTTTTTTCCTGAGATGAAAACTTAGCAAAGTCAGCATCTGTGAACTGTGTTTCAGTCTTTGAAGGGCCTTCAGGACCAGGAACCCTAAGGAAATAGAAGAGATCGTGCAGTTTAGGTCTATTTTAAAATGCCTTCATCTCCATGTGATACTCCCTTCCTGAGTCCAGAGAATGGAATCTATTTATAAAAGCACCTTGCTAGTAGGAATACAAATAGACTTTAAAAGGATTTTAAGGCCCACTTTTGTTTTTCATGGTTTTCTTAAGATGATGTCAGAAGTGAAATTCAGTTAGACTCCTTTTGCAGTCCTGAAGAGGAGAGGGAGATCCTGGTCAGTATTGGGCTTCAGCACCTCACCAGCACACAGCCCTCTCTGACCCAGGCACACTGATAAAATCCTAGGTAAAATCCACATAGTTTGGGATGGGCTGTGTAAGAGAGCCCATGGTACATCACAGAGCTAAGGAGCTCTGCTATACCGTGGAGGAGCTGTGCTTAATTATGGTCTTTGATTTTAAGCAGATTCTAGAGGTATTTTCTGTAGCCTGGGAAAAGTATTAGTCATAGATTTACAGAACTTCTCCCTTGTAAAGGCTGGGCAATCACATACAAAAAGGACTTGACTGAAGGTCTTTCTCTGAACGTGGGAAAACACAAGTGTACTATCCCACACACCTGTAAACGCGTTGGTGGGTTAGTCTGCTGCAAACCTTGCAGCCAGAGGAAAGCCAAAATTTTCTGCCTGCACAAAGCAAGAAAAAAACCTCCCTAAAAACTCTTATTTCAAACTTCAGCTGAATTTTGATTTAATTTATGGGTCTGCATTATTAGACAAAGAAAGGACATTTTCCAGCCAGCAGTATGATTGCTTTGCAAGTTTTGGCTTCTAGCACATTTAATTCAGTTACTCAGTCCTCAACTGTGTTATGAAAACTCAGAATTTCATAAGGAAAAAAAATAGGGAAGGATGACACTGCTACTGAAAAGATTGGAGGACACCAGGGATTTGGCTTCAGGCACAATGAAAGCTAGATACTGGGAAAGCTGTGAATTGCACCCAATTAACTGGTCTGCAAGAAAGCCTTTTCTCTTGCCTTTCACAGGTGAAGCAATTGCATCTGCAGCAATAAAACTGTTCCCCCTTAATGTGGGCGTGGCTTTTAAATTCTCCTCCCATGATTTACCTTCACTTAGGCCTCTTTGTAATGCTCCTGAAGAAAAGTTTGTGACTCCTGTTAATTAAAAAAAAGGGCAAAAGAACCTCAAAAAAACAACAGCTTCTTCTTTCCTCTGACTGCTGTTTACAGAAAAAGCTATGTTAGCTGGTTTAGCTGCTTGCTGAACTGTCCAAAGAAGAAATAGAGTATTCAAGTGAAATAAGAATGGGAAGGAGTTTTGTTCCATGCAAGGTAATGATATAGGGTTTCAGAAAAGTTAAGGATTATCATATAAAAAAGGGCGGAAAAGTAAAGAAGCTGAATAGTGGAGGAGAAGGTGGTAAATAGACTTTTGGATGTGGTAGTTGATATAAAAATGGCTTGCTACATGGGAAAACTTCATACTTTTAAAATCTTTAAATCCTTCTATGAAATGTTATCATGAAGTCCTGAAGCATAAAGGAAAGGAGAAGGAACAGATCCTAGAAGCACAAAAAGTCATCCTTAGGAGCCATAAGAGTAGAAAATAAATTGTAACTTTTTAAAAAGAACAGTTCTGAAATGTCACCCTGAGAGCAAAAAGATTTTAAAATGAAATCTACATTCATAGACTTCTAGCTATTATCCTGTAAATGTAAAGATGAGTCTCAACTGAGTTTCTATTGCAAAGTCCCCAAAGCCTTTGTGCCTTGTTAATTACCTTGGCATCTTTGTATGCATTTGGAATACAGCACTTAATGAGCAGATCATATGAGCAGCTGCCTTTTATTTAAGGCATGTTGTTGCAGATCAGATCTTAATTATGTTTCTGTATGAAAGAACAAACTACAAACAAGGTTATGCTTAATAGCTTCTATGGGGGAAGAAACTGGGGGGTGGGAGTGGCATTCTGCAGCCTTTCTTAATGGCATTTCTGGTGATGTTGCTAACTCTTTTTCTTTCTGTTTTCAGAACATGTGAGTGTTTTCCTAAGGCCCAAGATCCTGGAGTCAGGTGAGACTATTCACTATTTCCATTCCTAAGTGTAGAATGGGGATCACGGTAGACTTGAGCTGGCAGGTGTGGCTCCAGTTTGCTGGGAAAGATTGGTTTTCTTTTTATTATGTTTCCTAAGTGAAAGTTTAAACTTAATCAATTTCTAGGAGTTTGATAAAATATATAGGAGTGCTTTGAATATGAGCAGTGTTTGTTGAATAGTTGTAATCAGGCTCTTTATTGTCAACAATTTATACCAGCTGCTGAAATATGAATTTTCCAGCTCCTCTCACTAATCAGCGACTTAGGCAAAAGTGCAACCATTTTACTGGTTATTTGTTTTTTAATAATTGATGTGTATTTTTTCAGTAACTTTCTAGAGTTGACATTTAGGAATAAAAACATGGAAAGGACAGGATCAACAAAGGAGAGAAAAATGGATGAGTGAAAATCAGTCAGCAGATGATTATTCCCCACCTCCAGGGAATCTGTGATCTATATTAAAGTCTTTGATTCTCAAATACAGAGTAACAATTACATTTGAGTAAATAAACCCAAGCTAACTAAGAATGATTGAAATTCTCTCTTTCATAAAACTTAATGTTCCTCAGGCTTTTTGTAGTTGTCATTCAAATGAAGTGACAGACAATGTGGCTTTTACAGAATATTTAACTCTCAGGCTGTATCACTGCAGATAGTTGGGTTTTTTTAGTTAATTTTTTTCTTTCCCACTTCTACTATTTTCATTTAGTGCTGCCTGTTGAGATGTTATGCTTTTTGTACAAAAAATAATATGGTAGGCACAGGAAGAGCCCCCAGAGAGGAAATATACTGAAATGGGAATGTGAAGGTTTAGTAGGTCCTGTGGCAACTTCTCTTGCTAGTTTAGAAAAATGGTTCTTTGCCCCACTCAAAAATTCACTTTTCTTTATTATCTACTGTCTGGAAGGCAGATCACAGCTGTTCTCTTTAAACTGGGAGATCTTTGCCAAATTTCATCAGTTGAGGATCTGGCTGATATTCTGTCAGTACCTTTGTTGAGAGAAGACACCCTTATGCTCTCTCTGTGAAGTGGGAGGTGTTGCTGAAACCAGCTCTCAGTGGTGCTATGTCAAATTCTCAAAATGTCAGATTTATTTGTGCATGTGATGGTATAATTTGGCTTCCTGCTGTGCAAATGAGAGGATTAATTTCCATAATATAGAAATTAACAGTGCAGTTGATATTTTTCTATCTCTCAGTACAAATTATCAGCTGGGGATGACAGCAGCCAGCTTAGCCTCCTTTTCATCCTCCTTCCAAAGAGCCATTGGTGAAGACACTTGGCCCAATTAAATAACAGTGCATGCCAAATTGGTGTTATCTCCTCCTGCTCCATTTCAGTCTTTGGTTGTCTGGCTCTGAGACTTCCATTGCTTTCAACAAGTTGTGACTTTGTCCTTATGTGAGCAAAAGCAGAGAGGGTGCAGGGCTGCTCCACCTGAGGCTCTGAATCCTGTGTGTGATACACAGGACAGTGAAGCCAGTGGGGGGCATGGTTCCCTCTCCAAACTCTGCTGTGGGGATGATATTTGGGGTCAATCATATTTTAAACCATATGGAAAATACTGCAGAGCACTTGCCTCTGTTAGAGCCTTTGCAGTTCTTTTGGTGGATGTACAGGTGATTCAACAATATGATCTTAAAGACGTAACAAACGCTTTGAGATCCCATGGGCTGTGGGGCAAAATCTTCTTTTTACTGTGCAACAGGTCCTCAAACCATATCTGGAAACTCTTGAGCCATTCCGCTGCTGGATCCTTTAGAAAAGCCTGAAGTGAATATATAGTTCAGTTTGGAAATTCAAACACATCAAGAGGGCTGTGGAAGGAAAGGAGACTGCTCTCCCGCTTCTGTTCCTTCAGTCAGATCAGCCCTGGAATTTTACTCAGTTGAAAGTAGCAGTTTCTGCTGACATTAATTGTTGTGACTCGCATAAAGCAGATTACAGGATTTGGATTATACCTTTTAAACTAGCAAAAGTACATAAATGGATTACAGAGACTTGTATGTGACAGTTATTCTTTGAGGATACAGATAATCAACAGCATCTTTTTAGAATGTAAGGGTATATTGAGGCATAAGCTCAACACACTGGGGTGAGCTTGGGCTTCCCCACTGAACTAGAGGCATTTTTACCAGGAGTTTCACAAAGTGCAAAACCCATCTGAATTTGTCTTTTTAACTCTTAATTGTTCCTTGAAACTTCAGGAGCTCTGCATTACACCTGTCTGTAAGCAATCAAACCCAAAAGAGGTGTGAGAATTAAAGATAAGTTAGCATCCTATACCGTGATAGTGAAACCACCTAGAATTCAATCCTCTTTGATGAAATAATAACTGAATGCACACATTAAAGAAAATGCCCTTGAGACTTGATTTCTTCCCTGGCTAAGCATATCTATGATGATATATAAATAAAAACGAGAGTGTGAATTTAAGCTCAGATAGGAAATAGAACAGCACAATTACAGGTAAGCACTTATGTTGATCTGTCAGACTGGTTTTTCCTTTCCAAGTAGGAGTTAAATGAGGTATTATAAACCTGTTAGGCAGAGGAAGACAGTGGTTCTTAGGGATGACAAAGATCCCAGTCTAAATTCCTAGCTCAGTTGGAGAGGGAACATGGAGCTTTTGCAGATTCTCTTTTACTCCAAATTGTGACTCTCCGTTTCTAGACTTTCTGTACTTTTGTGAGCAGAAAGCTATTTCCTGGAGGAGCTGAGACCTTAAGCTATCTTTTAACATTATTTTCCAGGGCCTCTTGACAGTTCCTAGGAAGCCGCAGGTGCTGGGCGTTGTGAAAAGCTGCAGGGCTGTGATGGCCCCGGGTCAGTCTGGGGTGGGAGGTGGCAGCTCCTCTGAAATCACAGCGTTTAGCAGGGCTACCAGTGACTAATTGCTACCCATCTCAGGCTCAATGCAGCTGGGAGTGGTAGTGAGTGACACTACACATTTGGAACCCAGAGCTCCCTGTTTGCTCCTGCTGGACTCACTAAATGTGTGAGAAAAGAAGGGCGAGACAAGGATGGGTGTAAAAGTGAGGGTACAATGTCCTTGATGTGTGTGGGTTTTCCAGTCTCTAACAATATAACATCCCCATCCAGGAACACTAATTTCTTCAGTACATGCTTTCCCACTCAGAGCTTTCCATGGGCTGTTATAACTCTTACGGCTGAAGGACATCATGAGTTTGGTTTTTCGAGATGACTTTTAAAAATTAGCAAATGTTAAAAATATTTTTTTATTGCAGAAAATGTCAAATTTTCATGCTTGATATAATGACCTTGCATGCAATTTCCATCTTTTTATGGAATCATTATGGACTTGTTGCAAGGAATAAAAACAAATATGCTTCTATCAGTCTTAATATATATGTGTATCATGTTTGCACAGTAATGTGTACAGGAGGTACAGCCTTGAAAAGTGCCACCATGCTCAGGTGGCACGTGCTATTACTGAGTTCCTTCCTGTATGGTGATTCTTAATGGATGGAACCTGTGGAATGATTCAGAAATACTTTTGTGAATGAAAGGGATACATTTACTGTTATAGAGTGGGGTCATATTGATCATTGGACAATATCTAGCCAAACAAACACCAATTTATTGGTGAAAATATGTTCACTTTGAGTAGATAAGTTCATCACACAGTTATGCTGAAGTTCTGATATCTGCCAACAATGAATTTTTACAAATATTGTTGTTTTAAATGCATGTATCATCTGCACAAGAACTATCTTAAGCCAAGAAACAGTTATTCAGTCTGAATTGTCATACCAGTCTTCATGTGCCATTGGTGGAGAGAAGGAAAGAGAGTGAGTCCATCCTAAGGTATGTCTTTGTCATGAATCAGCCTCCAGAGAGTCCTCTCTCTCTTCGTTGATTGTGAACTGTTAAACTGCTGCACTTTTTCTGATCAGCTGAACTTAACCAAGACAAATCTGCTGGTGAAGGAGCAGAAGTACTAACAAGGGGCATTGGTAGGGGTGGGAAAAATGAGCATCTCTATTAATTATTATTCAAAAGCAAAGTAGGTTAGTTAACAAGAGCCAGTTGCACTAAGTTTTTGAGTGAGGAGTTCCTGAACCCAGGATGCCATGTACCCCAAAGTCAGTTCATGCACAATGTATACCCATGACTGTGCCCACTGAGCGCCCTGCAGAGTGATTACTGTGTGCATTGTCACTCTGAGTTACTGTCTGGTCGTGACTTTGTGCAATAACAGGAAAATGCTGCATGTAGCTTGGAAACAGCATAACCACATTAGCAAGTGTGCCAGGGCAGTTCTGCTGTATAAATATTAATGATTCAGTGTCTCTGCACAGCTCTGTGCTGCAGAGAGCTCTTCTGTCTACACTTCTGGGTGATATGGGATGAAGCATATTCTGATTTTTCCTTTTTAATTCAAGTATGATATTAAGGAAAAGAAATAATTTTCTGAAAGAGCCATTTCAACTAGCTCTCTGTTCCTCTGGCTCCTTCACAGCAGTGTAGTCAAGGCTCCGAGAAGCCCACATCTGCTGCACTTCCAATCTCATTGGAGGCACTAGTGACTTGTGGCAGCATTAATGATACTGAAGGAAAAACTAGGATGCTCAACAAATACATACATTTGTCCTTGCCATAAAAGAAAAATACAGTTCAGGTAGATGTATAAATACAGTTTTCCCATCTGAGGAACACAACAGGCATATATAAAATGATGGGATGACATGGACCTGCTTAGTGTGCCACTAAGAATTAACTGGCTCTTGCCCACCTCCTCCACCCTCCCTAACAAGTACATGACATTAGAAATATTTCTGGGGATCCTACAGCAAACTGAATGAAATATGGATTGGATGTTGTGGAGTTTTTGGGTGCTTTTTTTTGGTGGTGTTTCTTTTTCATAATTGAGGGTTTTTCTACATAACTTGCTCCCATTATGATTCAGCTCAACTATCTGTGCAGATTCAAGCAACAACCTTGAGTGAGAAAGAGAGCAGAAACCTGAATTTGATGAAGTAGAACATCTTTCTGCTCCTTAAGTAAATTTCTTCCTCCCCATTCATCCAGCTTTACACTTCTCTAGCCAGTCAATGTGCAAGCTCCCTATATTTATGCTGAGCTCCTGCTTGGACCCATATAAACTTCAGACACCCCAGAATATCCTTTTGCTTTTCTGTCATAAATAAAGAGTGACTTAGCGCAGCTCTCATTTCGAAGACTGTTTTGCCATGTGCTCTGCTTTCCAGAGGGCAGGGTGGGCTTTGATTCTGACTGTTATATGAGTTGCTTCTGAACATGACACAGTATGAAAAAACAGCCCTTTGAGGCAGGACACCTTATTCCAGGGTGGGATCTTTCACTACGTGAAGGTAAACCCAGAGCTACACAACTGGATTTTTCCACTCACATAGTCACTGAGCTGAGCAGGACCTCCTTCTGTAACTTTATTAATTTCATGGCAAACACACTTACCAGAAGTCCTGCCCTTTTCTTTCCTAAGTCACAGTTCTGTAATATTTGCACCAAATGAAATATCTTTTAGCAGTCAGTAGGAATAGATCTCTTCCTTTTAAAGGGGTTAACCTGGTAGGTACACTGACCACATCAGAAAAAGCCAGCAGAGAAAAAGTTAGAGACCCCACTTAGCAGGCAAAACCAGGTGTTGTTTAGCTCATCTTTGTATAGGTATTTATCCAGTGATCTTTTACTGCAATGATTTACCTGTTTCATACCAGCTCTCTCTGAAATATGGTCTAATTGGCAAAAGATGTTTGAGATTCTACTTTTTTCTAATGTCTCTTGATTTTTCTACGCAAAAAGCTTTAAACTGATGTTTTCTGCAAACTCATAGGAGTTTTGATAACACTTTATGATTTTTTTTTCTTTCCCATTATAAACTGGGAAAAATTTTTGTTTGAATTGAAGAAAATATTTTGAAAACCTAGCTTTTATTCAAGTGCATTTTACTTTTATTATACTTTATTTTAGGAAATGCTTATAGGTAAGATTTTTTGTATGCTTTAGCAAGGCTTGTTATAATTTTTGATAGGAGCATGATGTCATTGCTTATCAGTAGGCTGAGGAATCTCACTAGCAGAACCTCTAGGAAATGGAGTCTCAAAAAAATATGTATATGTATGTCAGTGTGCACACATCGCAACCTTTTGGCTGGTAACCTAGAAATTTACAATATACTATAGAGAATTAGGTCTATCTATTTGAAAAGATCTGTGAAGACCCTGGAAAACTTTTAGTTTAAAATATGGTGCAAGATGCGAGAAATCTAGCGTGGTTCTTCTCTTAGTCTGAAAGGCATGAAAAATGCTTTTATGGCATCTATAGGATAACGATTCTCTGCTTTTCAGTCCTCAATAGTCCTTGGTGCCAGTATCAAAAATCAATTTTCTCTGGAGGACTAACCTGGGCAGTCCTGGGAATCAATGCTTTAGACAGGGGAGGAAGCTTAGTATATTTTCTTCTCAGCTTTGCATTTTGAATGTCATCTGCCTTGTTATGCTCCATTCCTAGAAAAGGAAGAATGAGTTTTGAAAGGAGTGATGCTATTTTTATGAATGTAGTAATTTAAAGTTAGAAATTATTTCAGTAAGTGTTTAACAGTCTCCTGTGGGATGTATGTGGTTCCCACTATAAAACAAAATATATTCTGTGGGCAGGGTGGGCACTACATTCCTATTTATACATGTTTTATTTTGAAATGCAGTCTATAGGTTAAGCCAAATAAAGGCTAACAGAGTGCAGGATGTACTGTATGAGAACTCTGCTAACGTTACAGATTAGGCCTTTAGTTTGTGTAACACCTCTACTCCTCTCTTTCTCATAAGAAGCAGCTTTAAACTTGACAATACCATGTTGAGAATCACCAGGTGGAGTTATTGCACACATTTGAGAGATTATTTTTCTGACTACACAAGCATTGTTGAAGACATGGTTACATCAGTTTTCATTTTGTGAATTAATTTCTGACTGTAGGGTGCATCATAAATCACAGAGGATGTTATGATCCCTTCCTTTGCTCCCTGTTAAGAATCTTTTCTCTTAGTCCCCAGGAAGTAAACTGCTATATCTGGTCCTACTGTCTTAAGACAACTGTCTGCATGTTGTTCAGCTTCTCTGTTTTAGGATTGTGTATACAAGGTAAGTAAACACATTGCACCATATGTAAACCTGGGCTGTGCATCAGACAAGTTTGTAAAGGTGAGGAAATAATGTGAGTAAAGGATGAGGTGTGTTACTGTTGGGTAAGTCTGAGTCATTCCTCTTGAGTGTGGAAAAGGAATCAAAATGAAGAGAGATGGCAGAAGTTGCTGTTTAGATGCTGCAGGAGGAGAGACGAGCAGAATTGTGCAGGGATAAGGAAACAGAAAAAAGGCCTGATGGTTTTGTAATGGAGGTGAGAAACATGGAGGTGAGAAACATGGATGTATAAAGGAAGTGAGAAACATGCTGAGGGCCTTGGGATGTAGGGCAGACAGGCAGGTACAAAACACATTTACAGGGAGAGTTCTGACCGGGGTAGGGCCCGTTCTGACTGCAGTGGCAGCCGTGCAGAGTGGGTGGGAGTGACAGGTGTCTGTCACCATCAGGCTCCCTGCTGGGGGCATGCAGGAGCTGCACGGATCCCAGTCTAATGAGGGCATATTGATTAATTTGTAATCTGTATGCACAGATAGAGCTATTCAGTCCTAATGTCAGTGAGATGATGGGAATACCTACCTTAAATGTTAAAATATTCTTTAGATTGTAATCACATGTTTCCTTTGCTCTTTGGAGTCAATCCACTGAGATCTCTGACTCAGAGTGATCTTTCAAAGTCAAGTTGGCCTTTGAATAGCACTTAATATTAGCCCCTAAAAATCTAGCCTAAATACCCATTAAATGGAGGCACTCAACATTGCACTCTAAACTGGGTAACAGCTCTAAATACTTAAGTAATCATTTAAGTACTAGGGAGCAATTAAGAGGAATTAACTGATTGCTTTCTGAGGTGTTGTGGGGTAATTAGGATGTCAGTCCACCCTGCAAATAAGAGCATAACAAATGAATGAAATTAAATCAAGAAGATCCAAATATAAGTAATTTTCACTGAAGAGCTTAGCGCTGGATACCTCCAAACCTCAGGTGTGCTTTGCTTTACACCAGACAGAGTGCCCCATATCTCAGTGAAATAAAATAAGAGATGCTCATTTTCCCTATACCATATTGAGTTAGAGACATCTTGGATGTTGCTGTTGTTGAAATACAAGCTCATAATTGAACCTAGAACTTCAGGACCTATGAGGGAACTCCATATGCCACTTGCCCTACCAGGTTGATGGACACAAAAATAAAAAGGAGAAAATGCCCTAAGAAACACTTGAGGACATATTCCCACCCTGCTTTTTCATCATTCATGTTTGTGCATCTTTCTCCCCTTCTATTTGTGCTTTTTCTCAGATGTTGTTTTATTGTCCTTCTGTTATTAAAATGATATTGCAAGAGATTACCTATTGTGAAGCTGGAGAAAGAAATACTGCCACTGGCTTCTGTCACCTTTCTAAGAGTGAAGGTTATTGAAATAAAGATTAAGGGCAGGGGGAGAAGAGGGTAATGGGGTAGAGGAAAAGCTAACTGGGAAAGATGACAGCCCTCTGTTTAGGAAGATTCTCTGAGAATCCAGGGGAGGTGCTAATCAAATAAGTGATTATTGTCCCCTTGTAACATGAGTGTCTGTATATAATTATGTGTGCAAGCTGGCAAATCTCATAGAAGGGATGCCATGGGATCTGAATCATCACTGATGGTCTTTGACATTATTGGCATGAATGCAAGGAATGCTAGTACCCCTGCCCCTGCTTACCTTTCAATAGATGTACATTTTCTGGCTGCAACTTGTTGCAGAAGTTTGTGGAAAGGACAAGAAACCTCTGATAATTCCACTGAAGAATTCACTGATATAATTTCACCAGGAAATCCTTTGATTACTTGCTTAGATATGGAAGTGCAATAGAATGCCAATAGTCTCCCTACATTTTTTTAGAGGTTTTTGCTTTAGTTATTTGTCACTTCTAAGGGAGAAAAAGGTTGCAATACAACCATTTTGCATGTAGCTAACTTACATGCATATATTCTGCTTTTTTTCTCTAAATTTCCCTGGGAGCGAGAGGTGCTTTGCTAAATAGTGAAGAGGGACATGAAATGTATGAAGAGTGCTCAAGAAATACAAATATTTGGCACTGCTTTCTACCTGGGACCCAGTGGCTTGTTCTAGGTATTTCTATATGTAACAAAACAAGCTAAGCCTGTTGCCATTGAAGTTAAATTAGGAGTGTAATAGTCTGCACAGAAGCTGTAAATTGAAAAATGTTGAAAACTACTTCAGTCTGGTAAACAACTGTTGGTGAGTTCTATACCTGGCTTTTGTTATCACACAGAAACTACTTCTAGTTTTCCTGAATACTGTAAAGAGGCTTTCTTTTGTTGTAGTGTTATAATTGTACAGTGAAACAACCTTGAGAAACTAAAGGGGAATATCAAAAGATAATGAAGTACCTTTACTTTTGTGCTGTACTCTCATGTCTTAAAAAATAGACAGTCTCTGCTGGAAAAAAAACCCCAAAAATCAGTAGATCATTAAACTCAAGGCCAAAATGAGTAATCAGTGAATTGGGTTGCCAAATATATTAGGATGTTAATAGAGAGCAAAGAATGTCAGCCTTGAGCCTTGAATTGTATGGAAAGGAATCTTTCCACTTTTCAGAGGGTTGACAGGATAGCACAAAAGGCAATAACAGTAAAAACTGACTTTTAGGTTTTCCCTCATCAGGAAGAAAAAATTTTTGTTCTTCCGAGGAGGAGAGATTTGTACCTTAACTAAACGTGAATGACCACAAATGGCCTTGTCTTAGAGTAAAAATTGCATAATGAAAGGGAGCTGTTTGTGATCTCCAGAAGTAGGTACATCAGTAATGTTTAGAGAGCAGTAAGATAGTTTTAGGAATCAGAGTGCACTAGGATGAAACAGAATCATTCTGCTCCCTTCTGTTAAGAAGAAAAATTATTCATCTGGTCACTCAAATATGAAGATAGGAATGACAACCTATCTTCAGTGGGGTGGGAATCAGAGCCGCTATAGCAGTACTCCATAGAGTGTAGAGCTTCTCTACAACCCTGTCTATAATCAGTGTCTTCTCCACTTAAAAGTTCTTCTTCTCTTCACCTGTAAAAGTTCACTTATCCTGTAAAAGCCTTCTTTTACAATGCAGGCTGAGCTATCTTGAATCAGCCAATGGAAACCAAAAATCCCCAGTCTGAAGAGGAACTGCAGTAATCTCTGCCCTCATACTGGCAGGAATGTGTTGCCCAGAATGACAGTGACATTCAGTCTGTGCTATTTATGAGGCACTTGTCAAAACAGGCAGTGCAGAATTTGTTCTGAGATGCCTGTGACTGATGTCATGCAAACAATTATGTGAGTTTACATGCTTGAGTGGTCCATTAGTTCAATGAATCCTCTGTTTACTTAAGAATCTGCAGGGTGTAGCCTATGAACACTGAATTTTGATTTAGGATGTCCTCTGCATCACCTTACACAACCTGATAGACTCTATACACATGGTGAGATAGTGTCCCTCTGGACAGGGAACATGATACACCATTCATTGGAGCCCCATTCTTATAACATGGATGTATCTGATGTGAGTCCCTTGGCTCTGTGAACTCAGTCCTGAATGGCTGAAATTGGTCATAGTGGAGGGGAAGTACACTAGCAGGAACTATAATTGCAATGAAAATATGCTCAAGAGAAAGCTTAAATGTCTGCCTTCTAAATTAATGTTTTGTGACTAAATAAACAACAAATGCCAAACCAGCTGGACCCATTTAACAACACCCCTCCCCAGCTAGAATCAGTAAAGGCATATGGTTGACAGACAGCCAAGCTAATTGTCTCTGGTGCTGTTCATATTCAGTTTCTGGCATGTCCCATTCATGTAGTGCTTGCCTCAAGCAATTTATCCCTGGGCCAAATTGCCCTAGACCCATCTGATCAATCTGCTGATTGATCTGGACTTTGTATTGGACTCAAGGTTCATGGGGTTGGAGATGTCTGTGTGACACACCATTGCATTATGTAGATGGATATCTGCACTGTAGTCCAGTTCTTTTACTCTCTGTTATCCAGTTGTGCAGCCCTGCTGGTGAGGCTGGGGCTCTGGGGACAGAGCTGTTCATGGGTGCAGTGGCAATGGCCTCAGTGTGCAAGCTGAATTGCAAAAACATTAGAAATCGTGTGGTCTCCAAAAGCCACTGTCCGAAACCCTGATGGGGAGTGAATAAATGCTCCCTGCAGATTTATTCCATTAGTTACTCGGTGAAGACAAAGTTGTCAACAATGGTATCTCCTTCCCAATTAAGCTCACTATTACAGTTCATAAATCACAGCATGCCTTCCCTGTGGGGAAAGAAAACTTGCAGTTTCTGAAAATGCTCATAAACACAGTGTGTAGGAAATAGTTATGTTTTTTTAACCAAGAACATTCCATCATATTGCCTTAGTATCGAATCATGACCAAAGCTGTTAAAGAGACCAGGCACTTGTGTTACACTTTAATGCCAGGTGTAGGTCTGCTAAAATGTTTTTCTCTCACAGAAGGCTGCTGATAATTTTTATTAGCATTGTCTTCTAGCCCTTTCCCACCAAATCACAGAAAGCAGGACTGCAGGGACATCTATTCCCTTGTTCCAGTGCAGAATCAACTCCACTTTTGTCTGTCTTTGTAAAGGCATCCTATGCCAGGGCTGCCTACACCTTTCCCTGGGAATTGATTCTACTGCTTTGCTCCTGTAATTCAGGAAGTTTGTATTTTTGACTGTGTTGATTTCTCCATGCTACAGTATGAGCTTCCTGCTTATTTTGGACTCTTTCAGTTAGACTCTGAATTCATCACAAAAGATGGCAGTTTTTCAGTGTTGTTTGCCTGATTTTTTTCTTTTGTTTTTCTTGTAAGAAAATGACATGAGTACTGTGGGCCTGCTAGTCCTTTACACATTGGTACATGACAGGATGGTGCAGTTTTAAGGTGAGAGGAAGCACCCCTGGACTGGGTGTGGGACGGATGGAATCCAGATTTGCTTTGCTGCGTCCCTGAAAAGGGAAGAGGACTCCCATGGTAATTAACAGCTGCTGACTGCTTCCCAGACATCCAGTAGTAGAAAATAAGTAACATTTTTGTCTGTAGGAATGGTCTTATGAGGTCTGTTTCCCTTCCAAGCTGTTTAAGCACAAATGAGAGAGTAGGATCTGTAGTGAGCTCTTGAAATCCTGTGTGGGCACCAGAAGAGTGGATAGAGCACCCTGGAATTACTGACAGGGACTTGATATATTAACTGAGTTGAAGAAGAACAAAGATGTTCTTACTTGAAACACAAGTCTGTCTACAAATGACCCCACTATACTCTTTAAAAGTAAGAATCCTTTATGAAGCAGTCACTGTTCAGGGAACCAATGCTCAAAGATCAGAGCTGCCAACCTCTAGAAATGCCCTCTAAAGGTTTAGATTGGAGGCTGTGAGGGTAGCATTTAAGCTTCTGATCTATGTGTGTGGTAAATTGTTTTGCTAAGGTACCTAAGCTTTAAAAATCTAATTAAATGCTACAGTCATCAAAGACTTGGGATAGGGAGAGATGTTGACCCTTCTTTAAAAGAGATGTTAAGACGGGGATTGTTTACTACTGGGGAGTTTCAAAGACAACAAATCAACGTCTTTGTATTAACTTCACAGTCTGGCATTTTTCATGGAAGCAGGTCTGAAATCTGATGTAAGAGCTGAGTTGTTTTAACTTTTGTGTATAAGTACTGGTTTTCTGACATATTCTATTGTTCTTTATTTTTTAATATTTTAGTCTTTTGAAAATTAATTTTGAGCTCCAGCTATGCAAATTGCCTGATACATTTGAGAGGGCTGTGAGGAATAAGCAAATCTGGTTGAAGGCAGGAATGATAAGCTAAATCTGTTCCAATAAAGAATTATAAAGCTCTGATTAGTGAATGTGAATCTATTCAGGACGTGTCTTGGGAATCATCAATATTCAAGTTTGAATGTATTCTACCAGTGCTGTCACATTTGAGGTGGACCTGTATTAGAGAGATATCACTTGTTTTGGTCACATTTTCCTACTCTTCTCTCTTCTTACTCTTCTTCCTTTCGGTGATAGGCTTGTGTACTTTTGGTTTGCTAGCTCCAAACCATGCTGTTGGTAGCTTGACTCCCTCCCTTCCAGTGTTCTGAGATGTTGTTTTGCAGCAGGAATTCCAGGATTTACTCTTGACTGTTTTCTGTTGTTATTTCTTCTCTTCAAGTACTGTGGCAGCATTTGCATGTCCCAGACTGTTGGGACCCTACTGTGCTGGGACCCTGCTGTGCTGGGCACTGCAAGCAGAGCAGGGAGGAGAGGAATCCTGCCTTGGGTAGCTCAAATGAAATACTGAAGGAAAGCCTGGCAAAGAACGTAATGGCATAAATTTCCAACAGTCGTACTCAGTACATCACTGGGACAACATTGTGATGGATAACAGTGATAATTAGTGAGAGTGTCAGTAGATTTGGAGCTGTCCTTACTGATCATGACCTTGTTCCGAGTTCTTTGTTAAGTTGGTGAAGTTCCGTGTTTCACTGCCTATTTGCTAGCAGCCCTAATCCAGTTCTGTATCAATCCCAGCCGCCTCATGGGTAGCTGATAGCTACTAATTGCTACAGTTTGGATTACCCGAGGATCTTAAAGGAGTTGTGTGCTCCTGGAGATGATTTAAAACCAACAAAGTAAAATAACCAAATTAAATTCAACAAAGATAAAAACAGCAATGGAGAGAGAGGCTGCTCAGTAGGGCATCTTGGTTTGTACGTGTGTTATCAGTGTGTGCCTAATTACTTATGCCCTTAACTTTGTCCTTGAGAAAGTTACAAGAGCTGCTAGAAGATTGCTCTCCAGAAAAAAAGTTCACATTTCAGCCTGAGTCTCTGCAAAATGTTGCTTTTGAAAGGCGAGTGAAGAGGAAAAAAAACCAACATATTTTAGGCAAAAAAGATGAAGACAGTCTCTTTCTCCAGCTGTAAAAGTGTGTGTGTGTATATACATGTATTTATATATATATAGATAGATATAATTTGCAACTCCTAAATAGTTCTGAGGAGAACATGCAAGAAATTTTAGCAGAATGCGAGGCACTCTGCTATGGCTCATACAGCAAATCCCTGACTGCTGCTGCACTAAGGATACTGAACACATTTGCATGTGTAAAAGTTGATTTTCTAAAGTGATGTCCGTAGCAGATTGCTAATGAGGGTAAAAGTAACTTTTTGGGGGACAAAGTAAGAGAATATAGGGGAGAGGGTGGTGCAGAAGACGGAACTTAGCCCTCTCAGTGGAGGATTATTTTGCCACTTGGTTTTACTCTTAGTGGTCAAAAGATCATTCCTTTTCAAACTTTAATGAAAGAAGTACAGTTTGATGTTTTCCTCATTCTAAGACTGCAAATTAATGTGACTGTTGCTATTGAAAATACCTTGAGGTGCTGAAATGTGTTCTGTCAAGTGTTGTTTTGTGTCTAGTAATGCTCACCAGAAGAGGATCTGAATTTCAATGCATTTTTAGAGGACTTGTTGATCAATTTGCTTTAACACTGCCTCCAGGATTTGATGATAGATCAGTACAAGTATGGGCTGGAGGATGCTATGGCAGATGCAACTGGAGATGATTAGACTTGTAATTTTGAATATGGTCTTTAGTAGCATACATAAGCAAGGACCTGAGCTTCTGAAAGGATATTTTAGGTAATATTAAGTAGATTTTCTTCTATGCCCATAAGAAAATTATTGGGGAGGGAGGAAGTTTTTTAACATCTTTTATATTGAGTAAAAGGCTAAACTGATTAAATTTAATATGTGTCTGGAGGAATAAAGCTTCTTTTTGTGTTTTGAAATATGGAAAGAGTTGGTTGCTTTTCTGTTTTTGTTTTTCTGTTTTTTTTTGATTTTTGTGGTGTTTTTTTTTTTCCTGTTTCTTGTTTGTTTTAAAGCAACAAATTCTGTCTAGTTTCCATCACTAAAGGAAATTCAGTTGAGTGGTTCTGATCTCCTGAGAAGCAAAAAAGGAGCCTTAGGAACAAGGTAAACAAGCCAAGCACTTTGGATGTAGCCTTGAAAACAAAGTTGAGAACAAAGAATAAAAGAATGGCATTATTTGCTCTGAAGAAAGGTCACAATCTGTAATGCGCTGAAGAATCCTGTGTTTTAATACAAAAATGTGTAGTTTAAGGTGATGTTTGTCTTGAAGCATTTTATAACTGGGACAGCATGAAACACAGGTGTCCTTCAAAAAAAAATCCTTGTAGCTGACAAAAAAAATACGTGTTCAAGTTCTCCAACATTCAAGGCAGTTTCTGAGGGCATGTTGCATGGAACTTCATTATGTCTGTTGAGCATCATTAATGCACACTCTGTAAATCTTTGGGGGTACCTCACATTTCTAGAATTAGGGGCTGAACAAGGAGAGAAGTTGTAAAGGGTCCAAGTAGAATGTGGAGAACCTCATAAAAACAATTTGAGTTTGAGGCCTGTCTGCCTTGGAGGAGGAAGAATGATGCTGAACCTAAAATGTATTTATAAAAGCTGTTCAGAAAAAAAGCCCTCCAAAGTAACAAATTAATTTTGAGCTACCAGAACTGTAGTGAAAATTGGGACATATTTTCCATAAAAACCACAGACTGCAAATATTCCAATCAGCTCTCTCAGTAGTTAAAAAAAAACAAGCTCCCATTATATCTTTTTATTAGGCATTGAAGATGATGTCGTATGTTAGGATCCATGTAATTCTGCAAGATTTGCAATGAAGGCATTTGATCAGGGATTTAGAGATAGACTCCTGTGGTCTATGTCTTCCTCAATTGCCTGTAGCAATAAGTAACTTCTGATGCAGTACATGCCTTCTAAATGTCTGGCCAGACTCTTAATTGCTCTTACTTATTGCCAAAGGCTGATGGCTCTGTGCTATCTGTTAGGAAGATAAATATGTGGAACCTGTCTATGGCCTCACTCTTTCATCAGCCCAAAGAAACCATCCAATGCAACCATTCTAGGGTGTAACTGTGTTTTCTGCCAGGGAGGGATGAGGGATGTGAAATGAGACAAATAAACGGTGAAGGAAAGCGTACCACCCGGTTTAGCAGCCCAAAGAGTCGTGTTGGGTGAAGAGCCAGACACTTCTTGGAAGTCAGGAAAGGAAAAGAGTGTTTCTTTGTTCCCAGACTCTGCAGGACTGGCTCTGATCTGGGATCTATGCTTGAAAAAACATGTAGGAATACAGTATATTAGATAAACAAATTAATCTACAGGAATTTTGAATGCATCCAATCTTGAGGCTTTCTAACTCTGTCAATCAGCTTTCCCAACCTGCTTCCTGCAGGAAGTGGTGCACTCTGAAGCACTGCTATGGCAATGGTGCTGTTTGGCATCAGAAGGAAAAATCTTGATGGGATTGATTTTGCAAATTGACTGACTTCTCAAAAACACTGTAAAATGTAGTTCATAGAAACAAAATACCAATGAAAAGTCAAAGAACAGAGTCCTAGAGGCTCTGATGTGTCATTGATGCAAATGACTAGAAGATCCAAGGTTTAAGGAAATTAAAATGTCATGCTTCGGTTCAATTGGAGCGCTTAAAGGTATGTTTATTTCCCACTATTTATTCATGAAATCTTTAATATGCCAGCAAATGTCAAGGTAAGTGTTATTCTTGTTCATTAAAACATTTTTGATCAATGCTTTCATGATGTGCAAGGAGAAAACAATCTTCTCCATTATTTTCTATTTTGACAGACAAATTATTTTGCTTATACCTTCAAAGCGATCTGGTGATAACTGAAACATCTCTTTTGCCATATATTTTAAATATTCATTAAAAGATCTGAGCAGTCAGTGATTGCTCATGAGACAAGCCCTTAATAGAGCAATAATTATAGTGGGAAATACAAGATAGTCAAGCACTTCTTAGTTTACTGCATCTATCTTTTCAAAATGTTACACTCAGACCCTGGTAGCTCTATGGCAAACCTCCTTAATTATTTTCATTTTCTTTAATAGTTGAGTGAAGACCAGGTCCTTCATAGGATAAATCACTGCTTTGATATCTTCTTTCCAAGTTAAAAAGTCCACACCAATTTTTTTTTTCAATTAGGTCTTAATTTGGCTAGAAAAAAATGTATTTTGGCAGAAAATACAAAACAAACCATCTCAGATTTCCCAAGAAAATAAATCAATTTTATTTGCTTACACAAAGCTTTTGATGTCAATTAAAGTGCATGAAGATTTGCTTTATTTAGTAATCTTCATTAAGAACCTGGTATCAAGTTTTGAATACTTCTGCAAAAAATTTTCTTGAAGTAAAGTATATGTATGCAATTAATTGAGACTTTTGCATCATTCTTCTAATAGTTAACTGAGGTACCTATGATATATTTATTTCTATCTCATTTTCTATCACCATTACTTGGAAGAATTATCAGAACTGTTCTGACAAAGCTTTTGCTTACATAATGACTACCAGTCACGCTCTCACAGCAGTTTTGCCAAAGTCAAAGCAGTTACTGTCATAAAAAGTGAGTGAAGGAATGAGGTCTCTGACTCATTGCATGATTATTGGTTTCTGGGAGGGGAAAAAAAAACGAAGAAAAGCCTGATTGATTCCTAAATCAAAGTTTGATAGATGTAAACTTCCTAAATGCTGAACTACTCCCCCTTTTTTTCTAAAAACCAGGAAATGCCAGAAAATGAGAGAAAAAGTAAATAAGAAAAGGGGGATGCTTTTTAATTATGCTTAATGTTTGAGGCATTTTATGAATGTTACTAAGTTTCATAGAATTTACTGGTGGACCTCTGTGAGCTGCAGGGGAACAGCCTGACTCACCATTGTCTGCACCTCAGGCTTCAGGGGAATGTCTCACATATTGTCACTCCTCTCTGGCTGCCCTTGCCACTGTGCTGAGAGCATTAAAAAAAATACAATAGCAACATCTATTTTTCAGCCAACTGGCAAGAGAACCATTTGGAGGGAAAGAAGTCTAAGGATAGCAATTTGAGTTCAGCTGTACTCTGGAAGCTAGAAATTTTGCTAAATAAATCACAAAGGTTTCAAATGGCCAAGCATCATAATCATCTCAAAATACTCCTCATTTCTTGAAGTCAGACTCACCTTTTGCATTTTAATTAACAATTTACCAAAACAGCATCCATGTTCCACTCTCTTTAGTAAATTAGGCATTTTTTCATTTAATTTACAACTAACATAATCTGTGATGTTATATTTTTTCCCTTCTTTCCAGCTCTATCTCTTATTCACCTCTCTCTTTGGATCAAGTGAGGTATCTCTTTTATTTCAATGCTTGAGTTTTGAAAATCATTCCATGGATATGGATATTGAGCTCTATTGAGATATATTAGATATTCTGAGCAGGTGGTTGTGAAATTTTAGCTCTGATCTATAAGTATTATTGCATTATAATATGGACAAAGCTTTTTTTAGATATATTTGATTTTTTTGTGTATAATTCATTGTAAACCTCCATTCAGATCTCAAAAGCTAATGAGTTGTCAGATTAAATATTGTAAGTTATTATTGAAGGATTAGATAACAAAGCACAGAACATCACTGTGCCATTGTCTAAGGCTGTGTTATGTCTTGAATATTGAACACACTTCTGGCCATCTCATCCCAAAGGATTTAACAGCATGAGTAAAAGTACAGAGAAGGGCAAAAAGGCAGATCAAAAAAAATTGAATGGCTTTCACAGACCAAATGCTGAATAGAAAATAGAAAAGAATTTTAGAGTATACAGTAGGAATGCATGAACTCTAATAGGAAAAATGTACACAGAATGTGTATTTGCCATCTTACAACACAATAACTAGGAACTACTGCAATCCAAAGTAACCAGATTAAGCAAACAAAGATTAACTTTTCTCCACTGAGACTTTTTCAATTGTGGAAACCCATTGGTGCAGCAGATCTGGAGGACAAAGAAAAAAATGGATTTGAAAGGAGAGAAAAGAAACTAATGGAACAAAACTCTTCAGAATGCATTTTCATTTGACTGTTGTGACACAGATAAAGTTTGACTCCCAAAAGGTAAGCACCTTTTCTCTCTAGAAGGGAAATACTTCCTGGAGTATCTGGAGTTTTTTTCCTTTTCCTTAGTTCTGGAACAAAACAAAGGCAAGCATGGAAATCAGTTAAGGTCAACAGCAAAGATAAAGTGATAACTTCAAGGCTGTAGTGATGACGGGGACCAGGAGTAAAAAAGATTTTTCAGAAATGTCTTTAATGTCTTTGTTAAGTTTTTAATGCAGATAAATCTTTCTTTAAAGAAGAAGAAAAAGAAGAAAAAAAAAAACAAAGCGAAACACCCCCCCCCAACCCTAAAAAACAAACAAACAAAAAACGCCCACCAAGAAACAACCAAGTTTTTGAAGCATCAGCTCACTTAATCTTAAAAATGAAATTTGACACTTTGGCTTCTTTTTTTAACATGACTTTGGCTGCTTACTCAGATCACCAAGCTTTCCAGCATTTTTAGTACTGCAATCTGTATTGATTTCTCTCTGGCTTTTCTAAGGTCACTAAAAGTGAGTATCACAATATCATAGCCTCCATGCATAATTCAGCATTTGTTGACACGGAAGGCAGCTAAATAAAAGCAATTTGATTGCTTTTAGAAGAAATTCAGAGACCTTATTTATAGAGTTGGTGGATAAAGCTCCCATTCTGTTTGTCTTAGATTAACAAAAAATAAAGGGAAGATTATCTTAAAACAGTTTATCTGCTTAAAATGTCGCCCTTACACCATAGCCTTTTCTGTTTCCCAAATCCTTTCTTGAAGATGATTAAAAATCTGTTAAAATATTTTTTGACTTGAGGAAAGATCCTTCATATTCATCAGTCTAGCACAAAATTACAAAATAATCTTTACTTTTTTTTTATGGAGATTTGACTGATGAGGCTATTCCTTCCTCAAATAGCTATTATGAGTGACAAAATCCTGAAAAAAAAAATTTTTCAAAAAAATGAAAGAAAAAACCTCAGAACCTGTTCATTGACTAGAGCAATTCCTCCATGCTGTAAATCAAATAACAAACTGATTCTGCTCTAAATCATTGAGTAATTTGGAGCTCTTTCAGCTGCATCTCTACTGCTAATTAAGCTGTTTCAGTTGGACCCTGAAGGCTTCTATGTCCAGAAAACATTAGTCCCAAAACTGAATCTCCATGTAAATTGCCAGTTAAGGACCCCAAAAACCCTGAGCTGCCAGGCTGCTGTGAGAAATTGCACACAGCACATGCTAATTGCAACAATCCAAACACACAAGGGCATTCTCACCCTTCAGGAGCATGGGCAGTCAGGTTCCAGCAGCCAGGGTGTTTCCAGATCAGGCCTGCAGTTATCATTTATTACTGAAACAGCTTATGCTTTGACACAGAGGAAGGTAGGGTAACAGAAACATACTGCAGTTAGAAATGTTCCATTAGAGACTCATTAAGTGTTCTGAATTAACACCACAAATAGTTCTAAAAGGTCCACAATTTGGATGATCATCAAATTTGAGCAAGAGGCCCTATTCAAAATCATCTACAGGCTGGTCCTGTTCTCATACTGGGAAGAATCCCTGTAAAAGGGCAGTAATATTACAAAATATGATGATATGCTGGGCAAGTGCTGATGTCCCATGCTCCCTGCCACAGAAATCTTGAGTCTTGTTTCACTTTAGTATGCTAAGCCTTTAGTAGATTAGAAGTGGTTTTTTCCCTTACAAATCTGTGTTTTCAGCTCTTATTTTGAACTCCGGCTAAAAGAAACTTTAAAAATTAACAGTATCCTGCAACATAGTTATAAGGAAACAAGTGTTTTTAATTTTAATGGAATCTGTGAAATAAGACAATTTTTTGTGCCCTTGAAAGGGAAGCTGAGAATTCCATTCCTCAATTTTTTTTTCTTATTATTTCTTTTTTTTTTTTTCTTATTATTTCTTTCTGACCAATATTAACTTGCTATTACTTGGGCCCCTTGGGAATTCTGATTAGGGCAAACTCTTATGCAAAAATCAATCTTTCAATGGCAGGCTTTGTTAATCTTCCAAATCCAATTTCTATTTCTCACATTCCAGGTTTATTGATTATATGTCAAAATTCTCAAGTCATCTGTAGGGCTAACAGAATTACTGTGTCTAATAATTTAATTGTTTTCAAAAACAGATGTGCCACTTCCATTGAATGCTAAAATTTTGTTGGAAATATCTAAGGAAATGGCAGCATGCACTGACATAATTATCCAAGAGCATTTAATTTCAAATGGAACTGCAGTGAGATACTGAGCATAAAGGGGTGACAGTGTAAGCAGACTGCACCATGTAAGTGAGCCAAGTAAGGTCCTGTTTCTGCAGCTTTGCCACAGGAGACTTTCAGTTCCAGTCACATTTTGCAGTCAGCAACAGATGCTTTCTTATAAAGAAACTTTACACGGCCCTAAGTGAAGTTAGTTTGTATTTAAATGGATATGAGTGGCAAAAATACCAAGAAAATGAGAAGGGGAAATGACTTGTCTGTAAATATAGAAGCAAAAAATCAAGTACCTGCAATTCTTTACCCATAACCTAAAGTATTATTTGTATTAAATGATTTAAATTAATTAAACTGAGACTTATTGGAATGATTGAAGTCACTGGCATAGTTCACACGTGTGAGTAGAGCTTATCTGGGGAATGAGAAGAAAGAGGGAGACTGTGCACCTGTGTGTGTCAAGGAATGACGTGAAGATAATTAGCGCTAATCTTCCTAGTGCAAGGTGGCCTTGGTGAAAAACTGGGTGCTAAGGAACCACAGAAACCCTCTCAGCACTATTGTGGAGGCCATTTAATTTGAAACATCAAAACAAGAAGATCAGGTATTTTTAAAAGCAGCTGAAAAGAAAAGCACAGCTCAGGACCTGCTGCTGCTAAGGGTTGTTGGCACCTAAGCCTCTGCAGGGAACAGGGCACTTCAGCACTCAGGTAATTTTGTTACTGAAGGCAGAGAAACTCTTAGAGGAAGGCTCTGTAGGTTTGATTCTAATCAAGTGGTAATAACCCACGGAGGATATCAGTGGAGAAGAAGATTTGACTGAGAGTAACCACAGAGAATGCACAGGGTTCAGCATGGAGGAAACAGGACATGGAATAGCAAGGGCCAGCTCTGTTATCCTCCCCTACTCAGTAGGTAAGGCTTCCCCAGTAGCTGCTGTCCCAAAAAAACACACGTTGTAATTTATTTTGACCATAGGAAACCTTCTGATATTTTTTCACATCGTTTTCTCAAAAGCAAGATAAGGAAAGGGTTTCTGATGAAACTACCACAAGGTGGATGCAGAGGCGATTGCTAAAAGCTTACTTTCTCTTTGGACAGCTGTCAAGGGCTCTGCTGTTCTTTAAAAAGTACAGGAATTAAATTGCAGGAAAGGAGGCTGAAATTTCAGTAAAGTATGTGGCAGTAAGTATTGTGAAGCACCAGAAGAGTTTACATAGAGATAGGGAGTGTTGTTTACTGTTAAAAGACCCTAAGATTTGTGTAGAGAAACATATCAAAAATTATTTGGGTAAGGGTAATGCCACTGTGGTTTACCAGAAGCGACAGAATGAGCACTTGAGGGGTTTTCCAAGCCTATAGTTGCATGATCCACTGATTTTTCAGGGACATGCAATAGTCTGTTCTTGATGTTTTTCCCATGGTTCCCAACCATAAAATTCGGGGTTTTGTACTTGAGAGCATTTTCAACCATTCGCAACATAAATTGTTCTAAATGGTAACGTTACATTTTTGTTTTTAGGTATCCTTGGAATGTATACAAAACAGGAGCATGAGACAAAAAAATACAGAATACTAAATTGTAAACAAAGTATGCAATCGATTCTCCCATTCAGAGAGGGTTCAGAATTCATAGCCCTGTTCAATAATTCACAAATCAATTAAAATAACATTATTATTCTCTCTTTCCACTTAGCAGTAACGATATGTAAAGGTCACTTGCCACCTAGTTAGGGAAAAGGCAGCAATTAACATCAGAGTAAAACCAGAATATTCATTTTCTGTTACACAATGTATGCGTGACATGATTTTCTACTTGGATGGAGCCCTCAGCAATAGCAGGGCTGAATTTTCACCTCACAGACAAATGAGGGGAAGAATTTTTAAAATGTTGCACTGACAATAGAAATATTGTAGTTTCTTGTACAGACGCTGGGATTCAAAGATGTCAGAGGTGATTGGAAGCCTGATTGCTTTTACCTTAAATGTCAGCAAAAAGACTTTTAGGAATTGTTTTGAAATATGAAAGGAGATACATTTTTCTACTTGTAAGTGAGAATTCATGTCAGAACTGGGCTAGGAATTCAAGAATTAATGCTTTGCTTCTGGAATTGGACTTCTTAACTTTATTTATTTAATTACTTTTTTGATTTTTTAATTTTTAAAATTTAATTTCAGGTATTTTAGGTTTATCTTATTTTTTTATTATTCATTTCTTATGTATTTCTTATCTGCATTTTTACTTTATAAGTTTTTAATTTATTAGTTTCATTCTTAATGATTTTTTATTTATTTTGCTTGTATTTGGTTTTTTAATTTTATTTAACTCTTTAGATTTTTGGTTTAGATTTATTTAGTCTATTTTTTTGTTTTTTTACTTTTTATTTTTAATTTGTATGTACTTATATGTTTTCTTTCTATTATTATTTTTATTTTCTAATTTATTTTATTACTGTGTTTTGTGATTTATTTTCTTTAGTTTTTTATTTAATTTATTTTTATTCACTTTATTTTATTTTATTATTTATATTTTTTTGTTTTGGTATTTTTTTAAGTTTTTCAAATGTTATTTAATTTCTTTATTTTTCTTTTTTTTTTTTTGTTATTTTTATAATTTATTTAATTTCATTTTTTTTATTTTCATTTTGCCTCTCTGTTACTATCATTTCCCACTATTCATTCAAAGATTTTCAGCAGTTTCTGACAGGTTTATGTCAAGTATTCGGTGGCTTTTTGTAGCTCTTAAAAAGAAAAGAGAAAATGGCTGTATTTTTTTCCCAGTAATAAATTTTCTTTTCAACAAACCCCAATATTAATGTTTATGCTTTGTAAAGTTGCTAATGCTGCATAGGAAGCAAGGGATAAATTTGATCTTTGCTAAAAATACGTCATTTACGTAGTGCCACTTTCAGTCTTCCATCTTCCTGGTTTCAGTTTACTGCCACAGAATGTTTTGGAAGCTGTTAACCAATTTGTATTGATAAATTTTCCCTCAAGGATACTGAGTTCCTTCTTATTTTAAGGAAATAAGAAAAGGGAATAAAGGAAAATGTTTATTAGTATTGTCTGGAAGACCAGAGACGTGGCCCCAGCTTTATTTACTGGTGCTGAGGAATCCACATGGGCAAATTCATATAAAAGGCCACCAAAATCTTGGCTTGGTTTTCTTTTAGAAAGTCTTAGGAAGATTCCAGTCTCTATGAAACT
The DNA here is from genome assembly GCA_034509185.1 of Euphonia xanthogaster. NCBI lineage: Eukaryota > Metazoa > Chordata > Aves > Passeriformes > Fringillidae > Euphonia > Euphonia xanthogaster. The sequence goes on along the minus strand of JAYDZK010000274.1, from coordinate 13,342,992 downwards.
GCGAAATGTTGTGGTTTTTTTTCAGTCTCTGTTGTGTCCTGGGCGTAAAATATAATTTAAGCTTTTTTGCCCCCTCACTGTAAGAAAGTAAACAGAAAGAATCAGATGTTGAACAAGAGTTTTCTCAAAATCTCTGATAAGATTCCTTTCAAAAATAAACCCACAAATGCTTTCTTTGTGAACTCCATAATTTTCCAAATACGGCGTTTAGAGACACTGAACTATTTTGAAAATGTGGTGTCACATTTGTCTTTTTCTTTTCTAGTGACACGTTTAACATTTCCGTCATTCTCATGTTAGCACATGAAGTGTGAAAATTAATTTTACTTGCTAATTGTAAAGGTAATTGGTTTGGGGGTAGCAATTGTCACTCCATCAGGGAGAACAAAACCCATATTCTGTCTTCTGTGAGCCTGCAGGAAGAGGTAGCATGGATGTTTTCTGTAAATTAATTGGAAAGGACACATAAGATGAGTCTTGTGAACCCACCAGTTGAATCTGATGAAGGAGCAACATTTACTTCTAAAAATATTCCTCTTCTAGAAAGAGATTAATGACTCTACTAATGTACATTGCTGTGGCAGAAAATAACGTTAAGAGCCACAGTAGGATCTCCACAGAGGGAACAGAGTTGATAAACCAAGATCTGTCCTTCCCTTATCTACTACTGAAAGAAATCCATGTGTGAACTGTGAGGAACAGTGAATGCATCAAGAATAGTGTCAAGTTCTTCTGCGATCACTGCCTAACACATCATACTTGGTGCATTCCTGAGATGTCAGTTCTTTTGATTAGTTCACAAAATTGGTCTCAGTTGTGCGCTGTTAACTTCTTGGAAAACGCAATGGCTTTGTGCCACTTGCTTCACCCACTGAGATGGAAAGAGCTGCCCTGTGTTTTGTATCCAGACAAATTTTCATAGCTTTCATCTTGTAAGGGTTGCAAAAATATTATCATCAGGGTCACAGGTGGGCTGAAACCATTTTCTACTACTACACCTTGATCTCTTTTGCTGTTTACTTGCTGCTTCTTCATCTCCATCTTATATTTACACTGTAAACTATGTGGGTTAAAGATCACCTTTGTATTCTGCATTTTCGCATCACCTAGCAGCAGTCCAGACCCAAAGTAGCAGTAATACAAAATGTTGTAATAAATCATTTACTGTATGTTCCCTCTTTTAAGCTGTTGGAAGGTTCATCTCTCAGTAGATTATGTGGGAGAAGATAAGATGGCAGAGATGAGAGGCAAAGAGGAGGCTCTAGGAAATGAATATAAGAACTTTTTAGATTGTTCTCTCAGAGCTCTAAACAGTGTGTAAATGACTAAAATGCAGAGGACTAATATAGCCAGTTCTTTCAGAGAGATTAACATGCAGTGATAGAGAGCTCAGACCAAATTTCACTGAAGGCACAGGGGCATCTTCCTGTTATGTTTGTTTGGCTCTAGGTCTAATCTTAGCTCCAACACAAAACACCTCAATATGCTTTGCCACTTATATTCTAGATAAGCTGAACACTTGTGTCTGGAGGTTTTATTATTTTCCTGAGCTAAAATCCTGACAAGGAGGGATCTTGTCCTCATCATAGTCCATGGTGATTTAAAAATTTAACCCACATGGGTCCATGTTTTTCCATTAGTATCTTCAAAATTCTCTGAATCTTATTTTAGCACCCAACTTTGCAAAGATATAAAGAAAGTTCCTCTCCTCACTTTGGGTTTGGTTTGGGTTTTTTTGCTTATTTTTGTTTAGTTTTGGTTTTTTGGTTTTTCATTAGTCATCTGTTTATTTCAACTTCGGCTGGTCTCAGTGGCTGTCTTACCTGCTCAGCAGTTCTGAAAAACAGCCCAGTGGCTTTCTTCTCCTTTTTCTATCTATAAAAATAAATGTTAAGTATTTGGCTATGAGTAATAACATGGTACTAAGAATAAAAGCTTTATAGGTCATTGTAAGTGCATTCATTATAAAGGCTTTGTAGAGACACTTAATTAAATTATATGTCCAAAACTAAACAGAAATAAATATCTTTCAACTAAATTTTAAAAGTATAACTGGAATACAGAACTATTTGGCTATTTTGCTACATCTAATCATGAAAAGCAGAAGAAAAATGCAGGAGGAGTTAACAAAATGATCACAAAGGAAAATAATAAAAATATGTATTAATATCTCTCTATATGTTAAATATTGCATAAAAGATAATGAACCTTGACATAAATGTGTTCAAAATAAATTTGTTTGCAGAATAATAGATTGGGCTGATTATGCATTCCTTGGTATCATTAAAACCATTTTAGATTAAATACTGGTTGATGTGTCCATGTTTTAAGGCGAAGCTTTCTGTTGAAAAAATTAATATACAGAAAATACATTACCTGGAAGGCAGTAATCAGCACTATAAATTCACCATTTCTAACCTTCCTCTTTAGATGTAAATCCTTGTTGTTTTCATGTTATTTACTACAGAAAGTATTAAAAGAATACTTACCCACCCTTATCAATGTAAGTAAAACATTACATTACTTACAGACTAAAAGCCATCATATATATCTATAAGGTTCAGAAACTCACAGGCAGGCTAATCATTTATTGGCAATCTGCCTGATTTTTTTACACAACTGATTAGAAGATTTCATCAGGGACTGACCTAGTGAAACATACTTTGAACTTTTTATAAATGCAAAAACTTTGTTGGGAGGAGCTTCACCTGAAATAGGCACAGGAAATATAAGGGGAGATGGAATTCAGAGCCATGGGGAGGGACAAAAATCACTTTGTGAGACAAGAACAGAATCCAAAAATTCCTGACTTCTCCTTCCAAAGTGCTGTCCATTAAATTAAATTAAATTAGTGTAATTGCATTATTTTAGTTCTGTGTCCAGTTCTGTGTCCAGATGCTGCCTTTTCTAAAGTGCTTGTAGCCAAAATGCAGTTTTGGAGGGCTTTTTATAGAACAAGAGGTTGTTGTTTAAAAGAAAAAAGAAAAAAAAATAGGTGCTGGTCATTAAGTAACAGGAGACATCAGAATCATCAAAAGGGCATTTTTTTCCAATCTGGTAAAATTGTACTCATCTTTTGCAAGCAGGTGAGGGTTTTTGAGTAATTGTGAAGATGTGATCTTGAAACTAAGTAGCTTTTCTGAGGTGTAGGCAAAGTGTGGTACAGTTGTCGTATAGGAAGCCACTAATGTCACTTGCAAATCTCAAGATAAATTTCAGCACGCAGAAGTTTGTTTGAGGATGTTGGGAATAATCTAATCTACTCTTTAAAATTTTATTTAGTTTTAAGAAGGGGCTTTTTTATACTTGAATTGTGTCCCTGCCACAGTCACATGCTGAGAGTGTTGCACATCACATTGGATTAAGGTCAGTTAGCAGTGTTGTAAGGACTCCTTTCCTTCCTCTGTCTCTTATTCTCTTTTAAAATGAAGCGTCATTGCAATTTCGTGATTAAAACCCTGTGTCTTGGAGCATGATGAGAGACCCTGGCTGGCTTCCAGCTGTGATTAAGGCTATGATTTTTGGCCTACAGGTTTTTGTGGAATCACAACTTCATGGACCCTTTAATCAGAACTGATTAAGAAGTGATGACTTGCTTGCTGTTTGGTACTCCATTACCTACTATGTAGAACCTATAAAAGGGAGATATTGCTTTGTCAGCAGCCGTAGGAAAATTCAACCTTTGGAAGACTTTGTGCACAAGATCCTTCAAACAGATAGGAAATTTAGAGTACTTTATCTTTCAATTATGCAATTTGAGAGGAGACTGAGTTTTAGAAAGTCCTTAGAATCATGTTGATGGGAAGGTACATAATTCCCAGACATCTTTTCGATGGAAGGACCTGAGATATTGCAAAATTCTTCAGGTGTTTGGTGTGACTAACACAACCCTTTCCAAAGTTCTGCACAGGCTAAAGATGAGGGAAGGGAGCAATGGCAACAGTTTAGAATTCACTGCTCTACAAGTAGTTTGAAGGAGCAATACAAAGAATAGAAACATGGATAAATAAGTGATGACAAAGAAATATCCAATTCATCAGTTGGTGTCTTGCATATCTGTATATTTCTGCAGCCTCTTGGATGAAACGCTATTAAAATGTTATCTGGAGTGCCCTCTTATTTATTTGGTGAGTAGATTCAGGGAGAACCTTGATAGATCAGCCAGGAAATTCATTATCCTGGAGAGTGGAGCTCACAGGTAGGGTTTCTAGTTATCAAAAGGAGAAATGATTACACTGAAATAGGAAAATAGCTCCCCATTTTTTTTAAGCTTTATTGTAGAAGCTGTCTTCTCGTTACTCAAGACTTATGAGGGTCTTCCTCTGATGCCTAGCCAGAACAGGAACATGTTCTTGCTAGGAATCAGAGGAGAACACCCTCAGAACTGTTCATGGAAACATGAACTGTTCTGTCCCTGAAAAGCATTTTGCTCCTTTTCAGTTTTGGCTTGAACACTAGGAGAGATAGGAACACTTTTGCCCATGTTAAGAGTGTGTGTGTGTGTATGAGTGCATGTGTGTATGTACAGATATATCTATGGATATATGGGTATATCTCATTGATTTTAGTCTGGCTTTCCTCTCTGAATATGTCAGTCCAGAAAACCAGGTGGAAAAGAGGCACTATTTGGTCTGTTCCTGTGGTTAAGTCAGTGACCATGGTTAGTCAAATGAACTGAGTAGAAAGATTCCCATCTGCTTTATTAGGGGTAGGCCAATGGTAATCTGATGGTGTGTCAAAAGAAACTAAGAATTATGCCCTTTTAATGGACTCTGTGCTCTTCTATTGGACAGTCATTAGAGGACAATTTTCATAATGTACACAGTCCAGGGCTATCTCATTTTGCTTTAAATGTCATACAGGCTTGGGTATGTATGCTTAATAAAGTATATTATAGCCAGGGAAGTTAATAGCCTTAATGTACTGGGCAATGTTAGTGAGTCCATGACTTAAGATCCTACAGTTCAATTAGAACAGACAATGAATCAGAAACAAACCATTTTTAACCATATAAAACTTACCAAGGAGATGAGTAGTAGTCAGCATGGATGTATCATGAACAAATCATGAACACATGATGATATATGAAAACAATGTGATAAACATAATTGTATTCTATGGCTTGTCTTGTGGATAGAGTGACAAATATGGTTTTACAGCAATAAGGTTTCTGAGTCTTGCATGATATTCTGATATTCAAAACAGAGATACACTGACTAAGTAAAATTATTCTTAGGTGGGTGGATATTACACAGTTGGGATACTATATGTAGAGAGTAGATATGATAAATCTCTACTACATGTAAAGAGTAGATGCTATATATAAAGAGTAGATATTGCTAAATCTCATCAGCTTTGTGGGATCTGCAGGGGTGAGTTCTGGGTATAGGAATCTTTGGAATTATATTTTCAGACTATGTCTAACTGAAAGATCACTCAAATATGCTGGGAGAAAAACATTTAGAAATCTTAAATGTATTTTGAAGTTTTAAATTGATTAAGTGTACCATATTAGATGACCCAATGGATTGTATAATTTCTAGAGTGTTTGTTTCCTATTATTTCCTTATAAAAGAGGAAATAACAGGAAGCACAGACAACTAATGAAGCTCAGTATTGAAATCAGTGAGAACCTTATGATGAATGTCAATATACAAAGGGTCAAAGCTAAAAGTCAACCCAAGAGCTTTGAATCAAGATTCTATATCTTCCTTGGATATTCATGTACCTTGTCTTATATTCAGCATTATTTTTATTCCTTAGACAAATTTCCATAGCTTGCTAACTCTCTTTGTCAAGAAATTTCTCATAAGAGTAGTGTTAGCTTACTTTTTGTTTATTCTGCCTCCTTAGTGGGGTTAGCTGAACACTAGAGACTGATTTCCCACAAAGGTATGTGAAGGCCACAGGATCTTTCCACAACAATATGAGACAGTAGGAAAGTAAGAGAGTTTCTGTACTGTTTTTAAACGGGTAATGTCTGGAGCAATATTTATAGGGCTTAATGCTGACATCAGAATGTTTCCAACAAATTCAGCTTTTCTCCATTGCTTTTCTATACATTTTCTATGATGTAATAAAGTGCAATTTACTTAAGGAAACTTAATCAGCCCACCTACCTATGACAGATGTTAAAACTTAAGTTAAAAAAGGCAACTAAGGGGAATGTCTTGTTTAAAAGCTGGAAATTAGCTACTTGAAGTAACTCCAATTGCATACAGAATGCAGACCATCTGTAATGGTACTAACTTTATTTTCTTAAATGCTCTTGGAAGTAAAGAGAAGTATGCAGTCTTTTATAAGTTCTTCAAAATAATTCCCGAACACTAGTGTTGTGTCTTTATTTACAGCTACCTTTACCTCAGTGTAATCCCACAGACTTCGTATGATATTAGGTGATGGCACATCATGTATTCTTCACCTTTCTCAGGGTGGATATTTTCACAGATATTCTCTTCCTTCTGCATGCACAAGACTGCTGTGATTCATCCTATTTTAGTACTGAGTGAGGATATTTTAGCTGCAAATAAATATTACTTGAACTTATTGTTCTGAAGACTAACTTGAATGAATGGATTCTATAAATTCTAGAGACTGCATGATATACCCTGATACATCTTCATGAAATTCACTTTGTTCACTGGAAGAATATCTCAGATCATTTTCAGGGCCCTGTGTCTTGTAGTTGTTACACAGTCCTTATCATGGCTTCAATACATTGGAATGAAAGGTACAAATTATTCATATGGGGAATGTAAGAAGAGTGATAGTACAAAGTCCACAAAAATTGAGCTTTGTGTGTTTGGTTTTTAATCTCATATCTCCCCTTCTGTTTTTTCTTTTTTTTTTGTTTTGTTTAATAAGCAAACTTCAGAGTCATGTATGCAACATTTGTTTTTTGCTTCTATGTGCAGTTTTATGGGTTTAAAAACAGACTCGCAGTGTAAAGATGTGTGACCACTTCCACAGAAGCCATTTTCTCTTTGTTATGGTATTATCTCCAACATTTTCAGGCACATTTCAAGTTGATAAAATGATATTCAAGTGACCATCAGATAATTATCTACAGTGGTAGGTGCAGAGCTTCCTGACTCTTGAGCACATGCAGGAAATTATTCTATGCTGTGACAGGGACTGTGTTCTAACTAAGATATTTTGAATGGATTCTCATACTTCTGTAAATTAATTTCAGTGACAGTGAAGTAAAGGATGTTTAAGTGTGACTCAATTGCTTTCTAAATGATAATCATTAACTTAGGTTACAAAAACTGGCCAGAAAATGTTAATTTATTTCTACCTGCAGACATTCAGCCTGAAAAGTTCATCTGCTGCATTGAGGTAAAGATAAAATAAATAAGAGATTGACAGAAATGTTCAAGAACTTCAAGAAATGTCTAATTTTAAAACCACACAAGGGATGCAAAAGAACTTCCCAAATGCATAAGGACCAGATTTACCACAGGCCAAGAGAGTACAGTACATTTTCAAAGTTTAGCAGAGTATCAAAAAGTCTGAGGCTACATCTGAGTAACTGAATGACTTCTTTGCATTGCTTTTTTTGCAAAATTTTTGGTTAAATGAGTTAGTATTTAAAAATTTTCTAGAACTTTTGTTAAAACTAATTTGTCCTCTAAAGAGGTTACACAGCAGTTGGACTCTAACAATTGCAAAAATAAGGTTCTTCTCTCTTGTGAGATTCCTGAGCTTAAGTATGATTTTTAAGCACTCCCTAAAATGACCTAAAAGTAATGGGGAATGTAAAGTGGTGTCTATATTTAAAAATGGCTCCAGGAAATTACCAACAAGTAAATGTGACTCTAATTCTGTATTAAGTGTTGATAATGTAGAAAATGAGAAAATTGTTAGAGATGTGGATTAACATATTAAAAGTGATAAAGAAGTTATTCAAAACTCCTACATTGTAAAGAGGAATGCGGAAGAGGTGAAGAAGAGAGTACTCATTAGACCTGAAGAACTGGTAGATGCTCAAAAGGCAGCCAGTCAGTCATCTAGAGAAGCTTAGTTAAAACCAGCAGGTAATATTGGTAATATTCAGAGAAGCCTCTCACTCTTTGAGAACATAATGATGAGTACATTTCAAGTCACTTTGGAAAGTGACCTGTCATTATCACTATTTTCAGCAAGAAAAATTGAAACATGAAAAGGGAAAGGTGCCTGACAAAGGTCACGCAGGAGGAATATGGCTACAGTACAAAACATGTCTCCCCAGCTCCCTCTCAGGGCTTGCCCTGACACTAATGGGAGTCAGAGCTTTGGCTGCCAATGGTGATGGGTGAATCAGGGTTCCCATTCCCCTCCAGTAAAAGTGTCTGAGAGGTATGTGAATGAGGGTCTGGTAATTGCACGGCTAATACTGAAAGGTTTTACACAAAGTAGAAGACAGGAAAAAGCCTTCATTATTTCAATTAGGAGAGTAGGCCATGCATAATGAATTCAGGCAGGAAAGCTGTTCCAGTCAGAGTTAGCTTAGGTTCAGAGAAGGGTGAATCAGAACTTTTTCTGAGGGCTAATTCTGAGAAGGGATGAAATATATAACACAGCATAAGTAAGGGAACTGTGCAGATGGTGAAGGACTGTTATTTATTAACTACTTGAATTGTCTTCGTTTCTTGCCAATGTCCTATTTGGAAGGGCAAAGTAGGGCTTTTTTTAATGGGGTGAGTAATGACTTAACAATCATCCTGAGAAAATTAAATTATGATTCACTAGAACTCACTGGTACTGAGGAGTATGAAAAGTGTCCATATCCCATGAGCTTTCTTCATAACTGAGGGAAATCTATTCTGACACTGGAGGGTCCTTTGATGTAGCAAATAGAAATGAAGTAACTGAAAGCAGGAGGAAAAAAAAATCAAGTAAGATCAAATAAAATGGACCACTTCTTTTTATCTTGTGGCAGTCCAAGTACCATCAGAGCAGAGGTAAGTCTTGGGGGAGTATGAAAGAATGGAAGTTATCACAAGCCTTTCTAAGAACTGTGACCTAATTTGATTGTGAATTGGTGGATTTTTATATAAGGTTTCTGACAAAACAGGGTAAGTTTCTACTGTGGCTTGAGTGTATTTTGTTTGGCTCATGCAGGAGTTCATGACTTATCTGGTATATATTCCTTGAAGCAAATGTATTTTTCAGGGTGCAGCTGTTTTCTCTAGCACACATCAGTCTTCACTGCACTGTATTAATAGTTCAACTAAAAAGTGTGGAAATATTCTAGGCAAATAAATTTTCCTCATAATGCCAGCCTTATCTTTCCATATTTTTTCCCTGTTTGGTAGTTTTTAAGCCATGCAATGCTTATAGAATAAACATGTTCAACAACAGGCTCTGAAAACTGTTAGACCCACATTTTAAAACAGGCATCCATGTCTAAATTGTCTTCTCATTCTGAAACCTTTCTTATTTAGTTAAGACTCCTGGCTTTCCTTTAACAGTCTAACACCCAGACTTTCACAAAGACATCTGAAGCTGAAAAGACGAGATGCATTAAAAATATTTAAACTCTTCTAAAATATGGAAACACTAGAGGTTTCCAAGAATCTATGTTGCTTTATAAGTGAATCATGCAAAGGAAAGACCAGAAGTTTACGGACTTGTCACAGCATTCTGTGAGGTGTTTTAAGGAAAACAAATTTTTAAAAGAGCCAGAATGAAAAAATAATGGATTTGGTAACACTGGTTAATTAAACAAATAAACAGAGCATAATTTATTACTTTCAGACTAGCAAAATAGTGGGTTTCCAGGAGGATTTTTTTATTTCTTATGTGCTCTTTCCTTCTGAGTGAGATATCTAATTAAGTGTGTGTTTAGCAAGTAGATATTTGTTCCTCAGACACCTTGTAATTTTGCCATTAATGGAAGGAACAAAGTGCCAAGTACTGCCTTTTCTACTCTCTGTGCTCTTGCTCCAGCTGTCCCTGTTTTGGCTGGGGGGGTCCTGCTAGAAAACCATCAATTCCCCGACCTCTTGTGCTCTCCTCAGCCCTGCAGCTGAGATTTGGATGCTCCTTGCTAACCCAGCCTGGGATTTATCTATTTTCCCTGACTCTGCCAGGCAACCAGGATAAGAGTTTGTCATGCTCCATCCCTCATTAGTAAATAGTTATTTATTTGCCTTGAGTCTTCACACTAATAGCTGTGGTTGTCCTCTAAGGCTTGCTGTAACCTTGCTGGAGCTTGCCAGCTCCCATCCGGTCACGCTTTAGGGACAGGGGCTGGCAATCCATCGCAGCTCGGCTGACACGAGCTGACACAGCCCCACGCTTGGCAGCACAGCAGGACAGCTGGAAACATGGCAGTGGCTTGTTGGAACCCAGGAAATTCCTCTGACTGCCCTGGAGGACTCGAGACCCTGGCAGGGGTCTCAAAGACCTTGGCACGAAGCCAAAGACACCTGCAGCTTTGATTTTAACCCATGGAAGCAATTACCAACTTTGTGCGAGGAGTTACAAGCCACGAGGGTTTGAGTGGAATGATAGTGAATTTATCACTGGGTGAAAATGTAGAATTTTGGGGTTTTTAGAATGGGAAACAAGATGGAAGAATCTGGGCTTGTCCAGTCTTTCTCCTTCTCCTTAGCCTCCATCTTCTTCCGTGATGGTGGCACTTTTGGATTGGTTTAGAGTAGAGACAAACTGTCTGACATGGGTGAAGATAACACCACCCTGAAGGCGGTCAGTGTGCCTCAACCCGACCTGCCAGACAGACCTCAGTGGGTCAGAAAAAGAATGTATTAGATAACAGAAAATAACCCTGAGAATGAGAGCCAAGGAATCCTCAGTCTTTCTTCCAGTGCTGGGCTGGGAAAAAGAGACTTTGTAACACCTCAGGGTCATCTCGACACCAGAGACCTCCTCCGTGGGTCAGACCAGCCATCTGGAAACTTCTCACTCATTGCAGACCCATATTCACCTCTTTTCCTCTCTAAGATATAAACACCCTCACTTCAAAAAGAGGAAAAAAAGAGAATAAACCCCCTGGTGCATTACAGCAATTTCTATGCTTTAGCAGTGCAGATTTCTGATTTTGGATATTTACATGAAAATTTGGTGTTACTAATCCTTTAAAAAAAAAAGATTTCTACTAAGCTAAAAGCTTAAAGGGATAAGTCAGGTGGAAAATGTGCTGAAGACAAAACAGGTGAAACATGGCTTAAGTTTCTGTCCTGTCACAGCCCTCTCATCCAGGACTGGTCACTTAGGCTAGGTTTTCAAAGATATTTGGTTGACAAGCCCTAATTTGGAAATTCCTAGTACCATTAAATAACTTTAGTCTCCAAGTAAGTTTAGTTTCCCCTTTTCTGAATTGCCTTTTTTTAGAAATTCACTGTTTTCTTCCCTCTGCATTGAAAAAAGAAAAAGGTTGGTAGTATTACAGAAATAACTTAGGAAGATGCATGGATGGAAATATCACTTTTATTCCCTATTTCAGAAAAGACTCCAGACTTGTAATGTACTGTGAAAGGCATTCTAGTAAATTGCCTTCAAAGTTCCCGTATTTTTCTAAGGGTATCATTTTGGAAGTCTGGTACTATTGTTTTGGCATCCAGCATTTACTCCGTGCCTTTCCTCACAGTGTATCATGTAGCTACCATGCCATCTGTGTTTTATCTTAATTTCAGGCATGGGAAATTCATTGAAACTTGGATTGGATGGCAGTCTGCAGTGGTGTCTTTTTTTAATGTGTGATAGGACTGTGTATAGATAGGAAAGTCTCATTCTATTACAGATAGTTTTTCTATTCTTCTTCTTCAGTTTTGGCCACCATAAACTTCAGGTTTTTAAGTATCATCCTTTCTTCCACAACACATGAAGGTCATCCAGTTCTTCCTATCTCTAATCCCCCACCAACCCTGTTTTCCCTCATTTTTACTACCTCTCATATGCATAGTCATGACTATTACAGAAAAGAAAAAGATATATCCTGGTTGACAGCTGTGACAAATGTTCATTCATTACTTTCATGCATAATTAAATTATTTTCTTAATTGTATCCAATTAATATTTAACTTTTTTACATTCAAATTAAGACACTTGCAATAAGAGAAGTTTCTGAGAATTATGAAGGACTGAAACCATACTTCTTGTGTTTCACATTGAAATTAAAAGGGAAAGTTCAGGCAGTATACCTGAAACAAAACCAAGGAGAATCCATGAGGAAAATATCTTTTGGTATTCAAAGTGCACTTAGAGCCAAGTCCTACCATTTTTAAATTTATGCATAGATAGATGCCTCGATGAAGCTACTGATAAGAGGAGTATAAATCATACCTAATAACTGAATGCATCTAAAATTTGGGGTCACATCTGTCTGCCTTGCTACATCTGGCAGAGTGTAATAATTAGGTTTTCTCATGAAGATGAGAATTACAAAAAATGAGATTTCAGATCCATTTTTAATTGATGTAAATAACAACTCTGCTGAAGCCAGTTGAACCCTGCTGTTAGCTGCCTGCAGGGAATCTGTCCTTCCATTCCCAGGTCAGATTTGACAAGAGTTGAGTGACCCACAGTTGTTTTTGCTTTGACATTCTCCAAAACATTTGTTATAATTTTGTCTTAGTGGGAAGGTTTCTTCACTCTGTTTTGATTTCAAACATTTTCTAACAAAAAGTAGTTGAAGTAGAAAGAAAGTTTAAGCACATTTGTTTACATGTTTAATTAAATGTTTCACTAACAGCATCAGAATTATTTTGTTTTGGTCTAAAACATTTCCCTAAAATTAGCACTGTCTAATTCTGTTCAAAGGCACAAAATGCCTGTCTACATCTAATATATTTATAGAGCATGAGAGAGTATGTTTTCAACTAATAAAGAGAAAGTTTCTTCACTTTGGGTAAGTAAAATATTGGAGAAGAAGCAATTAATATGTATTTTTATGGCTTTTTGCACTTAGTTGCATTTCATCTTGCATACAAACTTAAATGCAGCATAGCTGCTGTTTGTCCCTTCCCTTTCCACACCCTGTGAGACGGTTTCAGGTGACCTAATGCTGTGTGCAGAAAGCAGCTACAGTAGATTGAACAGGAGGAGGATTTTGCCCTCATTAATTTGCTTTTCAAGAATGGTGTCCAGGGTGAAGGATGAGTGTTTACTATGTGTAGGCAAGAAGGTCAAGAAAAGGTTTCTGTTTGTGTTCATAGAATCAATCCCAGAAATACTTTTGTACAAATCTGTCGTGCCAAATCCAGCTCTATAATGCTAGGATTGATCAGAGAAAAGAAAGGAAAAAAAAAAAAAACCAACAAAACAGCAAACCCACCCAATGGGAACTGAATTTGCAATGTTATCAAATGGGAAGGAATGCCTTCTTGACCCCAAGTTTATGTCCTGAAGAATAAAACCTGATAGAAGCTGTCAGTTTTATCTTAAGCTGCAGAGCTGTAAGGATTATTTCAGCTGAGGATCTTAATGTTGGTCTCTGCCTTCACACAAGAAATGACACTTATGTAAGGAGATAGCAAGAGCTTTAAGAATTAAAATGAACTTAAACCGCAGGCTCTGTAGGGTAGGGATGCGCTTTCTGTCTGGATTCACACACACACTAATACATTTTCCAGTTCTTCTGTAACTTCCACCAGAAACCAAGTGAAAACTCAAAGGCCAGATGCAGCAGCAGGGTTGTCTTTGCTGTATGCTGTCCCATATCTGCTGGGAGGGGGTAACAGGGAGGGATGACTGTGGCTTCAAAGTAAAATTCCCCATTTCCATTACGAGGGTTTGTGCCCTACACCCCCAATGCCTCTGCTGCCCCGAGGGGGCTGTGCTTTTTTAAAAGAACAAACTCAGGGCTTTGGCATCTGCAAAGTCAGGGGAATAATTTTGTCTAAAATGATGGCAGCAGAGTCCTTTCTTCTTACCTTAAACATGGGTAATAAACTGGGATTTTCACAAAACATGCAACTAGAGGCATAGAAAAAGGTGTGTGGCAAAGAGAAGCACAGAAATTATCTTGGATGAGGAGAAAACTTCACATCAGTTGCATGATCAGGATGGGTACTGGACAAAACTTTTTCTCTCTGCCTCTCCTTCAGCATGTCTCAGGAAGGACCAGCCAGGAAGGGGAAATCTGTAGCAAACTGTAGGTGGAGATTGATGGGTCAAGGACAGCTTAGGATAGTGTTTCCCTGTAGCTGGAGACCTAGGCTTTGGTTCTCAGTTACAGAAAAAATTTTTGAGGACACTGAAAACTATCCCAGATAAAAAGAGGGAATAAAGGGCTGTTTAAATATCTCATTTCTTGTATATTTTCCACTGGGAACTAGTAAATAACAGAGATTTCTTAGGGAAAATGGCTGAATGCCCTAGGAAAAGAAGGGAAAAAAAATTAAAAGAGAGAAAAAAGATCTCTTGGCAATCCTGGATCTGTCTAGCCAATTTTAGGTACCTGCAATAGAATTCTTTCCTAATCACCATCACTGCTGCTTGCTTGACAAGATGGAACTTTTTTTATCAATACAAAATACGAGCTTTAATAATTTTTGCAGTTTGCTATGGCTGTGAAAGTTCTTTCTGATATACTTTTAGCAGCTTTAGAGATTACTGTCTTTCCAAAACTAGGCTTTTCAAATGAAAGAAATAATTTTTGTTCAGTTTTGAGGAATGATCCATAAGATATCCAGCATAAGACATCCTACAGTGGTCTGTCATTGGGTAATACTGTTCTCATTTAAAACTTTGTAATGAAGGGTCTCACAGGCTCTAGAACATCTCTGTGGTCAGCCCATGACCTTCCAGTGTTGTCTTAGAGTACATGTGCAGATCAAACTGCAGTGCTCACAGTTCCTTATTTCTGTTATTAAACTCTTTAAAACTCAGTTCAAGGGTCTTTAGGCATCTAGGAATGTTGTCTTGCAATAAGTACACTCTTATTGGTCTAAATTTCTTAATCTTCCCTTTTAATTACAAATTGGTGGTGTTCATCCTCACAGTGTCCTCTCAAAGATTTAAATGGCATCTGTTGAGAAAGATATTTTATGATAACAAAATTAGAGCTGAGCAATAGAATTGCATTTTAAGGGGGGTTATGTAATGCAGGAATTATTTAATAATAGTTGTGGTGTAATTATTTTGACATTATGTATGCAGTTCATGTGTGATTTTTTTCTTTAAATGGGTTCAGTTTGTATGGAATATTAAAGCAATGACCTGTCATGCACTACAAGAAATAACATGGCTAGACACATAGTGAAGCAGAGTATTTAATAAACACTCCCTGGAATATTTTTTAATAGTCCAATATTTAAAAAGATTCGTTAGAAGAATACTCAGAAGTTATGAATTGTAAGCAAAGATATTTATTAAGCTGTTGACACCTTAGATGCAAAAATTCCTATTGTCTGCAAATCCTAGAATAGCAGCAGAAGTTTGCTGATGCTGTAGTATCTAAATGGTATCTTAGAAAGTTATAAGGATTTTAGAAACACTTCAGTGTCATAATAAGAAAATGCAGGAGAGAAATACATATTATAGATTGAAAAAATCACCCTGTTTGTACATTTTAGGCAAGCCAGTCTATATGTCATTTATGGATAAATCAGAAAAATATATTTCATCTTTACTCTTTTTCCCCTGTTGAAAAAACCTCCAGAGCAAACTGCACAAATAGGGGCCCCTAAAAACCAAAGTTACGTATATAAAGGGGTTGGATTCTTTCTCACCAGGATAAAGTTTGCTCATAGAACTGAGTTAAAATAAGAAATTTATGGGAATTACAAATAAATGAAGAAGCATTTAAAATTCTGTCTTATCTGTAATTAATCATGTAATATCAGAACAAAGACCAGATTTTTTCATAGTTCCCAGCTCTCTCTTTCATGAAAAACAAAGTATTTCCTGGGTTCACTGGTTCAAATACCTGCCAGTTTATAATTATATTTTTCTCCTTCCATCCCCTCATGCAAAATCATTTCAGCAACTTTGGCCTGTCTTTATCAAACTTTCTTGAGAGATTTTGTTTCTGTTCTTTATTTTCACTAGCTGTGCAGTAGAACTGCTGCACTAATCTGGGTTTCATGTTTTGGGTTTGTAGTCATCCAAACTCTGTCATATGCTACCTAAAGAAGCCCTGGAGCTGCTGCTGGACAGACATAGGAATGCAGTTTGGTATCCATGTGTGTCTGAGTAGAGGCATGATAGGAATCCTGCCTCCTCCTGGACTTGCAGTGAAAATGGAGAAGGAGAGATGAAGCAGGACAGAATCACCACCTGTGGATCCTGTGGCATCTCATTTGTCCTTCTTCACCCTGGGCTTCCGGCTGGTGGCGGTCCCAGAGTCTTCTGGGCTGCCGCCTTTGCGCAGTCCAAATTCTGGGGATCCACAGGGTGGTCACAGGGGCCATTCCCATAACTTGGGGTGATGTGTATGAGAGTTGCTTCCTTTCCCACAGTTTGCCACAGTGGAAGTTTTTGTCTGGATGTGTTATCCTGAATGCGCTAACCCAATTTTACCTCTGCTAGGACTGGAATTATTGCCTTCCTGTTGCAAATTCCTCCCTTCTGTGCTTATCTGAATTATCCCTGTGGTTGCTTATCATCTTATGGCAAGTTCCTCTTGTGGCCTTGAGAAAGGCAACAGTGTTCTTTAAATCCTTTCAAACAGCCATTCTTGGAAGTTTTTGTTACATGTGGCAAATAAAATATAAGGAAACTTCTTTCACATTTCAGGGAGGGCAAAATAAGATGAATGAAATGATTTCTAGACTAAGCATATTGTATGCACATGTTAGCTACCACAGCTTGCTTAGTGCCAGGACATCAAATCACATCACCTAACTTCATTCCAGTTCTGGTATTAGAGGTCTTTGTTAAAAGACAACAGTCTTTTCAGCTTTTGCAACATGAGAGTATTTTTATCAAACACTTTGTGAATATTCAGGCATATGAATGAGACTGCGAATGGAGCAGGGTATGTGTTATTAGTGGAACCATATGTACAGAAAAAAATTCTTAAGAATGCTCCAACACTGTAGAAGAGAGCTAGAAATTAGGACCTGGTTAGCAGTCTTAGCTAAACAGGGTATGTCATATTTTGCATTATGTGCCCTTATTTTATCGACGTGAAATGTACTGTCTGGCATATCACCTCAGAGAGCTTCCTCAGCTGATGCAGAAACTGACTGTGACAGCTGTTTTTATTGCAAATCTCCCCTCCAGTGTCCTCTCTGCTGTAAAACTGGGAAACAAATGAGAGAACTTGATGAATAGTAGATTCAGTTTATTGGCAGTTACATTTATTTTTCTATCTTTATATAAACATGAAGTATCAATATATCAATCTTTATGTATGTGACTGTAACCATATTTTTCCAGCCTGTGCACAGTGCTTGTATTCTAGGCTCATAAGGTGTGTGGGAAAAGGTCCTCTGAGTGTTTGAATAACTCTTAGCACAATAGAGCTTAAAGGATGATTTGTGCCTTTGGGCACTGCAGCTGTGTAAGCACAGAACATCTGAAATATATTCTGGAATATGGAACTGAAAATTAAATGGGAAGTGCTCATTATGTTGCATGTGTTCTGATCAGCCTAATTTGTAAGTACCGAAGTGGTTTGTCTTCAGAGGGACATTAGGTAATATCTGGATGAACCCAAAGCAGCTTTGGCTCAGATTTACAATGTTATTCAGGCACCTCCCTTGCACTGATTTCCAAAGGTAATGGGGATAGATTGACTAGACTCTAGTGACCACCACCATTTATTCTTTTTACTGAGGGGATGCTTTGGAGCAGATAGGTTGCACAAATGGTGATCAGTCTTAGACAAGTGACCAACACTGTGACAATAAGCCTAGGGAAACAGAGATGGCTCTAATCACAAACAGATTCCAAAACTGACTCTTTTGGCCTATTGAAATGTGTGCTTGGACATTGATTGCAGACTTAAGCACTGGGAGACCACTGACACTCTTCTTAATTCAACTCAAATCATAAGATTTAGATCTTAATATAAGATCTATGTATGTTCTTGAGTGGATAGAACAGGATAGGGGTGGGTAAAGGGCAATGCTGGGCCTAAACTGGTAGCTGAGTGGGGTACACGTGCCCCAAGTAAAGGCAAGCCTGGAATGTAGACTGTAGCAGGACACTGGTGCTTATTGGAGACATTTTCAATAGCCTAGTTTAAACATGGAACTGAACTGCCTCTATAAACCTAAGTACATCATTCAGCATGTGGGTCTTCTGCATATCTTTTGAATGCTGAAGACATCTTTGCATGCTATAAATAATTATTGATATTTCACATAAGACACACTAACCATACTCCAGGACTTAGGTGTTATTGATTTAGCCATTACTTTTCACATTTCTTCTTCACCCTTAGAAGATTTGCTGTTCACTGCATTTTATAATTATTGCACTCTGGAATTTTAAATGCTCCCAGAAACTTCCCTGCCTTTCAGCTAATAAAACAACAGACTAGTGCATTAGATACGGTATTTGCTTTTGTTTTTAACCTCAGGTTTCTGTCTTATTTTTATCATATCTGGGTATACAACAAAGTGAATCCTAATATATAGATACAATCTCACTGGCCATAAGTCTCTAGAAAGGAAGATTCCATCTTGACCAGAACCTTGTGTTAGGTTCTATTTTACAATACTGACCTGAGAAGCTGCAAAGAAATAATGTAGCATCAACTATCATAAAAGAAATCACCACCTTCCTCTTGTCATTGTCCCACATACTTTGAATTCAGTATTGTCTCTTTACCAAGGAACATGCCCTACCTGCAGTTGCACACACCACACCACTGAGTGTCCAAGAAAGTGAAATTGCAAGCACTTAATAGAAGCATCACCTCCAATCATTGAAAAATAACAAGCTTTTAGTAGTGTTTATGAAGAACAGGTAGGAGTTCTTCACCTGATAAGCAGGTATGTATTTTCACACGTGCAATGTAACTATGTATGGGTTTCTCAATATAAGGACAATATACCTGTTCTTACTGCAAAGATGAAGAAAGTGAATGTTAAATTGCTACTTTTTCATTGTGGTCTACAGATCCATTTTATTATCCTACTTCAACAGATTATTTTCACGCTCACCCCATTTTTTTTATTTCTATAAAATGGGAATACTCATATTTACCAGCATATGGTGCGGAGATACATGTAGTCAGTACAAAATCCCCTAGAAGTAACATAGTAGGACAGGATATGAGACATGTAGATATTCATTTGTGCTTCTTGGTTGTGCATGGGTCAGTGTTTTGAACACTAGTCTGTGCTCACACGTGGCAAGGATGTAGAGTGAAAAAGCAAATGATGGAATTGGACAGCTGTGTGACCTTTTTTCCTTCTCTGTGCTTTAATTCCTCTGCCTTTCACAAGGAATACTGGCATTTTCCTCAAACTTTAAGTGAATTTTGAGGTCTTAGAAGAAAGGAGGAGTGCTACAAAAACGCCACACTGGGTAAAAGGGATAGCTTGGAGCTAATCTTGAGGACATTTGAAGTCAGCTTTCTTCATGTTCTTTTAATGAATAAGAACACTGGTTCATTTCGGAGCCATAAATTGTCATAGAACTCATGGGTTTTACCAGTCCATATTTGTGACTCCATAAAATACTATATCTAATATACTATATATCTTGTATAACAAGAAATAGTTGATAGGCAGACAATAGAATTGTTCCAATGTTTCATTTTCTCCCAGTTTTCTCTTTTACTCTTTGTGTTTGGTTTTGAGCAATTTTTGGGACCTCTGATTTGACACAGGCAGAAAAAAATAATTGGACTTTTTTCCCACTAGTCTCGAAGACAGGGTCCAAGTGCTTCATGGAAACATAAAATTATCAATATCATTTAACAATAAACATTTTACTCCCTTTCTCCCTATCTTCACTGTGGTACTCCAGAGGATCTTGGCATCTGAAAAGTGCTCAGTGCTAAGTTAACTGGGTCACCCTGTGACTGCACAGATGTTACCTTTTAATGGCTTCCATGGCTTCTGGCATTTGCTGCTTTAGCAGGTTGGTAGGAGGAGGGTAGGAAAATCATATGCAGTAATTATATAGCTTATTTGCATGAATAGTGTCTTTTTAAACAAAAACACAATTTGGTGTCTTTTCCTTTGAAAAAATATTAACAAATTACTTGCAAGCCAACAACCATCAAGTATCTTTCAGTTCCCATAACCAGTAAGCTGAACTTTTTTTCCCCCAGGTTTCTGGCACAAACATTAGAAATTCCTGGAAAAATATGGCTACTACTCGATTTTTAATATGAAATGCTTTTAACAAGCAGATCTAATTACTGTTAATATCTTCTTCTTCATGAGGAGAAGTGGAGGGCCAGGCACTGATCTCTGCTCTCTGTTGATCACCTATAGGACACAAGGGAACAGCCTGAAATTGTGTTAGAGGAAGTTTGGGCTGGATATTAGGAAAGGTTCTTCACCCAGAGGGTGGCTGAGCAGCAGAACAGTCTCCCCAGGGAAGTGGTCACAGCACCAAGCCTGACAGAGTTCAAGCAGCATTTGGACAACGCTGTCTGGCACGTGGTGTCACTCTTGGGGTGTCCTTTGCAGGGCCAGGAGTTGGATTCAATGATCCTTGTGGGTCCCTGCCAGCTGAGAGATTCTATGATTTTTAAATATGTTTCACAAGCAGGGTGAATAGGCATGTCCACACTAAAATCAGAGGAACTGTGATGGCTGTCAGCAGCCAAAAATTTGCCTTGGAAAACATGAGCACAACGTATTTAAGCAAGTTAATTTTTTGGCTTATTTTTTTCCCTCCACTGATATAATCTCTTCTCAGAGTCCATTTATTCAAGGTGGGATCAGCAGATAATTCCTCCTGAGCTGCTAAGATAACTTTATGTTATACAACTCATGTTAGTGGTGTTATTTTAATAACCTAATGATTAGTCCATTCCACTCTTAATCTGCTCCATATGCAACAGGTTTGTCTACTTTGACTTTTAGCAACATAATTTGAATTTCAGTCTCCAAATTTTAGTTTCAGTTATTGCTAATCAATATCAGTTTTAATAATTCCTGTTTCTAAAGAGTTTCATAATCATGTGTTCTGTCTTTATTTGATGTCCATTTTCCATGTTTATAAGTATCTAAATAATTACATTTTGTACACAATATATAATGTAACAACAAATGCATATACCGGCCCATTTATTTTGATAATTACCTACATTTCCCAAGCTGAACTGTTCAGTTACTCTTATTTTTGTAACACAGGAGATCTGAGGAAGAGATGAGATATGAATATGAACCAACATTTTTCAGTGTAGATTCATAACTATGAAAGAATCTTTTTCAAAGAATAGTATAAGAAAAATACTTGGAAATCTAAGCACATCTACATAAAACTATGAGGAAGAATACTTTTTCACCTTCCAGGAAAAACAGGTTGCAAGAGCTTTCTTAGTGTCCCCTAAACATCACAAATGTGTTTTCCTGGTTTGAGAGCAAGAAGCATGAGATAAGACAAATGTGTAATTACTTCTTGACCCACTCTTCTGGGTTATACATTTTCATGAGGTGCCATGATTCATTATTTGCCTTGATATGTACAGAAGGATGGGGCTGCTTAGTTGATATTCATTTATTCAACAGTCTGTAATCTATATTTAATAGAGTACCAGACTGTGGCATAATAAACCGTTTAAAAAGATAGCTGCTGCTTACACAGGGGTTATTGCTTGCATAACCTGTACTTACTTTTCATTACAAAACTAAAAGAGCAAAGCATAATTCACACAAGAAAATGAAGTTAACATTTAATGGCTTGAAAAATGATAGTGTACCATAATGCTGTGCAGCACTCTGAACACTTATAAAACAAAACAAGGGAGCAAAAAAAAAAAATAAATACAAATAAAAAGGCATTAACTGTGCACTGTGAAATATGGGCATCAAAGCAAAACAATGCATTCTAGTTTGCCACCTGCTTAGCAGGACCACTCAAAGATTGATAATTAATCTGAAACAAGTTACTGAGCACATAAAAGGACCTACAGTGGCACAAATGCTCAAATATATTTTGTTGCATTTTTTTCTTACATTTGTTACATTTCTGTTCCTTTTATTTTCCTCCTTGGAAATAGAAGTCTTCACATCATATATAAAGTGCTGTTTGCTCTGCATATAGCCATGGAAGCTATTGACAATCATGGTTGCCTCTAGAAAGACATCTTACTGTAGGTCAGATACCATCCAGATTTGTTGAGATGAAAAGTCTGATATTGCAACTGAGACCAGAATGAGGGAGATGTGCCCTAGTAACCACAGTCTTTGAGGAGAACTTCAAGGCAGTTGTTGGGATGATGGTATTAAGCTCCAAATTTTGGGTCACTTACAAGTCTAACATCTTTGACTATTTCTGTAATAATAGGGTTTCCAGGTCATCTCTAGCTGGACTTCTCAATGAGTTTAGCTCCTAAAAACCAATGCTGGTTCAGTCAGCATCTGTAGTCCTGCAGAATTCTGAAGTTCCTCAGACTGAGAAACATGACTTTTGTTCTTGGTGAAAACTTGACTGGAACATGTTCTTGCATGCACAGGAAGTTATTGAGTGCCAGCAGCAGCAGCGTGTGGGTTCAGCAAGTTCAGCTATTCCTCCTTTGGGAAGTCATGGAGTCCCCAGACCATCCTCGGAGACACGACGGGAGGGACTTAAAAACCAAATCAACAGATGGAAATGTCATTAGAAAAGCCCATCTGTGGCCATCTCCTGCTGGCATAGGAAGGTGAGTTCACCTACAGTGATTTGAAGGGAAATTTTCACCTTCCAGGCAGCAGAAAATTGTTTCCTGTTAAGTGCAGTGAGTGCTGTTTTAGACAAAAAACACCCACATAGTCTTCTTAGATTAATGTCAAGAGAGGAAAAAAAGCCAGTTAAAACAAATAAATAAAGAAAAGTTAAAATAAATAAAGAAAGAAAATACTCTCAAGGGTGTTAGAAATATAATTAAATTCGTGGCTAAAGGATTTCAAGTGCCAATTAGGGGTCATTGTAGGGTTGAAGAAATTGGAGAAGTTTTTTTTATAATCTTTACATTTAAGAAGGTTTTTCTGCTTGTAATGCTATCACATTGTATAATTCAGTGAGTAAACGTGATATACATAGAAAATTAATGATCATGCCTTGTTGCCTTTTCAAACTCCCTTTTTCTCTGTACGTTTGCTGAAGAACTTTTCTATTTTAGTGTCTTTGCTTGCTCTCTTCTGGGACTTGCATAAACACCACAGAAAGCTGACACCTGGGAATCCTTGCAGTTGCCTTAAGGGCAATTAGCTATAAAAAATAGGGCTAAAAGCTAATTGCTCTGGTTTAGTTCTCAAAGTGCAGGTGGAGTTTGTTGAGAAATGAAAGTTGAAGGGGAGAAAGGCCAGTTAAAAATTTCTCTCTTGATTTTAACTGGAGCTTTTAGGACTGAAAACTTTTGCTGGTTCAGCAGTAAATTTCATGTTCTAGTGTCTGCTGGGATGAGGTCCTGAGTTTTCACTTTTTTGTTTACATTCTTGGGGATATTTTGTGCTTTTCCTTCCCTTTTTGGGGAGCTGACAGAGGATGAAAGGGAAAACAGCACCAAAAAATGTGATGGGACTGGAAAGAAGAAAAGGTGTTGACTGTCAATGTTTCTAGAGCTTGTGTGGCTGCAAAGTGTGCTGGGATTTAAGTTGGGTGTATGATGACAACTGGTGGAACCAGCAAAAGGAATTTGTGATGTTCTTCAGTTAGCTTGATAACTAAAGAAAACACACTGTCTTCCCAGGTACTTTTTACATTAGATATGTAGTAAAAAATGGATGCTTAGGAAAGATTTGAAGCTGGTTGTATTTATTTGTGTTTGGGCGTAGGAGGAATGCAATGGAAAATTATAAAATAGCTGCTGTATTCTGAACAGTCAACTCACTGGAACTAGGAAAGGAAACGCCTTCCCACCTCAAAATCTCGGAGTCCTCAAATAATTTTCCTGTCATGACTAAAGATTTTTAAAATATTCAGTTTGCAACAAACACACAAAATGTTTGTTTCAGTGTCTCTAAAACATCCTCTTTCTACCACTTTATGGGGTTTTTTTTGACTCTACTGTTTGAAAGCAAAAATGGGACAAAAGCTTTTCTTCTGTTCATTTTGAAATGTCAAGAAATGTTGTATGAATAATGAGTGACGGAAGGAAATCATAAAGTCTGGATTCAGAAATCTGCCTAAATTACCCAGTTCTACAAATAGCACTGATAATGCAACATATCTTCAAAAAGCTCCCAGCTGGCTCTATTTCCATGAATTAGACCAAGATTTACTGACAATCATTTATTGACAATGTTGAACAAACTGTAGTTTGCTCCCTCATACTTCAAAAAGATGTCTTGGTGTAAAGCGTGTATCCCAGAAATGGCAGGGTGCCCATGTTTTCCATCTCCCTCTCCACCAAGGGGATGAGTTGTGTTTTGTTCCCTGGTATTTATCCAGCTGAAGAAGATCAGCCAAAAAGAGCCCATCCCATGCACCTGTTTCTGTGCTTTTGTTTCTTTCTGATTAAGAGAAGTTATTTGACCTTTCCTGCTACCATGTCCTTTGAGATTGATATGAGATAGTGCTCAGCAGTTTGGACAGGAGGGGAAAATTAAGAAGGGATGAGACCAGGCATGTTCTCATGACCTGACCAGATCTGTTACATGTCCTTTGCTAAGACTGAGGCAATCTAGTTGTCAGAGACCCTACTTTACATTTGCTAAATCTATATCCTTGCTGTAATGAAAGATAAAACAGAGTTTAGCAGTAAGGCTATGTAAGAATGGTTAATAATTTGGGAGGTTTGGACCCAGATACAGCAAATTGATTTGATGAGTGTCTGCAAACCTCCTCCTACTGAAAAATGGAGAGAGGACAGGTCTTGATGTGCCCTGGAGAAGGACACTGAAACAGGTAGATGTATGACTTGCTAGAGAAAGTAGAAATTTATGGATTTGTGAAATGTGCTGTGGAAGGATATGGTATTAATTTTGTATGTTCGAATGCAAATGTGAAAGAGTATAATTGAGGCAAGGTTGTCACACTGCTTGAAGGGAAATCCAGAAGTACTTCATCCAGCTTTCAGAGATCACTGTTGAGACTAGTAAATTGCTGGTTCCAACCTCTCCAGAACAGTCAAGTGGAATTCAAAGGTGAGATATTGTTTTATCTTCAGTTTAATGTAAAAGAACACCCACCTTCTTCTATTCATTAGCATTTTCATATTTTCAAGCAAATCAAGATTACTTTGATATGTGTGGGCAAGAAAACTCCAAACTGAAATATGTTTTAGGCTGGCAGTTAGAGCATGCATTCCGGGAGAGGGGTTCAAACCCAAGCAGGGGAAGGGCAAGTTAGAGTGTAGGGCTCCCCTGCTGCACACAGCAGCTGTAGCCCCAAGGTAATGGCTGGAGAGGCACCACCACTGTCTCCTCTCTCTTGCACACCCAAGCAGTTACCTAGGAACTGTGTTGGTTCCCAAAGGCCAGTTAGCTGAATAAAAGTGAAGATAGCAGCTTATGTTTTAGTTATAGGTTTAACTCCATGGTTCCTCATCTTAAATACTCTGTTAGTTCCTGGCAATGCTAAAAATGGGCACAGAAATCATCAGAGACATTTAAAATGTATGAAGATGAGTGCCTCAAGGATCAAAAGTGGCAGAATTTTCATAGGTCTCCCTTTAAGATTGGGTTGTTTTGCTGGTTTTTCATGTATTTGAGTGTATTTTCTTGCTAAGTGCACTTTTCTAAGATAAAGCTGAATAAAGCTGGCAAAATCAGCTCCTCGTGTTCAGCACTAGGAAAGACCAATTGCCTGCAGAGGCAGCCAGCTGCAGCAGGGAGGGACCAAGGTTTCCTGGCTTGCTGGGCTGATCCTGAAGCCTTTGATGACAAGGTCTGTCTGCTGCTCCAGGAGCAGGTGGGGACTGAAAATGAACCAAAGAAACAAGTAGCAGGGGAAAAGATATCAGGGCATGGAAAGGAAATTCTTGCTACTTTGAAAACACCATTTCACTAAATAATTGAGTTCCCTCTCCACATGCATGCTTGTTCCATATGCTCAAAGTTTAAGCTAAGTATTTTCTTTTTATTACTTCTCTGTTATCAGTACAAACATGTTATTTTGGGCTTATTGCTAACTGTGTATCTGTCTTCAGTTTTTATGCTTTGTAATTCCCAGGGAAATCAGTTCTGGATACCTTGCACTGAAAAACTGTGCTCACTCTGCAGGCCAGAGGAGTTTTAAAACTGCAGGCAATGATGGTAATCCTTTATGTAGTTACACTGGTGTAAAGCCTGAGTAATTTTAATGTAGCAAAGAGAAGCATTAGGGTTGCTATTCTCAGGAGGATGCTCACTAATTATTTCTAGATAAGGTGGTGGGAATAATCAGTGCTAGATATTGGAATGAGCATTCAATGTAATTTGTGTCTTTGTGTCCACATAATAATACCAACATCTACTTCTGTTCAACTTCTATTGTCACTTTTCTTTTTTCCTTTTAAATTGAGAAGGTACAAGAAAGCTTACTAAAAATACACGAAGTGAACTGTACATGGATCTTTTTGAACACTGCAGATCTGTCTCAGGCAGTGAGGTTTATACTATGAATGGAATTGTGTGGCAGACCCCACTGGCAGTTGGGTCACTGTGTAGAGGGGATGTTGCTGGGTTTGAACTGAACTTGTGGCACTGAGTGCTTGGATAGAGGTTACAGAGAACAGGCTGAC
Source organism: Euphonia xanthogaster (assembly GCA_034509185.1). Taxonomy (NCBI): domain Eukaryota; kingdom Metazoa; phylum Chordata; class Aves; order Passeriformes; family Fringillidae; genus Euphonia; species Euphonia xanthogaster. The sequence continues at coordinate 13,316,267 of JAYDZK010000274.1, read as the reverse complement.
CCACCCACTGCTCTTCAGGGCAAATAGGGAAAGAGATGCAGTTTGGGCTGATGGAGAGGGGCTTGGTTTCCCATGTTGATCTAAAACTGTGTCTTAGTTCTGATCAGTTAAGAATGATTCCTAAAACATTAAAAATCAAAGTTCTGCTCCAAATGAAACCACTGTGTTTCCAGGTTGGTTCCCTTTCCACAGGGAGCCTAGTGAAGTACAGGACATTTCACCTTTCCTTGGAGCATAGCGTATTGAGATCATTTTCGCCTGGAGGTATCAGGAATATATTTCTCATGACATGCACAGAAGGATATGGAGATTAAAGTTGTCCTAAGTGTAAACATCTTATTCTGAGTAGTCTTCTGAAATCATTAGGATTTTTTTACATTTTTCTTGTAGTTTGAGGAAATTCCTGAAATCCTATTCTCTTCCTGGAAGCTGTTGACTCCCAAAAGCACCTTGAAAACTAACATCTTTTTTAGAATAATTTTAGAATAAAAAATTTTAGCCAATCATTTGTCAGCTGTAGGACCCTACCCTGCAGGGTGCCTATTTTGTGCTTTTTCCTTTATAAGTCTGGTTTTCAGTACAGATTTGGGCTTTGTCAACCCAACCCCAATACACTTTTTCAGCTGGCATTATAATGCACCTTTAGAGATAGCCAGGTGCTGACACTGAGGAACACTCTGATATTAGAGCTGTTTTGTTGTTACAACAGTAGTGACCTCATGGCACTTCACCTGTAATTTCTTTTACGGAATCCCTGGTACCTTCAAGTTCAAGCATTGTGTAATTTTATCAGGCCTTCAGGTGATGCTCCCACTCAGCCATCAGGGATCACCTGGAGACCTTCCCTTTCATTCCCTGCAGTCACCATGAGATGGCAGTTGTCACTTGCTGGACTTGTTTCATTCCATTTGAACCACAACGACTCAAAGCTTATTGATCCTTGGAGACACTGAGCTTTCCAGCTCCGCTGTTCGCTGTTCGCAGCATGCAAGTGTGAAACTTTACAAGTGACTTTTAAAGGCAGCCAAGGAATGTGTGAGACAGATTGTTAGGGGAAAAAAAAGCAAACCAAAAACAAAACAACAACTCAACATTATTTAATTTGATGGTGCAGAGCTTTATGCCAAAATAAGGCATGTGTTTGCTGTTAGCAATCAAAGAGGTTTAGCAATGAAAAGTGACATTTTGTTTATGGGATTTTACAAGCAGGGGCTCCCTAGGGAAATTAATTTGGCCCTCTGGAATGCTGCCCTCCTCCATGTCACTATCCCTGCAGTCCCAGCATTTTTTTTACCACCAAGCTTTATATTAGTTTTTGGGTAGATAGAACCCAGAGGGAGGGATGTGGGTGCAGTAGGTAGCTTCCCTAACTCCACATTGCATTGTAAACCCATGGCAGGTCTCCAGCATTTTCACAGTGCTCCCTAATAAATCATCAGAGCCAGATCCTGGACTGCGGCTAATAAGCTACCATCTAGAGAGCTGGGTTTTAGTTTGTCCTTTCAATAAAATCCCAGAGCACAAACCCAAGCTTTTTAAAATAGTGGTCCCCAAACATAGCCTGGAGGCAGTCTAAATAATTTAGATCTTTCTTCATCTCTGTATTCTGTGGAAAAAAAGAGAAGCCTCGAAATTCTCAACTTATTTCTTAATAACAGATTTCTTCAATTTGTGTCTCCATTCTCTCTAGCTATATTGCCACCCCATTTTCAGCTGCACAAATTATTCTCATCTTTTCATGAACTGAATGGTCTATAATTTTTTTCAATGTGTGTTTTCAAACAGTTGCTCCCCTCCATCCCTTAGGTAGTCAAATGATATACACATATAAGTATATTGCTTCTTAGTGATTTTTTTTTCTTTTGTGGAAATCTGTAGAACCTTGTATTTATAGCTTGCAAATTTTACCATCTAATTTTTAGTGTAGCTTATTTCTTTATTTCTAAACCATGAGAGGGTACTATAGTTGTAAAACATTATCATCATCAATAATTTTAAAATAATCAGTAAAAGACACCTTGGTTGATCATATCCTGGGGGTTCAAGAAAAGGAAAGTGATAAAAACATGTAGAATTGCTGTGTTTTCAGCCATTTTCTTGCAATGCCAAGGTTTTGAACCATGGAAGTGATCTTTCACTGTCAGCTATCCTGATCTACAGGATTGATAATGGAGGATGAAATTGTATTTTCCAGTGCTTAGTTTACTCCTCTTTGAAATGAGTCCCTGAATCACCTAGGCTAGAAGGGACTGAGATGTATATATCTGGGCTCTTCTATAACAGGATATTAAGTTTCACCCTTGTAACAGACAATTTCAGAGCATAAAGTAAGAATTGGTTGAGGAAAGGCATCGAGTCCTGGCTTTGAAGAGATGACAAAGGCTCTACACTTTGCTCAAGAGTTTCTCAGTCAATCTCTTTGTCAAGCATGCATGTAGCAAATTTCTCAGTCTTGCATATGTGATTCAGTTTCCAGACTCTGGTTATGCCTTTCACCAAAAGATTAAAGGGTTCTGTATGCACCATACATCCTCTCTTTGAACGTACATATTTCAATCAAATTGTCTTTCACTCTTCTTTTCTGATTAATTAAGCAGATTGAGCTCTCTGAATCCCAAAGTCAAGCATTTTTTTCTCAGTCTTAGAAGAAATTTCTGAGAGTCACTTTATATCTTTCTGGTATAGTGCTTCTCTGCTGATTTATCCTTGCTCTTCAGCACCCTAAAAAAAAAAAAAAAAAGAGGTATTTTGCAATGCCTGGTATCTAGAAATCTAATGAGCTGTAAATGTTTGAAGCTCTAGATAAATGTAAGAGGTGGTTTAGTGACCAAACTTTTCCAGCCAGAGGCTATGAGGGAAAATCTCTCATTCTCCCTTGGAGTCCATAAAGGAAGACAATGGTAAACCAAATTCTCAAACCAGCAAAATCAGTTCTCTTAGAAGGGGAAGACTAATTTTTTTTCCCCTTTCCATTTCAAATTATGTCATAGACTTAAAAAAAAAAAAAGGACAATTTTAATGGAAAAATAGGAATCCATTCCAGAAAAACCAGGGTCTCATGGTTATCTTTCTCCAGTGAGCTACCTAGTCTCAGTGTGACAGGGTGAAATATATTTTTACAATGCTCTGTTTCTCTCTTTATGGGGCACAATCTGTCCTTCTCAATGTTCTTTGATCCACCAGTGTTTCCAATTCAGAAAAAGGTGGAAAGAGCAGTACAGAGGAGGACAAGACTGGTAGATTGGTAGCTCTAGGGCAGTACAGACTGATTACCAGTAGGAATGTTAAGGAAGGACTCTGTGCTGTACAAGAATTTTTAAGAGTCTGGATAGAAAAAAAATAAAAGTAAGTAAAGTTTTGGATGGGAAGAGTATTATCCTGTCTCCCATTAACTTTTCCTTTGCCGGAGTCTCTGCCCTGATTGGGAGTTAGCGATAGAATCATAGGCAGAAAATAGAGATGAATAAAGAACTAGGGAAGAAAAACAAAAATCCAACAAATCAAAAGATCCTCACTCTGGCAATTTTTCTAGAATATCTTTGTGAATACCTGATGAAAAAACAACAGCATAATATAGAATATCAGATTTTTTTGTCTGCTGAGAGGAGAAGGTGGATACTTTACTAAGACTTTAGCAACTTTGCAACAGTGAAGAGCATTACGTGTTTATATCTATATATGTGTGTGTGTGTATACAGGCTTTTGATATAGCTTTAATGACATTTTAGTCTTTTTCTCCCTCCTTCTCTCTTTCCATCTCTTTCCCACCTGTTTGGTTTAGCGGTTTTGTTTCACTTCCAGCAGTTATGTATTATGCATGCACAATTCAGCAAAGCTAACAAGAGTTCTGCAGCACACTATCTTTGTACATAAGTACTCCTCTTGAAAGCATAAAATCAGATTGCAATTGTTTAATAACAACTGCTTTTGTAATAACAAAAGAAATTAGACTCTCCGAGACATATTTTTATGGGGACATAAGCCCTGTAGATACTTTGTTGGTTTTTTATTAATCTCATGATTCTTTGGTTATACACAGAAAAATATTTAAAAGAATTATTTGTTTTGCCTGGAAATTGTCCTTTCCTATGTGTTCAATGCTCAGTATAAGTTCCCAGTTTGGTTAATGTTGCACTTGCTTGATTTATACTACTGAGTTTGCTTATATAGGTAGACATATTTCTGAACAACCTACAAACCAAAGTCTTAAAATACTAGAGCTTTGCTAATATTTTAATGCAATGAAAACATGCTGGTTTTAGAGAGGATATTTTTCAGAACTTGTAACAGGAATTAGACTGTTTGGATTTTTTTTGTACCTTCCAAATCTCTAATTTTGGTATACTAAATGTACTGGAAAACAATTGTTCCCTTAAATTGAAAATTTCTGGGCGTGTGTGACTGCTAATGGTGAAATAGATTTCATATGAAAATAATAAAAAGAAAATCTCAACTATGTGCATTTAGGTACCAATAAAACATTTACAGAAGAATGTTGGTGTGGGTGGTTGGTTGCTCAGAAATTCATTGACAGATGGAAAGGAGCAAAAACATTTTGCTCTTCTTCAAGGTATGCAAACCTAGTATTTGCCTCCCAGGAGGCATTTCTGACTTAGAGGACAATTCCTGGTTTTGGGGGAAAAACAGAAAAGCAAAAGAAAAATCCACTCCAACAATCTCTTCCTTCTATTTTTGATCACTGAGCTTTAAAGGTGTAATGAAATAGGAAGAGGAGCACATCTGGACAGGCAATAACAATAAAGAGTCCAAAATCTCTTACCACATTCCTGTATAAAATAGAAGCCAACCATTGAGATGTGAGAATATGAGGAGAATAATTACAATGAAAATATAATCCTTTATCTGTTAACAGTCCAACCATATAGACAAGACATAAAGACATCTACAATTTCTTGTAGTGCAATTTTTCATTTCTACTGATTTTTTTTCCTTTTTAAAACCTGAGCAACTTAGTAAAAATAAAATAATTCACTTAATATCTCCAAGTTGCAGAATCTGCACTTTAAGTTGAATTTTTTTCCTTCATTTTCTTAACTAAAACTATTTTTCATCTGAAGCCCAATTCCTACAACATCAACAAAGCAAGGAGAAAAGAAAATCCTACTTTGACAGCATGTCTGTTTCTTCATTTTGTATTTGGAACAGCTCTGATCAACAAGCAGGCTCTGACTTTGTGAGGAGCAGAGATGGGACCTGGGGTAAGGCACGCTCTATTTCTGTGCTGGCTGATGACAGCAGAGCTGGGTGAGTGACAGAGCTGGAGCCGGAGGGAGGAATCAAACACACGGCAGCAGCCGCTGCCACGGGCTCCTCGCTGCCACTGCGTGCGGGGGACTTCTAAAGCTGGAGTTCTCCAGGGATTCCTTGAACTTGTCTTTGTTTCTCCTTTTGTTGTTATTGTTGCACTTTCCCCATTTTTGACTCTCTGCTTGGCTTTTCTGTATTGCTGCTTCTTCTACTCATCCTTTCTGAGACAAATTGGGAAGCTGTGAATATCTCCTGGTCTCGTGTCTTCAGAGGATATGAATTTTTAGTCATTATTATCATCCATAATCATCATTATTTCTTTGCATTTATGTAGTGCTGAGGGTCTGGCTAATGGTCTTAGAGAATGAGGGAAAGGAAGGTCCTAGCCTAAAGGATTTTACAATCTATTTGTGAGCCAATCAACATCACAGCACAGTCTGGGAGCCGAGGGGAGCACTGGGATAATGAAGCCAGAGGAAAAGAAAGTATAATTTAGACTGTGTTTTCCTCTTAACCTGTCTGTTTATTGACTTGCCTTACCTTGCAACAAAAAACTTCTGTGAGTTTGTTTGGTCAGGTGTGAAATTGGCAGCAGAAATGTAGAAAGATAAAAAAACAAAAAGGCCAAAAAAAACCCCAGACTTCATGCACTTACATTCAACTCAGGCTGAATGAGTTGAATGTAAGTGCATGAAGTCAGG
>JAYDZK010000274.1:13299071-13310198 GCA_034509185.1 Euphonia xanthogaster | reverse complement strand
CCACAAGCACTTTTTTTATAAGGTATTCCCTTTTGAATTTGGAAATTTAGGAAAGCAGAAGTTACCAGTCCAGTGTGAAAGTCAGCCCATCTCAGCCAGTACCATGTCTTAGACCACTTGGTTTAGAGATGAGGACCTCTAATTACAGATTTGTAGTTATCTCTCCTAAGAATAGGTCTGGTCTCTAACAGCTTCAGACACACAGGTCATTGCAAACTTTTAAATTGCAAAACATGTACTTTTTCATGGTACCCATCCATACCCTCTCTCTTCTGAAACAAATGACTCTAGGAAAGGGAATTAAACCGCTTAGAAAGGCTATCATTTTCTTGGCTGATAGCCCCAGGATAGTGTCAGCAGACATGCTGCTGGCACATGTAATCCATTTAAAGCGAGGGTAACAAAATTTTTGCAAATGAATGAGTCACTGGAATAAATGCAGGCATCCAGGAAGGTAAAATAGATGGAATGGAAACAACCAGTGTATTTGCACTGATCCTTACATGGGAATCTCCTGGTTTTACCAAAGGGACAAGCTGTTTAGACAGGGACAAGAGCTGCAGAAACATAATGCAATCTAGGAGCAAGAAAAAGTGTCTTCTTTCCTAATATGTTGGTCAGAAAATTGAGGAGAGGCGATTATTTTGGGTTCTGTCTGAAGATCAGTTACAAATTTCAGCTGAGGAAGGAGATGGTGGCTCTGACTGCTTCTTGGAGCTGGGCGCCATGAACAGATTAAACACACTTCCATCTGTTTCTGGGTGCAATTCAGTGTAATTTAAGGCAGAGCATGATCTTCTGTGTCATTCCCCCTTCCACACCACAAGCATGCACACTAAGATCAATGGAGATTAGCAAAGGTTTTGATTTGTTAGAATTTGTGATGGGACTTAGACATTTTCCCAACTAATGAATTATTTGACTCCCACTTCAGGTTAAAATTGTGAAGTATTCAGCCTTTTCACAGCAATCATCCTGATGATCTTTTTTTTCTTTACAGAGAAGGCTACCCCCGTGTACAGCAAGGCAAAGCAGCTTACAGAGTATTTGTGTAAAATTTATTTTGATTTTTTTCCAGAAAAGCTTTTAAGAATGCCCCTTTTTAAAAGAATGCTAGGAGAAAAAGCTTTATCTCTGGGATTAGAAAAAAAACAAGCTCTTGCATATTTGCTGAGTTATCAAGATGCCCTCCCTGTTCATGTTCTCATTCTTTAAATTATATTTCTTCTGACAAACTCATTTTCAGTCACAGTAATGAGCAGATAAACAAGGGGTAGCAGTGGATAGCTGCAGAGTGAATAGAATAATTCAGAAGGGGAACTTTTTTCCCTGAAGAGCATGTCAGCTCCTGAAAATTTATGCATCTAGCCTTGAGATATGCAAACCATATGCATAAATAAATAAGCTTTTGAAGGCACACCATAGGGTTTGGCAGTGCTGGAGATTCTGGGTGGGGGGGAAACCTGAAAAAAAAATCAGTTTTTCCTGACTATTGAAGATGTACAATTATTGGGTGTAGTAATTAGACAATTAAGCTGTCCCTAATAAATCTGTCTTATGGCTCTTGGAACTTTAGTAGCCATGAACATGAGGTTTGTGCTGAATGCTTTACGGTCTTCTGCTGAGCATGTTATCAGCTTATGAAATTTTGAAGAGGACAATGTCCATTCCATCAGCTCACCATCAGAGGCAGAAGAGACAGAAGTTAATAACATTAAGAGATACATTTCCTTTTCAACAAACAACTGCATAACAAACTGTACTCCTTTCATATATGTTTCCAATTTGTACATACTTCCTTGCTTATCTTGAAATCTTTAAAGTAATTTTGCTTCTTGCATCATACCAGTAACATCAGTGTGACACTGGGCACTGGCACTAGAAAGGGACAGAAAAACAATCATAGATTCTCCTAATCACTCTCCTGTTTTTTGTCTTTGGTTTGGACACATCACCAATGCAGTTTTATTCCTGAAGACCTGGGGCACTACGTTGGCCAACAGAGAGCACGTGCTGAATGCAGTAAGAATAAAGCTGAAATTTCTTTTCTACCAACCTGTAGAACCCCAAGCATTACTCTTAGGTAGTGAGAAGGGAAGAAAAATGGAAAATTGAGACACTGTGCAGAGGGACTGGGTGTGTCCTGGGACACAAAGCTTGTGATGTCCCATGCTTTACACACCTGAAGTCTGCTGCTTTGTGAAAATGGTGCAGAAAGAACCTGGGTGTCACTTTTAATATAATGGACATGGTGGTTTTTAACTATTGAGATCTCATCCACTAGCACTTGTTTCCACTGTGGAGTGGGGAAGGTATTTGGGCATCTGTTTTGGTAGAAAACTCAACCACCTCCACTGCTTTTATTGAGACAACTTCCATTCCTACAAGCTTGGTGTATTAGCATCTGTATTTGAAAAAAAAGAAACTAAATTCACCCTTAATCTGGACTCAATTTTCTCAGCAGCTTTTGAAGGTGATTTCTGAAGATCAGGTGTAGATATCCAAAGGATTTAGATTGACAGTAAGAGACTCTGGATTGAAATGAAAACAGGGAAAAATATAAAAAGATAGATTTATGATCTTATAATTCTGTTGAGTCCCAGCAAGCTAGAGCACATAAACTTTTAAATGCTAACATAGAGATTTTAAAATCAATGGAGTGTTTAATAGAATTCTGCACAATGCATGCAAAACTGGGGAAACGTGGCAACATACAAATTTGGAATGAGTGAAACCTTGAATGTGGCTTGGTTACATAATTAAAACTAGACAAACAAAGGAAAATGTCAATAATCCAACCAAGAAGTCACAGAAATATAGATTGGAGTCTCGCTGTCAAGGAAAAAAAAACAAAAACAAAACATCTAATCAAAACAAACCCACAGCTTGGAAAGCAGATGACATTGCAGAAACTGGAAAGAATAAAAAGGATTTTAAGTAAGGGTCATGTATGAATTGCTGAAATTATGCACTGAACTCCCCAGTATATGATTCAGTTGAGGGAACACCTGGGATGACCATTCTGATACATCATATGTCTGCCCTCAGCAGTGTTCAGCAAGAAATGTAGTGTTTTCCCTCCTAAGAGACCTGGAACAGGGGATTAAAAAGAAAAAAAAAATGAGAAATGCAGATATGATGCTGTTACAGCAGAGGAAGTATTTTTTGGGTGACTTTGTGTGTGATATGATTGGGAGGTCTTAGGCTGAGAGGTTGGCAAAGATGTCTTAAATGTGAGATATTTATGTTTTGGCAAAACAAGGACAAATCCAGCAACAGACAAATCAGCAATGCTGATAAAGACCAATCTTTTCCATCAAACTTATCTTTCCTACAGAAAGAAACATTCTTCACCCTTTGCTCTAGCTCATGCCCTGATGTGACTTTCCTAGATGCCCAAATGGGATTGTTTTCCTCTGGACCCCTATGACAACAGCAGACAGAAAAGTGGAATTTTTCATGGACAATTAGGTCCAGCTGAGGGACTGTCTTGTCATGGAGACAGAACAGAAACTGCCTCAGTTTCTAATTCAGCTACTCCTCTTATGGGATCACAACTAATGCTCCCAGTTTTTTTCCATCTTCCTCTTGTCCTCTTAGATTCATTCTCTCTGTGGTTCAGCAGACCCTCATCCAGGCTGGGGCATCTCGCTGGAATAGCAGCTACACTGCAAGCCTGCTCTGTGATTACAGTGACAGAAGTGTGCCTGATCTTAAGAGTTTTATGAATTAAAATGTACTCAGCAAATAAAAGGTTTAAAGAGTAGCTATTTTCACAGATTATGGGGTACTTTAAAAAGAAGTGCTTGGATTAAAGGAGTCTTGATTTTATTTTAGAAGTCAAAGACATGTCATACCTTTTTAGCAAAATGTGATTAATACAAAATTTCACAGTCAATTCCTAATATTAATATGAAAAACCAGGCAGAATAACCAGACTGGACAAAAATCCAGTCATCTGGATTTTTCATTCCATCATCTATTAATCCCTCTGAATGAGAGGCATCAGATGCAATTTTCAGGTAACATCACATGAGCTGGTACTCAACAGTTCTCTTTTCTGACTGAACAGCAGTCGCTCTGCTAAGTTTTAATCCAATGAATTTATTTCACCAGAAGGCTCCTGGGTCTAGCAAATGGCCCCAGAGGATTCTGTTTTTGTTGGAATTTGGGTCTCAGAGCACAGCTTCAGTGTGAATTCTTGATGCCACATGAAGGCTGTATTTACATGGTGACAGTCTCTTCTGTAAGGCCACCAAGGAGATCTGTGTGGTCCTGGCTGTTTTTATTAAAGGAAGGTGTTACTGTGAGATTTTTAGCTTCTGCCATGTTTGTAGAAAACTGCCCAACAAATCCAACAGAAGAGATGGGGAATGGTTTGTACCCCATCTCTACCCCAGACCACTCCAAACACTTGCTAATACAGTCACACATCTTCCTTAACCCAGGTAAAAGATCTGTACACTATCCATGCTCATAAATTTATTTCATACAAGCAGTTTAAACTCCTAAAACAAACTAATTTTCTCTCCTGTCTAAAAATAACATTGTTATACATCATGGCTAGCACTTCTTTTTTCCTCAAACTGAAAAATAATTAAGAGCTTCATCCTTTCCCTCCATCTCCCTGCCCAGCTCTATGATATCTCAATCCATTTTTGCATTGCTATTACCAATTTTAATTCATCCATATTAATCCTGTGGTGACCTTCAATGATTTCAGTGCAGTCAGTCCATGAGATGAGCCCGTAAGGCTCAGATGATTTGTAGGACAGGGTTTTTTTTTCATAGCTGATGTTCTTAAAGAAAAATAGTATTTTGCCCAAAGAAGGATGAAAATACATTTTCCTGACAGGAAGAGAGCCAACATTTTTGTTATGATTGAAAAAAGTCTCAAAAGTTGTGGGGATAAAAAAATGATGAAATTGGGATGCAAAAATATTGAGAAGAGGTTAGGGGAGCTTGCTGCACAAGCAAAGTGCCAATACTCTGGGCCTGTTCCTGCCAGCATGGATATTTAACAGGGATTTTGCATGGTATATGTTTCTGATCTCACCTGCATACATATTGCAGCATTAACACATCGGAGCTTGTCCTTTAAGACCCAGGAATCCCCTGCCATGATTTCACTGTACACAAGAAGAGGGGTGAATGTTCACATGGGGGCTTTCTGTACCTTAGGGAGTTCACTGCCAGCAGCTGTGGGTGAGGCTCCGAGTGAGAATCCAAACGATAAACTATTATGGATTTACAATGGAAAGGAGGCAACACTCACTGTGGTTACTGAGCATTGAGAACACCATAGAATCCCTACGATGCCTCTAATTGAAGGAACAAAATAAAAAGTGTTTTCTCTACATAAATGCACAAAATTACACCTTAATTTATGTCCTAATCTGGGAATGAACCAGGAATTCTGGCTGCACAAAGGGTTGTAGTGTACTTAAGAACAAAGTCCCTTAACATTGGTCACATGTAGATTCACATTATACAGGGAGTGTCACAGAATGCAGTCAGTTACTCTCGTGTGGGAGTACTGTTTAACCAGCAGGGATGACAAAATCTGTCTGCTTATTGCTGACTCAATTCATGTTTGATCAAAGCCTCACTAATACATCTATCAAACTTGCTGCTAACTTAATCCCTACTGCTCTCATTTGAAATGACTGAGTCATTTCCCTGTTATGTTCAGCCTGCTGTAAACACCAGCATTTTCTGTGTCTCTCTTTTCACCCTGCTGTTTAATAATCTCCACAGCTTTTTTTCCATGACAAATGTTTTCCTATTTATGGAAATTTTCATGCTTATTGCTTTTGTCATTTAAGCCCTCCTAGCACTGTTGCCCTCTGTTACCTTCTCTGTTGTATACTTGTGCCCCCATGATGTGAACAAATGCTCATCTCTCTGGATTTTCATGCTTCCTTTTCATATGTGTTTCTAATTACATCCCACAATTTACAAGTCTTCAGTATGAAAAATTATTAGCTACAATGACTATCTGTGGTGAAACCCTTCTTGGGTTAAAACCCAATTTCTTCATCACATAAATATTTATTCTCCTTTATTCTAAATTTACTAAATAATAAGACTGGTTGATGGCTTAATGTTTGGATTCAATTAACTATTATGTCCCTAGGCAAATTTTAAGGTAAAATTTGACTAATTCTTTTCAGAGATGTGTGATACATCCTCAGGCAAAAAATCTGCTTGTATATTTTCAAACTCCTAAGCCTTCATGCAAAGTATGAGCATTGCCTCTTAATCCTCCTCAATTTACATCTTATTTATTTTTTGTTGTACAATAGCAGTTATGTCATAAAACTGACTAGGAGTAGGCAAAAGTATTTGGAAGAAGAGTTTAGTTAAAGGCAACAAAAAAACCCCCCATAAACTAGGGTTTCAGTTGTGGACATGCATTTATATATTTGTTTAGTTATTTATTTATTATTTAATATATAAACACTATGAAGATATATATGTGTATATAGATTATATTTAAGTATAGTGTATTATATTATGACTTTTATATTTTACTATTATTATTTTAGGGAAGCAAGCAATCAACCCATATGGTATTGGGAATATATATATAAGCTACCCATAAAAATGATTGAGATTAAAACCAATTTAAAAATCTAGGAAATATAAATTCATATTACGACAATTGGATTTTGAGAGAAATCTTGTGGAGTTTTTTTTTCTTTTGTATTTGCAGTGGCCAGAATGAAAGTCCTCATGATTGATGTTAGCTTTCAGTTCTATGACTTGTTCCAGTTTGTGTCACAATATTTGACTGATGTAGGAGTGTATTGTTCTTTGTTTGGACTTTTTTTTACTCAGTGATGTGTGACAGCATCACTTTGAAATCAGTATAGAAGCAGGGCAACATGTCAGCTTGATTTATTTAGCTGTTTTTCTGTTAACACTCCTCATCATGTTGGTAGAATGATCAGGTAGCTGGCACTAATGTCATTATGGAAGGGGCATTTTATTCATTCAACGAATATATAATATTGAAAAGAAAAAAAAAGTGGTTTCCCCATATTTGGGAAGACAAGTTTGCAGGAAGTTACCCAAGACATGCCAATCCACAAGTGGGTGAGACCAGTTGGATGATCTATCCTGTCTGATTTGATACCAACCAGATGTTTTGCAAGCTGCTGAGTCACAAGGAAATACTGATTTCAAAAGTAGCCCTTTAGCCTTTTACACAAAGTGAGTCTTCATTAGTTTCCCTCAGCAGACAGACTCCAGTACCTGTAGATTAATAATTTTTACTGCATTTCTGGCAGTTGCATTTCCCCGGGCATCATGGTAGCTGGATTACAAATTAGTTACTGATATTACTCAGTAATTTAAATAGGGCAAATAAAGCAGCACCAGGGAAAAGGCAACTGATAACAAGAACTGATACCAAATCAGTGGTATGAAAAGATCATTTCCCTGGTTTGAGTTCTTGTTATCAGTTGTCATTTTACCTGGGTCTGGTTTATATTGGCAGTTTATATTGCCACTGGTGGGCTTGTTCTTGAGTCCTCTGCACCAGAAATCACCATATAAATTTTGACAGTTTTCAAGACCATTTGATATCTTATGGGTTCTTTTAATTCTTGAATGAAAAATGTCTCCAGTCTTAGGAAAGAGTTCATCAGCCTTGCTGTATCCAAACAACTTTAGGTAGGATGATCTGTAAGTTTAGTTTGAAAGAAGGGGCAAAGCTGTCTGCTGATTGCACTGGGAATATCTCACAAGTGTCAAATCTTCACTGAGTGTAAATTAAACACCAGTCTTTCTGATTAATTTACGTAGGTGTCACCAGCTTGTTCAGGTTTTCAATTAATTCCTCCCCCCACCTCCCACCCCAATTCCAAATGGCTAGAATTAGAAAAAGAATTTCATTCTGAGCTGCAAGTGCACAACTCTTTGCTTGAAATGCCCAAAAGGGCAGGTAGAGGTGTTGTTGCAGAGTGTGCACATAAACAGCTTCACTCACTGACATGGGCGTCCCACAATTGCAAGGAATGACTTCAGTAATTTTATTTCCCAAACTCTTAAAAGCACAGAAGAAATTGGATGGAGAGTTTTCTTCACTCCTATTATTCTCCCTCATATCTCTTTTTCTTTAATGCTTCTATGTGGTTTTTAATGTTATACTGGAGTAATTTGAAGGGACAATTTTTCTCTATTTGTATAGAGACACCTGATATAGCGCATTACTACCACAGTATTAAATAAGAATTTTTTAAAAAATCTTTTACTCTAAACTTTCCTCTTCTTTCAGTGGTATGCTGTTGTTTTCCTTTTATTTATTTTTTTTTTAAATTCTTGATGGTGAAGAGTCTTTCCCATGGGATATGAGAACAATTTTGAGAAAAACATGAGAAGAATCTGACTTCACCTGTTTATTTTGATCATTTCATCAATCCTGTGGTGCCCTTGAGTAAACATTTTCCTTTAAGTGTTTCATTGCCATCATTCCTCACGTCCTCTGCAGTATGAGTTTTTCAGCTTTCTCATGAAAGCTTCATATATATTCATCTTAAAGAAGCTCACACTGCACCACTGATCCTTGCTTTGCTCTCGCCTATAATTCTTTTATGCTTAATAGATTTTATCCATGGACAAGTATTGTTTTAGGCTTTTTGCCAATGTTTAGTCCTGTGAGCCAGTTTTCTACACAAAGCAGTTACAGCAGTTCTCTGTGAAGAATGTTCTGGCCTTGGCTTATACTGAGATCCAAACTAGCAGACCTGCACAGACTAATATGTGGTGTTAGGAAGACATAAATCATTCCTGGCCACAAATGAAATGTTTTAACTTTTGTAAAGTAGTATTCAAACTAGAAACTGTTGAGTTTACACTTTTCTTTACCTAAGCACTTTGAGAATGATGGAAAGTGTCCACATTTCTCAGACTACTTTGTCCCTCTGGTTGGTGCAGTGTGGACTTGGGCAGTCTGTGCCATATCTCCCTGTTAGCTCCTCATTATCAGAATGAGAGAGAGCTGGGTCATAGCCACAGTTCAGCTTACAGTGTGGACAAAGGGATGCTGAGATCTACACACCCTGCAAACCTGTGAGAATGGGTGTCCTTGTTTTTTCATACATTTGTTATGGGGAAAGATGAGGGGGGTGGTTTGTTTTTTTGTTGTTTTTTTTTTTGTTTGTTTGTTTGTTTGTCTCCTCTCTGTTGTTTCTGAAGTTGATATCCTGAAAAACAGGAACATGCTATTCCAAAGTATTCCTCACCTCCCACATTAGTCTAACAGATCCTGCAAAAACATTTTGGATAGCAAGAAAAAAAATGTAATCCTTAGGATAACCTGAACAACATTTCAATAGACAGCATATTAATAAAGTTGAAAAATATTTGAAAAAGCAAAGCTGCAAGTCAAAGAGCATTCATTTCAGAAACAGAGGTGATCAGAGAGCAGTGTCTGTCTGTGAGGAGGGGAAGGGCATCAGTTCAATCCTTGGTGTTACTTCATTAGCTCTGGTAATGGGCAACGTGACAAATATGGCAGGATGGGGAAGAGGAGAATTTTTAGTCACTGATCAGAGTACAAAGGATCTGATATTAATGAATAGACCTTTCTCTTCATTACTGGTCTACTGAGAGAAAGCAGAGATGTCTGCAAAATTTTACTAAGTTACTTCAAGACATAATGGCCAGAGCTGATTTTTTTTTTTCAAATTTGCATTTTTAAAGTTATTTTTCACATTAAGTACTTTACCAACTCATATGCAAATAATTCATCAGGGAGCTTTATCACTGTCAAGCAACTACTTGGATCTGAAGCAAAGTCAGAGAAGCCACAATGGTGAGCCCATAGCCAAATTGAATCTGAGCAGAGATTACTGCTCAGAGTTTCTGGGCTGCTTTATGGAGAGAGATGATGTCAGACAATGCCAATACCCCTCTTCCTCTTTTTCAACCTGAAAAACATTTATTTGGATTACACCATGCTTACTGTTTCTAGTCCTCCAGTCTGTCAAGATATCAGATGAAAGTCCACAGAGGTGTCTTCTGTTATTTGTAAAGCCTCTTTAACCATACCACTTTCACCTATGGTCCTTGAGAGCAGACTAAGGTATTAATTTAGACTAAGAAGAAAAAGGCAAAAAAAAGTATTGCAAAGAGTTGACTGGTATTTCTGTGAGTATGCTGACACCTCTAACATGGACCTCAAAAGGGGAAAGTTTCCTCATGGTAGAAGAGGAAAACAGCAAGGGCCTGAATTGCATATTCTCTTTCCTCATTGAGTTCTATGAGTTTTTACATCTGAATCTGTTTCCCCAACTACAAAATGTCACAGATGTCCTCTGTTTGGACTCTGGAGGGAAATACATCAGCAAATGCAAACGATTAAAACTTATAATTTTTTTTGTTGAGCTTTAGAAATGTTACATGGTGATTGTTTCACCTGTTTTCAGGCTGGCTCTGTGGAGTCTTAGTAACTGGAGAGGGAATATTAAAAGCCTGTGGCATTCAAATGGCTGATATAGAACCAGGAGCCATTTCTCTAAAGTTTTACTCTTTCCCCTCTAAAATAGCATTTTAGAAAGACAGATAGTAGTTCTATATATTTATATAGGTGTTTATGTTTGTGCTTAAGAATACCCTGAATCATATCAATTATAAGAAATATATTAAATGTACTGGTGCCAAATCAATTTATGTCAAGTATTATTGATTTCAGTGAAGTTTCAGCTCAAGATATTTGTGTGGTTTATTTGTTCATTATTTTTACTTGTGGCATTTCTAAAATCTAATTTAAAAAAGGATTAATCTCTATGTCAAATAAAATGTTTTTATTTTAAACATTTTTAGCCTTAAAAAGCACAAGTGGAAGACACTAATTGTGGATTAAGATGCATGAATTATTTTTTCAACGTTTAATTTCAACAAAATTAAATTATTTCAATGGTATAATTTTTTTAATCTAAAAGTGTTGAAAACAGCATGATGTTACAAAATGTCATTGTGTTTTCTACTTTCATCAGAAAGGAGACACAAGTGAAAAATAGGTGGAAAATGTCGTTTCCTACTACCTTTCAAGAAATGTGCTTCTCTAATCAAACTGTTCAGATTCCCAGAATCATGGTGAATAGCAGTTAATTTTAACTC
>JAYDZK010000274.1:13264638-13298971 GCA_034509185.1 Euphonia xanthogaster | reverse complement strand
CTGGCCTCCAGGGACACCAGACATATATGTAGTACACAGATATAAATGTAGGGAAAACACACAAACTAAGAAATTTTTTTAAAGTCCTGAGCAAAATCACAACAGACCTGGTAAATGTTTTTTTTTTCTCTTTTAGATTGGAGGTGAAAATTGATAACTAAAGGGGGAAGACTGGTTGTTATTAGTAAACAAGAATCAGCAGGAAGCAAAGAAAATCAGTAATTGCTTTTTTGTCAAAGAGAAAGTGCCTCCACCTGGTGTAGAAACATACAAAGCACCATGGGAGAACAACTATATTGGAAGATAAGCAGTAGGGATAGAAGTCTTTGCATTTTTGAAACATGGTCTGTGCTACAATGTAGGATGTTTATGGATCCTGACTATGGCTGAGGAATTCTTGGGGTGACAAGGTGAGTGTCAATGACCAGTCAGGGACTTCAGTGCATCAGAAAAAAGGCATGGCCTGGGCACGTGGCACTGCCCAGCTGCTTTGGTGATCTGACCTGATGTGACAATCTGTGTATGGTGGGAGTTCTGCAAGCCTGGTGCTAGGGCTGGGAGTCAGAACAAAGCATGACATGCACAAGAGGGAAAAAGTTTTGAATTTTCGGTCTCTTTTGGTTTGATTGTTCTTTGTTTTGCTGCCACCATCCCACACCCCTAATGGCAAGGATTATCTTTGCTTTAATTCCAGACCAAAATGAATGAACCATTGCTGCTTCAGTGGGGTACTAGGATATGAGTGAAATGCCTCAGAAATAGATGTGTGCTTTTTTTCCCCCCTCTTTTATTTCTTCCCCCCTTTATTATGTAGCAGGTAACAAAAGAAATGGGATGACCATTTTGCTGTTTGCTTCCAGCCAGCTGGATTATTTCTAGCTGGCTGGTCACATCTCCTACACCTACTGATATAAATGATGGGCTTAGTTAAAATGGTCTGTGCTTTTTAATTTATTTTCCTTTTTTATTAAGACAATGCAGCAGATTGCTTTATTTTTCTCAACTGAGCAGAAAGAGCATGAGTGAGCACGCCTGGACTCCTGGTCCCTGGAGAGTAATCACACATTTGTGCAGACATGCTCCTTGACCCTGTGCTAAAAGGCTAGTCCTAGAACAACAGGGCAATGAGGTCTTTCATTTGTGTGTTTTCTCTGTTATTGCATTCTCTTTTACCAGGGTTGTGATGGTGTATTGCTGGATGCTTTTTCATACAGTCAGGTTGCTTCCTCCTGCATCTCAACTCTTTATATAAAGGTGTATATTACCTTCTTCAGTGTACATATATATATATTTATACTAATATTTGAAGCTAATCTGAAAAAGAATACCAATGCTGAATTCTGCATCTCTTTCTGTAACAAGCCCTGGTGCAGAAGAGCTCAGTTTCTGCCATGCTTGCTGTGGCCAGGTACTCCACAGTCTGGGTTTTGGAGCCTATAATCTAGTCAAAATTTATCCTATGTTCAAAACTTCCACAGGGGTGTGCAAAGTAAAGGATATTTCTCTTTTTGTCCTCCCTTTCTAGTTCCTTCAATGTACTCCCTCCTACTTGATTCTATCTCCCAAAACTTGTGTAAAACCAGAAAACGAATTAACATGGGCCAAGTGGGGGAAAGCTCCTAAAAAGCGTGTCAGATGGAAGTCATGAACTGAAGAAAAATTGCTATAATGTTGTAGTTTAGTGATAAGTGTTTTTTGGCTGAGAGAAAGAAAGCTAAATTCTAGTGCCTGATCTTCAGGATTTTTTTCTATTATTACACTTATTGATAGCAAGTCTAGTTGAGAAAATAAAGTTTAAGTTCATGTGTGTGCACGCCCGTGTCAGCTCTGCCTAATAACTTTTGAACTTGTTGAAGTTGATTTCAACCAAATCTGACATTAATAGAAACGTGATTTGACCATTTGTGTGGGGTTTTTTATCTGTTTGGGGTTTGTGGTTGGGAGCATTGAGCTTCTTGAGGGGCAGGGTTGTTTGTATGTTTTTGGGTTTACATGTTTTATTTTGTGGTTTTTGTTTGTTTTTCTAATGGGGTCAATCACTGAATAAAATTGTTGAGAGGAGGAATGAGTGCTTCCCAGGAAAGAAAAGCTAGACAGGTAAACTCATCTCTGGGTTTACATACCAAAGAATCCCTGCTTTCCAAATTCAGATTGTTCTCTGCCCCAGGAGCATTCAAATGCTGGGATAATGGAGCCACCTTGCTTCCCTCTGGGGTTGCTGTGGAACAGAACCGTGCAAATAGCTGTTTTCTCAGTTAATTGGCAATTTAAGAGCAAATTGTCCAAATTCTAGGGTGTGATGTAAATAAGGTTAAAAACAATATAAATATATTTTAAACCCCCTAACCCTTAAAATGTTTCTTACCAAATAATGAAGCATAAACTTGCAAATAAAATATAAACTAGAGTGTTCTGAGATAATTCTGAAAAAAGCATTAAAACTTCATCTTTAGATAAAAATGTTGCTATATGAAAAGAATTGCCTGTTCCCAATGGAGGTAGTGGTGCCAGTTTTTGAGGTCAGTTTAACAAAACCAAAACCACTTCTGATTTATTTATGCTCTTAACCTACCATATATCCTTTTTTTTTGCTTTTGGGAGCCAGTAAGGAAAATGTCAGTCCTCCTCCTCAGCAGCCATCTAGACTTGACTCAATTTCTAAGTCAGAGTTCTTTCTCCATTCATGCCCTGCCATGAAAGAGCTCAAGGTTTCTATAAACACTATTTACGGATTGGCAAGCAGTGAGGTTTGGGAGCTGGGAATGTTTGAGACAGCAGAATTTGTGCATGGAATTTACAGGGCTGATTTCTGTGGGAGGAATGCAGCAGGTGATCTGTCTCCTTTGATTCCAGAGTGTATCCAGAGAGATTAAGGGGTTAACCTGCCTGCTGTAATTGCTTATAGCTGAGCTGTGCATGCACTGCGCTCGGTATGTGAAGCGAGACAGCTGATCCACGGTCTGAGGACTCATTCTGCAGAGAGCAGGCTCTGGAAAGTCCTAAATAGGACTTGCTTTGCTGCCTTGCCCTCTTTAGGTCTGCAGTGGGGCATGTTGGGGTGTCCTTGCTGGCACGGCTCTCTGAGGAGGAGCAGCCCAGCTCTGGTGCTGGCAATGAGGAGCTTTTTCTGCCTGCTCTCTCTGCTGGCCTGCTGCCTGCTTTTGCAACCAGCAAGGCAGGGACAACCTCCCCAGCAGCTCAGATCTAAATCCCAGATATGGAGATTGATTTCCAGCACAGCCTGTGCTGTGTGTAAATCCTGGATCAAACAGGCTAATCACTGTTAATCACTGCTAATCAGCATGATGGTGCCTGTAGACCTTTGCAGCCCTGCTTACTGGCTAGGGGGGACAAACTGCCAGTAGATGCTAAATCATTAACAGTTGCTGTTGAATTTAAGTAGCTGGTGGTGTTGAATTTAAGTGACTAGTGCTACTCTCATACACTGCCAAGAAATGAAATATTCCAGAGCTATGGCATTGCTGTGCATTTTTCTCAGCACGACTGTGATTCAGGCTGAGAAGCGTTCAACTGCCTCAGCACATGAGCAAACTTAGTGGAAGAACTCCTTCCAAATAAACCACAGAGTGCTGTACTGCTGATTATTTTTGAGGGTTTTTTTTTTGTAACTCCATCACAGGTTATGTTACAGCCCTCTCCTACCTGCAGTTTAGCATTTGCACTCAGCACTTTGGCTGAAAGGAAAACTAACACTGGATCTCAGACTGCATTATCTATTCTTGTTGTTTACTGCATGGTCTATTTTTGGCTAGCTATGGAATTTGGGAAACTTTCCTACAGGCTACTGTGATTTTCATGCTTTTATTTGCACTATACAGGTTTGATTGTCTTTTTTTTCCCCCTATTTCTTTCTTTTAATTTGCAAATTGTATTTCAAAATAGTAAGGAAATGTGGCAGGTTGTATAGTTGTAGAGAATTATGGCCCCTCTCTGGTAGTTAATGTACCCTGAGCTTTTGGCTTAGGTGCCTCATAATGCCACATGAGGCATGTGGAAACTGCTCAGAAACACATTTGTTAGCTGTCATGTCAGTGCTTAATTATATCTTACTTCTGTTTCAGTGCATCATGCATAAGCCTGCTAAATGTTCTGTGTGAATCCAAACCTGATTTATAGGCACAAAAGTACCTTAGAGAATACCAGTGGAATAAAAGAGCTCCTTTTAATGGGCTTTGCTATCTGCAGAGATCAAATTTAGTATAACTTTGTTAATCTTTGAATCAGTAAACAATACAGTGTGTAGCTTTAATTTAAGTAGATTGCTTACTTATGATCTTGTTCTCATGTGTGCTGTGAAAATTAAATTTTCTTTCTTTGCTAGATTGTAGGAAGAGTTGAAACTATGGGGTGTGTGTGTTTCTAGATCCTCTGCTGCTGCAATTCAGGGCAGTTTCAGAGCCAT
This sequence comes from Euphonia xanthogaster, assembly GCA_034509185.1. NCBI lineage: Eukaryota > Metazoa > Chordata > Aves > Passeriformes > Fringillidae > Euphonia > Euphonia xanthogaster. Next base: position 13,294,548 of record JAYDZK010000274.1, on the reverse strand, counting down.
GACAATACCACTGATTTATACCATCTAGTGTTTGGATTTTGCTGCTGTTGGTGATGGGAAGCAAAACACCATGTTGAGGCTGCAGCTTTCTGCCTGTAAGAACCTGAATTAAAGGAATAGGGAGGGCAGAAGGGAGGAGATTGTGCTTAGGTAAGGAAGTGAGCTCTTGCTGCTGTGTGCTGGGGGTGTTGCTGCATTCCTCTCAGTAAATTATTTTAGTTCTCTGAGGTGGTGGCAGCAGCTTCAAGATGCCATAAGTGCTTTTGCTCTGAAATGAGATTTACTGAGTGCATGAGCCTGGAGCCTGTGAGCTTTTGGAAGCTGCCGAATGGTTGCTCTGCATGAGCAGACTAAGGGCAAAGTAGCATCACAGCATTTGGAGAGTGATGCTCTCATGTGTCCAATGATGCCAAATAAAGAAGTTTGCTGTTTACCAGTGAGGATGATACAGGTTCTCAATGCCTATCCAAACACTTGTAGGGGCACTGGATGAAGGCATAACCCTTTTCTGTTTTGAAACTTGTGGTAAACCTCATGAAGGATTTTGAAGTAAGTTTGTTGCTTAGACTGTTAACACACAGGGGTTTCTTGCATTGATAGCTGGAGCCTGTGCCTCCTTGCATTCCTTCTTGTCTGATCTAATACACCTGAAAGGGTGTTAGGCCTGGAGTTTACCAAATACCTGGAAGCCCTAAAAGATAGGGGCTGGGTGGTGGAACTGAAACAGCCCACCTCAAATTTCCTGGTAAAGGAAGACAACACGCTCAAAGCATGTGAGAAGGGGTTTGTAAGGAAGTGTTCCAGAATGGGGATTGTCTTTCCTGAGAAACTGGTCAGCCATGGAAACTGTTGGGGTACCCATGGAAGAGATCAGGAGTCGGTGGCCCTCTTGGAGTGGCATTTAGGTGAGCAAGGATATGAGGTGAGGCTGTGTCTGGAATCAGGCTGTGGGAATGCACACCTTCAAAGAAAAGAACAAGATTTCTGTCACACTATGAAAGTGAAGTTTAGAGATGATACCAAGAAGTTAATCCCACAAATTAAACTTTATTTAAACTGATAGACTTTTTACAATAGCTCAACTGTCCTGGAATTTCATCCCACATAGCTCATGGCTATCAATGGGTATAATGGGAGCAAGTGGAAATAACAACAAAGGTCAGAAATGGGCTTTTAAATATCAGCTTTGAATTGGAGAAAACTGTAGAGAAGCCATATATTGCAGTTTCTTAGAACTTAGTTTGAAAACTTTAGATTACGATTCCACAGGCTCTTTTTGGAAGAGACATGAAATGTCTTTAAAATGCTTTTATGCACATAAAATATGCGGTTATGAAGCTTTTCTCCTTTTTTCTCCTTTCATCATGGTTGCTTACCACAGGCATTTCCCTTTTTATACTTACTATAAACCCTGGTGCAGCTGCATTGTTGTTCACCTTAGCAAAAGATAAACCAGGGAAGATTTGCATAGCTAGAGTTGCTTATCTCTTTGCTGTTTTCTCACCATGCCCAGCAGGCATGGTAGGAATCCATCATTTACAGTGACTTTATACAATCCATGAAACCCAGAAATTTCAGTAGGAGAGGAAGAAGCTGAAATCTGTCTGAATTTTTTACAAGTCAGTTCTTCAATGATAATACTTGCAGGACTATTTAATGAGGATGCCTATGTTTAGTTATATAAATACACACATGTAAAAACCCAGGTGATGCCCTTTATCTTGTTAGATCATCGCATTCAATTTCAGTCTGTGCAGTAAGGAGTGAAACACCATTTAATTATTGAAGGATAGACTGTCTCTGCAAATTAGCTCCCTTTAAATTTTAGAACAGTTTAGGGCTTACACAGGGGTCCTGCAGTCATAATCTTCAGGGCTTTAAAAGCTGCTCGGAGTTGACACAGGAAGAGGGAATCCAAAATTATTGCTGCAGTATGCCAGCCAATGAAGTCAGCTGTGCTTGAGGCAGACGCAGCTGCTAAAACCCTTGTGCTTGAATTCTGAATAGGCACCCTGAGATTCCAGCTATTTTAGTGCAGACTCTGTTTGAAATGCAAGGATTTGTTCCCACAGACTCTGGCTTCACAAAAGTCTTGATCTGTGTGCTCTACTCACAGCACAGTTTTGATGAACTACCATCAACACATAGAATAGGGTAAATAAATAAAAGTTAAAAAGCTGTATCCTAGTGTTTGAACATCTTGAAATGAAGACCTTTGATTCATATGTCTCAGATGAGTTCTACTAAATATTCAGTGGGTTGTTACTTAAGTAGATTAACACCTCTTAAGGCAGTAGAATTATTTTGGTGGCAAAACAGTTTAATGGATGCAAAACCACTAATGATGACAGTCAATGATGCCCATTTAACTAGAGAATGCCAAGACTTGATTTCATGATTAAAATAAATTTTATATTCAAAATATTATCTTAAGACCAGTATGAAAAATGGGGATTAGATTACTCTTTAAGATGCATTCCGATTTGTGATTTTAGGTAACTGAGCCCTTAGAACGAAGGTAAAGTTTCAGTCTTACCAAAAAACCAAAAAGGTGATCCACTAATGTGCTTTTTGTTTACCTTTAACAGAAACTATCATTTTGTTTAAAGTTCAAGTCCAAAACCAACATCAGGTGTTGTAAAGAAATACTAAAAGTATTAAAAGAAATAGTAAATCCTGGGCTATTAAACATAACTGCCAGATATCTAAAAGAGTTTTTTTTTTCCGTTGGAGATCTTAAATTTAGACTTCAGTGTGTGTGTAAAAGAGATCAACCTCTGCTGCATATAGTATATTGAGCTAAGGAAGATGTAAGGATGCAGTTGTACAGGAAGCCTTTGGTCCTAAAATCTGCACCCTCTGTCAGACGCTGGTCAGGCTTCTCAGAGATGATCAATTTAGACCATTTCTGTCCCTAAAGAAAAGTTTATAGGAGCTTTGTGTTTCTAATTCACTTTATGCATTTTTGGTGATTGAAGAGATGTAAAGAGTGTCTTTCAGTAGCAATAGTTTCTGCTTCTTGAAGGACTCCACTAGGAGATATTTTCTGCATGATTTTCACATAGTCTCTATGAGCATTCACCATTAGATACATAAATCTGAAGTAAAGCTCTCTTGAGGAACATGCAATGAATTCAGCCATCTAATGAAAGGGAACAAGATATTCTCCAGATGGGTTACTCTAATGTCTGATTCTCCTTTGGGAGAGAGAGAAATTGACCTTTAGGGCATGGGCAGCCCTTGCTGTCTGGTGAAAGAAAAAAAAAGTAGACTACATAAATATGTTTTTTCCCTTCTTCCCTCATAGGGACAGGTTGGTCTTTTTTGTTAGGTATTTGCTACTGGAATGTGGTAGATGAAAGAGAAGTTGAATGGATAACACTGGCAAGACAATTTGCTTTACTTTGAAGATTTAAAATAGGCTTATGAGCTGTTTACATCCTCTCTTGAATTAAGATATTAACAAAATACAGGTATCTCTGGTACTATGCACAGCAATTCATTGGACACTTACTGTTTTTCAAACATACAATTATTTATTTACTGTCTCTTTAAGGGTGTGTTAGACATTTTTTAATTGTAAAAAGTTTTTCAGATATATTTTTTTATTTAAGAAGCTTTCTAAAAGAATCCCTTATCTGCTCAGCATACAGAAAGAGCCAAACCCATCAGCTCAGCATTGTCTCTGAGTTGTAATGGGTGCTTTGTGATGTTAGAGTGTAATGAAGTTTTCCAGGGAAGAGTTGGATTAATCCTGTCCTGTAGGAGAGCTGTGCAAAAATAAATCTATCCATGTGAGCAAATTTTAAATAAATGGGTACATTTGCCAGTCTCTGCACACAGGATTAATTTTTATGCCTGGTTGATTCATGTGGGATCTAAAAACCATGAGCCTAAAGTGTTGGAAATGTATAGGAAAATTGTCATTTGGTCATAATTCACCTTGACATGAGTGATGGAGAATTCATATGGGTAAGTGAAGCCTTTGAGGGCATGGGCCACAGTTATTAAATCAAGCTTTTCTATGAATACAAGATTTCATAAAGTTGCACTTGCAACAAAACCTTTATATTCAGTCAGACTGTGGGGAAGGAGTTAATAACATATTTGTGAACATTTGTTTGCATCTGACATGGCTTGTTCATTTAGTCAGACTTATTTATTGCTTCCCACTTGCCCTGCATAGGGTATACAGGTAAACTGAATTTTGTTTGCTAATATTCAGACAGGGTTTTCTCTTGTTGCTTTCCAGAGTGTCTCCAAAACACACACGTACAGCTGTGCTAATATCAGAACAGAAACTTTGTCACTGGTGTCCTTTCTTGATTAAGTTGCTGCCCACCCTGAGTAATAAAAGAATCTAAGCAGAAACTGTGACCTGCTGCATCTTGGATAGACAGAAAATCATTGCAATGTACCTGCCTACAAAAACAAAGGGTGATTATTATTCATGTAGAGAAAAGTTGTGGATAAAGGAGATGTTTACAGAGATCAGAATGAGTTTGCAAAAGATTGCATGGGAGACTTGCTCCTTTTCTGAGTGCAGAATCTTGATTGTGCAGGAGCTTACTCTGATGACCTGATCACCTATTTAATTATATCTTGGATAAATTTGCTTTACTGTCTCATGCCCAAAATACTTAATTGGTTTAAGTTACAGAAATAGGATCAATTAGCAGCAGCTCAGTTTTCTAGCTGTTAGCATTTTTACCATGTCATTTTTTGGTGTAGAAATGTTGTCCTATCTATGCTGCATTCTTCTATAAATGATTTAAATTCTTATTTGACATATTTGTGACTATTTCAATGTACAGTGTTTCTCCATTTTTTCAATTCTTAATCATATACAAACTATGAGGCTTTAATATTTCTGCCCATACCCCAGTTTTCTTAATGTACAGTAAAATATTTGTCCTTCAATTATGTGGGGTTTTTTCTAATTGGTTGTAATTGATTAAATATGAGGGGTAGGGTAAGGTAATCAAGTCTATTACTTGCAAAAATCATACAGAGCTTATCCCTTTAAAAGTTAGGCATCTAAATAATAATGACCAAAATAAGTGCATAACTTTGCCTGTAGTCTTTGAAGAGGAATCAGTCCCCTTGTGAGCTGAATCATGTGTCTACTTCTAGTCTCTAACAGCAAAGGATCTCCAGATGCTTAGTTTAAGTAAGCACCTAAATTTTAGACTGTTAAGTTCTCATAAGCAAATTTCTTAATTAGGTTTGCCCCCTCATTCATCTAGTCCAAACTCTGTGGTGAGTGGCTCTCTATAGTCTGTGTTGGATCAAGTTTCATGCTCCATTACACCTGATTCTCTTTCTCTTCCCTTCCCAGAATGAAACTCTGGCTACCAGCTGGAGCATTACTAGAGACTTTTCTCAGCCCTCTGACTGACACACTGTCCTCTGGAGCTCCACTGACTATGTTGATTTATATCAGCTGCAAGTCTGGCCCAGTGGCTGTAACCAAACTATTGATAAAATCCAGAAGTTCAACTAATGCAAAGAAATTGATTTTTTTAATATACATTTCTATTTGAAGGGTGGTCCTTAGAGTCATTCTTTGACTCTGAGTTGTAATCATATTCGTGTTGTTCAGATGATATACTATGCCTGGGGTTGCAATGTGTCATGAAAACCACATTGTGTTGGATAAAAATACAATCTGCAGTTGAATAAGACTTTTTTTCACCGTTGTCTATCAAAATTTCTATTACTAGCTCAGTCATTCATTAGCAAAAATACAAAGCACATGTTCTGAGTTCTGTACAGGACCATCAATTATGCTAGTCTTGTGAAGAAGTACTGGCATTCATTTTGAACTGGACAGCAGATTTTTTTCTCTTCTTTTCACAAGGCTATTTTTATTCTTTTTTAAATGTAAACAAACATCCTTGCCCATCTTCCAGGGTATGTCCCTGACACAAGACATGGAATGACTCATTTATAATGAAGCAAAGCTCTACTGAATGCAGAATTTTAAAATTTTCTTCCTTCAACTTGGCTCCTGAATTAAAACCTCTTAAGAGAAATGTTAAGACTCTTGTATTGTCTCCAAAGAGCAGCAAATCTTTGATGGAAGAGTTCTTCTGTCTGTCAGGGAACTGTAACTTCAGTTTTCTTGTCACTTCCTATCTGTGGCTATTTTTGGTAGACCAGAATGCTTTAGAATATTATAGAAATTTTTTTCTGTATGGTTGGAACTTATTTCTGGACAGGTCTATTGACTTTGTAAATTATGTTATAAATTACTATTATCATTGTAGTAGATTAACTAAATCATCATAATTTGAGGGAAACTTAATCAAGACCTTTGTCAGCAAAGGCTGGTTAGCACACAAATTATTAAACAGGTGGAAATATAATTGCCCCTTAAAAAGGATGAAGGGAGAATGAAGCACCCAGTCATAGTCAAGAAAGATGGAAAAGAAAGCAAATATGCCAGATAGCAGAAAATTAAAATGCATAACATGCTATTTTTCTAGACTTGTGTCTGTACCAGGTTAATGTTTTATGGTTAAAGATTCATAATAATAACTTCTTTAGAGTTAGAGGGACTGAGTAGAACAGCACACCCTTTTTTGAAATTGAAATCTTTGCCTATCTAAGAGCATAATTTTTTATTTTAAGAACTGTATCACAGGTCTCTCTCTTTTTTAAAAAATACTTTTCAATGTGTAAATTGGAGCTTTTACAAAGGAGATTATGTTTGGGGTGGGAGGGAAGTAAGAAATGGACTTTTCCTTTTTGTTAAAATTCACAGGTTTTCAGTCCAAAATCACAGTCTTAATGAAGTAATATTCTGCTGGAGGAAGTTTTCTAACCATCAGTTTTAAAAACTGGGAAAAAGGAGGTAGGAATAGCCCAGGCATAGCCCATTCATAGGCAAGTAGCTTGAGAGGAAAAATAGGTTAATGTGAAAATATGTTTTCTAGGATTTAGTCTTGTTGCTATTAAAAATGACAATGCATCATTATGAATAGAATGGTTCACCACATTAATATTGTATTCCAGGCTTAGCTAGAAGCCTTTTAATGATGCATTAATAGGAATGTATGGAGACTCCAAATAAGCTGTACAATTCTCCATTTCACATGCTTGACCCTAATGTCACACAACACAACAGGAACACCAAATTTGTATGTTTACCAGCTGTTAGCAACACCATTGCTTGTATTTGTGTCTGTGCACAGCTTGGTGAGTCTCACTGTTTCTTTATGATCCCTGCTTTGCATTGCTGTCACATAATTCTCCCCATCAATAATAATCAGATGTGTTTACTTTAGAAATATGGGGAATGAATATGCTTTACTTCAACCTAAGGGAAATTTCATAAATAAGTACCTGTGAGGGAAATAATGAACCTGCTGATAAACATATGTATTTTTTACTGGAGACTATTAAAGCATTTACTCATGTGTCTTGAAACAGACTGAGGAAACACAACTTCATCGTAATTCTTATTTGACAGTGACTAGGATAACACATACCCTGCATACTCTTTCTTTTTTGTTTGTTTGTTTGCTTTCCCCTAAATACTTTGCTATAAAAAATGAGCCAAAACTGAATTCAGTATGGAAAGTATAGGTTATTTTGTTTATTGTGTAGTATAACTTAGGATTTCTAGCCTAGCATCTTGCTCTCCCATTTTATTGCTCTTACAGTGCAGCTGGGGAGAAACAATCTATTGAGCTTCATTAATCCTTTTAATATGTGTTGTCTGCATTATTTGCTCTTTACTTTGTGTTTAGAATTAATATTTAACTTCCATTATGCAAAGTCCATGTAGCTGTATTAAATTCTGTTTGCTAGACTTCTGTGTCAAAAGTGCTGTTGGGACAGCATTTCGAACCCAGTATCTCTTCTTGTTCTAACGTTTAGGCAAATCTGTGAATAGTGTTTATCAGATTTCTCTAATTTCCTGAAGGATTTCTTACTCCTTCATCTACATAACTGATAGAGATGGAAAACAAGAAATATCCCTTCTACCCTGTTTGCCTCCTTCATAAACAATTGCCCATTACAACTTGATTTCCAATTTCTAGCCAATTTTCTACTTGACTTGCTGGTATTTTTGCTTAATTCTGTTGGTACATTTGACTACAGGCACTTTTTTTCTCATATATGCTTGTTTGCAGCTATTTGAAGTAGACTAATCCTAACCCTTACTGTAGTTGTGAAGACCTAGATTGGGAGGTTATTTTTGTTCTCTCTTTATGTATATTAATGATGGTTCTTAATGGGGCATTCTTAATTTTGGCTGCAAGCACACTGGGAAGGTGTCTTGACATGATGTGACCTCTCCAGCTGGTTGTTGAGTAGCCAGATTAAATGAGGACAGTACAGCTTAGGCAGGGATCTCTTCTTGGTTACCAGAAACTCTGCAGGGTGCTAACAATCAAAACCCCCCATTTCCTGTGTTATAGGTGCATCAGTGAAAAAACACAGCTGTCACTAAGGCACTTCCTGTTCACTTTGGAGAGAATAGCAGATCAATGGTGTTTTCAGCTCTATGAGAATTTATATTCAATTCTTCTAATTACTCACAAACTAGTTGTCAACAGGCTTTATGGATGGGATTAATATAGCTGAGTAAAGACTCTTGAAGTTTGCTTTCACTCTTTTCCCTGGAAATAAAACACAGACTGTGGATGAATAAAGAATTTATTTTTTTTTCAACTACCCAAGCTTTGCTGAAGTGCTTCAATGTTAAGTCTTTTCTAGTGTTTTCCAAATCAATTATTTGACCTTCTTGTATATGTCCATAGCACAATCCTGGTCCTGTTCTTGTTTTGAAACTAAACAATAAGACTGCTGAGAAGTTTGAACAGGACATAACTGTTGGTTTTCATGAAGCAGTATCTTAGGGTGGAAACAATGCTTTCAACTTTTGAGAAATTCTAGGAACATGAAAAAAACCCACACAAAAAAAACCCAGGAAAAATATCACTTCATTCACTTCACCATTTTTTACTCAGATCATTTTTCTCTCCTAGAAGTGTTTGGTTTTTAAGAAAGATTGCTTTGGGGGTTTTATTTATACCAGGAAAAGTAGGGTTCCAAATGCATCTGGAAATCATCAGATGGGATGGTAATATTAATTCTGACTCAGCATGGAAAAATGTGGAACAAAAGTAAATACCAAGAAAAAATATTTGTAAATAAATGAATCAAGATCAGAAATCAGGGCAATTTGGAGAAGTCTTAGAACTTGAATCTAATGAGCAGTAACAGCTTCAATGATGCAGTGTGGAATTTGCAAAACATGTAAGCAAAAGGATAAACAAATTTGGGAGTAGACTCTAACTTTTGGGGAGCTGTCTGGGAGCAGAAACTGAAGGTTTGTTGGACAATAACAGGGAAAAATTCCTTGTAGGTGACTGCAATGTGATCATCAAAAAGATAGTGATCAATGAACACACTGGCGAAAAAACAAAGCATTGAGCAAAACAGAGCCCGTGTTGACAGGCAGGAGCCCAGTGCTGGGGCTGCCTGCAGTTCTGAGACTGTCCCAAAATCCTTACTCCCCAGAGGAAGCTCAAGCCTGTCTTTCAAATAAAAAAAGAAAAGGAAAGAGTTATAATAAAGCTAAGCTTTGCAAAGTCAGCTCCAGCCTGCTGTCTTCGGTTTCCCCTTTGTCAGCAGAAGCTGTTGAGAGGCAGCCTGGCAGCCCACCTGTGCTTGTTTTTCAGGTTATTAAATATCAAACCTGAGCCAAACAGAGTGGAAGTTAGAAAATATGTTAGAAATAAGGGATGAAATCTTAAAGGATCAATTCCCACGCATGTCACGAGGCACATAGGGGGAATGTGATCAGATAAACAAGCCTGAGGGATACTGGCAGATGTCCTGTGGCTGGTCAGGGTGTTATAATGCTTCAGGTTTTCTAATATTGTCTGGGCAGTTCTTTAGTTGGTGGCTTACAGATAGGAATGCTCTTACCATTGGTAGGAAGCCACTTTTACAAGAATGAAGGTACCAGCTCTTCAGCAGGCTCCCCAGTGTGAAGGTTTGAGCTTTAATTCCATCTATAAGAATTTGAGGTACTCATATTGGCACTATAGGATAAACAAAGACTTAAAAATCAAGGCACTTCACAAAGTATGGGCTGTCCTGTGTTTGATACCACATTGTATTGGGTTTGTATGGCCACATTTTGGTACTGGGGCAACTACAGGGTTGGTTTCTGTGAGAAGCTGCTGGAAGCTCCCTGCCTGTCCAGCAGAGCCAATGCCAGGCAGCTCCAAGAGGGACATGCTGCTGGTTAAGGCTGATCCGATCAGAGATGGTGGTAATGCCTCTGTGATAACACACTGAAGAATAAAGAGAAATAGTTTTGCACAGGTGTAATTGCAGCCCGTGAAAAACCAGGGCTGTTGCAAGAATGAGAATCAGAAAACACCAACGTTCTGAGTTTATCTAAGGAAAATTGCATTCATCTTTACTCACTCTTCAGCAGTGGAGCAATTAGTTTTTGTTTTACTCTTGTTTGGTTGGGTTTTTTAGGAGGATGCTTTTTTGGTGATTTCTCTTTTTGGTTTGTGAGTTTCTTTGGGGTTTTTTTCCAGTGTAGAATCCCTAAATAATGTTAGTGACACAGACCACATATTGTGAATATCATTTCCATGGAAAGTAGCTTTTGTTTTAATTCCTAATTATTTCAGAAGTACGGCAAGCAATTCTGTTTCTTACCTTATAAAACACAGGCTGAAATCCATCACCACAAAGCAAATGTAGGGCTGTGCCTATTCCCAGGGCTCAAACAGCCAGGTGAACTCAAGCTGGACTTGAGCTGTTTATTTCTCAGGCAAAGGCTTCATTTCTTCCAAAAGTACCAGATAATAGAAATTTCACAGTATGCTCTTGTGCATTTAGGAAACTGATATTTTAATCAGAGCTGTAGAATTTCTTGGGAATCATTTGCTGTGCCTAGGAGAAAAAAAGGTGGCTGCTTCCAGCACGCTCTGCTCCTCCACCTCCTTTGTGTAATGTGTCATCAGTGTAAATTATTACTGTGCAACAAGAGGATACCTTGAGTTGTACAGCTTGAAGAATTTCTCCTGATCCTTGTTCCAGCTGACAAACAAACAAGATGAGCAGCCTGAATGCTCTAGGTTTTCCTAGATGATTTGCATAATGGATTTTTTGAGTCTTGGCATGCTGGCCTGCAAGCTGCATGCTCCCTCCTTTTCTTCTCCAGTGTGGAAATGTAATCTGAACTCTTGTCATGCATTTGGGAAATGGACTCATGCTTGTGATTCAAGGTAATCAGGATGCAAATCGGGTCTTATGGCCTAGTAATCTCAGCTCATCTGTATGTGAACAATGACTCTGACAGAAATAATGATATTAAACCAAAGTCCTGATCTCTTATGTGCATGTGAAAAATCAAGGAGGCAATAGATTTATTCTTATTCTCTGAGAGTAGAGTTTGTCTTGGCCTCATTACTGTATTTCTGCTTAATTAAGAATTTCAGGCAGTGCTAAAGAAACATTTTTTGCACTAAAAATACAAACTGATTAGGAGTTTGTAATGTTTTCTGATATGCTGGCATATCCAGTAGGTATTTGTAAGAGGAAGTTTTAGCAAATTCCAACATCTGAGGATTGCTCTTACATAATTAGTTCATGGGAGATACTCCAAGACAGCACAGTCAGATGAATAAAGCATGCTGGGGAAAGCTAGGAAACCCTGTTGTTTGGACTTTCCCAGTGCTGAAAACACTGTGCCAGGGCTGTCAGTACTGTGACTCGGGAAAGGAAAGAATCAGATCAAGAATATTTCAAGTATTGGCCTTTCCCACCAGTCATGTTCCTGCTGCTCTTGCCCCACAGCCTTGCCTTTGCCAGTGCCCCAGCACTGAGGGAAACATAGCATGCAATGGCCAACTAGTCCCCCTTGAAAAGCAATTTATGCTCACCTTAGGGACTGCAAACAGTGAAGTTGTGTCTGGCTGCCTCAGTGGCAGTCAGGCACCTTTGAAGAATGCTTTCCTTAGGCTTAGTCTGTACCCACTTGCTACTTGCCAGGAGCTGTCAATGATAAGCAGAAAGCCTGGCTGTTACATCTATTCTCTGATGCCCTTAGTCCTTGAAAAGTCAGAAAGGTGACTTTGCAGAGAAGCTTCAACACTCGTCCTGAGGGTCCCCTTGCAGTCCTACCTTAATTGCCTCCTTCGGCTCAAAGTGTCTTTCCTCCTTTTTCCTTGCTGTGTGGCAGAATCTCCTCTTATGCTGCATTATTTAGTATCTCAAAAGTGGGCACTGTGACTTCAAATGCTTTGAAGCCTCCAAGACAACTTGGATTATATAAAGAAATGGGGGATTTCTCTGAGGTTCTGAGCAACCCGGTTATAGGAATTTATTTTTTTTCTTTTTAATACTGGACCATGGGTGGCAAATACTCTGCCAGGATAGAAGGAGGATGTTCAGCTTAATTAACAACAGAGGAAACCTCTTCCTCTCACTGTGGCTTCAGCCCCTCCTGGAGAGTTCCAGCAGGCCCATGTAAGCAACTCCTCTTTGGCTACACAGTTCTTGACTTAATCTTTGGGAATTACCACTTATTTTTTGAATTAGTGCCAATGTTATGTTATAGGGAGGTGGGAAAGCAGACAAGTCATTAGTGAGTATGGTAACAGTGTGTTAGGGTGGGGTTTAGGGATGTTACTTGATTAAACCTTAAGCACAGCACTACAAACCAGCAAAATCCTTCTGGCAGAGTTCTTACCTAGTGAGTATCCGATTCTTTGGGGTGTAGATTTCAGTTCAGATGTCAAGAGACTTTTCCAGATCTTTTTCATGGAAATACTTTGCTGATGCTGTAACTTTTTTCTTTTTTAGTTTTCATTGATTTCTAATTTACAGAAGAGCTAGCAACCCACGAGGAGAACCTTTGCTATGCTATTTGTGTACCTCATCAAACAGGATGATCAGGACAGTGCTGAGAGAGAAGTTTAAGTCAACTCAGTTGGACTTCAATTTTAACAGCAAAATCTTCTCTTTGATTCTTGCAGTGAAGGCACTTCTGATGGTCTGTCTTTTTTTGGTACCAAATCAGAAAGTGTGCATTTCTATTATTGATCCCTGCAAGTTTTTAGAGATGTCCTGAGCTGTGTATGTTTTTTATTGGTGTGCAAATGACTAGTTTGTGACTTTTGATATGAAGAAAAGCTAATCTACACTGGGAGCTCTCAGACTTCAGAGTGCACAAATTTGGTAGGCTATAAATACTGTTAATATCCATGGTATCAAAGATTAATGATATTAGTTTTCATTTGTTCTACAGACAGGAGAAACTTCTCATTTAAATTTAACCAAGTAAGATAATCTTTTTGACACTTGATGTGAACATGCCACTGAAAAAACCCATGTAATTTATTGATTAAAACTTATGAATATTTTACCAGTACTTAAAGGGATTTTTGTAACAATGTATGTTCCAATGACCCAGTAATTCAAAGGATTAATTGAAAGCTTAGAATTCCTGATGAGTTCAGGAGGATACAGCTAGCAAGGAGTTTTTAGACACATGTCCTAAATAATATATTTATCTTTACAATCTGAAATAACTTGTGAAGCTAGTGACTCTTAATGCTGGTCAGAAACACCCCAAACCTCTAGTTTATTATTTTTTCATTGGATGAAAATGGGAGGTGTTTGATTTTTTTTTTTTTCCTTTTTATTAAATAGATCTGATTTCCATGGGGAAGCTACTGATTAAAAGAAACAAATAAAAAAAGTCACAGACATTTCCATCAAATTTCTGGTTTTGCCTGACTGTTCATTGTGTAGAAATTAATTGTTAGAGACACTTCTGGGGATATTTCTGGGGTACCTTGCCTACATGTCTTCTGGATGAAAAGACCTTAAGTTTTTCTTTGTTGATGGCTTTCAAGGGCTTGCTGCTTTGAAGTTAGAAGCACTGCACTTTTTTTCCCCTCTACCAGTTTTCAGGCTCAAAAGCACTTTCACAATGCATATAGATGAAGGTTGCATGCAGTCTGATTTGTGCAGTGGTGAAAAAGGCACAAGAGGAATTTGCAAAGTTCCTTGGTTTCTATCTTTGCCGTGAATAATTTGGTAGTCTTTAAAGGACTTGAAATGTTGGTAAATCACTCAATTTTATGTATTTAAAAACAAAAACGAAAAAAAAACCAGCATCAACCTATCATTTTAATTCTTTGCTCATTATCTTGGGAAAGATCTGCACTGCAGGCTTATGCCAAACTCCTGAGACCACCATCCTAAATGTGACTTTGGTCAGTTTGTGGGCTGAAAGTACCAAAGATATACAGACACTGTTTAGACATGAGTGATAGCAATGCCAAGATACAAAAATAAAAAAGTATTTAATTTAACATGACTGTCAAATTTTCAAATATATTGTATGCGAGCAATTATGTGAGTGTACTTGAAGCTTGTTAGAGTATACAGTGTAGCTCCTACTTCACTAGAGGTGATTGGAATTGTAATTAAAGATGTATTACTGCATCTTTAAATGAAAATATGAAATATGAAAATCATTTATATGATATGAAAATCAACAACCATCCCTCAACAGAGCTGGTAAAATGTCTATCAGAGGTCATAATCCAAACTTATCTGTGAACTGTGTTTTATCTTTCAACATGCTTTGAGTATGGATTTTTCATAGCTAAGAATCTATAAAAAGTAATATTGCCCCAAGAGGGACTCCTGAAACCATTCACAGCATCTCAAACCTGTCAGGATTGTATGTTTCAGCAGTCTAAAAATTTATCATTCTCATCAGTCTGTTTGATGAAATGAAATCTGTAAGCTGGTTGCTGGATATAAATTACCTGGGAGGCTGAAGATTAAAAGTAGCTCCTGAACAACTGGAATGAGGGGGAAAAAAAATTGAGCCACATTACCCCAACTCACTGGATTTTTATATGGAAACCTATTCCCAGGCAATTGATTTTACATTATTCATTATTTGTTTGAGATTTGAATGGCAGCTAGAATATTATCAAAAATAATGAAACTCTCCAAAGGCAGTGGAAGTACAAATTCAAGCCCAGTTACAGGTATATGGCTCAAAGAATGCTCTTATCCTTGAAAATGAGCTTCATTTATTTTCAATACACTGAGGAAAAACAACTGCATTTGAAAACTCAGTGTTTTGTTCATTAGCACTCTGTCTTACCTGTCTTGTTTTAGGCTCCCAAATCCTCCCACTATTCTGATTATTTGCCTGGTAGGGTGTGATTTCAGCTGAAATTTAGGAGATCAGGAATAGCCAACCAGGTAATTCATTCTTGAAGAGTCACAGGGATTGCTTGGAGCTTGTGAAGTTGAGCAGGGAGAAGGAACTCTATTAAATCACATCACTGCAGACAGAAACATCCCAAGCTGGGGTGGGGGGAGTTTGGATAATGCTGGAATTTTGCCTTACAGATAGGGAAAGGCACATCCCTTCCCAAAGTTCTGATACTACACCGAGGCTGTGGTCTGTGTGAGCAGTGCCATGAGCTATTGCCAGACCACTTCTGCAGAAACAACTGTGATGGTGTAAGGCTTCATTCCTTCCTCCCTCTTCTCCCATCAGTACACTAGTACTGTTCTACTCTCAGCTACTGCTCATGCAGCAAAGCTGAGGAAAGAGAAGCACAAAGGCTTAAGTTTCTTGAAGGATCAATGCTAGGTAGTTTTGTATCACTTCAATAAAACCTCATCTCTTTTTAAATTGTATGTTGTTCTTGAAAATTACAGAAATATGTTCACTGATACTTTCTCAATAGGTTTTGCCTGAGGTACAGACAAATGTTAGGAAAATAGAGCCCAAGTGTTTACATTTAGCAAAGGTAGAAGCAATCAAAGTTTCCTGTGATCTATTGGGCAAAGCCTGGTATTGGACATTGCTGTCACCCATGAGAACAGGCAAAGTGTTAAAAACCCAAAGTAATCAGAAGCCTAAAAATTACTTGGGGCTTTCTTGTCTCTGCTCACAAAAGCAGAAACTTTCACATTGCAACTGATCATTGCATTCAATGTACAATTTTCTTTGTTTTATCATGTAGAATCATTCAGAGGAGGCTTTCAAATGTTTTTAACATATAATCACTTTTAAAGTGGTGGTGAAGGAGGCTGGCACTGATTTAAAAATTTTATCGAAACATTTCATTTTTGAGGAATTTTGACCACATTGAAACAAGGCATTTAAATGCTAAGTAATTTTGAGGTCTGTCAGTCACAAGCAGTTTTATGGGAGCATTTGTTCCTTCTACAGCCACACAGACCTTGCATGGCTGAAGCTCACAATCCTGAACAGGCAGTGTCACCAAAAAATATCCTGGTCATTTGTTCCTCTCACACTTCCTGTGCTGAGTCTAATAGTGATGTGATTACATTCTAAGCTAACTGAGGGATTGATTCAGCTGAAAACTTAAAAAAAGAAGGTAAAAAAAATCTTCCTTGACTATTTGAATAATTTCAGCTGGAAGAAAGTATTGTTATCTCAAAAAAAAAAAAAAAAGAAAAGAAAAAAAAAGCTTATGAGGAAAAGCCTTTCCCATCTTTAGCTGTAGAGATGGATTAGTTTTTCTACAGGTTTCTCTCTAGGGCATTTAGAGCATTAATTTTCATAGGCAGGATTGTTGCATTAGGACTTAAAATTGCTCAGACCAAAGGGCTTTTTGTGGTGTTGTTTTTTTGACTTCCCTCTTCAAAGACATTACTTTGTTCATGATGAATCCATGGAAACTCAGTCTAGATTTGTTTGCTACCCAGAGGTGTAGCTTAACCCCATGCTACACACTGAGTGATATAAATGATGTTTATATGATTCCAAATGAAGTAGAAATTGATGTCAAGTCTTGTGGACAAATTTTGTCATATAATGAGGGAACTAGAATAACCAATGCATCCAGGAATAATATGGGAATTATAGGTGCTTGTCAGATTTGAATATTATTCATTCTCATATTGAAGGCTTATGAGACATCCTGTTTAATCCACACTGAAGTTTGGTGCCTGTTGGGTTTAATTAACCCTGATGTAACTCTGATGACTTCATTAAAGATGGACGAGAGCAGTGTCTGAATCATTCACAGGAGCACAAATGTGGTATTTTAAAAAGAGATTTAAAAAAAAAAAAATCTGTGGCAAGAATCTTTGAGAGAATAAACTTTGCCTGCATTTCCAAAAAGTACTGAACAACTTCTGCATTTATACACGTGTTAGTGGGTTATATTTCAACAAAGACTAGGGTTTGTTGCAAATTCGTGTTTGTCTTGACCAAAGAACTAAAATGGTTTGGTGTCTTCAAGAGTAAATCCCAGAACTATCAGATGGGTTAATTAGGCAGGGTCGTTTTTGACTTGTGTTCAAAGGGGCCATTCATTCCTGCAGGTGATTATTTAGGTCAGCTCTCAAAGGTATGCTTAAAAAAGGCATTGCTCATACACACCATGTGTTCTTTTATCCACCCTCATCTCCCCAGGGTGTTTCTCGTCAGGTTCCCGACAGAATCGAATTGCTCCTGCATTTTCTCAGAGTCCTTAGGTGGGTTATGGAGAAGAGTGACTGTAGGGATCTGGAAAAGTGAAAGCAGGGACAGAATCATGAGATGTGAATAAACCTCTTCCATTGACATTCAGGGAACTCCCCACAGTCAGTTCTGCTCTCACAGTTTAAAACCAAGTGTGAGAGGGAAATATCCACTGAATAATAACCTTTTACTCAGAGAGAGTCATCCTAGGCAAATTTTAGTCAAGCACTGGCTAAACTAATCTGGCTTGACACCAGTAATAAATTGTGCAAATTCCTGTGACCTTCATCATTCTTATTTTGTATTAAATGTCATCTTGTTAGATCATGCATGAATGAATGGCACAATATGATAGATAGCATGAATTATTGTTCACTAATAGATTTTGTTAAAACGTCTCCTCTCTGGGCTGGTCCTTGAGAAATATGCTCAAAATTATTTCTTAGCAGGCCTTCAAAATCAGAGCTGAGCCTTGATAGGAGTTAAAAAATTGCTTCTGGTTGGTTTTGGTGTGGGGTTTTTTGTTTTGGTTTTTTTTTTTTTTTTTTCTGTTTTGGTTTGGGTTTAGGGTCTTTTGAGGTGTTCTTTTGTGTTTTTTTTGTTTGTTTGTTTGTTTTTTGGTTTTTTGTTTGTTTTTTTGTTGTTGTTTTGTTTTATTTTGGTTTTTTTACCATCTTGGTTTTTTTCCTCTCAATTTAAGACATGGCTTTTTTTTCTGTGCTTTTACTACTGCATGATTGTAGACACTTGGACTGATATAAACACAAATACACAAGCTTTACTTGGATCTAACTCTGCAGGTTGTCATCATTTTCCTCCCTGCAAAGCCCTGCCCCACGGATGATGTAGCATGGAATTAGAGGGAGTTCAACAGGCTTTTTGCTTTCCCCTGTCAAGCAAAGCTGCTCATCAGCAACCCTTAAACCTCCATTAAAACAAATGCACTAGAAGTGTGTTTGCCTCTGAAATTACAGAGTCCAGGCTATTGAATGACAAAGATATTTGCTTAATAGTTTAGAATAATTAGGATGATACTTAGGCTGATCCAATAATTTTGTCTCCAAAATGTTTTTGTCCCTGAATATTTATCTCTTGGCATATAATCAAATTATTAAGTTTACTTTTCACTAAACACTGTTGATAAATATTTTTAATACACTTCCAGAGATTGTCAAATAGTAAAAATTTTAGTTGCTAGTGGTTTTCTTAGAGAAACAAAAATCCCCTAAAACTATCATCTTTAAGGCTTCAAGATTGTCAATAATTAAATGTGATCCAACTTTAGCCCAGCTCCTTTTTCTGTCCACAGTTCTATGTAGATATCTCTATGCAGATATTTAATATACCAATCATAATTCCACAAGGCAAAACACACTGCTCTCTGCCTCAAATCCCTTCTTTCCAAGAGGATGGATTTTGTAACGTGGCTGTGTGTCTCAGGGTGTGGTTGTACTCTGAGCCATTGTCCTTCACATACACATGATATCTCTGACAAAACTAGAGGCCCTCTAAATGGGTACTAGGAAATTGAGACTGACTACAATGCCAAGTTTTCTGATGCCTTTCTCTCCCACTTGGAGTTATGTTTTCTTGTCAACCAGCATAGCCTGAAGCCATCTCTAGGCTGCTTTAAAAATGTTGGTGCTCAGATCTGATATCTGTAGTTCATATGGAAAAAAACCCTAACTAATATTGAACTTTTGACTGGAAGGCAACAACCTCAGCTTCCATAACTGAGTGAAATACTTATTAAATGTTTCTGCATATCTACAGCAAATTTCTGTCAATGGACTCAAAAATCCTTGAGCGTTTTTAACCTTGAATAAGCAGCACATTTTTATTCTAACAACTGTATTTCTGTACAAATCTTTCGCTGTGTCATTAAGTAGCAGCCCATTTTGCACAGGAGCTGATGTTTCCCTCTCATCCTGCTGCATAATGGAATTGTCTTGGGCCCTTTCCACTCAACTGCACTTTAATTGGGTGTCGCAGAAGGTAGGTGGAAGGTATAAGAATGTTCCATCTGAGTAAGCTTCAGGAAATTTGGCTAAGAGCAGAAAACAGCAAAAGGAACACAGTGGTAGGCTCCCCAGTGGCTGCAGCTTGTCTGGGATAACAATATAAAATCAGATAAATCTTGGTACATAATGTGTCACCACCCTGGGGAAATGACCATATAATTGGATAGGTGGTTTTCCCTGCCTCAGTGTTGTTCTTTGCCTTATTCTTTTTCCCCATCTCCTTCAGTCATTCTACTACAGAAATACTGAAAATAATTTTTTTGAGGAATTTCAAGAAAGTATCAAGCAGATGTTATTTCTGAAGTGTATTTCTTCAGTCATGCACCTCTTGCCTGAAGCCTTGAATATAATCATGAGAACAGTTACGTAGAACAGAACAGGCAATTATAATATGACAACATGAAGGGATTGAGTGCTATGTTGGTACTTTGTGTACTTAATTTTACTTATCAGACTCTACACTGAGTACCTTTTCTGTTTGTTTTTGATAGGTGTATAGCAGAGTTGTTTGTGGGGTGTTTTAGTGGGTTTTTTTTTTAATCTCCAGAAACTTTGTTGTGTTTTGACTTTGATATGTTGCCAGTTTGATTTAGGTGCATCCAATGCAAGAGTGAAATCGTGACTAGTAAAAGTTACTAGCTAAATTGTTCTTTTGGGAGTATGCCAACCCTAAATAAGGTCCAAAATCACCTTTGCCTTGAAGGCAATACCCTCTTGCTTAGATTTTTCCTTAAAAAAAAATAAACTTCAAAAGGTGGGTACTCAATTTAGTCTACTTTTGGCAGGGATAAGATTTAAGACTACAGCAGGTATTTTTAAGAGTGGCTGACCCGAGATTGAGAGTTGACATGCCAGCAAGAACCTGCAGTGCATTCATTTCCCAAAGATTTCAGCAAATCCCATCCAGACATATTTAACACAGATGTGTGATTTCCTGTGAAGCTCCTGCTTCTGGGACTGGGGAGCTCTCTGATTTTTCACTTTCCAGTGTCTCATTCAGTAAGTCCTTCTCCCAAAAGGAGGTATTTGTGAACCCTTACTTTATTCAATCATATAAAGTAAGATCAATCTTGTTGAAATCAGTGTGAGTCTAATTCACATGATGCTTCCAAGGAAGAAAATATTAAAATCAAAAAAGTGTTTACATGACATTGCAGTCTAGCTTTTATTCTTATCATGTAAACAAGCAGGATTTGGGAAAATTAGGCATGTTGATGTATGAAAAATAAACTTCATCCTGACATTTTGCAAAATTTAGGATTTCTTAGCATGAGAAACAGTCTAACCTAGCTTTAACTTAAACACTGAAGATGTAAAAGGTATATAAAGAAACCCAACCAGTCCCAGATTTTTACTGTCTTTCATAATTAAAGGACATGAGGTCACATGAAAATAATCATGGATAAATTTCAAGGAAATGAAATGAAATATTTCCTCACAAAGCACTTAGATTATGCTGGAGGTCAGAATCAAACAGTGGAGCTTCACTTTTAAAAAACACGAGCTGACTTTATGATGGTCCGTAAAACTTTTATCTTACTTGCTAGATTGGGTTAGTCTGAGTTAATGGCTCAGAGCATTACCTGATTACAAAATTATTAAAAAATATTTTTCTTTTCCTTATGCAAAGCATGGTGTGTTGGCACAGTCAAAAAAAAAAAACAAACAAAACAAAACAACAGCAAAAACCAACCGAAACAAAAGTGCCTTTATTTTTTAGCAATGCTTTGTCGTAACAATACAGACCAAAAAAGTTATGTATTGCTAAAAGAATGATGCATGTAGCTAGGGCAATTTGAATTGATTTTACTTCAAACTGTTCTCAGAGTATATTGATGTGACCTGATGTTTTGTGTTTGAGCTGATGTCGCCTACACCTCTTGTCCTGATAAAATGATACCCATGTGTGTGTTGCTCTAGCTTAGCATACAGTTTTAAGATACTACTTGTGTTTGTTTTCCATCTTTTTTCATCCTATTATTTCAGGTTTTATTAGGGTGCACTTCCTCAGGTTTAATAGATATCAGCACAATACTATTTTGTCACATTAACATAGAATGCTTTCAAGTCCTTCCTGTTTTAAGAAACTCTGAAACCTTCAATTCTTCTGGAACTACTATCCCTTTGAAAATCAGCTTTAAGCTGTCATTTTATCCTCTTGCAATATGTGATCCTACTGCCTGTAGGTCTACAGAACATTTTATTCTAAGATACTTTGTGTCATTAAGGTAATACCATAATGCAACTGAAGTTCAGAAATTATATGAAGTTCAGAAAATATATGAAGCTGAAGGAATCTGAAATAGACTATTTTACCTGGAGCACATCACCTCTGATGTCTTCCCAGGTTCACTAAAATCCAGATTGTTTTGCTGTGTGTATGGCTGCTAGGGCTGGGTCAAAGAAGGTCCTAGGAACGGGAATGCCGTGTGGAAACTGAACGTCAGCAAGGTTGTGAAACAAGAGGTGGGTGCCCAAGCCTTTCACTCAGTGTAAGATAATGAAGATTAATTATCAAGATCAGCTTCCAGAAATATTTCTAACAGTACAAAAGCCTTTACAAACCCCTCCAAAAATCCAATTGATCCCTAAGGTCCTGTAAGTAGACCATGGAATCACTGTTTACTCAGAATAGTTTTCAGCAGGGAAAGCAGTGGCAACTGCTGGTGAAAGTGCAGTTACCTTGATGGAAAGGATGCAGTTATATTTGAGACACCTTCACTGTTGTGTGGCTGGAAACACAAAAAGAGGGATTGTTTTAAGTCTTAGGACACTTAAAGTTATCAAATATTGTTCAGTTCTGATGATGCTCTGATGTTCAACAACAATCTGTAACAATTCCAGTGGGGTTGTGGTTATTTCCATCAGAGTAGTCTCAGGAAACTTAATTTCAGGCTTTCTTCTGCCTATATTCTCCACTGGTTAAATAAATGCACTCCTGACTGTAATGAATTCCACTGCCTGCTTGGAGAGTGGTGACCTTCCCTGTTGCAGAGGTGACTCGAGTTTGTTCCAGTGCTGCAAGCAACAGAGGATGTTGGGAAGAGGAGAAAGGAAAGCAGTCAGGGAGGGGGAGTCCCTCAGATGCAGACAGGAGGAGAAATGTTGCAAGAGGGCAGAGAGCTGTTTTGTTTCATAGTGGCAATTTTCAGTCTGCAGGAGTGCTGGGTAAGTGGGAGAAAAGTGACCCGTGAGTTTGAGACTGAGCAGTGCCTTGTTCTGGGGTTGTCATTTAAACCCTTGAGGGAGAAGTTAAAATTGTGAGTTCCTCCGCTAATTCTGCAGTGAGGAGGGAAACTAGGAAAACAGCATCTTAACAACATGAAAAGAGCCTGATCTATTTTTTTCTCCAGGCATATTTGTTTGATCATGCTGGAGCTTTGAGGCCAAATAGCCTGCAAATTGCTTTCTCATTTCAGATGTTTCCATTGCTGCAAAACAAATACTTTGTTTTGCAGCTTTTAAATGATCCTCCCAAGCATTTCTCCTTCTTATCCTGTTTCTCTTCCTTGCTTCAGCATTTTCACTGCTGCTGCCATTCATCTGCATTTCTTTTTTCTTTGATATTTATGAACTCAGCTTCAGCAGCAGAGTTCACAGAAAACATCCCCTCCTTCTTTGTGCAAGACGAGCCATGTAAAAATAGTTTACTGAAATGAAGGAAGAAGACGAAAATTCTTACTGGTAAATCAGGCCCTCAGGCCAAATTTCACTGTGATGTGGGGAGTATTACCTAGTTATCTCCTAGGGGAGGAGGTCTGGAATTAACCTACCTTCCTTCTGAGATGTAGAAAGATGTCTCAACCTAATTTAAACTCTTCCCAGGGGGAACAGTCCTGTAGGAGTCTCACAGGAAGAACAGGACAGATTTCAGCAGGGTGAGGGGTCTCAGTGGCTGAAGGGTTCCAATGCATGAGACCTCCTTGGTCTCTCACGTTCTTCTAAACAAGTTCTTCCATCTCTGTGTCTTTTCTCCCACTCCTATTTCAATAATATACTTTGACAAAACTTGTGAAGAGGTCTGGGTGTATTCCTGCCTTAGATCTGCCTTGAAGGCAGGTATTAGTTCTGTTTCAACTACTATTACTTTCATTGCCAAAGTGCCTAAAAGACACCCAGTGTCCATGTTTGTTTGAAGTATGTTTAGAGATCCACTTGATTTTTTCTCCTTGTATTTTTTTTTTTTTTTTGACTATGGGATAATTTTCCAGCCCCTAATGAAAACAAACAAAAATATCCTAGATTTACATGGGCAGGCATCCACATTGGAGCTAGAATTATGAGAAGGAAAAGAGAGAAGGAAGTTTCAGAAATTGGAATAGGACAATCTTCTCTAGTTTTGTTGTTGTTTGGTGTTGTGTTGTTTAAATTAACATTCACAGTGAGCAGGCTGAGCTCCCAGAAAACATGAGTGTGACAAACATTCCTATCTCTAGGTAATAAGATCATTTTCTCTGAAACAGCCCTCCCCTAGCTGGGGGGCTGGAGGCATAAGATGCATAAAGGGAAACTGGCAGCATTTTCTGGCAATTCTTCACTGATTTTATTTTTTTTTTTTCCTTTCTGGATGTTTGAATTATTTTAAATATTCTGGATAGCTAATTTCTGAGTTTGTGTATCTGTGTGTGTATGTGTGAATATGAAATCTCAGAACACTTTATTTATGCATAAGATTTTTCTTCTTCTTCCACAGCTGGAATTACTGCATGAAATCCAGATGAAGGATTCTGTTATATGAGACATCAAAATAAATAGTGTGAACAATCTCTTGCAGCTTTAAACATCTATGAATCAAAATCTATTTGCTCTCTTCATTGTTATGTTCCTACATCTCGATTAATGAGATTTCTGAACAACAGTCTGGGAGTAAGAGATTTTAATAGAGTAGATAAACTGAAAAAGTTGAAAGGAAAAAAGCCTGAGTGGGAACAAAAAGGGACTGTCTCCATCTCTTGGATTGTTAATATGCCTTTCCTGTCTAACTTCTGCAGACATTCTTCTTGAGATCAATTAAGTCTCATTTTAAAGTTCACATTTCCTCACATTTTGCTTTTCTTTCTGGTTAACACTTCACACTTTCAGACTTATTAGCTATATCCTGAATAATCCTGTGTCCTCCTCTTATTAGTCATACTGCCATGAAACAAGGGTTGGGACTGTTTGTCTATAAAATATTAACCCTTTCATTTATCTAAGGGTGCATTGCAAGATTAAAGACACAGCAGAAATCAGCCTGGATTCTTACAAGCCACACAGGACTGAACTAGAAGGAAAGCAGCATCCCCATCAACCAACAGGGGGCTGGAAAGGGGGATTGTAGGTGATGCTGGGAATCACAAATACATGTGCAGGCTGGTAATACACAGTCAGCATGGATGGCTCATGCTGCGTTTGATGGTAGACAGCGTTCCACTCTTTCCAGTTTAACCTTACACTTTGCTTTTGTGTCCAAATATCTTGCAGACACTTTGACTCCTTCCTTAGTCTCCATAATGTTGGCATGAAGGACCCCAAGTGCCTGAATGCTTTATCAGTTTGTGTCCCCTCTATCAATTACTGCTCTGTGTAAGGGCACACAGCAGTACAGAGAGTACTCTGCTCCCCCTGTTCAAAACCACCACCGTAACTATTACAGTGCTAGAGTTACTGTCTGAGCTGAGAGCAAGTCAGAATTTAACTCTGTTAATGTAACATCTTTCCTTTCTCTCTTTGGAAATTCCACAAACTGAATGTATTGAAATAATTGAAGTCCTTTCATGTGTTTCAGAGTGTGATGGGAATGGGGAGGAAGCTCTTTATGACCAAGCTGTAGGGCTGGAAGTTCCCTGAGCCTTCTAATAACTTTCAAATTTATCAGCCAATTTCAATATGATGCAGCAGATCTACCAGAGAGTAACTACCTACAAGTTTTCTGACAATCAGGTACTAGAAAGACAAGGGACACCTACAGAGAGAAGGGTACAGGCAGCTCAACCCTTAGTGATTCTTGCCTAGTTTGCTCAGTGGGAATGGCCAATGCACAAGTCAAAATGCAAAAACTCAAAGCAAGCCAGGGCAAACTGGGTTTATTTTCCAGCTAAGGATGTGGGGAGGAGATGAAGATAAGGAGGGGGTGAGGTCTAGAGATCTTAACAGAATCTTTTTTATTAACTCTAAAAAAAAAAAATTCAATTAACATTTTAAAAAATCTGTTGAAAATAAGTTTCAAAACATTAGAACTTCCTAATAAGGTGTAATTGGTTTCCAAGTAAACCTAACTAAAACTACATACTGCTTTAACCCAAGAGCAAAATCTGTTTTTACCCCACAGGGCTATCTTGCTGTTACATATAATACTGGTAGCTGTGGAGGTAATCACAGATTTTCACCCAGGAAATCAATAAAAAGCTTTTAAATCAGCTATTGTGTACTGAAAAATAGATAACTCGAGCAGCCTGTTACCATCCACTGGCTTCTGTGTTTAAGAGAAATACATGCTTTGTGAGTATTTTCCTGGGGAGAGTTATGTCTAGATTCTTCCTGAAAGGCATACAATAAATCCTTCTAATCTGCAGTCTGCCAGCATTTGATTTCTGCATACTCAGCCCAACCCAGCTCATGAAAGGTGAATGCAAAACTATGAGCTAATGAATCAAGCAAACATTCAGCTGTTGTAGGAATTTGCATGGTGGTAATATTGGAATAAATGATAAATTCAAAATTAAATTCACGGAGACTGAATCAGCCTTTCTGAGATTTATCTGTCTTTTTCTCCTTGGAAAGTATCTGAGAGCAAAGTGTTTATTCTTTTTTTGCTACATTTGTTTGGATGTAGTGGTGGACTAGGCAGACTGGATCAGACCCAAGTTCCACACTGGCCAATATTTTGTCTTCATCATTGACCACTGACACAGACATCAGAATAAGGCAAAAGAGATCTGTAGGAAGCTGTCTTGGGAGTCTTGCTCTCTGTTTTATGACAAGGTTATCCCAAGCTGCAGATCACTGAGGTTGCCCCTAATTGTATATTCAGCTGTGTTCTTCACATGGAGGTGTTCTCCACAAGCAGAGGAGCTCTGGGAATCCCAACATAAATGAAGATATTTAGATACTGGCTTCTAAGCTTGTTATATGAGCTCTCTTCCTGGTTGATAGAGAAAGATGGGCTCTTGTAGGATGCAGTTATCTTGCTGTATGGCAGACATCCAAGAGATCTGTCTTGTGCCTAGGAGAGACATTCAGGGAGCTGTATCTTAGATAAGTCCACTTCTTTCTACTGATTGCAAAAGCAACCTGTAAAACTAGCTCAGAGGTAGACAACTACAGCTGTGTGAGATTAGTCTTGCTTTTGTCAGCTTGAAATATGTAGGTAGGACATAGTGCTGGTTTTTTTCCAACTCTAAAACATATTTTATCCTTTCTTATAAAATGCTGTTAGGTTAGGAGTTCAAGAGTTATTAGAAACAGCAGGAGAAGACCACTGGAGTTCCCCAGGGCTGAGATGACAGTGATAGCAATGAGAATTGCTGTGTAGACAAAAGCCCAGCTACTGACAAGCACAGGAGTGCAGTTCTCCTGTTGGTTGGTTCAATGTCTGCTGCATGTGACATGCCACACTAAGATAAAAACAAGAGACAGGACAGGAGGACACAAACCATGGAAGGTGATGAAAGTGTGCTGGAAACCTTACTCTCCTCCTCCCTGATAGCAAGATAAATGTGAAGACAATGGAGAAACAATGGCAAAATAGTTCCTGGAGATGAGCACCAAGGGCCAAAGAGCAAATGTAGCAAATACTTGGGTGTGCGTGGAAAGATATGCCTGGTTTCTGAGAGAAGAGAGATGTCCTTTAGGCAGTGTGTATATATATATATATATGTGTATATATATATATATATATATATTAGCTTTTTATCAAAGACTTTTGTCACCTTATTTGGAGGGAAATTCTTTAATGGCATTCTTTAATGGCAAGTTACCAAACTGCAGCTGACTCATAGGACTGAGTCAGCATGACTGGGTCACACTTGCCCTTGCTCAGAATCAGAGAAAAGGTTTTTCCCTCCCTTTTCCATTTCTTCTGTGTAAAAACTTGTACGTGTCTCTAAAGAAGGTATTTATGTGGTTGTTTCAATGCTTTCCTCTTTTCACTTATCAGATTTAAAATCCATGTTCAGTAGACTTGGAAAGAGAATGTGCTTTATCCAAGGAAATGTTTAAAGTACTTTTAGTAGTCTTTTTCTTCTATTTTCTTGCACTGGACATTGCTTTCAACAGGTAAAATAAAAGATACTTCAGGCTTTCTATGGAGAAAAACTTGCTGGATACTTTATGTAACACTTCATCATTGCCTGTGTACACAGAATTCAGCTAACTTTAGGAAGCAGCATTTTGGTATCATTTTTTCTAACAGGACATGTCCAAATAAGAAAATAATTTATCTTTTCAATCTTACTCTCATGTATATTTTCCATTTTGGTTTAGCTTTCCATTCATCATGTGGCACTGGTGCATATTGTATTAGGGTATTAGATCAAACTGTCAAAAAGCTGACTTTTTTTTTTCCCCTAAGCATATGCATTTTTGGAATAGTAATTAATTCAACCAACTGGAAGTAAGTAATTAGTGGCTTTTTTCCTTGTGCTTCTTGCAAGTTTTGATATGAAGTATTTTTAGAAGGCTGCAGTTTTAACGTCTTAAAAGCCCTTATTTTTGGGTACCTTGGTTATACAAGAAGAATGTATGATCTTAGGGAGGACATTAACACACATGATGCTAAAGATGGTTTTTGGAGGGAGAAATGCCTAATGACCTCAGAGAAGAGCCTTGTGGATGATCAATGGCTGTCTGCATAGGTGGTTTGAATATTCAAGACTTCATGTTTCATAATTATAGCCAACTACTGTGACTATATGTAGGATTAGTGTGTTCCTTTCCTGAAGTTCTGTGTGCTGTAGGTGACAAAAAAGTTACTTTAGATGAACCCCATGAAAAGCCCAGCTGTATGGGATCAGTGAGATTGTGACTGATAAACAGCAAGATAATGGAATCAAATGCAGAATGTTTGTGCTCTGCAAGGACTGGAAAGCTGTGCACAGGAGGGTAATGCTGACAGGGTAATGTACAAATATAGCAAAGAGATTTACACAACATAAACTGAACCCACAATGATTTAAAAGATGGACATGAAAGTATGAAAAGCTATGCAGAAAGTCATTGACCTATTTTAAAGAATGTCTAGTGGAACAATGGAGGACAGTGGCTGGCAGGAGAATGACTAACACTGCAGAACAGGGCCTGATTCATTGTGCTTAGGAAAGGAACTGAGGTTTGAATTCAGGATGCTGGGCATTGAATGCCCACTGTGGGCTTTTCAGACATACCTTTGCAATGTTGAACTTCCTCCCTGCTGGCCTGAATAGGCAAAGTTGTGCATAAATCCAGCATCCCATTATGTTGAGTGAATGTTGGTCCTGGGAGTGAAGTATAAGGAAAATGTCTGAAATGGTTTCTAGATCCAGCAGGTGTTCTCTCAGCTTGGAGTGCTGGGCCTGAGTCGAGGTACTGGGAATGCCTGGAGTCCTGGGACCAGAGGGAGTACAGGATGGCTTATGTGAAGTACTGTGAAATTCTTCAAGTGATAAAATAAATAAGCAGAGGATATAGATCCTCTCACCTCTACTTCCATTCTGATCTATAACTTTAATAAAGATCCTTTAACCTATGATTGTCTGGGCTGAGATGTGCTCACCTCTCCCTTATTCAACCTGTGACTTTGGTGTATTTATACCATAATGTGAAGAAATTAATTTGAGGATGGTGATGACTTATTATCTATTTACTAAAAAGGGGAAATTTGTGTCCTAGATAAGATCCATGATTTCATTTCACATGACTTGAGGTTGCTTAGTTTCATTTAGTGCAGCAAAGGCAAGGAAAAGAAAAGCTTTGTTTGGGGGTTTTTATTTCCAATATTCTCAACCATGTGATATGTGTTTCCATACCACATGATGTGGTCCCCAAACACAAGGCTTCCTTTTCACTTTACCATACTTATTGGAAAACAAGGATTGTTTTTTAAGATTTGTTGCTTATCTATAACCTGCTGAAATTTCAAATACCTGTTTAGGCCCCATAACTGCTGAACAAAATGCCCACCCTGTTTTATCAGTTGGACATGGGGTGAAAGCTACTTTGAAAAGCCTTTTATTTTCATGTGGTATTTACCTGACCTCAGACCATTAGAGTCTCATCCTTAGTAAAGAGCTGGACAGTTCTTTTATGTCAGTCTAAAGACAGTTAAGCCTTTTTTGTTTTGGTTTGTTTTTTTATGCTTTTGGGGTTTTGTGGTTTTTGTTTTTTTTTTTTGCTTTGTCAATTAAATACTTACACCCT
>JAYDZK010000274.1:13212361-13264538 GCA_034509185.1 Euphonia xanthogaster | reverse complement strand
TTTATGACACTATAAAGACATTTAAGCCTTTTTTGTTTTGTTTTTTTTTTTTATGTTTTTGGGGTTTTGTGTTTTTTTTTTTTTTTTTTTTTTGTTTGGTTGGGTTTTTGGTGGTTTATTTTTGTTTTTTGCTTGTTTGTTTTGGGTTTGTTCTTTTGGGTTTTTTTTTTGTCTATTAGAGCTCTGAGATAAACTGTTAAAAGAATAAAAGGTCAAATGTGTTTGTTTCCTTTTACAAGGAGGTGAATTAAAGGAAAAGAGATACTTGGGCTTCGAAGGGCTAGATCTTCCTGCTGCCTAGCTGGCAGAAAGTAGATGAGCTGTAGTCATCTATGAAAAAATAAGAGTGAACCCAAGGCTTTGTCCACCATTGTGTTCCTCCTCTTTTACTCCCATGTGAGTTGCTGCATATCAGTGGGATTGGGATAACGGGCTATTCATGCTTTTGTAGGAGAATGGATTATTGACTTTTTTCCCCCAGTATTCAGGGAGGCATGTTATAGATAAGAGTAAAGCATTCATGCATGCATGTCTATGCTTGTGTCTGTGCAGAAGTATGTGTATTTGAACAATATAATTTGTGTTAATATGTATGTAGTGTTATTCTTCCCATATCCCTTGTCTGACCTTGTCTAGAAGACAATAAATATAGTATTAACCTTGCTGCTTCTGTGATTTTATTAACTTTTTCTAGCTGTTTTAATTTTCTTACCGTTAATACCTCCTGTAATTCAGGCACAGTACTGCCCAATTGCATGGTAATCTGGAGCAGGGGGAAGTCAGGCTCTTTAGTGACCTTTTCACTAGAAATTTCTCAAGAAAGCAACTGTTAGCAAGTTTGAATGTCTTTTTATAACCTTTACAGTTCACTGTGTGTCCTTCTAATGAGCTATTCAATAACTCAGTGCCTCAGCTCTGCTAATACTAGTCATATTTAACATGTGGTTGTGTGGCCCTGAAATTCATTCTTTCTTTTTAAGGAAGAAGTAAACAATGCTGAGAGTCTGGTAAACAGTTTGTACAAAGAGTTTTGTTGCTGGGAACACCTAAGATGCCTCTAATTCAACTCTTTAAAAACAGACAGTAGAAAATATTATGGCATCATCTTAGCATATGAACAAGCAAATAATGATTCTTACATTCTCTCCCATCTAATCTTACAGAAATTTTTAGTGACCAATATTTAGTAGAACATAATCATGGTATTTTTCTCCCATGATTTTATCAAATTTGGTTTGAGACAATATGAGTTTTGAACATTTTCAAAAATATTCTCGTAAATGCATGTCACCTTAATTCTTTTGTTGGTTTTGTACTAATAAATAAATATGTTAGAGATTTTTATTTTCCCTTCCATTGTGGATCATCTTTTTAGCCATTACAATACCTAGTTACAGAGCCATATTTTTTATAATTTTGTGTCTGGCTGCTTCTGCCCAAGGGTTCTTGCTGAACAGAATACTAAAAGTCTTATCCTGATCATCTTAAAAATATTAGTGTGGCAAAATTTGCTGCTTGACTGTTTCTTTCTAAATTTAATGATTTTTTAATGTATTCCAAAATACTCTGGAATGTGATCTGAACCTGGTTTTTATGTGGGAGCACTGATAAAGAGAAAAAAAAAAGTCTTTTGAACTTGACATTTAATCAGAGGTTAAAATGCTGAGCTGTGGCTAAAGAAATTTAGTTTTCATTCCTAACTTTAAAACAGTTTCCTTATTTGACACAAAACTTGTTTCTCCACCTGCTTTATTTGTTCCAAGTGGGCTGATAGCTGTTCCTTAACCTGCAAGGATATTGCAGTAATAAATTTCCTAAAACATCAAAGGAGCTTGGATAGCAGATTACTGAGGGCTGATGAAGTATCCAAGAAGAGCAATAGAAATCAGTTACATGCACACTTTTCTCAGCACTGTATTGCAGTACTTGTAAAAAAATTTAAAAAACAAAAAGAAATTATTTTACCAAGTAGTCTTAGTAAGTTCATGTTTCTCCATCATCCTTCATTGCGTATCCTGTTGTCTGTAACAATCATCTCAAACATAAAAAGTCCCAGAAAAGTGCAACTTTCAGGTATTGTAGCTTCCAGTCATGTTGGTTTGGTGCTTTGTAGGCTTTTCTCTTAGAGTGTTTCTGTTCTGTATTGCAAGCAGCATGTCAGATTCCCTACATGCTCATTTGGACCTGCTGCTGTCTTTGACACAGCCTCTGGTCCTAGCTGAAGATTTTCGTGGTTGTCTCTTGCTTATCTTTTCTCTTTTTTGTGGAATCTAGCAGGTGTGAAGGCTTTGTTTTGATAAAAAATTTGTAACACTTTGAGATAATATGCGTCCATGGGTTCCTTATCAACAATAACAGCCAATTAATAACCAGGAAAAATCATTACTGAAGGTAAGGTCCAGCTGTTGAAATAAAGCTGTTCCTCTCATCCATTGCATTCAGGAGAAGGCAAAGATTTCTTCCCCCATTTGTCTGCTGCTGACTAGAGGTTTCACTTGTCATTCTGGATGCATCACGTGGTGAAAAGATGGTCTGGGACCCTTATTCTGGATAGTTCAGTGACCTCTTTGAAGAAACTGGAGGGTTTATGTTTTGTGGAGTAGGGAATCATGAGGGTACTCAGCCAGTAGAAGCTGTGTAACACCCATCACCTCCTGATGGTGAATATGTGCTGCTGTAATGAGGGAACATCCTGAACAGAAATGCAGAAGAGAAGAACCAAAGGCAGGATTTCCATTCAGCACCTCTGCCCCCTCCTTCTCCTGTACAGAACTGATCAGAATCACTTCCTTGAGAAGTATTCTAAGCTCATTTTATCTCCTTTATAAAAAATCTCCTCTTGCATTATTTATTTGGGGCCTTTATTGCAGGAGTGGGCTGGGGATGTTCATGAGTGATGACAAATAGAATGTAATTTCCTAATTTTTTGTTGTCTCTCACTTCTATAGTCTCTCAGCTACTTTCATTAGAGGAAAGTACAGGTGCTAACTCTGAAACAGAAAAATGTATTTTCCCTTATAGTCTTCTGGCCATTTTTGGATTATCAATCCCTCTGGGTGAAAAAACAATCTGGATTAAGTTAGATATTTTATTCATAGTAGCTAATGCAAAATAAACAGCTCTCATCTTTTTCCTCTTTTCCTGGAATCCAGCCAGATTTCCAGCAGTGTTGCCAAATAATATCTACTCTTTCAATTAACATTAGATACAATGCTTAGGCAAACTAGAAATAAATTGCAAGTCACCCAGTCTCCTCTCTAAAATCAGAAAACTGCAATTTAACCACTAACTTCAGGCAGAGATTGTTTTTTATCTGTGAAGTTATATCTGTGTTTTACAGACTAGCCACCAAGATAAACACACATGTTTTTCTTTATTCTGTCTGTGGGTTGTCAGGGCGTTACACAAGCTGAAAACCAGGCATGGGGTCTGGTAAATAAAGACACCGCAGCTGGAACACAAACTGTCTGGAATACTATTTACTGTAGTACTCTTTCTTTAGTGGACTTGTTATTTGAAGACTACCTGTAAACCCACAGATACTGAAATTTAAGAACAACTTGTGGTTATACCTGTTACTGATAAAGCAGGCCCATTTCGTTGGCGTTTTCAGCCTAGGGTCTAATGATAAATCAAATCTACTGTGCATCTGAATTCACAGGTGCCAAGTTTGCTTGCTGAATGTGAAACTAGATGGAGTCTTGTATAAAATAAAATGTCTCACTGCCCTACACAAAGAAGAAAAAACACTAAGGTAACATGAATTTGTTGTTGACTTCTTAGCCAAAAGCAGCAGGGAAATCTGTAGTGATAAGTATATTCACCTAGAAGCTCTGTATGGAAAGGGCAAAGTTGCACAGATGACAAGCTGGATGTTTTGAGAGGAATTTTGCTGCTGAAAAGCATAAAGAGTGTTAGGACTTGTTATATTTTTTCTTGAAAAACAACTGGTGACACACTCTAAGGTCAACATGTAATATCTTTTCCATGCTCTTCTAAAAAGTCAGATTAGTCCTTTCAGCAGTAACCTTTCTCACACTGAGCATGTTTGCTTTCCTGCCTTTAAAATTCATCTTCTCTGTTTGTGATTCTGACAGCTTGTAGGATTACACTGTCCATATATCAATGTAGATGTGCCCTCTTTGTCCTATTTTGATTAAAAGAAGTATACTTTTACTTATGCTAAGATAATATAGTGTATAGCAGATGTATAACCTTTTAGCAAACCTTCTTTTTTTTCTTATATTTTTAAAGAACCTTCAGATGCCATTTAACTATTCAAGCTCAATATAGTAATACTGAAACAGGGTTTGGTGGGTTGAAGAAAAAATTGTCTCTTAATCTTTAGACAGATACAAAGGAAACGTGAAATAGAAAAGTCCTTGGGAATACTTGAGTAAACATCTATCAAATGTTTCTCATGTCCATTTTAGAAATGACCCAATAAACGTGGGCTCATTGTGCTCATTGTCACTAACTTTATAGTAGATAACCCTTTTCATTTTGAGGGCTTTCACATCCTACCACAAAAGCCATGTCTGCATACAAAAAATATGTTCTTGTAACATGAATCTGAAATAGACCTCCTGGGCCACTAAGTCCAGTATTTTTACTTTGTTAGGCAACTATACCATTTATATAATCTGTTTATTTTTCAAGTGATTATCAAAAAGAAAAAAAGAATAAAAGTTTGTTTACTCAGCTAGCACAATACATTTAAAAAACACATTATAATTTAGTGTTGTATTTATTTTTATTTAAAAATAAAATCACCAGTTAGACATGATTTAATTATTATTAATCTGAAGATATTTGTTTATATGATTTTGAATGCTTAGTTATCTTTTTTTATTTAGTTCTTCCAGTTGAAGGAAAGAAGTGTGAATATATGGTATGAATGATAAGAATCATCCTTTGTTGTAAGCTAATTTTATAAAATATGTCCTAGTGCAAACGTACCACTGTTTGTTATCACTTTTACTAGGACTTAATAGTATTACTGTGTTGTTTTGCAAAAAGATATTAAATATCTAAAAAGAAAGTAATTTCTCTAATTGTACCAAACCAGGTGATAAGACACCTCACTGGGACCAGCCACCCCATAACCAGTTGCGTTCCCTTTCTTTTGGGCAAGCTGCTTTCTTTCTGTGAGCTTTGTTCCATATCTTTTATTGAGTTCTGTAGAAGGTTTTCAGTCACATGAAAGGTTTTTGTTATGGGGGGCTAAACAAAAAAGGCTTACTCTTGGTCTGCCCACTTCCCAAATATTTTTGAATCTATTGATCAGCTACCACTAGATTTAGAATTAGGTGGATGTCAGCAGTCTACGAAGCTCTGTGGTATTGTAGGATTGGGAAGGGCCTACATTATCCTGATTTTACTTTTTTGTGGGATTCTTCCCACTAAGTGACTGTTTTCTGCTGTAGAATGAGTGAGCTTTTTCATTTTCTCTGTACTTTTCATTAGTCCAAGCTGTGCTGCTCTATTTCCTCACTAGCAGTGACCTTGAGGTTTCAAAATTCTTTTACCTTTCAGTCCTGTGTTGTATCTGAAAAGAGCTCCATTACTGCCACTTTCCTGGCTAATCAAGGTGAGATTTCTTAGTCTCTACAATGGTTTCTAAGTTCCCTTGGGAGTCCTAATGGGCAGTCTCTTCATCTGTTACCATTTGAACAAATTTCTCTCCAATATAGGTGGCCAGAATTATGTTCAATATTCTGGATAGAGGCTTTTACAACATCATTAGTAACTTGTATCACTACTGGAACTACCTCATCTTTTAGATCCTAGCAGTGATCTAAAGATCCTGGCAGTGATTTGGCTTTTTTGTGACCACACCAAATGAATTGCTTCTCATCATCTTCTCATTGAAAAATGTACATCAGGTCTTTCCCCTCTATTTTTTCTAACTGATGAGACATAAGCATAGATCAGATAGTCTTGATGTTAGTCCCCATGAGTATGACCTTGTACTTTATGTTAGCACAGAGCTTATTAAAGCCTCAGTTTCAGACCATATGCACTATTAATTAGCATGTGCAGGCTTGGGCTTACTGGGGGTGAGAGGGAGGAAAAGCATCCCTGCTCCCATCTTTGCTAGCACCATCTTAAGCTGGGCGTGCTTTCACATCATCGGCCATGAAGCTGCACCATCCTTCTGCACAGACTGAGATTGTGCTAGCTCTTGCATTCCTACTTGCAAGGATGACCTATATCTCTCCTATCTTTATGCTGACAAGGTTTTTTTGATTTTTAAAAATTATTTCAGTTGCTCTCCTATGTTACAATCAGGATCATAGACCTTGGTGTGAGATTGTTTCCTTGAGTCCCTTCAGACGGGAGACCTCCTTCACCCTCCAAGATGTGAAGATTTTGTCATTCTTTAAGCATAGCAAAGAGCTGTGGAAAGACTGCAATATATTTGGAGAAAAGCCTAGGAAAATTCTATAAACCTGCGCAATATCCTATGGTCCAAATGAACTAGTCACATTTTCCTGATGAAATGTAGGCTTCTAATGGGCACCAAAGTGTTTTCAATTTCACTGGATTTTAGCGTTTGTTGAGCTTTCCCTGAGCATTCATTAATCTAATTGTGAGGCAAATGCCAACTTCAGACTAAAGGTGACCTAAATGTCGCACCACTTTTAGCACTAAAATAAAGAGTGTTCAAGAATTAATGAGCATAGTGGCCACATTTATAAGCATAGCAACTGGTGAATCTCAGCTCATGTCTCTTTGACACAGAATGCTCCTCAGTCAACTCTCTATTTCCCAGGCGAGTTGCTTCTCTTGCAGTTGTCAGATAGCTGTTTTTTATCAGTTTATGACAAACCACAGGGGCTGTAGATCAGAGGAGTTGGGGCTTTTGATTAGTTCTATGCAATATGAGAAGTTTCCTTTCGTTCAACAAAATCTGTTCAGCTTTCTTCAGTGTTTTCTCCAAAATTACAGGATATACTTAACTTTCCCATGAGATACTTGAGAATAGCAACCTGACTCCTTTCACTTCTCTTTTCAGATATAGTATTTCTGTTTTCTTTCCTCTTTCATCTTTCTTTTTATCCTTTGTCAAATGGCAAAGGACAGCACTATGACTAACAGGGTACCAAGAAAAAAAATGAGGAAAAGACATTTTGAAGGGTGATGTGAATTACCCAATTAACAGGTCGTAGATTTAGCAAGGCTTATGTTGGAATAATAATAAGTCTTAACCATTTTTAACAAGTCTGTGGTGTATATGAGAATTAGGAATTTGGGCTATACCTGCAATTACAGGAGAGAAACTTTGGCTGGAAAGGGCAGGGAACTTCTCACTTCAACTGTGTCTGAGTAGCCATTGCTGGGGGACAGCTTTAACCCGTGTAGGTGGGAGCACAGCTGTGCTTAACTGGGCAGTGGTTAATAGGGACTGAGCAGTTATTCCAGAGATCTCACTCCTTAATGGTAATGAGCAGTCCTCTCAGAGCCTGTTGTGTTATTGGTGAAGCAATCACAAGGCTCTTCAGCACTTCCATGCAGTCTGCCATCTTCTTTACCACAGAATAATTTTTGTTGGCAGAAAACTGTCTCGGTTTTCTGAGACAGGTATCTGCTAAGGAAGGCAGAAGCCTCTCTGGAAAGTGGAAAATGTAAACCCCCTTCCCCTGAATTATTAAAATTTTGAAATTAAGGGACACTCAGGCAAAGATGTGGGAATAGAAGTAACAGTTCTTTACTAGGAGAATTAAAATCAAAATACAGTAATGCAAAACAACACTGACAGAATCAGAACATGACCTGACACCCTGTTGGTCAGGTTGGTGGTAGCAGTCCCAGTAAATGGTGGCTGCAGTCCTCCTGCAGTGGCAGACGTGGTTCTGTTGAGGCAGTGATCCTGTAGAAGGGTGCAGTTTTCCTCAGACGGTCCAGGGGTGGTGTAGATGGGCTTGGTCTTCCTCTGGGAATCCAGTGGAAAAAGGCTCCCTTCGTGTTCCAAATCTCAGATTTTTATCTAGGTAGGAATGCTTGACTCCTCCCCTTGGGCGGAGCATCTCCCAATGGGATGATGTAATTTTATCAGTCATGCTGTGAGATTCAATGGCCCATTAACAGGACATATCCCCCTGGAGGGAGGATGGGTCATGGAACAGATAAAGAACACTGCTCCATCTGGTTTCAACAGATGGTGATAGAATACTTACCTCTGGTTACATCTTGCATTGCAACCTAAGACAAAAACTTTGACATCTCTAACTGTGATTTCCAAGCCACTACAGTGGCCTTGGGCATGAGTGTAATTTTTAAATTTTTCTGTGAAATACAGGAATTTAGTCCTCAGTAGACTCCAGTGATTTATTAATATTTAAGTTACTGGATTGATCACTTAGTGTTTGGGTAACGTTCCCAGTAATAACCAGGAATATGTCCTTGTGGCATTAAACTTTGTGGAGCTCTAAAATACACTGAGACCCCAGGCCACAATATCTGACATGTGAGCCCTGGTTTCCTATGTATATATTTCATATGTCCTATGTCTCTGCACTGCAGTCATTCCAGCTTCCCACATTTTCTGTAATCACCATTGTTAGAGTACATTTTCTGTCCTCCTATGTCTTACAGGCTAAACCAGAACATTTTTTTTTTGCCTGGTAAAGAACTACATATGTACAGATTGGCAGGCTGCCATGCATGCCCAGGTGGCCAAGCTACTTCATGCATTTTAAATGTGCAAGGATTGAGTTTGGTCTGTCCTTTCCTCAACTAAAAGAATAAATTTAGAAAAGTGATGTTAATCAACTGTCTAAACATTGGACATAAGTGTGGAAAATTATCCGAGTATCTCTATTTCTGATTGAAATGCCTATAGGAAGAAAAATTATTAAAGCCAGATAAGTGGATAGCTAGGAAAATAGCTGATTTAGGTTTGTGCAAGGAGGTGACATCCTATCCCCAGGACCTGTTAAGAAGTGTATGGAGCAAGTCTAGAAGATATCACAGGGTGAGGGTTTGAGGATTGGGAAATGAGGGCAAAGAACAAAGGGACTGATGTCTTTGCATGAATAAGGATGCACCTTCCTATTGTGGAGAGGAGAGTACCAGGAAAGAGCGATTTGGTCCAGAAGTGTCAGTGTTTTTGAGCTTGAGGACATCAGCAGGTCTTGTCTGCTATATCTCACAGTTATAGCATCCCTGTGGTATTTGTAGTCTCCTCTTGGCCATCTTGCTGTGTGTGACTGCAATTAAACAATTGATTGCTGATTAGTAACCCTCCCACTCTTATGTCATTCAGGGCAATTCCTATGTGCCAACTTCAGCTTTTGGTGTCCTGTGCCATGGTTTCATTAATTCCCCAAAACTTCTTTTACATCCTTGGAGAGTATACAGTCAAACTTTTGGGCTTATCAAGGGTGTTTTGCTACTGAAATTCTGTGTGCAGTGGCCATCCCAGCTTCAGAAGAATATCTGACAGGCAGCCATATTTGACAGCTGTATAACTTAATGTGTATAAGTCTCTTAAAAACTGATTTAAGCCTCTAATTCTAACACTGCCCAGTGATGTCAAGTAAGAAAACAGCTTTTAACTTGTCATGCTGAATAATAGTTGACATTATACTACTATTTTCTTCCACCTTCAGCCTGTCAGCAAAGAATAGTGAGGAAATCTAGCTATCTCATTTTAACTTTACTATCAATGTAATCCATCTATTCTCCATTTGTAATCTATTTACTTTCCATCAAATGCATATCATATCAATTTTGCAGTTACCAAGGCAGTCACAGCATTACAATATGTGACATTGCAATTAAAATTTAATACAGCCTTTGTTTGATCTTTGTTGC
This sequence comes from Euphonia xanthogaster, assembly GCA_034509185.1. Taxonomy (NCBI): domain Eukaryota; kingdom Metazoa; phylum Chordata; class Aves; order Passeriformes; family Fringillidae; genus Euphonia; species Euphonia xanthogaster. The sequence goes on along the minus strand of JAYDZK010000274.1, from coordinate 13,254,719 downwards.
GGGACAAAAATGTTGACGATGGTGAATTGCACCGATACAGTGAAGAGTTAATCTAAGAAAATTTTTTCTCAATCTTTTAATAATTTTTTCTTCAAATCTCAGTGATTTTTCTGATCATATATATGATCACATTCTAAAATAAACTTAAAACATGTGATTGAGACTTACTAGTACATGGGGTCTATGCTAATAAGTGATGATAAAAAGTAAGAAATTTCAATAAATACATATGCTCACAGATATCTAGAAATACAGTCTCATCAGTCCACAGTCATTTTGAGTAGCATGCTCTAACTTCTAAATTTAGGAGAATCTGACAAGGTCTCATGCTTCCATAAAATTTGGGTACTACTTCCTCCCTACAAGTGCTTAGCTTAATAATTACCATATCATTACTGAAATGGCTGCCCTTTCAAGGTCTGTCTTTTTATTAATGTGCTTTTCTGGTAGCTGGCCATTTAAATGTGGCCAGGATGAGCTGTCATGCACTGCAGTAAGTGGATATTGCAGTTTTCTCCCTCCCATCTATGCAATACTTTCCAGCCAAAAGAGCACGTGAGATTGAGAGGGATTCCTCAGCAATGAAATATGAAATAATGGTGTCAGAAGGATTTTCAATTTATCAGAGAAAAGGCATAATGAAATCCAATAGCTGGAAGAGAAGGCAGAGACAGACTTATTAGAAATAGGGTGTGCAATGAAGGATAGCTGTCTATTGGAAAAGCATATCTAAAATGGCAGTGAGATCTATGTTACCTGGAATCTTTATGTATAAAAATTGATGACTTTTTAAAATATACATTTTAACTTCAGGGGAAAATATGAGCCTCTTGTCGATATTTTTTTTTAAAGTGATATCCTCTGTTCTGTTCAGTAGGTGGAAAAATAAGTGATAACAATAACTATTTTCTCATTTCCCAGGTGATAAATATATGTTCTACTGCTTCTCAAAACTTTCAGTTTTAAATAAAATTAAGAGGGAGTGGAGGGAAACTGTAGCTGCAGTTTGATATGTCTATATATTTTTAATCTTTTTTTAATCCTGTCTCTTTTTGATCCTTTTTGCATGCTGACATGGAAATAGAGAACACTTCTTCACCCAGAAAAAAAAAAATTATATTGGGAAGAAAAAACCAAAAAGATGATGACATTTAAAATAAATTTTCATTTAGAGATGAGCAAGGAAAACAAAATAGAACACCCAATCTGTAACTATTTTAACTAGTCTTTTATCTTATTATTTTCATAATGAACCAGCACAGACTGATCCTAAACATGTGGTAGGTGACTGACTGGGACATCTTAAGTACCTAGTCCAGCAACTTCAAAGGGAAGTAATAGATGTTCAGTTATATGTAAAGCATGCCAGGAGAAAAGGTGTTCACTAAATATTCACACACCATTTGATGAGGCATGAAGATGGCCTTTCCTACCACTAGTTCAGAATTTTTGTTGGAATAGCATTTTTGGAAGAAAGGTTAGTAAGGAGACAGGATGGGTTTTATCAGTGGTATTTTGTTGCCTTTTTTCCCCCATCATTTCACATGTCACTCCTGCAGTTGATTGTGACTGTTTGAAGGATTGCTTTATATGCACAAAATGAGTTATCTGAGTTTGCCTACTCTTCTTTTGTGTCTAGAGATCTGGTCAAGCCTTACTCCCTTATAGAAATTACCCATTGATTGTGATCCACAGTCCATGGTGGAAGGGAGTGCCATGGGTCTAGTGAAGAATTTTCAGGCCGATAATTTCCATGGTAAATTTAGAGATTGCTTCCTATGCTTCCTATAGGAGATGTATCTATGTATGAATGAACTTGTGATCTTTACCCTTAAGAAATCAAGCAAATAAGACAGACTATTACTGATGACATAGGCCACATACAGTTTTTTTAATTTTTTTTTTTACTTAATGGCTTCATATTCTGGGCAGATTTTTTTTTTTCCAGTTTTCTTTGTCTCAGATATACATAGTATCACCATTAATGTGTATGTATAGTTTTATTAAAGGAAACTCCAATGTCAAAATGACACATTTATTGATATAAATGCAACAGGCTGATATTTTTTCCCTTACTGAAGTGCAAATGAAAAATTTATGTGTTTCTGTAAAAAGAAACATTTTGGAATTTGGAGTGGTGAGTCATGCCCCTCTCTCCCAGAAAGGGACTGCAGATAAAGAACATATCTTTAATTGCAGCTTGGGATAACACTTTTCAAGTGCTAGGTACAGGGCAGCCAGGCTAACATGGAGCTAATAGCAGGTGGCTGAACCAGCTGGAATAGAACTGCCACCTGCTGCAACATCCACCATTAATTACCTAACTCATCATTAATTGCATGGCCTTCTAACTAAGATCATGTGGAATATCTGCATGCTATCTAATGAAATCTCTGCTTCTGAATGATAAATCTGAGCTCTCAGGGGGACTGCTTATGACCTAATGATGAAGACACTGGATGCATGTTTCGAGAGAAGCCAAAGTCCCAGGAATGCAGAGTTCACAGAGCCACATCTCAAGCTGTTTTGTTTGGCACAGTCCCAAGTCAGCTGCCTTTTGGGGTCAGGGGGGCAAAATCAATTTTGGCTTGCTGAGAATCCCAGTCTGGAGGCCTGTGCTGAATGCAGCTTCATCCTGCTGTGGATGATCTACTTCTCCTGAGACAGAAGGTGATTATCAATCAAAAAAGGACCTCAGTGCTCTGCAGTTCTTTACTGTAAATACTAATCAATAGCAACTCTATTGTTAGCAACCCAGAAACTTCTGGTCTCTTGGCTTCTGTCAGATGGTGAGGTTTCTGTATTTTTCCTGTACCAGCTACTTAGGTTGCACCTCCTTTTGTAATGAGTGTCAGTAATTTTGAAGAGCAGCATGAGTCAAAGAAGCAGGGGTTAAAGTGCCAGCAGCAGCATGGCTTTGAAGTTGCAAAATAACAATTTGAAATTAGCTCAAGAGATCTTGCTAATTTCTAATACAGCTCCTTGCATTCTATCTAAAAATAGGTTGTTTTTTCCTTAAATATTTGTTGATAGAAGGCTGGGGAAGATCTTCAGAAACCCAGCTAGTGAAGCAGCACTAGTAGTGACTGAAGACAGAATGTCTAATACTTCTACCTTGCCAAAAAGGAGGATTTTTGGCACTTTGAGTACATCCACTGTTCATCTACTGTATGAGCAGCTGAGATTTCTTCTGTGCAGCACTCATGAAAGAGAAATCCAGAGGAAGGGAATTTTCTCTTCTGTGTCTGTTTGGGCATTGAAATCTCAACCAATGCAGTAGCAAATTGGAAACTACTCAAGTAAACTATCAGTGTAACCCAGTATGTTTGGATGTTTTAAGACAACATTTCTTTTTAACATTGGGTCTGCCGGATGCAGAGTCAGCATTTTTGGGTCCAATTCTACTGCCTATGTAAATCAAGTTCAAGTGCAAGTGGGAAGTAATTGCTGGGGCACTTTATGCAAATTTTCTGCTTGACAATTTCTATGATCTTTTTTGGCTCACAATCAAAAGCAGGCATTGTTGTTTCACTGGAATAAATAATACAACAAGCCTGATCAGCTTGGGGAAATGACAGGTTTCTGCATTTCAGGTTAATCTCAAGCCAGTAATTCATTCTGATTCTTAGCTGCTGTTCTTGCTATGATGCCAAAACACCAGTTCCTTGGCTGATATATTCATATTCTAATTTTCCAGTAATTAGTGTCCTCCTGAAAATGGATTAGTTTTTCTTTATTTTCAATCACAATGTTTAATTGAAATTCAGAAGAGAAATGCTGCATCATATTTATGGATTGAAGAATGTGTGATAGACAATTATTATGATTTTAAAATGCAGCTTGCTTAGAAATAAAAATAGGTGTTCTGAGTTTGATTCATTCTTTGAATTTGAAATGAAAATTATTTTAAATATGTAAAAAACTTGAGAACGAAATTAAATTATTTTTCTATTTTTGTCATTAAAAACCAGGAAAATGAAGCTCAGATGTTAAATGTAATTATTTTTAAACATTAAAAACAAAGTACTAAACAATTGCAAAAAGCAGAAATTGAAAAGAAGTTGATCAGGAAAAGCTCACAAATCGAGGGCATAGAGAAATCCTACTTGAAAAATAGGAATTTTATAGTTATGTTTATTTAAAAGGTCCTTAAATCTGCAGAGCCAAGGACAGTGCTGTTCACTGCGGAGCTAGTTTAAAGAGAAGAGAAAAGCAATTGTCTTGAAGCAGAGCATTTTAATGCACATTTCTACACCTTTTAGTTCTGATCTCAGTTTAGTTGAAAAGCAAGGTACTGAGACTGCTCAAAGCCCTTAACATGGGGCAAAGGAACAAGATAATTCTTCTGATTTGCAAATGGAATAGGTGTTCAGACAAAAGACTGGTGTTTCTTATAAAATGGGCCTTTCCCATTCTCATGAAAAATGGGCTTGTGTGTCTTTCTGTTTCAGGAATGTGCAGCTTTTTTTTGAACAGCAGCAGTAACAATACTGGTAACACTTTTAGCAGGTTAAACATGAGCCTGACCACTGGTGTGGGTTTGGAGTGTTTTTTGTTTTGGTTTTTTTTTTTTTTTTTTTGTTGTTGTTGTAAAATCAGTGCAGTTTTCATAAGAAAAAAACTTATAAGAAAGTGGAATCTGTGGAATGGCATTAAGCTGTTTGCTCAGGGTGGAATGACATGACATGGTCATCAATAGGATGTTAGTGGAGATAACTTTCAAGAGAAGTAATTTTTGTTCTTACACTACCATGTCCTGGTATTTCTGTAGTTAAATCATAGAAGATCTAAATGATTTTAAAAATTGGCAGAAAAAATAATTCTAATCTCAACTTGGAATTGTTTCTGCATGTCAGAATAATAGCAGAACAGGCAATCCCTTTTGGGAACCATTGCAAATCTGAACTCACCAAGATATATTTTTTAATCTCAAGAAAGCCTGCCAAAATGAACAAAGACCCCACCTGAAATAGAATAAAAGGGTCTTTTGATTATCTTGTTTTGTGATACTCAACTTCACATGGTCCCTGATTAGGTCCAAGATTGCCTTTTATTCTCAACATGGCCAAACCTTGCTATTTTGTTTTCAGATTTCCATACATTGTGGCATCTTTTGTAGCTGTAATTCATAATCCAGCCTTGGATCCTGCCATGTTATGGCATCTCCCACCTTTCACAGGGAAAGGATTTATTTGCCTGAAAAATAAGTATGTTCAGCTTTCCTGGTGATATAACTTTCACACTGATATTCTAAAAATGAGGAGTAAATATTCTGAGACATGATTTGAAGATCTTTATGGCTAAGATTGCTTCCATCTAAAAGAAATCTCCTTCTGTTCTTTTCCAAGATCCACATAGTGCCTGGGAAGTGGCAGTCTTGGAGTACGTTGTGGTTTTTTTTGTAAAAATGTGCTGCACTACATCTATGCACAGGGCTTCCTTTTATCATCATTCAGGCTTGTCTGCTGCTCCTCTCCTTTAAAACACTTTCAATTCTACTTCTCAGCAATATGATTAGGCATATATTATTATGAGACAAAATGTTAATAGAAAAATAAAGGTTGTTTAGATGACATAGGACTAATTTATTCCATTAATTAGAGTGAAATTTTATGCAGTTATTCAAAATAAGTAGACATGCAAGTTATTCAATCACTTAATAAATTACCATAAAGTCTAGTCTAAATCTAATATCTTTCAATTCCTCTAAGATGAACATTCTGATATCAATGACTTTAATAAATTCTACAAAGGCAACTTCACTTTGGCATAAACACAAACAGTAATAGAGTTAATAGGAAGTATGTTTCTATACCAATTAAATTTGACCTTGAGGACCAGAAAGTCAACTAATATCATGTAGTGTATACTCTTTTTAGGATATTTCATAGTATTAAATCCTATGATGATATAAATGGAGTCCACAGAGAAATAACTTTTTTTTGTCTTTCTAAAACCAGGCTGATATATGATTAGTTCCACAAACCTTCCTAAAATTAGTTTAAACGTTTTCATTCAGGACTTTTATTTTGACAGAAAAGGACATTGCAGGGTACCTTGGTTAGATATATTTTCTCAAATTATTTTCTGTTAAAAATGAGATCTTCATAATATGTATTTTCAAAAATGTCCACTATCATGATTTAGAAAAAAAATTATATTGTTTCTGGATAAACTACTTATTTTGATCTCTAAATTAGAAAAAGATATTTCATTCTGTTCTACAGAACAGCTTCCTCTAAGAGCTTTATATACAATAATAGAGGGGTTCATCTATTGCAGTCATTAAACATCTATTGTTGTATCATGTCTCAAAATTGTATGTCAGTAGTATATGTTATTAAATAAATTGACAAATAATTCTATGTAGGAGGTGTTTTTAAATAAGTTCATTTTTGAAATGTCACTTATTAGCAGCCAACTTTTAACAAGCTAGGTTTTCCACAACTTCCTGAGATGTTATTTTCCTTCTTAGCAATTTGACACAAAAATAAAAGTTTGAAACATTGAGATTTTCAGGAGAAGGCGGGGTTTGGTTGTGTTTTGTTTTTTTAATCCTCTGATCTTTCTGCAAAGCTTTGTGATCTCACAAATCCAGTTTGGTTGTCAGTGTGAAAAAAGTCACATAAAAGTTAAATTAAGTGTTTTACACTTTTTTAATCTTGTGTTCAGGTAGTGGGTAGCTGCTGTTTCTTGTGAGAATGATCCTTCAAATTCATTCTTCCCTCAAAGACCAGCTCCTGTTTAGCACAGAGGATGGCCTTATTGAACCCACAGCAGCAATGAGTGAGTGGGCCTTTCCAGAACCTCCTGAGCTCAGGTTTCCTCAGCTTCTTCTTTCTCCTATTACTGAAACATAAATTAATAAACACGTGGCACAACACTATTGTCTGGTGTTAAATGTTGGTGCAGTTATTTAGTTAATGAAAGCACTTTAGCTCTTGCCAATTTATTAGTGTCAGCTGATTGCTGTCTGGGTTCAAACCCCACAGGCATTCAGTCTGGAAAGCAAGGACTAAGGCAACAACTGGATTTAAACTTGAATGCTGCAGACTAGTCATTATTATCATTATTTTTATATTGTGTGCCTTCATAGCAGTAGAAAGATAGTCAGCAACAGTGGTAGTTAATATACATCCTTCTCATAGTGAGAAATATGAGTTAATATACATCCTTCTCATTTTGAAATATGTTTTAATAATCAATATTATTTCAGTATTTTCACATTGTATTTTTGTAATAATTATATAATATTTTTCCCTTACTTGTCAAAATGAGTTGTTCTTACATGTTTTATGAATGTGGCATCCTATTTAAGATGAATAATTATTTAGAAATACTCTTATATAGTATCTTCTCTTGTGCTAATTTAATCAGAAAAACTGGTTCTGACTAAATCTGAGCTCTTCAGAGAAAATACCATTTCCTGAAAAAATTGGATTCAGCAACTGGTATCGCTTGTGTCGTTATTAATGTTTCACTGGACTAGTATTATCTGTAAAGTAATAAGGGCCTGCCTGTGAATCAATACTGAGGATAGGTCTTTGGGAACAGGTAAGCCTGTTCATTTCAAAGTGTATTACTAACCTGAATTACAATTGTGAAATAATACTATCAAAAAGAATTAAAGCCATTTTAAATTGCTTTAACATAATTCGCTTTGGAAGACAACAGAATTAAATTTTGTTGAATTCAGACTTCTTTATTTATTTAACCTGGATGGGCCTGTCCAGAGCAGATCTCCAGTGGCAGTGGCTGTTAGATACTCTGGGATTTAAATGGGCAAAGCAAAAGGCAGAGCTGGGGCAACCTGCCCTGTGGGTGCTGAAGGCCAGGCTCCTCTCTGTCCTTGCTGCCTGGTCTTTCCAGGAAGGAGCTCTCTGCCCACACTGGTGTGCTATTACCCTCACCTGTGGCTCCAGCCATGGAAAACACATGGAGGGAAGTGACCTTCCCAGCAGGACTGTAAAGCTTTCCTTTAGCTGCATGCTTGGATGACAACTGTATACATAACTCTTCCCATAAATTGTGAGATCAGTGGATTTAGGTACTCCCTCAAATTCACCCCATAAATCAGTGGAAGCAGCTTTCCAAGACATGTGCTCCCTGCTCTAAAAACAGGTTGAACGCTGGCAAAGTCGTTAAGTGTAGGTGCTCCATATGAAAGAGGAGATGGGAATGAAATTTATGTAATGAGGGAGGGTGGCAAGTGGGGTCCCAGCCTGCTCTAAGGGTGATGGATAACAGACAGAGACCGATGAGAAGCAGCAGGGCAGTGAATGTTCTTCCTGGCCAGGATAAACAGCTGGGGAGTTGTGTATTGAGGGCAGCTGGAGCAGATATAGTGATAGGAGGGGTGTGTGAAAGAGAAATGCACCACCAACCCCTCTGAAATGGCAGTAGAAACTTCACAGGATTTCAGAGCTAAAACCAGAAGATTTTTTTTTTTTTGTTACAAAGAATAGTTTTTCAAGTGCATGCATGTATATATATATGTGTGTGTGTGTGTGTGTGTGTGTGTGTGTGTGTGCATATATATAAGTAAAATCCCCTGTATTTTCTTCTGGAACTTTGAAGTTGGGTTCAAACAGTAATACCAGAGCTCTTCTTTTTTTTTTTTTTTTTTTTTCATTTCCCCTCAGCTTTCCTCTCCTCAGAGAGAAAAAAAAAAAAAAGGAATAGGAAGATACTAAGATTGAGTGGTGAAGGGACTCCTTTTCCCAAAGCAATTTTTTAAAAGCTAAAAAAAATTGCTAATAGTGTTGAAGCTAATAGTGTTGATATTTATTCTAGGAGAGAAAAGCCTCCAAATAATAAGAACAGCAGGGAGTTAATTCCATTCTAATTCAAATAGATATGAATAAATAAATAAGCCACAGTATCAGAGTTTTAGCTATTGGAGGAAACTACCACAGGAAATTGCAGGTTTTGTAGGTTTTGAGTCTGCAGACAAAGTTTGTTAGCAGGGTTTTTGATGATCTGTCCTATAAGCCCTTATTGTTTTGAAATAATTGAATTTCGCATTGTTCTGAAAGTAGAAAGTTTTGGGAAGGAACATGTCAGGTGCAATCAAAACCACCTTGGCAGGAGCAAGAAGTGATCAGGCAGCAAACATGAATGCTCTTCATGAATTCTTTACCAGCCAAGGCAATGCCCCTGCCTCTATCCACAAATTTCTTGGGCAGAAAATTATTTGGGGGGAGGCAGAGGAGGACAGAAATTGAGGGGTGGGGGGCAATGGCAGGCTGGGTAGCTGCAGAGCAAGAAACGTTCAGGGGCAAGAGTTGCTGCATGTGTGCCTCTAGAAACTGGGCAGGGAAACAGCCTGGCAGTCACACAGGAGGCTGCACTACTGTATGGCACATGCTGAATTTAATTTTTCACTGTCTGTGTTGTTGTTTTTTGTTATTTAACAAAGATAGCACCTTTCCTTCAATACTGGGTGTCTGTTGGTAAAAAATGAGTTTTAGTTAAACATCAGGGCCCTTCTTTTCAGCTCACTGAAGATAACACAGTAAAAGGTAACGTTGTCTGGCATGTTAGTATGGGAAGGAAAACTTGATGAACTAATGATCCGTTCAAACCTCAATTCTATGAATCTATTACCAGCTTGACTTATCAAGATTAAATGTTTGTTTGCCCTTCTTTTCTCCTGCGCAGCAAGAACAGCAAGGGGAATATTCATTGTGTTTGGACTGCTGAGGAAAAAGTGTTATAGAATTACAATCTTACTTATCTTTTAATTTGCTTTTTCCCAGGTTTTTCTGGAGCAGTATCTTACTATAATTACAATTAATAATGTTCTGAGGTAAAAAACACATAGCTGCAGTTAGAATTCAGGAAATAGTAACAGCAAAAGCTTGTCAAGTGATTAATGCATGTGTGGAATTTAGGATGGCACATTTTTATAACCTGTCTAGGAAGCACTGACACTGGTGGATAGCAAGCTCTCAAAGAGCAGTAGAAGATGATTATAGATAGGGTCACCATTGGTTACAATGATGGAAGTACCTGATTAACGACTTGCAACAGCAAAGAAAGACCAGAGATTAAAGCTGGCAAGGCAGTCAGCCTGTGCTGATGGAAGACAGATAGTTTCAGGAGAGGAGATGATTTTTGTAACCCAAAAAATATGTGAGTGAATATGTGTGATAGCAAAATCGTATAGAATTAGATTTTCTGTGTTTTTGAGTGATCTGTGTCACTACTATGACCTAATGAAAGATCAACAAAGGTAACACAAATAAATGTATCTTTTTTAAGAAATTGCCCTTTCTGAAAATTAAGCTGGCACCCTGTAGGAATCAAATGTTCACATGCTAGAAATCACTATGATTCAGTGGGATAATGTTTATTTAGAGCATTGCAGTGTCTGTTAGAGACTTAAGACTCCTTTAGCATTGACATCCTGCTTTGTTACCCTCCACCTGAAATCAGCATCCACTAAGTAAGGTAAGCTGGTCTCTGAGGGAGCTGTAGAGCACTATTAACATCAGCACCAGAACAACTTTTACCTACTTTGTGATTTTTTTTTTTATCTCAATGACTGAAATATTCACTATATTCGTTTAGCACCTATTCTAAGCAAACAAACTCCCTTCTGCTTGTTGCTCATTCAAGAAGGCTCAAGTTTTGTCTTCTTTTCCATAAATGTTTATGCTTCCCTAAAGAGTTTCAAGAACTTCCCTGTTCTGAGGAGTTTATGATCTATCATGAATAACAATTTTTTTAGCCTAATTGTGTTCATTACTTCCATTATATCTAACTGGAAATATATGCCTATAGAAAAAAATTGTGCAGTTGCTGCTCTGACTCCAGGTTGCTTATGGCATTCTTTATTTTTGCTATAAATTTAGGATTTAGGTGATTGGTGAGCTCCATTCATCCTTGAAAAAGTAGCTTGTGCATTTCATTGCAGGAGCTACAAGGGCATGATGGCTTTGCCAGGAAAGCAATGTGTCAGGGACAACCTTGTCAATTATCCTACAGTCTTTACTCTCTCAATATCAAAGGAAATTATTGAGGAAGGGGTGAAACTTGAACACCTCAGGAGTCCTTTGCCTTCTCTAGATCTGATTTTAGCAAAGATAAATTATCGACCATGTGCCAGACATGCCTTGTGGTGATGACAGAAGATAAAAGCCAAGACAGTGATTTCTGCTTGTTCCTTCCACCCTTCACGGTGGTAACAAAGCTCTCTATGTCCATGGGAGGTTCCATTTTGTAAAATTTGTAAAACAATTCCATTTTGTGTATGAATCCTGAAATCACTGGAAATCCATTTAGTTGGAAAACAAAGATCACCATGGCTAAAACGTTTTCTGGAATTCAGACTGAGCATGGCTTTTGATTTTCTTTTTCTTTTTTTTTTTAGCATTCTCTTTTTTTAAAACTATTACCACTTGTTCTGTGGAGTTCTTATTACTTTGCTGTGCCTTAGTAGTTTGATATATTAGATCATAGTATGATCTCTGGTTACCTCCTGCTGACTTGTGTGCATGCTTAATATCTGTTTGTAACCTCTGGTGTTTGAATAAGGGTTATTTGGTTTTCCATATGTCCTAAGAATTTATTGCATTTCCAAATGCCTTTCACTGATACACACAGAAATAGTTAATCAGTAAAACTTACACTGTTGTTTTAACAACTTTGGTCTTTAGAGATTAAAAAACCCCAAAAAATAGGCCTAAGTGCAAAATGAGTACAGCCCTAAGGTTAAATCCAGGAGGTTACATCTGAAGGAAGGTGTTGGACCATTTTGGATAGAAAACCAGATGTATCAGTACATGAACTTTTTCCATTTGCTAGAACCTGTGTACCATCTAGAGTGAAGGCCTGGTTAAATGGGCTGAAGGGTGGGAGAAGAACTACAGGTATGAAAGAGTTTACTTGCTTTAAGTGATAGATCAAATATTATAGTTGGTACACCCCTACAGCTGCTTTCTTTTGAGGATCAAGAAAAGGAGGTATTGCAGGAGAGAATGGTGAAAGCAGTATAATTTTCAGTATTAAATTATGTGCATTCAACTGATGCAGAGGAAATTGAAGAAATCCATTGGCCCACGTTAAAAGAAGTAGTTGCATTCTGCTATGGAAAATGTATTGATGTGCCTCTGCTTTGAAGCAAAACCAGGGATGTGCTTTTAGAACTCTTTGTGATATTGGTTTACATATGTTTCATAATTCTTTAGTTCTTTAGCAAATAAATCCCACAAAGAAAATGTGATCCAGTCCAAGGAGTGCCAGAGCTGCAGCCCCCAGGGATGCTGAGACCATGGTGCACATGGGCTTGGGTGCCCTGGATGAAGAACACAGTCTCTCCAGCACTCTGTAGTGCGAATTTCAGAGGGTGACAAAACAGGCCAGGAGGATTTTTGTGCAGAGGAAGAAAGTGGCAAGTTTACAGCATGGGTTTGAAGAAGGGATATCTGAGATTCATTATTATAATTCTTTATTTTCTGCTTTGAAAATTGACCCAAGCTTTAGATATTTGTCCAAGCACCTGCACACCTATCAATGCATCGCCGTCTGCCCCCAGCACTTCTGTTGGATCTTGGCAGTTCTCCAAGCATATGCAAAGCAGTTGTGTGTAAGAGTGACAATTCCTGAAAGTGTGGAAGATTTGCCTTCTTGTGAACTCTTCTATTGATTAATGTAGGTGTAATCAATCTGATCTTTCTGAGGATCACTGTTTATTTAAGTGTGTAGCTCATATTTCTACCCAGGAAATTCAGCGCAGGCACCACTTCCAGAGAATTATTTCATAGCTCATCTTATGGTTTTTTAAGAGCATTCAAACTCTCACAAACATCCTCCACAAAGAAACCCAGCAATTCATTATTATAGTCTGCCATAAATCACAGATGCAATGAGACCACTGGCTTCTGATGGAAAGGGCCTTACATGATCTGCCATCAGAAAGGATTTTCTGCAAGTATCTACACTGAATTGTGAATCTGATGGGAAAGTTTTCTTTGATCTGACTCTGAGCTTCTCCTAATGGATGATTTGATAGAGCTCCTCCAACCTGCATATGAAATATTTTTTTAAATGAGACATTGGAGATTATTTCATGAAAAAATTCAAATCTTAAGGCACCAGTTATTTGAAGTACAGACCATAATGTATGTCAGAACCTGCAGCCTTTTGCTTTTAGAGGCTCTTTGCCTGTCCTAAAATCTGGGGCGAACTATATATACTCTTTTCCAGCTCAGGTCATTAGTAGCCATTTCATCAGGAGATTGTTTTGTACTTGTTCTGACTCCTTTCTTTCTTGTCTCTCTTGTCTCTCAGACTTGGGGATGATATCAAGGTTTATTTTGTTTGGTTTGGTTGCTGTTTGGTTTTGTTTGTTTATTTTTAAAACGGCCACCTCACTAATTAGCAGGTAATTTTTATCTAACCAAGAATAATGTCAGAAAATTAGCCAATAAAATGAGATCCAAAACACTCAGCAATATCCTTTGAAGCCTACCTGCATATTTTTCTCCATTTAGCCTCCTCTTTCTCATTTGACATATTCACAAGCTGGTATTGTATAATGTATAACAAAGAGAGCAATATTATTCTGGTCAGAATAGCAGGCAGGAGAGAAAGGTACTATCTGTCCTACCAAGTTACCCAGTTGAAAGAATCTCTCCAGCTTAACCCGACTTTTTCTCTTTTCAAGTGATATCAGTTGATGTCTGCAAGATTGCTGTACTCCCTGGTGCTAGTGCCTACCTCTGAAAATTTCACCAAGCAGAATTTACAGCCTTCCAGAGAGAGATAAGACCAGCCATCACTGCAATCTTTAGATTATGGTTTTAGCTGTTCCAAATTCAGCATTGTTGGTCCTTTGCCAACCAACACATTAGCACAAACTTTATGCATTAGGTGTTAGCAGGAAAACAATTCAGACTTGGAATGTATAGATCTTCCAAGAGGAAGTTTCCCTGATATTTATGTCACTAACCTTTGCAATTTTGTTTTGCTCTTTGAGAGAGTGTAGTCTCTATAAATAACAGAGGTAAAGTTCTAGGCTTGTAATCAGTCAGCTGTTATTTGAAGTAATTGAAAACTGTTGGTTTCAAATTCAGCCCAAAATAAGTATCAGTGTCTGACAAAGATGCAAGATTTCCTGCAAAGCAAGATTTACTGTCTTTATTTAAGACAGTAATTTCTGGAAAACTCTAGACACAGCTGAGCTTAAAAGACAACAGTTAATTTGTTGATGATTTGCAATATTCTCAGGGACCTGTTTCTCTTCTGATTGAGAGTCTGTTAGGGCATATTTAGAGCACCTTTAATATAATGTCCTTGACATGGAAAAAGTGCTAATTTGACCTTTTATTTTATTGAGGAGTATTTCTGACATATCAGTGAAAATTGAATAAGCTTTTTCGGTTTAATACAGGCAGATTCATAAAGCTGGGTGGTAGCTGAGGCAGGTGCAAAGCTTTTGCAGACAGCTTAGCACTGAACATGCTGTCACTGGAATCACTTTGTGAATGAAACAGAAGAATGCAGTTTATGCAGAGGTTTTCATTTGCTCCTTCCTAAACTAAATGCTTAAATATGGCCTTAGAAGAGGATTGTGTATATATATGGCAATAGCTGCATCGTTTTTATCCGTGGTATTGTTTCCAATCAAACACAATTTTTTTTTTTTTTTTTTTTTTTTCAATCAGAGAGAGAAACAGCGAAAATCAACCACTTGAGTGTCTCTGATGCCCTGACACTCTGTTTTCCTTCCTTTAGTCAGGTTTGAGGTATTTTTCAGGCATGAGTTTAACCCACAGAAAAATGACTGAAATTAATTCTAGTTTTCCACAACTTCTGGCTCTCCCCAGAAATGCTTTTTCTCTAACTGTTGCTTTTGCTCTAAGGCAAAACCTAGGAAACCTGGTTTTGTGAGGAAATAAGAACATGTGGTGTGTATCAAATGGGGAAAAAAAAAATTAAGACTTACTGTATTTTATCTATTATACTCCTGATATCAGTCTTTTGGAAAAGCAAGTTGCTGGAAATGCAGACACTTTGACTCTACATTAATAACATACATGCTAAAATGCAGGTGCTTAATTGAATTAACACAGTAATAGCAATTTAATGGTAATTAAATTACAATGGAGTAATTTAGGTAGGGATGTGGCAGTGGAGGTTGTGTTGTTCACTGTGCTCAAACAGACCAAACTAACTAGGCCAAGTCAGAGCTTTGTCCATGTAAGTTTTGAATATCTCAAGGAATAGAGTCTTCTATTTAATGGCAGACATTGGGTTTGATTCTCTTTTGCCTCCTGGAATTCTCAGTGCCTCAGCAGAAGTGACTATAGAATGCTTTAGGACTGAAAGCCATTTTGTACATGCACTTTGCAGAGGCCTTAAAATCTGCAGTTAAATCTCAAATCTTCCCTCAATCTCAAAGTTTAGAGACATCTGTGGCATTTGACCACTGTAAGCTTCTCAGGGGAGGCATGGCCTGTGGAGTCTCTGTTCATCTGGAAAAATGCTTCTCTTTTTCTTTTTTCTTTCTAAAATTCTTCTTTGAGGAATTGGTAGTGGCCTCTTGACCTGAAAATATCTTTCACTTCCATTTTAAGACCTATAATCTTTCTTCTAAGAAGCCTAGCTGTAAGGCATCTGCTTTCTCTGATAAAGGATCTGCCCTTTATTTCATTACACTGCTGCTCTGTCCTGAAGGTTTGTAATTGTCCTGGTGATGTCAATGCAAATTCCCTCTGAAAGTCTCAAATTGTAGAAATTTGTGGTAAGCAGAGACAAGATGAAATAGTGATCACACTAAAACAGGGTATATTCCACTATGGTTCAGGCTTATCAGAAAGCATTTTTGCTAGTTTTAGAGCAATGCTGTGAGACAGTTAATCCATTGGGAAAATGTTAGTTTTCTCTTTGATGCTTGTAAGAATTAAAGGTGCTAAGCACCATCCAGGAGGAATTCTTTAGAAAATTAACTCTTAATTTACTCTTGTAATGAGTCACCCTTGTTAGCTTTTAAAGCAAACACTTGTTTTTTTGCTTTATGCATATAAAGTGTCATGATAATTGGTTTAAGGGATGTCTATATAATACTACAGTATTTCCACTTAGATTTAAATTGAGATATATTAAAGTAAAATTCATCATCTAAAAAAGACACATTGGGAGAGTCTAGTCTCACATTTTGAATGAAACTCATGTTTTCTTTTTTGAAATAAAATTAACATTTCACATGTTATTTCTGGAAATAAGGTTCAGCATGATCACAATTTCCCCTGTCAAATATTTGCATGACTCTTTTCCTTGACTCTTGGTGCTGGTCCATATATAGTGTGTGGGCTAAAGCAGTGGATTGTGAGAACTGGGGAATCCTACAGCCTGCTCCTGGCAGTGACTTCCCTCCTACTGCTCCTGTCTGCCCCTCCATGCCCCTTCCCAAAACTGGTTTGTTTATATTTAGGGATGGCATGGGTTTTGGTAGCTTTGATATAAATCAATATTTCACAATTTCACCTGCAGTGCTGATCCTCAAAGAAATGTCAAAGAGGTGGAATGTACATTTTGGAGCAACTGAAGATGGAGTGGGAGTCCGAACTTTGAGGCAGAGGGAGAAAAATATTTATTGGGTAGCTTACATTTGTTTGAGTCAATGACATGGATCCAAGCAAGAGGGAGAATTGGCCACAGTATGGATACGTGCTGCTGAGGAAGCCTTAGAGGATTTAAAGTCCAGGCTTCCTCTTTTGTCTGTGCCTAGAAGTCCAGCCCCTCCAATAGCACCCTGCTGCAAGAGATTGGCTCAATGTAGTCCTGGAGGGCAGGGCACTGCAGCCTGCTCCTACTGTCAGCATAACCTGATGCTCCCAGCTTGTCTCTCCTCCATGTACTCAGATGCGCTTGACCTTACTTTGTAAACATAATATGGAAAAAGTCATGGGGATAATGTTGCAGGCTGAAAATAAAATGAATATGTGCAGTACTTCATGCTGTCATTTTTTATTACCTCAAATGTCATGTCAGTCTTCATTACATACAGGACTAAATGCATGCTTTCTTGCCTTCCTTAGTGGCATTTTCTCCCAGCTCTCTGTTCTATATTTCTCATCTCCTAGTTCTCAGTAGCTTCCAGCACGTTTAGTGCAGTGATATTCCTGTCATTTTATGTAGTTTAGCAGGCCAAATGTATGAGTCACTCTTTCCAGCTTTATTGTGCTTAAACCTGTGTCTGTATTGCAGCAATGAATTGATAAATTCTGTGATGTTTTTTCTAATGTGATGAATCAAGCCAAATTTTTTTTTTTTTTTTTTTTTGCAGTTTTCCCAATTTGTCCAGTCTCTGATGATTCAGCCTAAAAAAGTACCAGGAATGCATCATTGCATCTTCTATTTCAACAGTTTCTCTACATTGATTTTTTAAAGTTTTTGTATCCTATATTTCGGTAATTATTTCTCCTAGTTTGTTCTCTTATATTTTATTGGTATCTCCAGTCTTTTAATCACTTTGGGATGCAGAAAGTAGTTCACTAATGCAATTAGAGATAAAACATGCACAATGAGATAAAGACATCATAAAGCATTAAAGTAAAGCTCAGTGGTCTCGTGACTGGAGCCATGGGACAGCATTAGAAGCTTATTTCTTCTTCAAAACTTAGCCTAGGCTGCAAATCTATTTCATTGAATAGAAATGCTTCTGTGCTGAAATGCCGAAGCTCAGGACAGAGGGGTTCATCTTCCACCTTTACAAAGAACTTCCTCTTAGCCTCCCACCTGAATGGGTCACCAAGTGAAATTCTCTATCTGATGGACTATGGCAAGGCCCAGAGAGGATGGCAATTCACTCTTCTGCTGCCTCCTTGCTCACACCATACATTTTGTGTCTTGTAGCTTTACTATCTTGTAATAAATTGGAGAGTGAGACGTATTTCTCCTGGCTACACAAGGGTGTCTTGTTTTGCCAGCTCTTCTTGAGTGATTTCTGTTTCTGGAATGTATGCAGAAACCCCCCAGGCTGAGAGAACAATTTATCCATCTGTCCTTCCTGGCACCTGCCTCCTGCAAGCCTCTCCATCCCTCTTCTGTCACTTAGGTGGAAACCTGTCCTATTAAATACAGGAGATGACTAGATTCTTGTCACACACTGATTAAACTTCAGTTTCCAATACAAAGGAGTACTCTCCTAGGCTTCTGTGTAAAAGGATCTTGCCATAACAAACAGATGTAGTGAAATTCTTTATTTGAACAATATTAGCAATCTAATCTGAAAATCTAATTCTCTTTAATCGTTATTTCATATTTCTCCTGAATGGCTTGAGAATGCAAAGCAACAATTCTCACTATCACAGCTTATTGCCGGTTAGTGAAATTGTTATGATTTCCTAGTTGGGAATGTGGACATGATTTCTTTCACAGAGTTGAATAGGTAGAAACATCTTTCAGTTAATGTGTGCAATTCAGGTTTCTCATACTGCATTATGCAAGAAAGCAGAACAGTGGGGGAAGAAAAAAATCAGCCAGATCAATAAAAGACCTTTCTTGTTTAAAACTTTTTGAGGAGTAGAGAGGGTTCTTATTCTCTTATCCCTACCCATTCTTTTGCAATGCAGTCCATCTAGATAGCATCTTAAAATGGATTATATCCATAATGATAAATGGAGGAGTTTGTATTGATTTACTAAAATCACACTATAATGATATAATTAGTCTATTTATGAATTTCCTCTCCTGTGAAGTTAAAAAAAAGGACAGCAGAAAAGAAGTTCCTGCTTGCTCACTGAATACTGAAAAAACAAAACCCAGGCAATACTTCCACATAATGTTATGACAGAGACTTTGAAAATGCTCATTTTACATTCTCCATGGTTACTCATACAGATTTCCATTGTAGAGTTTCACCCGTAGAGTTCTTTCACTCTCATTCAAGAAAGCACTTAAATATTTACTGAGCATTTCTGGTTGCTGCTTTTTTTGGCACCCAATTCTCACATTCTGTTTGGATGATTAGACGACCTCCTTATCACAGCACAGTGCTAATGCATCTACAGGTGTGCTCTATTGTGCTTGGACAAAACATTCTTTCAGATTTTACAGTAAGATTGGCATCCTCTATGGAGTTTAGCATCCCAAAGAACTGAGAGTCAAGCACAGGCATTAACACTGAAATTCTAGAAACAATGCAACTGCTCACTTTCTTCCTTGTGCTACACCAGCTTGAACTCATTTGCAAACTGCGTGATAGTAATGTGAATCCTGACTTGTGAGCCAATAGTAGGTGACAGCAATGAAAAGAGGACTGCTTAAAAATAAAATAAAAAATAGCAAGAGAAAAGGGAACAAAAGGCTCTTTGATCAATTGAGGAAAAGCAGCAAATTGAAATAATGAGGCAAGCTTTTTCGTAAAGTCCAGAAAATGTGTCTTCAGAGTATCCCTTTTGCCTTTTTCCTTTATTGAAATAATACTTACCTGGAAGGTGATAAAGATAACTGAAGTTTTTAAATGAAAAATTGAAGTTTAAGTAAGCCCTTAGGATTTATCTTACTGAAATTCTTGAACCTTATACTCAAGGTGGTGATATTTTAACCCTTGTAATTGTAGCCTGATAATACAATTTTCTAGCTAAAAAACCACAGCGGGAAGTATAGGGAAGAAAGAATAATAAATCTCCATATATAAATACTATGAATTTTATTATTTGTTGGCATTCGTAGGTTTTTTGCTTTTGTTTGGTTTTTTAATTAGTTAACATGCTTAACAGGTCTGAAAAAATACACAGCTTCTGTTTATGGCACTGACTGTCATTAGCTGATTTAGGTAGTCAATCCAAACTCTATAAAATATGCAAGAAAATTCATCCAGTGCAGAATTCAGATATGCTGAGAAATGAAAAATTCTCAGTGATAACTGAAATTAGGACACCAGTGTCTACTGATCCCCCAATAACTATCAGATTGTGGCACAAAATATAATTCCACTGTACTCCTCAATTCTCCTTGAGATTCTCTCTCCTTCACAGGTCTGAATTGAGGAGGGGCTGTATCAAGTACAGAAAGCTAAAAACAATCCATGCCCAGACAGACCTATGAGGAAAGGTACATTTCAGAGATAAGAACCTCTGGAGAATTCATTCTCCTTTTTCATGAAAAGACCTCAGTCTTGTATTTGTTCATAAAGATAATAATGTTGCATTCTACATACCCCAAGACAACCATTGGCTTTTGCAAACATAATAATTATGGAAGGGGAAAAGTATTTGGGTATTTGTGGGTTGTCACTGACCTGTGTAAAAAGTTTACCAGCTGTCACAAGCTAGAAACACAAAACAGTGAGTATGGATCCCTTTTTGCCTCTGCTCAGAGGTGTAAGCCTTAAACCATGACCTAGTTTGGAAGCAAGGAGCTCCTAAGGAGGAGCTTCTGGTTCCTGATTTTTATAGGCTCATGGCTGGCAACAGTGTGTCCAAAGTCTTCGGGATGTGATGTTCCTCAGACACTATTTAGCCCAGTTTGTCATTTCTGGAATTTTCTTCTGGTATCACAGTTTCTGAGATGTTGATGTCTCTCTACTATGAACCTCAAATCCTTGTGAGATTTTGCCCATAACAAGGGTAATTTCTTTGCTGTGCGCCTGATTTTTAGGCAGCATACTGAGAAGTGTTTTAATGAAGATATCACTTTAAAGTAAGCTGCTACCATCTGTTCTGCCCTCTAATTACAAATAGGGAAAGGAGAGAGAGGGGGAGAATAATTTGCAGTTGCATCACAGAGACAGCAAGGATAAAGAAGTGACATAAAGGTGTGCAAGTCTCCAGATATGGCCTGCATCACTTATGCTGCTTTCATGATTCATATACAAATGGAAGATGAAACTGTTCCCTTGTGAGAGGAAAAGTTCCCTGTGATAGTAATTTGTTTTCAGGATATCCGAAATGACTTGTCTGTAACTATGCGTACCAGTGTGTTCTGTTTTGGTGTCAGTTACTTAGTCCTGGGGAAAGCTATAGATGTGAGTTGTGTGTGTTTGAGGTAAAATAAATGTTAAAAAAAGATGATCTGGTAGGCAGTGGATTTAGATACCAAAGAATTGAGTTGAATTCCAATTTCCATTTATTTCAACCTAAATAAACAACAATTGGGTGTCTAATTTCAAATATAACTCTAGATTTGATGTTCTGTGAGCCTTACATAGTACTATCTCGTAATACAAGAATAACAACCCCATATAGCATGGAAGTGTTGCCAGGATTCAGTCAATTTAATGTTTGTGAGACAGGAAGCCTCTTGCCTGACAGGAAGCATGTAAGATGCCCTGAGATACAAGAGCTTTGATTTGATTCCCTGCAACCTTTCCTGCCATGCTCATGGCAGCAGTATGTGCTACTTTTACTTATACCTTTGCAAAAAAGATGGGCTGGGCTGACATAAGAATTCTCCTCAATCCCTCAGTGGTGTCAAAACCACATATCCTTGTTCCCAGAGGTACTGCCCAGCAGGGTTCATGCTGCTGCAGTGGAAAATCTCCTGTGGTTGTAATGTTAATCAGAATCTTCAGACATGAGAGGGATGGCTAAGCAAGGAGACATGAGCTTGAAGACACTTTCTTCTCCCTGGTTATCTCAGAGGTGTGAGGGCTCAGACTCTCTCTGAAGGCACTATGCTGAGGCTCCTGGTTGGCAATTATGTGCTGCCTTAAGCTGGGGAAATGACAACCTCCTGAAGCAAATTCCTGCACGTCCTGCAATGTGTTTATGCACTTACTTAATCAAATTATTAGAGGATTTATCTGAAAGCATCTGAGCACACTGCACAAAATGAGCAAGAGCAAATTCCCATTTGATGCAGGAAAACAAATTCAAAAACATGTAGCAAAAAGGAGACTTGGATGATAGTTAATGAATCCTTCCTGTCAGGGAAGATCAGTTGGTATTTGATCAGTGTAGACAATCAAATAATTGTGCATTCATGCACATTTTCTTAAATATCCATTGATGATTAAATAGTAGGAAGCATGGTGTTCTAAAGGAGGAGAATCAGACCTTTTTATAGCTCTTCCTTTTTTTCCATTTCTCTAGCTTCAGCCTGAAAAATCTGGGAATGTGTATCATGTCTCCCATCAGTGAAAGGGTTCATTACATCCTTTACCAAAATATTGACAATGAAAAATGGAGCAGAATTCTCTCTTCTCCCCCCACCACCACCAACCCCAGTAGTAAAAGTGAACAAAACAAGATGTTCAAAGACATGGCCATTTACCAGTGTGCAAGTCCAATCGAGTATTTGCCACACTGAGGGTTCCACAAATATCCCTAAATTGTGTTTGAATAAAAGAAGGCATAAAATCCAAACCTGCGCTAACCAGTAATAATTTTCTGCAGCCATATGGCACAAGAGGATTTCAGCCACAGTGAATGCTCTCACATGCTTGTTTCAGTTAATGTCTCAGGCTCAGAAGGGATTGCAAGCCTGCATTTAATCATGTTTCTAAAACTAGTTGAACTCTTTGGCACTACAGGAATGCAAATTACTGTTAAGTTTGAATCCTGAACATAGAGCTCAGAGGGCAGTGTGCTCTTGATGCATTTCTCTATACCTAACTCTGGCAGATAAAAGATGGTGCATAAAAACTCTCAGCCAGCACATAAATATACATCATTCAGCTTTTCATTCAATTATGGGAAAAGCAAACTCCAGGCTGATCTTGTAAAAATACACTTACCAGGAAGCACTGGAAATCTACCTGCATTTGTAATTATGATTTTGGTTCTTGATGACTAAAAGGCCATCCTAGGAGAGGAGACAGGCAGGTGCTGTCCCTCACATTCCTGAAGACAAAGGATATTTGTATGGCTATGAACTCTTCATACACAGGT
The DNA here is from genome assembly GCA_034509185.1 of Euphonia xanthogaster. Taxonomy (NCBI): domain Eukaryota; kingdom Metazoa; phylum Chordata; class Aves; order Passeriformes; family Fringillidae; genus Euphonia; species Euphonia xanthogaster. The sequence continues at coordinate 13,231,878 of JAYDZK010000274.1, read as the reverse complement.
CATTGCTGCCTGGAGGACAATCAGTGGGCACAGGACATCGTTCTGGGGTTAGGGCAAGGCTAAAGTGCCACAGAATGCATGAGGTTGGAAGGGATGTCTGGAGGACACCTGGTCCAAGGTCCAAATGTACACCAAGCTCTCCAGCTTTATATTCAGCAGAAGTGCCCAAAATTTGGGCATGTAATGGGATTGGGTAAAAGGAGAGGAATGGTTTCATAGCACTTCTGACACTCTCCTGCAAAGAGATGTGCACTAAGTCTGCCCCATAGCTCGCCTGAGACAATGTGCTCTCTCTCAGAAGAGAATGCACAGTCTGAATATTAATGCCATTTTATAACAAAGGTTCTTGATTGAGCTGTGTGAGCAATATTCCTTTACATAGCTGAGAAACCTTCCCAGTCATCTACTTCCCCAAAATGGAGATTGCAAGGTCAACCTGCTTCAAACAGAAAATTAAACTAGTATTGAAAATAAATGTAAATGATAAATGATCATACAGCTTCTCTGTTATATTTTTCTGCAGTCAGCAGACCATAGTGAAGACATAACCTTGGATTTACTTTCTGGTTCTCTGCAAATACAGAAATTAGTTTGTGAGACAAATACTTCCAGGAGTCTCTAGTGTACATATACCATGTCTCTAATCTAAAATATTTTCATTTATCTGCAATGATCCAATAAAAGAAGGAAAGACATTTTATATCCTTCTGTGTAACAAAATATTTTGATGGTCAGCAGTGACACTAATAATACTTCAACACTCCAGGTAGTGCTATTAGAAGCTTTTTAGTTTTAGTTGAGAGATCAAATAGAAAGGAAAAACACTTCCTAAAATGTACAATATTCACATTTTTTAATTAATTGTTTGGATCTATAAATTATGTCAAGGAATATAAGGTCCACAATAGACAGGACCGCATTGTTACTATTAATATTATTATTTCTATTAATTTTTGTTACTTCTGCTTTTTGCCAATATAATTGTAGAATTATAAGAAGTATTTCCAATAAATTATTTTGAGGTTGCTTTATTTGTTTCTGAGCTTGCTCACAGCTCAGGAAAAAAAATGGAATTTTGAGGTAGTCCTTGGCAATAAAAATATTTCTATTCCTTTGTTAAGGTATGAAACTTCTATTTTGTTTTGTTTCTTTTTTTTTTTTTTCAATTTTGATGTCTACTGGTTGCTAAACATGTCTTAGCATTGGAGGAACATTATTTCAAGGTCAAAAGCTAAATATTTCTTTTGTTGAATAAGCATAAATGCTAATTAGGTTAACAAGTTTGTGGATTGGGTATTCAAGCTGAAATAATTAGCTTGAAAATTCTTGCAGGAAAGAATGGCATCTTATTATTTAACAGAGGAGGTCCATATGTTTGTTCAGTCATAGTTTATTCTGGCTAGAAAGAGAAAAATAACCTTTCATTTATTATTTATTTTTCTATTTATTTTTCTATTAGCTCTGCATACTAGCTCATTTTGCACAAACTAAGTTGTCTTGTACTTCTCTCTGCAACAGCAAAATAATCCCTCAAATAGCACCTACATTATTCCTTTGCTTTCTGTGCTGCTTTGAGGCGCTAAGAAAGCACACAGACAGACTCCATACACAGTTTATATGAAATGTTTTTGTAGATACAAATTTCTGTGTTTCTTGCAGTCACTTTTGATTCTTATGTATGAGGGTTTGAATCGTTCACTGTCATGAATCTGTGCTCGCTTTCCTCATTATACAGCAGTCAGAAATGTAAAAAGAAGTTATAATGTCGAGACAGGACAAATGAAAATGGAGAAGGGAAGATAGAAAAATTCAAATGTATGAAAGAGTATACTCTAGGGAAGGGCATAGTTGTAAGAATAGCAAAATGGGTTTCTCTTCAAATATTTCTGCAAATACTTAATGGAAAGTAATAGCAGTTCAAAGAATATTACAGTGAGAATAAAGTAAAATTGGAAGCATTTTAAGAAAAAAGCATCCTGACTTTTTGAAAATAAAACCTCTTTTCCTTCATCATTCTGGAGCTGCTTGACAAATGGAAGGTTGTTAATGTTTGTGTTTCAGCTTTTCTCAGTATTTTTCTAACCCTCCGATTTTGACACAAATGCTTCCTTTCTAAATGTGGAAAGGCTAAACTAATGGGTTTTAGCTGGAATTAAGAAAAAAATCAGGCTTTGGAAGCAAGGAGAGAGCCCTAACTGATGGATATTGCCCAGTCTGACCAGCTGCACAGCACAGCTTAACATTTCATCAGGGTCTGGGAGGGAATGAAGTGTGGCAATCCTCTTCACAGTGCTTTGACACTGGTAGTTCCAACGCTATTCCCAATACTATTCCTCCTCCTCTGCTTGTCCAGGTTAGGAAGAAAGGAATAATTTAGTTCTCAGACCCTGTTTTATTTTTAATTCAGGGCTATGTATTCTCAAGAAAGATCTGTGCTTATTAATCACAGATGGAAGGAGTCACGCAGGCTTTGAACAGTGGGTGAAGTTCCATATTTAGAGAACTTGCTCTGGGGAAAATCACCCAGGTCCCTCTCCCTGATTCCTGACTCCTCCCATGCATCTGTGAAGATCACCACAAATCAGGCCCTGGTGTACTTTTTTGGGCCAATCCCTCTGTTTAGACACTTGGAATTTTTTCATGAAGCCCAAGAGCCTTTTTCTCAGAGCTGACATCTCAACATGGTAATGAGACACCTTGACATGGTAATGAGAACCTTATGTATTTCATCTGATGAAGTCCAACAAGGAATTGAGACATCAAACAAACAGGAAAAGTTTTCATGTTTGGAAAGCTGACTGTTCTTCTAACACACATCCTCACCATATTTTCTGTTTTTACATAGAAGAAATGAGAAGCATTTGCCTCTGCAAGAGGGTTAATTATATAAATGAAGCACTTTCCATTCTAAGATACAGGATTAATGAAATAAAACCTTGGGACCTCTTGAAGTCTGATCCAAGGGGAAATAAAATCAAACACAACATAGGCCAGTTGGATGAATGTGTTAAATATAGGCAGAGAAGAGAGAAAAAAAATTGACAATACACATAAGTTTGAATAAATTAAAAAAAAAAAGAAAATAGAAGTTGATGATGACTGAACATTCATATTTCCAGGGTGCTCCCAAAGCAGAATGCAGCTATTATTTGGCATGGAAACAGTTTGTGAAAAATTGACAGGCTGTGTTAATTTAAAGTCCTCAGAATGATACAATGAGCAAAAGAAAAGTATAAAGACAGGTAAACGTTCTCCTAACTCTTGAAAGATAAACCCAAAACCCAACAAAAGCTTTTTCCAGGTGTGGTAAATGCTTATTCTCAAACTAATTTTCAGTGTTGCTGGGAAGAGTTCAGTATCCTGTGTACAAGTACTTCCATTATGTCCTTTGTACCCGTTTGAAGGCTGCAGAGTAGAAATTGCTCTGGGTTTGTTTGGGTCTTTCTCCCTAGATGAGGAAGTGATGAACAGGAAGCAGCCATTTTTCTATTAGACCTATCTATGACAATAGCAGCCTTTCTGAGAGGAAAAAACCCCAACCCTGCAGGTTCATCCTGTATCTATTGGATCTGCCTTATAAACCCATAAAGAAATCCTCATTCAAATTCGTGGCTGCTTCCCACAGCTTTAGTTGTGAAATTATACAGGTGGCCTGAACCTCCACTGTCATTTAAGGAAACATTGCTAGTGAGCACTGCATTGTGCTAGAAAACACAAATCCTGAAGATGCCTAAATCATGCAGAGGATATAAAAAGAACACTGAGTGTATTTTATAGCTTTTGTGATCTAACTGATGCTTTTCAAGCCCTTGTGTTAAATTTCACAAGGGCCTGGTCCTGTTGGTGTGCATTAAACTTGCTGTGATGAGAGACCTGACCCATGCCTCTCCTACGTGGATGAAATCCAAGGCTAAGAAGTTTCTGGATCCCTTCAGTGGTTTGAGACTACTCTGCTGTGATCAGCAAAGGCTGCCAGTGCCTTTGGCTGTACCAAGGGAGATTTACCCAAGGACGTAACTCTCGTGACCAAGAGAGGTCACAAAACTCCAGACACAAGAGGACTGAAGTCCTCTGGGATCAGGAGTGTTCTGGATTTAAGTTTTCAGTAGGAGGATTTCATGTGCAGATTATGTCCCTTTTGGATCCCAAGAACAGAATGATGAAGCCAGGCAAGTTGTTTAGTTTGTTTAATTGCATGGTCAGTACGGTTCTCAGACTGAGAACACTTTTTAATGTGTGATTTTCATTAGGTTGTTTTGTTTTGGGCTAAGTTTGGCTGGTGACACTACACTTACTATTTTTTTTTTTTTTTTTTTAATATAAGAAGCCTTTTCTCATGTTCTGAAGACTGTATTTAAGCTTCTTGAAATCATAGGAGCAAAACCAAGAGTCAACATCCTCTTTCTTCTGGCAGGGATGGATTCAGTGCCCGTGTCCTCTGAGAGCAGGTCAGGATAAGCATCTCCAGCTGGCTTAATGCTGCAGAGGATTTTTCCCCCTCTGCTATGATTGGCAGCACATTTCAGCCTGGTTTATGTGAACAAAGCCAGCGAGCAAGAAGCAATAGGGCACGGATCATCTGAGGCTTCAAAGCCAAGTTTTTCCCACTTAAATGTCAGTCAACTGCTGTTTGTCAGCAACATGGAAAGCCCTGACAGAAGGAAATTGAGTCTTTTCTGCTGGTTTAATACCCCTGTGGCAGCGGGCTGTGCACAGTGGCACACCGGGAAATGCAGCATTCCTGGGAAGAGCAGAGCAGGGAGAGGCTCCAGCACCCTGGGAACAGACACTGCAGCAGTGTAGGGCACCCAACCCCTCTTTTAAACACTCATCTCAGGGGCAGGGGAAGGCTTCCAGTCTGCTTGGGTTTTGCCTGGAAGACCGTGTCCTAAATGCTCCTTCCATACCTTACTGTGCATCTCTTTTGATGCTTTCCAAAGTGGATAATTATTCATAGAGGTCCAGTGAGCTCTTCTAGGACAGCCTCTGGCCTTTTGTTTGAATTTGTTCTCTGGCCCAACACTGGCAATGTGGGAAACACCAGCAAGGCTCTGTCTGGTCTCTAGGGGATGAGAAGTGAGGTTTTCCCATACGTGAAGGCATTAAGGTCAGGGTTTTAGGAACAGGAGTCTTCAGTCCTTTCCTCCATCACTGACTTTTGAGGGGTTTTGCTGGAAATCAAGGAGGCTGTTTATGTAAGTGGAGGTGTTTGGGAGGAAAAGGATCCTGAATCGGTTTGCCTATAGCTGTGCTGGAACAGTGTCAGGAGCAGTGTCTCTGTCATAAAAATATAAACTACAGTTAAAAGGCTTACTCTGATAAAAATTTATATTTATACAAAATAACTCTGCAGCCAGGTGCTGCAGATGAGTCACTGTTAAGTGAAGTTCATACTGCAGGTATCACTGTCTGAATAAATAATGCCATTAATGTTTGTGTTTAGTTCTGTTTGTAAACTCTCTTGGACATGTTATTTGCACTTGTCCTCAAGATAAATTTGCACCCTACCAACTGCAAACAAGGACTGCCTTTCCCACCAGTTTATTCATGCCAGTGGTTTCAATTATTTGAAATCTGAAATACGCCGGTCTTACAAAGAGAAGTACCATACCTAACAAGTCATATTTTCTCTGTGTCAAAATAGCAATATCACAACGAAGGTCTGATCTCAATGACTGGAATAGAACTATGAATAACAGTATCTAATCAAGATATTAATTAAAACTTGTAATATCATCTTAATGGGAACACGTTGCAGAGTTAAATTGGATTTTTTTCCCCTTTTAAATTAGCACAGTCAATTAACAGGTGTTCTCCATATGTAATTATTTTCTGTGGAATGAAAAGCTGAGTTACACATTACAGCTGTATAGGGGTAGATTACAGTCAGGCACCTTAAGAGAATGAAGGCTGAGAGGAGTGAAAATGTGGACCAGGATGTTCTGGCTAAATTCCAGCTTGCTAATCACATCCTACTTTATCAAAACTGCCTGATAGTTTCAATTAGTTGCTGCATTGTCCTCATATTTCCTTGGAGGGCTAGGTGCTTTGCAGTATAAAATTGAAAAGCTCCTTCTCCCTCTGTGTGCCTGCCTTTAACTCTCAAGTGACACAAATTTTAAAAGCAGATCTTTTTCAACTTCATTTTTTGTGTGCAGGAAAGGCTTCTCAATTTCTCTCTCTCTCTCTGTATACATATGTATCTATGAACACACTTATGTATGTTTTTCTTTAAAGGCTACCTACAAACCTAGCCTTTCTGTGAGTAAAATAGGGCTTTTGCTCTTCCCTTGGAACATTCCTGGGTGAAAACTTGGCACATTGTTTTTGCTCAAAAATCTGGTTGTATATTTTCTGGTTGTATACCCAATAGCCCCACAGGCTGATTCAGCTCGTCATCCAGGCTGAGTCTGAGTGTTTTGCCAGTGATGGTCAAGTACTGAGCTTCTACAGCAGGAAGACTTCAGATTCTGTAGCTTTTGATGGGCGTGTGGTGACAGGGGATAAAACAGGGATGCTGGGTCTGAAGACATGGATAGAGGACAAAGTTTTGTTCCTCTAGGTAAACACAGATATTTTGTTATCTTGGTGTTTGTAAAGTAGACTAATGATCATCTATTGCTAGCCCCATGTAAAGTCCTCAGTGTGACTTGTTCATGTGATTTATGTCCCATAAACCTGAAAGGGAAGGGTCTACTCTTCAAGTAAGACAGGAGTCCCTTCAGAAAAACCTCTGTTTACCTTAAAAATTGAATATGCAAGTGAACAGAATCTATTTCATTCGAAATCTCAAGCCTGCCAAAATCAATGGAAGACTTTCCACAATCTTCAGAGAACTTTAGTTACAAGTGAAAAGAATTAATTTTGCAAGAATAAAAACATCTGAGCAGCCTTTACAAGTGAAAAGAAAATGACAGAAACAGTTTGTATTTATACAGAACTCTTCCCCTAAGGATTTCATTCTTTGAAAATGGACTCCTTGAACAAATTTTGACTCCATTTAAATATGCATACAAATAGAAACAGATTATTTTATTTAAAAAGGTTTTTCTTTCCCCCTACCGAGCATAATATCTTAATCATGCATTTTCTCCCCTCTTTCTGGATTCTCACTATTTTTCATCACCTCTAGCCAGACATTAGATTTCCTAAGACAGCAAGATCCGTGTCTTGACAGGTTATTAATTATCACAGCTGGAGGTAGGGTGTTGTGGCTGTTCTTTGCTGTTTGTCATTCGACAGTAAAACCAGATGAAAACTAAGGATTTGGAAGGAAATAGAAATAACCCCAACATTTGTATACAGTGCACATTGGCTGAACAGCTGCTGAGTTATTTTTCAGACCATTGGTGATATCTCTTATCCTTCTTTCTTGAACTTCTTGTCTCTGAACTCAGAGATATTAAAACAAAGAATAATGTGATAGCAGACCGGTACCGAAGGCAGTAAGAGGTTTCTGAAAATATTTTGCCTTACCTAAAAATATATTCTAGAAATCTGGGGAGTGAGATTGAAGTGGGGTAATGATGAGAGGATACACTCAAAACAACGGAAGGTCCCTTCCAAGAAGAAGGCCATTTACCAGGAATCCTAAATTCCCTACCTCTCACTCTTATCTGGAATGTCTCACTTGGGAGAGGTTGATTTGATTTGGTTTGATTTGATTTGGTTTGATTTGATTTGAGGTGGTCTCCAATTTCCTGAATGCCAGCAGTGGTGCTGGTGGCTGGCTGGGCGGGGTGGGAGTTTGCAGAATGATGTTGTTTAAGTTGCCAGGCAGTTCACCTGTGCCCCTGTCACATTAAGGTGAAGCAAGGTTCTCTCAGGAGCACGCATGGGCCTCGAGGAAACTCAGCCCAGAAAAGGAAAGTTCCAGCATTGGTGCCAGGAGGTGCAAAGGCAGCCTGGCTATCCCACTTGGAGCTCAGAACCTACAGAAGTTGTCCTTTCCTGAGCTTTTGAGGCACCTCTGGGAATGCTGTCAAGCAGAGGTATAGAGAAGGTGTTGGAGGAGTTTGTACAGGCCATGCCAGGCCATCTCCTGAGAAATCTGAATTTATATTTGTGTGAATTTTCCGTTTTTCCCTGACATTCGAGGTTTAGCTGCAGTAGGAAAGCTCTGAAGAGCAGCGAACATCCAGGAGAGGGCAGTGCTGCTCTCAGACAGCGGCTGCTGGAAAGCCAGGACGGAGGTGGGAGTAGTGATGTGGATTGTTCTTCTCATGTAATCGGTTCAATAATTAATTAGGGACAGATTCTTCTGCCAAATTTACATTAATTTTATTTTTGTATCTAGTCAGTCCCTATCATAGGAGTCATGAGATATTGTCAAGGTAAATTGTGACAGCAGCATTGCCTTCTGGTTTTGGTTTTTTTTCCCAATTTGAATGAGATCTGGGAGTAAGAGAAGGGTGGATAGTCATCTTAAGCTTTTATTTAATAATAGTGCCAGCAAGTAAAGGGTGTCTTATATGAGAAAAACTTTTCAGTGTTTCCTGAAAGGGAACAGACTGCCTCCTTTCCCCTTTCTCCAGAAGTTTCACTGTGCTCAGATCCCTCAGCCTGGGTATCCATCACTTGTAACTCACTCAAACAGTCTGTCAGGTTTCCTCATTTATTTCACCCCAAAGGACCCCAGCAGCCTTGACAACACTCAATTGTAACTAAATCAGTTGAAATCAGATAATTCTGTTGCTTTGCAGCATGGTACCAAGGCCTTAAATTGTGGAAGGAGGAAGGGACTGAGCTGATAACAGGGCTCCTAAAATGTGGAAGAGACAAAGCATGTGTTTGAACCAACTGGAGCCAGACAGTGAACTGCAGTGATCCACACTGGACATGACAAATGCTCAGCTCAGCCTGGCCTCCGTCTGTAATAAGGGGAGAATGACAGATAGGCTTTGGCTCCCAAGGAAAGATGTATCTGTGATCTGAAGTGTCCCAGGAGCCTCAAGAAGTGTCTTCCTCTCAGTGCTGGAAAAGAGGGTGTTTTATGCCCAGCAAGCTGAAAGACTGGGGCATCAGCCTGTGTTTGTAAAATGGATGCTCAAAGTACCTGCTATTTATCTCTTCTGTACTTGTTTTCCAAAACAGCTGCTTCTTTCCTGCCTGAGTTTCTTTTGCCAAGTGTCCAGATCCTGCACTGAAATGGAGAACTGGACAAATTCTGAAAAAAGTATCTCTTTCAACTCTGAAAAGATGTAGTTTAGAAACTAAACACAGTTTGGAAAGTGATGCTCTGAGCAGTCTCCATTTACCAGTTTGAAAGACTTCTGTTATATAGGCAAAAAAGCCCAAAATGTTCCTAGCTAGTTGAGTTTTCATCTTTATATAACACAGACCTCATAGTGCTTAGTCATTAGTTGCATATTAACATCAACATTCAAATAAGAATTGTTTTCCAATTTCTCTTGAGGAGAACCTAGTGAAGATGTTCAGTAAATGACCTCTTTTTCAGTTCACCTCCTCCCTGAGGGCTTTTTGGAGTCACAACCAGCCTGAAGACGTGCTCCTTAAATGATGATCTCAGACTCTGCAAACCAGACAGGGTAAGGACTGGGACATATTTCACTGGAGAAACTTTTAAGACAAATCCAGCTACCCCCAGGAGGTGACATGAGAATTTCAGGGCTGAACCAATGTCACTGGATGATCACTGTTACTGACCTGGCTGCTTTTAACAGCACCTCACCATTAGGTAATGTGCTTACCTACAAATAAGGATATTCAATGATGTATTTGTAATTGGAATTCCCTCCACCTAGTGGGAAAGCTTTCAGATGTTGGTTATTAGTCAGAAAGCTCCCATCAAACCCAGTGAGGGAATGAAATTTTTTTAAATGTTAGTGTGGGGAGAGGGGAACATAAAGGAAATTTTCACAGACAATACATTCTATTTGCTTGACACCTGCTGCGCTTTCTGAAGTGAAATTATACCCAAACATACCTAGAGTGCAAATAACTGTGATAGAAAATAGCAAAGTATTTCATATGTCAGTGACAAACCCTTTCAAAGGGAAGGTCTTACTTAGGGCCTTATCATAATTCTGATTCATGCTTTCTGAGAGAGGCAGTCATTTGGGGATTGCTGAATTGTTGCTGTTTTGAAATTTCAGAAGAGGAAAGGCTGAAATCTGAGCAGTCATCATTTGACTACACCAGTTCTTCCTGAAATGTTAAGTGTATATAATGCTTTTTCTTTATGGAGCTTAAACTGATAACAGTCTTGCTGTTAAAATTCTATATTGTGTAATGGAAGAAGCTGATGCTTTCTGCTGGGTAGTGCACTTTTGTCAGTGAAATTTCTGTAGAGGTGATGGGTTCTTTAATATGTTCTATCCAGGAAGCTCTGTTCCTAGCTTGAATATTTGCAAAGTACAGACAGGTGTGTCTGCAGTGGGAAATAAAATTCTCTCCCCCACCTCACTGCTTTATTGCACTGAATCTCAGCAGCAAACACGTTGCTGGCAGCCTTCTATTCACCTATTTTATCTACACTCTAAGGTCAGTCAATCCCCACCAGTTTTCATTCTCCCTCTGTAATTGCTTCTCACATTGAAAGAAATATTTTTTATAACTCTCTGCCAGTGTGTGTTCGTGCATAGCTCATGCCATGGATTTATTTCCTCTTCCAGCTTGCTGGCATGGTCACTTTTAGTTCATTTAGTTCTAATTCTTTTTCAGGAAAGGTTTTCTAAAACCATATGTGTGTGTGTATAGAAGGGATGCAGCCTTCAGTTTGACTGTCATCCCTTCCTGCTGGCCCCATAAATTCAGCTATGGTTGGGTCAATATTAAAGAAATAAAGCAAATTAACTAGGTTTGTATTGCAAGTTTTAGAGACAGTTCATTAAGTGGCAAAATATTTCAGTCACTTGCATTTACTACTTCACATTATCTTGCATGAGTAAAGTACGCTCATGAAATTTCCCTCAGAAAAGAATAATCTGGGAAAAGTTATTTAGTTTTTGTTACTCTGTGTTGCATAGCTGAGAAAGAGGCTGCCTTCAGCCAGAAATCAAAGCTTTGTCATAAAATCTAGATTTTCTATAAGAAAACATGAAGACATTTGGGGGGAATAATAAGGAAAGTACTGCTTGTTTTTTAGTGAAAAATCCAGTAGGATGAGTAATAATGTGTATGATTAAAATTGGGGGGACAGTATTCTCAGTGAACATTGCTCAGTGCATGATCTAATAGACACCAAATTTTCATGTAGTCCCAGTGTGCTTGCAAACCAGGCCAAGGTAGCTGCACATGCTGTCATGACAGATCCAGAGTCAAACTAGACTTAAAAATGCAAATATAACTTTTCATAAAGCTGGACCATCTTGGTCATCAAAAATGTGGTCCTTGCAGCTCTGGTTTTGGTGCATGCAAACAAAGTGGCGCAGTGCTGACCTTCCTGTGCTCAGAGCCCACCCTGCCCTGCCTCTGCATCTCTGTTGGAGCAGGCAGAATGTGCCCAGCCTGTTCTGAAAGCTTCATTTTACATGCTGATGTAAGCCCAGCTTCAAGAGTAGCATAAGGTAATATGTTTACTCCTGACTGGTGTCCAGCCTGTAGAGGCACAGTCCTTTACAGTGTGTGGGTGTGATAACCACTGAAAAAAACCACCCTGTACTCCCGAGCCGGATTGCAAAAGCCTTTAGTGTCTCCAGGCCTGGCTTCTAAAAGAGGTTAGGAATGTATATGCCTAAAGCTTCCACAGTGTGCCATATCAAAGATCACAAATGTGAACAGAGCCAGGCTGAACAGATGACTGGTGTCATTCTCAGCATTGGAAATTGCAGGATAATCTGTGTCTGTTATACTTTTCCTGGTTTTCCTTCTATAGCTAGTGCACCAGAATGCAAGTTATTTAAAGGATCAATAATTTATTCTGCCATTCCCAATGCTGAAATCCCTTGCTGATATGTTGAAGAAACTGGTCTCAGATGAAGAGTCTAATTAAGAGCACAGCAGTTGACAAACCTGGCTGAATTCAGTCACCATCCACTGCAAAGCAAGTGTGACCAATGCAAAAAGGCAGGTTTTTTCTGTGGTCTTTTTTTTTTTTTTCTGTAAGACATTAATTTTTTTTTTTAATTCAAAAAATTAAAAAAGGACAAATTAGATATATATTAGGTATATATTGTATATAGGTGCATATACATACATGCATATGTAAGTACATATACACCTATATGTGTAACAGAAAAAAATTGTGTTGGTGTGCCTGTCAAATTGAATGAAAATAAATCCCTTGGCTTTTGCTGAAATGATAAATATTAAATAACTCCGTGGCTTTCCAGAAATTTCTTCTTTTTTTGGCAGATTTCTAAATAATAATTTTGAGCCTTAGCCAAACCCTTTCCCCACCAAGTTCACTGGGATCCCTTTTGCTGAATCAGAGCATAACATTACCATGTGTGTTTATGGTAACAGCTCTACAACCCCTTTTGGCTGGAAAATTAGTGAAACTGCCCATGCTTTTGACTAATTGATGAGTAATCAAATATCATCTAATATCCAGTTTCTTCAGAGAGTCTGCTCATTAGGACTGAATTATAGAGCTGAGAGATATAATTTTCTTTTCTTAGCTATCACTGAGCTGATATTTTACTGTTGGCCAGTTTTATTTTCCTGCAGCCTTTTTCTGTAGTAGTTTGTTTTCTTTATTTGGGGGACAGATACAATAACTGAGATTTGCATTGGATTTAAAACAGTTAAAATCTAAACCATTCTTGAGAAGGATGCTGCTCCTTCTCCTTCCATCCCAGGCTGTCAGTTTCCTTGTCCACTTTTTTTGCCACATCAAAGAGAGTGTAGGTCATTAAAGAGCCAGGCCAAGGAGCTGCTCTGGGTGAAAATGAACTTAAAAATCTGGAGAGGTCTATGGCAGTCTTGAGCACACTGCATTAATGTGAATGGGAAATGTGAAATACATCCTGCTGCACAGAGCATAGATTGGAAGAATCCTCAGTTATCCAAAACTCATATTAATCATAAATTACCCACTTTGGTAGTGTCTGTATAAAAACGTTCAGTGCTGATGGAGCATTAACGGGAACCAGAGCTCAGAAAAACTTCATGAACAGTTTAAGATGCCCAAGATGGAGATGGCTCTGGTCCTTTCCTGCACATCTTGGTTCAGTATAATTATGTCTCACCCACTAGCTTTGCAAGTCCTCCAGATATGGGCAAAATTATTTGCTATTAAATCTTACTAAATTAATTAGGTTATTTTGGTGGGCTGCATTTCAGAAACAGCACTCCAGTTTCTGCAAGCCACATTACCATTCTGAGTGCATAATCTTTGACAACATATGTTCCTTTCATGCAGATTTTTTTAGCCTAAATCCAGCACTGGGCAAATGACTTTCTCTCCTTCCCTCCAGTTTTTTTGTTCGGAAGTGAAGTTTTTTAAGTTTTGTCTTTAGCATAAAACCATTTCTAATTCTTGTATTTTGCTTTGTGTAAGAAAACTGGAATGAATGATTCACAACATAACCATTTGGTCATAGTTGTTATAGAACAATAAAGATTTTGCTTTCTTTTTAATGTTCTATCTGCAAAGTGGGGATAGAATTTCTGTCCTAGAGAAGTGTTACCAAGATTTTTTTGGTTAATGCTTGGACTGCATTTTTATTTGTGCTAAATACTATATAATTATTTAATGTCCCAGTTACAGACGATTGACACTGTGCTGTGTCCCTGGAGTATTGCTCACTTATTTTACTTTTCAAGACTGAAAGTCTGAATGATAAATTGTCAACATAAATGAGAGCAATGTTTCGAACATCAAAAAAAAAAAATGTGGTGTTTTTTAATAATGCTAAGAATAATACTCCAGACTTTTCTGTTTGCTCCTAATACACAATTTTTCTATCATTTTATACAAAACTGACAAAAAATTCTAGCTGTACTTGTTTTTAATCTCAAGAAGGCTCTTAGATATTTTCTTCTTCCTATGGCCTAGATTGTTTAGGTTTTATTGCAGCACTTGCCTTTAGAAGATAGAGCTATTTATATGATCAAATTTCAGGTGTGCTCAAAAACACGAGTGCAGTGTTGAGGAGTCTAATAAAAACTCATTTCTCATTAATTGGAAACTAGTTTCAGTATGTGCAGCTGAGCACAAAAAATAGCGAGGCTGAGTCCCTAAAATTGCTGGTAGAAGAAAGTCTCTGCTGTTTGTATTGGGTTGAGGGCTTCAGGACTCAACACCAGACACTCCCTGGCTGTGGCAGCCACTTGTCACAAGCACTGTTATTTTGAGAGGGTCACATTTATTTCATTTCACTTGCTGGGGTCTCTAAACCCAACACCAGACAGCCCAGATGCAAGTGGATGGACAGTAAAGCAAGCAAGAGCATGTCTCAGTCATCCAGAAATTGTGAATCTACTTCACATTCATATTTGCTGGGTTTATAAAAGAGATATAAATGAACAGAAACAATTTAAAAAATGCCTGTATGACTCGGTTGCCTTTGGCATACCCTGCTATGTGTAGTGCTCTGACTATGGCACTAGAGAGTCGTGCTCTTCCTTTGGTACTATGAAGGATCTCATATTGCTGAATTTGTCCCTGGGGGTTGGATGACTTTCTCTCCTTCCCTCACAGTGGTGGGACATCCTCCAGGGGAAGGGGCCTGGCTTCTTGCTGTGGCAGATGGCTTTGTGGTGAGTCTTACCTTGTACTTTAGGGATATCCCAGGCTTTCCTTGCACACAGGCTGGAAAGCAAACAGCCTCTATAGTCATGGCTTATTAAAAACCTGTCCTAGGAATTTCTAGATCAAAAATACAAATGCCTGATGACATCAGATGCTGCTAAACTGGATTGCTAACTAGTGTTATACTATACTGTAAGACTAAGAAATTAAGACATCCTTCAAGTCTAGTTTTAGATGTACAAATTTTTTTCATTAGACCTCATCTGTGGGTTTTGGACCTTTGTCTCCTTCAACAGTTCAGGTTGTATCTGCATTTTCATGGCTTTCTGTGGTTGGTCCTAGGACTTCCTGTTGCCAAACCTGAATAGCAGATGAATTTCAGAAACTCAGCCTGCAGACAGTGATCCAATTTGTCACTAAAAGACATCCTTAAAAGAAGAGTCTTCAGGTGTGAGATATATTTGTCATGTGTTTACCTACATTCTCTGAGATAAAGAGTCTTATGGAGGGACAGACTTCACAGCCCTTCATTTAAGGAAATCCCCACTTGGATAAGACCTACCTCACTCTACACTTCCAGAACCTGCATCCCCAGAAAACAGCACCCCAAACTTTTAAATACACCACTGTATACCCACATCTTTCTTTATCTTTTTTAACCTCTTGGAAGACATGATTAGTTCTGGATGTATTTCAGTCTGCTGTCTGTGATCTCATCCAGCTCCCAGTTCTCTGCTGTCTAGCTTTCTAGTCAGTTGGTCACTAGCTCAACAGAGGTCCTTTGGAAGTTGCTACCCATTATGCAGTAGAAAACTGCAAGAAACAGAAGATTTTACCTCCCAAAGATCAGCTGCCATGCAGGGTCTTGTTCCTGCTTGAGGCAGTAGCTCCCAGCTCTTGAACTTTGCAGTTCATTTCCATACATATTGCTGTCCAAAATTAATGCCTTTCACATTTCAGCATGCTAAAATATGCAGCTAGGAAACCAGCACATTTGATAAGCAAGCAGATCATGAGCTGTTTGTGAGCCACTTTTTGGCCATCATTATTATAGTTAGATAGATGGAGAGCAGCTACAGAAAAAATGCCCATTGTATCTAAATATGGGAGCTTTGAGAAAGAAATTAACATTTTCTTTATCTTTTGACAACAGAAGAGTATGTCTTTGTCTCTCCTGAAATTCCACCAGAGGTACAGCAGGGATGAATCTGCTCCATAAAAACAAAATTACACAAAAGAAAATTAAACTAATAAAAAAAGAGAGAGATTACAATAACAATAAAAAACAATTGGCAAAAGGGAAAACAACTCCCCCTCCTTATTGTTATGCATTCAGAATCAGTGTCTTACTCATTTGTTAAACTTTTATGGCACTGGCAGTCTCAAATACTAATTTTGTTCAGCATGAAAGTGCCCTTTTTAATGGGATGAATATAATGCTTCCAGTGCAAGCAAGAGCAGGCATCTGGGGGATGCTAATGGTATATCCTACTCTGCTGGAAGTTTCTGGACAATACACCTTTGCCTTTTTTTTTTCTTCCACTGTTGTTCTACCCTAACCTGCTGATGCTGCAAGAACATCTGGTCGAAACCCACCTGTTAAAAACAGCTGTAAAATAATTTTCATATCAACATGTTACAATTTTCATTGTCAGGCTAAAAAATCACATTTCCAGCAAGCAGAATCTTTTTCCTCAAAAATGAAATGGTGTCCTTGTGGAAATGACATATGCATTCCTCACAGGAAGTGCAGCCAGGTGATGTCCTGCCATGGCTGTCCTTGAGCCATCAGCTTTCCATGGGACATCATGGTGAGAATGTCCCTTGCAGTCTCTTAAATGGTGAATCAGAGAAGGGGTTATCCTAGGGACAGGGAGAGAAAGAAGCACTGTGAGTGATATTTATGTGCAATAATGGGAATTCCTGTAAGAAAAAGAATGTCCTTCATCCTTCTGTGAAAAATGAAGAATTAAAGTTCTACAAGTGACAAATTGAAAAACCTGTGTACAGTGATGAAAGGCTTTGCTTCAACATCTTCATATGGGTAAGCGTACAGCTGAGCCCAGCCTGATTGGAATTTCAGCATCCATAATAGAAATAATTAGCTATACTGGTACATTTGCACAGGTTTTCATTATTTGCTGAGCTTTATTTAGTGCCACTGTGTGTATCCTAACAATACACACAGCTCTCCAGGACTTTTGAAAAAGCAGGCCATTTAAACAGGCAAATATCACAGAGTAACCTTAACTATTGGTAAGAAGATAGGCCAGAAATTATGTTCATGGCCATACTTGCAAGACTCTGATGATAATAACAATAATAATAAAAGAAGATATCATGCCATTGACAAATAGAAACAATTTTATATCTAATAGGATTTAAGTAATAAAGGCTGAAGGGCTGCAACAGCTGCAAAGAGATTAGATACGTTATGTTTTCTCAGTGTAATAAAACTTGTCAAATAAAGCTGAATAAAATCTTCTTATCTGTGTCTCTGGCTTATTTTTCCTGCAGCCTCTTTCTTTTCAGCTGATTGCAGGAATCACCATTTCTCTAGAATGGTTACACACACGACAGTTCAATTAGAGTCAAGTTAGTGAAAGTTATTGCTGGATTTGCTTTTGGTCGCACCTTTTTTTTTTAAAGTAAAAGACATCTGCAGCATTTGGAAAGAATGAAGCAGATCAAAAACCAACTCTGCCAAT
The DNA here is from genome assembly GCA_034509185.1 of Euphonia xanthogaster. NCBI lineage: Eukaryota > Metazoa > Chordata > Aves > Passeriformes > Fringillidae > Euphonia > Euphonia xanthogaster. The sequence goes on along the minus strand of JAYDZK010000274.1, from coordinate 13,214,514 downwards.
CTCTTCTGATATTGAGTGGACAACTGGACTAAACTGTGCATATCAATGTAGAACTATTTAATTTTGTATTGCTTTACACAGGATCTGGTTCTGCTTTAAAAATCAACCCCATCAGAATAGCAAGACACCTTCCCCAATCACACTGGATGCTGCCTTGGCTACCCCAAGGCTGCCCTTGTAATATCTCCCTTTTCTCACCTGTCTGCTCCCTCCTCTGGGCACTCTCTGGAGTTCTTCTCCATTCTTTCCTCCTGCCTCAGTTTCTCCCCATGCTTAAAGAAAGTGTCCTGGTTTGTCTTTCTAGGGCTGGGTGTTAATCTTTGTGCAGACCTTTAGGATACACAGATGGAATTTGCATTCTGAAGTGTGAGTTTTTATTATTAGGGTTAATTAGATGTGACAGGCTGACATTCTGCCAATGTTTTCATGAATTCCGAGGCCAAACTTTTGTCTGGGTTACAAACATGCTTGGATTTTCCATGTGATCCATCCTTTGATCCAGGTGAGTATTTCTGAACTTACCTGTGTGTCTGATTTGAATAGCATGAGCATCTAAAGCAGGGGTATTATTTTAAATACTGAATGGGAAGAGCAAATGACATGTATGTTTGAGCAGTGTTGCTGTTGCCTTTGGTATGTATTTGAACAAAGGATTTACTTCCCAAGGCAAAGCAGTGAACCTAGTAAGAAAAGCCAAGGGATCTGTCCAAGCTGATGTAATAAGTAAAGACACAAACATCATCCATAAATCGATAGGCATTGATTTAGGTAAATGAGAGCTTTGCCCTTAGGTAAGAAAAAAATATACTTATTTATATGTATGTGTTTAAACAATTTCATGCAGAATTTCTGGGGACACCTACCCAATATTAATTAAAATGTAAGTGCATCGTGTCAGTGCCCACAAACACATTATTTAGGATTTTTTATTTTTCTTTTTTTCAAATTAAAGCTTTTCTCCTTCATTTTCCCCTCCAGATAGAAAGTTCAGGAAACCAATGCATGATGACAATATGATATCCAATTAGGGAAAAAAACCCTGAAACCAGTTGCTGGTGCTGAAACTGCTGTCAGAATCTGCTGTGTACCTGTGCTGAAACAATTTCTGGCTACCTTTTTAAACATATCTCTTCCTTGGGGTAGAGGGGGGAAAGAAATTTCGGTATAAATTTAATGTAATAATTTAAATGTGTCACTCCTAATTGCATGGAACTGGGAAGACATTGGAAAATAAAGGTGAGTGTAAAGCCTGTGTCACCCTGCAGAGAAATGCTGCAGTCAGTTCTGAGTGAGCCAGCGTGAGTCCTCAGGGAGGTAACTGCATTAAGCAGAGTATTCCCAGCCTCCAAGCTGGCATCACAGAGCCTGGATGTGCAGGTTTATTGGAGGATGGAGGAGATTCAGATGCTTCTCTTCTTTTAATAGCACAGGAAATCTGATGACTGGAAGGATGCCTTACTCTGAATTTGGAGGCTCTAAAGCAACGAGACCAATCCATCTGTCAGCAGGATGTGTATGCACATCACTCTCATCTTGCTTGTCTGATCACAGCTGCAGCCCTGGCCTCCAGCGTGGAGCAGGCTGAAACGTGAATGTGCACCATGTCAGTCCAGTGCTCAGCATCTCAGAGGGTCCTGGGCTCTCTTCCCCATCTCCCCACTTCTCCACCTGTATGTTTCTATTACTACTGCCGCTGCAAGAAAATTTTTCCTTCCTCTCAAGGTAAGGGAGGAATTTTATTGGGAAATTCTCTTCACAGGTTTAAATCCAGAATGACTCCACTGATTTTAATGCTGTTCATAGAATCATAGAATATGCTGAATAAGAAGGGACCTACAAGGATGACCAATCCAATCATTGTCCCTGCATAGGATAAGTTTGATTGTTTAGTTGAAGTTGCATCCATTTGTTTTGAAAACCTTAGGTATAGCTGATGAAAGGTATTATGTTAGTAGTTAGGGGAAAATAGTAGTTAGAACATGCAAACCTTTTTCACTTTTTTCCTATTCTGTGGAATCAAGTTGTTCACAGTGGCTCAAGTATAAGTAAACATAGAGAAGAGCCTACAAAAATTGTCCAAGAAGGCAAATGGCACCTGGCCTGTATCAGGAATGGTGTGGCCAGCAGGACCAGGGCAGCGATTGTCCCCGTGC
>JAYDZK010000274.1:13185592-13206977 GCA_034509185.1 Euphonia xanthogaster | reverse complement strand
TTTCTTTTTCTTTTTCTTTTTCTTTTTCTTTTTCTTTTTCTTTTTCTTTTTCTTTTTCTTTTTCTTTTTTTCTTTTTTTTCATCTCTCCTACTTCAGTCACTTTAGCAAGATGCTTGGTTCTAAATGTTGGTGTTTGAAAACAGTATTTTTAATTTTATTTTTTTTAATGGATGTTGTTGGCTGTAAGAGTTCCTGGGGGACATTTTCAATTTGTGTGAGTCTTACTGATCTCCCTGTTGGACATGCATTCCTGAACATAAACTTTTGGCATCTGCCATAAAGAGCCTTTCTGTCAAAACAGAGAGGAGCTGCTCTTGTAGCAACCTGGGATCAGGGCCTGGGAAGCACCAGCCCTGTGCTGTCTCTGGGGGATGTTGGCTGCCTGTCACACATCCCCTGTGTGGCCTTGGGAAAGTCATTTGAGAATGGTCCAAAGGCAGAGAGTTTCACAGGCTTGTGAATCTGCAGAGAGACTGTGCTTGTCAGCGAGTGCTTCCTGCTCCTGTAGGAATTCCCTGATTGAATTTATCTTCAAACTTTGTTATCTCTTTGAGTAAAACTCATGTAAACCTGTCTTAACTTTAACATGCCCTGTAACACTACAGCTCTCAGTTCTCATTCCCCTGCTTAATTACTATTCATATCAAAGAAACCTTGGTGTTCTTGAGGAAGCACAAAACCTGGAGTTTACATATTTATTTTCCCTCTATAATATCATTACATAAAGAATACAATAGAGGAAACAGGATTTAATTTCTGATTTACAAATGCCACTACTTCAGCAAAACAGCAATACTAAGCTAGCTGGATGTGAGTCCAGATCCCAATGCAGTTTAATTGAATATGCTGATTATTAGTTCCTGCAGCCTGAGTTGTCAGTCAGAGTGGAACTGCATTGAACAGGAGCACTGACCAGCTTGGGGCTTCTCATCCCAGATACTGTGACACCTCTTCACAATTCCTGTTGGTGCATGCCATGCTTACAAGGCAGGCCTGTTTAGACAGGAGAAGCTTTTATGTAGAGCTCAAACTTTGCTTACAGACATCTGGAAGCCCTGGGGAATAATAACACAGTACTGACACTCAGGCCAGGCTTCCAGAGTCTAACCAGGTCCAGCATGTGGCCAGCTTTTAAGTGCTGAGCTCTCATTTAGCCTGTGCAAGAAAGAGCCTTGAAGAGGCACACTCACATCAGGGATACTGCAGCTCAATCAGATGAACAGAATTGTGACAGACTAATTCTCCATGTAGTTTGAGCAGGATTAAGGTGCCTAAACGTAAGCATCTAGGGGACCTCACCAGATCTCAGCTGCTGTTTTCAGTGAGTGTTTCTGTTTGTGCAGAACAAGCAGGAAATGCTGCTTGGAATTGTCCAACGGAATTGGAAAGGGCTCTGGACTCCAATGTCTGGATATTCAATGACAGCAGCACTAGATGAAGGAAAACTCCTAAATCTACTTGAGCTTATCAAGAAGTGTGCTTTACAAACTCCAGTGACCTACTAAAACATCTTCACAAAGCTAGGCCACTTAAACCCAAACCAATCCATTGTAAATTTAGTCTTTTAACACAGGGTTAAGAACCTGTGTACCAGTGTCCCTTCTGTGGTCAGACAAATGAGAGGTACATCTAAGGGTTTATCTAAAATCTAGCAGATCCTAAAATGGGATTTTTCCAGGGTTTCCAAGTTCTTGGCCAGGTACTTTCTTCATGGATACTTATTTTGATCCACATGTGGTGGATTTTTGCTCTGTGGCAGCATTTTCCCTGAAGTAGAAGTTCTGGGTTAGTCCAAGCTTGTGAGTGACTGTCCTGCAGCCTGTGGAGCTACATCTGCTATTGAAAATGTGTGAGAGTAGAAGCAGGTGCCCCCATTGTTCAGAGAACCCATCTGGGTTTCAGATAAGATCCAGCATTTGTCTACCTGAAAGTCCCTGGTGCACCTGATGAAATGGAACTCTAGTTAGGTCTTGTTACCCTTTTTATCATACAGATCAGAACTAGCCAGATTCAAAACAGCTCTGCTAGGGAAAGGGAGAGGATGGGGGAGAGGAGAAAATGTAGTGATGTGTGAAATGACATTTCAACAAGAAATTTGCCATTGAACTGACAGCTGACATCTAAATTTTATGAAGATGAGCAGCATGGAGTTACATGGGCAGACCTTAGCTGCTGTAAGGGCTTGAATTTTGAGGTATGAACTGATTTGGAGATGACAGTTTTACAGGGCATCAGACCCCAGTGGTGGGAGGAATGGCCCAGCAATATGGCCATTGTGGCCCAAGTGGTGGGAGGAATGGCCCAGGAATATCCATAGATTGTTCCCATGTTTTGTTTTATGATATGAACTTTTTTGAATGCATTTGTGTGATAGATAAATAAATAAATGAATGAAGTACATCACTGTCACCAAGGGAATTTTCTGATATTTATCAGTGAGACATGCTTTTCTTTTGAATAGCAATGCTTTTTGCTGATGACATATTCCTGTAGGAGATTCTCAAATTCTTAAAGGAGAACTGAAGAGATTTTTCAGCAGAATTAGAACATAGCAAGTGACATATTACAATGTTTTTGCTGACTTAGCAGCCCCAATAAACCAAAAAAGTTAGATATAAAAAAATCCAATGAATGTCTGAAAGTCTTGAGGCAAGTCTAATTTCTGAGACATAAGGATCAAGATGTATTACAATGTCATCTCTCTTCTAATTGGAATGGTGTGTTTTATACCATTGAATAACTATTGAAGCTGCTCTGATATTTATAGCCCTTTTTATATCATTTTATTGGGTCTTACTGCTGATAACCTTAAATGGATTTCCGTGGTCACCACATTTTTTCTTGTGGAGCATGATCTGATCTCTAGTTTCAGATGATATTTTTTTTTAAGAATCAAATTCTGTACTATTCAGATTTCCTCTGACACGTTGTGCTAAACTGACAGTCCCCTGCCCTGCCTATAGATATGCAAATAGAGAGGCAACGCATGGATGCTCCAGACTGTGTAGAACTGTTTAAGAACTCCGTAGGCACAGTGAGTTCCTGTTAGTTACTCCATAAAGTTCTTCAGCACAGCTTCCCACCAGCAATCAGCCTGTATTCCTCAGCTTTGCCTGAAAACTTTCCTGCCCCTTGTTAGTGCCAAAAAATGGTTGGGTTCATCCTGCACAGCTTTGCTTTCTGCCGTACAGCAGCGCTTTTGTCTCAAAGAAACATTTCTTAGCCACTCAAGTGGCTTAGAATGCGTCAGCCCTTCCCCCCCACCCCATTTCTATTCTTCAAAAGAAAGAAACAAAAGAGGTGAGAGTTGAAGTGTTCAAGCATGAGTGAATGGACACAAGTTAAAAGATGGGACTTGTATTGAGCATTATTGGATCAGCCAGGAGTGTTCCCTTAAAGGAGACAGACTGAAAACAAATGGAAATATTCAACACTAAATAAATAAAAGAGATCTTTAACCTTCTTCATCACTACTTTGTAAAATATGCACTGGGTGAATTCCTCCTTCTTTTCTTTGTCTTTCCTTAGTCTTGTTCACAGTTTTGTGTCTGCATTTTGCAAGCTCTTACAGGAGATTTTAAAAAGTAGAGTTTTCTATTGCATGGTTGTAAGACTGTTGCATGCATTTTCTGATCCAGTACAGTCCAAGGATCTATGATGAAAACATCAGAGACTCGGATGTAACCTTATGGCTCGGAATGCCCACCATGCAAAGGTGATAGAATGAGGTGTAGCACTCCATCAGCTGCTCCCAGTTTACAAATTGGGTAGGAGACGAAGTTAAGTATGTGTTTCTGAATTAGGTTTCAGGAGATGTGGCTTCAATTCCCAGGCTGCCCAGCAAAGTTGTTGAGTTGTCATCCTTGAGGGTATTTAAAAGTGTAAATGTAGGGCCATAGTTTGGTGGTAGATTTAACAGTTGGATGTGATGTTTTATAATTCTTTTCCAAGCTAAAAAGTTCTATGAGCACAAGATTCATCATGGAATTTTTGCAGAACTGGGAAAGTAGTTTATTATAATGAAGCCTCAGTTGACCGTTGTTAATCTGTGTGATGATGCTGTCCTGTGTTCCAGGAATGTTACTGTGGCCGGAATCTATCACTGTGTATAGGTAGTTTAATAATAAGGGTTATGTGGTAAGGCTCTTTCTTCAGAGAAGAATTACTGGTCACTGCATCTGATGAAAACTCAAAACATTGTTTTATATTGGAATAATTTAAAAAAATATAAAAGTATATAATCTTTTTTATTCCTCAGGTTTTCCATAAATCCTTACGCATGTCAAAGGAAAAAGTCTTCATTCAAAACACAATGTATGTATTAGCTAAAATAATTTCTCACTGATAAGTAAACTCCTCATTTCTTTGAAGTTTCTGAGTTCCTGACTTCCCTCTTTCTTCCCTGTTCCATATGTGTAGTGATTTCTTTGCGTGTGTATGATGCAGAGAACTCATTTAATCTTCCCAACTGTTTTAGAGCTTCACTTAGATCATTCTCTTCCATATCAACATTATTTTTAAAATCAAATTGATAAGTACTAACAGAAGGTGGGTTCCCTCCCACCCTCCCTTTGGGTGTACAAAGAACTTAAACCTATTGTTTATTCCTGCTTCCCAAAGCTAAATATTAGGTTCAAGCAGATGGCATTTTTTTATATTTGGAGAGACTCAACCTCTGCACACAATGAGAGGGGTTAAGGACAGAAAAGTGATGGAAAAGCTGACTTACATCCTTGGAACAGTATTGGTCTGCCACTTATCCTCACTGTGTCTCAGTTTGCAGAACTATAAAATTCAGTAAGAAGCTGTGAGCACCTCTTCTTTATTTCCTTCACTCAAAACCTCTTTCCTCCTTGTTCCCGCTTTTTAAATGATCTGGGTTAAAAGAGGTCAGGCAGAACATTTCTGCTTCATAGTGCCTTAGGACAGGAGAAGGCTTCAAGCAGTGTCCAAGGGACCCATTTGTGGTGGATTGGTGTGCTCAAATTCACCACTCTCCTGCTCTGATAAACACAGTGGTCATTTACATGCAAGGGCCAATCTGGTTCTCATTTAAAATTCTTCGAAGAAGTTTCCAAGTTTCATTTGCTGTAAGACAGAAACTCTCTTCTCTCTCTGACTCATCTGCTTCTAGCTGGCTGGTAGATTGCTGATTCCTTGTCTTTCACTGTGTTGGAACTATACCAGCAAGAATATAAATACTCATTGTTTAAATCTTGTTTGCATTAAACTAACATCAAAATGTTGTGGCAACATTAAGGGAAGAGAAAACAGTGATAGGAAACTTAAAAATGAAATCTCCCATCAGAATGCAATTAACCTGCTGCTCACCTTCTCCTCTATGGACTGTCAGAAGGAAACTTTCCACTATTTATGTCATGGCAACATAAGCATTTTTCTTTCTTCCTTATCATACATCAAGATCCAAACAGATTTCTGGTGTTACTCAGCTGTTGAGTTCACTCGAGTTTTAAGAAAGACCTTCCCTGAAGGTCACTGTAAGCTGGGAGAGTATTCCACAGAAATATCACTGTAGAATTGTGTTAACTCTGTTTTTGGCCCTTGCTGTTTGCTGTTGGGGCAGGATCCTGTGGTCAGTACACAGCTGGGCTGATGTTGCCCAGCTGCTGCTCTGTACTGGGGAGTAAAGAAGCTCTCAGTGCAATGGCAGGAGCACAGTGACTTGGCTTTACATGGGTGTCTGCATCTCCTGGCAGTGGCTTGCTGCAGGTCAGGACCTGTAAGAGTTTTGATTTCTAATACAAGTGACACATTATGGCAAGATGCCAAGTAAGTAGTTCTGAGAGATCAAAATCCCATATTTCCTATCCAGTGGTGTGGAAGGACTGCCAAATATGGACACGTTCTCTTTTCAGATCTAATGTTGAGGCTGAAGAGAAGGAGCAGAAGAGCAAAAGCACATCAAGGCTGTCCTTTATAATGAGGAATCATACAGATATATGAACCCATTTCTTATTCCTCTGTTTCTGGTCCCTTCTGATTTTTTAAAAGTGTAAAGAGTCAAAGGAGTTAAAAAAGGAAATACACCCAAAAAAATAAGATTTGACATTTTAAATTAATTTTTTTAATTTGTTATTATATTACTAGGGTTTTGTACAACATTATTTCCTGGGTTCAGGTGAATTCAAACACAAAAATAGAAAAGTTGCCCTTTTTTTCTGAAACACTCCCATGTAAATATAAGAGACTATATGGACAAATTCAGTAATAGGAAAATACAGAGGAAAAGCATGTCAAAAAATTGAATAGCAGGTTAAAGAACTTAGCATTGCAACATATTCACCCACCTGTATATTTTGGTTATTTATTCTTTTGTAAAGCAATTTTCTTTAAAAATATATACACACAGAGGAAAAATTATTTTTCAAGATCCTTTTTTTAACAATAAAATTTCCACTTGTCAGCTCAAAAAACCTCAGAGGGCTCTGGTGATTTCACTACTGATGAACCTACAAGGCTGAGCAAATCTCTTAGCTTTTTTTGCCCTCATTTCAGCTTGCAGAAGTGGTCTGTTGCTGATAATTCTGGTATTTGCTTCTTGGTCAAAGTGTATCTCATCTACCTCCTGCTATGCTACATGTCTGTGCAGCCCATAGGGCGGCTGTGCCCCAGTCCTTTGCTGTCATTGTGCTAAGAAAATAATAAACCATTTTAAGAACAACTGGTAGCAAAGCTAAGGTGAAATTTTTGTTAACCACAATTCTGCTTTGTGGGCTACTCATACTAAACTGGATTTTGACAAACAAAAATCAGAATAATGCTATTAGGTCCAAAAAGCTGTTCCAGTTTACCTTACATAATACATAAGCTTACTCACTTAAGAAGAAATCTTAAGCACACTGTTTTTGCAGCTATGAGGTTCTTTTCCTCATTTTTTTCCCCCAAAGAACTGGAAGAAAATTTACAGTCTACCAAGAGGACATCTAACATATTAAATTAGATCACAGACCAAATATATTAGATCAACATCTGTGCTCCCAGAAGAGGCTTGCATACTGTCAATAATACAACCTGACAGCATTAGGATCAATCATCTTATTAAAACTTTCTTCTCTCTCTTTTTCCTCTCTCTCTATCACTCCTTGAAGGAGCTTGGCAAGGTTTATTTTTTTGGCTGGTAGCTTGCTTTTTTCTGCTTCAGAATTTCTCTCACTAATACTTCCATAAGAAATAATTTGCCTCAAATAACTTGCATTAATCTGGGACACAATAATGAATAAATATTTGGAATAAATAATGCATAATGTCTAAGTCTGATAATTATTGTAATGATGACTGACATCCTCCTAGCACCTTCCAATCCCAAATCCCAAGGCACTTCATTGAATGACTAGAGTTTTGAAGGCTGGGGGAGAAGATGGGCAAAGATGCTGAGCTGCAGCAAGCTGTCAAAGCTCTGATGTGGCTTGGGCCTCTTTACCATGCACACAGTCTGCTTTTGTTGGCAGGACCCTCACTATAGTTAGTTATAAAATAGGGTGCTTTTTATTATGAAAATGGCTCCCTAATTTTTTTTTTTTTTTTTTTTTTTTTTTTGGTGTTGGCTTACTGGGCAAAGAGATGTAAAAGGACTCTGCTTGGAAGAACTTGCAGGGTACTAGGAGGGTGCACCAGAATTCTGTGTACCACAACTTCTGGGTTCCACCTCTTGATGCAATAGATGTTCCCCTGGGGGTTGGGGTTTTTTTCCCTCTCAGCTGGCAGCCCTCACAAGTAAACACATTCTGTTTAAAGCTGGGAGGTGTCACAGTGACTCCTGGTAATGCTGGTTACACCTTTCTCAGCAGCCTATTCAGCACTGTAAAGTTTGTGGATCTTCTACAAGTACCACGGAAATGCTTGAACCTCGGGTCTCAGGGATATGTCAACCATTTTAAAAACCTGCTTTGTCCCCAGCTAAATTCTAATGGAAGAAGAAAATCTTCCAGATAATGTAGGGTTGACTCTGAACCCATATATTTTGGAGCAGATCTACACCAGAGGAGCACAGCAGGGACTTTTTCAGGGAGGTGCACAGATTTATGGTCAGGGTCACAGCCTTTGACGAGTCATACACATTCTCCATTTCACAGATGCTTCAATGGAACTGTCCACAGGAGGAAAGATAATACAATGATTTGCCTATATAAGCATGACAGACAGAAACACAATGTGCAGCTGGAGAGAGATAAGGGAAATTGATTTCTTTTTCCTATTCCTTTGCACTTTATTTCTCCTGCTTGGCAGCAGCAGTTCTGTTCATCAGTACATTTCCTCCTTCTCAAATATGGGAATTTTTCAACGGGCTTGAGCCTGCTGCAGGTGTACATATATTGAATAATCTGCCTCTTTAAAATAGAACTGAATTTTCATGAAGATCTGCTCCGTGTTGTATAAGTTACTGGAAAAAAGGAACATTTTCCTTTTTTCTTTATATTCTTCACCAAGCTGCAGGACTCAGAGCATTGTTCTGACTGCCACACAACTGTCCTAATCAGCTGCTGATTTGGAGAGACACGTGTCACCAAATCCATGGGGTTCCTTGCCAGCTCTTCTTGGTGTGCTAGACATGGAATTAAACACTTAACCACCCATAAGATTTCTGTGCAGCCTCTGCTCTGTTTAGGCTGCAGATGAAGCAATGTCAACACAAGCATGATAAATTGGAGGTTTCTTCCCGGAGCACTTGCACTCACACAAACAAACACTTCATTAGCAAGACGATAAACAAAACAAAATCCACAGCAGTCCCCACGAATGTGTCGGGAAATTGCTTCAGGGTGAGAAAACACCCTCTGCATCAACTTCAGGGTATCATGGGATGTGCTGCCAGGCTGGAAGCATCTCTTGGCTTGCTGCCCCAGTCAGAGGAAGCTGCAGAGTGGAAACTTTCTGCTCGCCCAAAGGGCAGGTCCTGCTGGCACATTTCTGGCTCCCGCAGCTCTCCAGGATTTGGTTCTTGGCCTGTAAACCAATCCTGTGGAATTATTCCAGATGGAGTAGCTGGAGTTGGTGAATTCTGCCACATGAGGGCCCACTCTAAGGACCAGTGTCCCCCTCCATTTTAACTTCAAGGTTCGAAATTCTGCTACTGGGACTGATGCCTCTTAGGGAGAAGGGAAAATTTGGGTTCTCTTAGGTGCAAGAAACACAAGAGATTTAGAAAATCTCTAATTAAATGTTTCAATGCTGTTTATATTTCTACAATCACTTTGGAGAGAAGGGCTTAGGAAATACACACAAACAAGTCCCATTAGAAAGTATGTTTTTCCCCTATGATTTTTCTTTTAATTTTTAACTGTAATTTAAAATGTTAACTAATTTAATAGTTTTTGCTATTGAGCATGACAGGAAAAAATTGTAACTATAGGATTCAGCTCTTTTCCCCACTTATGTATCTGTTCAGCTGCCTTGACTTGTTAAAAGGTAAGACAAAGTAATTTTATTTTTTGTTGCCAAAGTGGTCTAAGATGCATCTTGATTTTTTTTTATAGGTATTTTTACATTATTTTTGTCTCAGACTGTGCAGCTATTGATTTCAAAGGTTGTAAATGTATAGAAAATTAAATGCAAGAGAAGAAAGAAAAAAACCAGGACTGAGACTTGTTGATACAGGAGAATTTGGAACTGAAAGTGGTAGAAGGAAAAAATATTGAGCTGCAAATATTTAAAAATACAAAAGGAAAGAGGAAAAGCATTATATGTTAAATTTCATGAAATAAAATTAATACAGTAATGGTAGATTGTAAGTATATTTCCTTTAAGGGGATTTTGAAAGGATTGAGGCTGGATTTTTTGATGAATAATTTTCTCTGTGACTTATCAGATAACTGGTTCATATGCTAACTTTAGACAGTGTGATGCTTATATCCTCTAGAATCAAGGAAGCTTAGGCTATCTTCACTCATCCTTTTCACTTGCTGATTCAAAGTATTTCATTAGAAGAATTCAGTGGAACTAAAAAAAGGCACTCTTCTTTCAAAAAATTTTTTTTCTTCATAAGGACTTGAACAAATTTGCCACTGCTAACAACTTTAAATGTTTTATGTTACATATTATTTTCAAACCAATATAGCAAGGCAGGAACACTGCCTTTTTTGGAAACATAATCCATATACATTTGTGTTCTTCTGAAACTTTTTTTTTTCCCCCCTTTACCCCCTGCTGCCCATTTAAGTGAAGCTGCCTTTAAATTGGTGAAGGCTTACAGGTGTGATTTTTGGTTTTGCAGCTGTATCATAGTGACCTGGGTCTGTTTACCTGCTTCTACCTAGTGAGTATTCTATTTCATTTTATGGGCTTTTTTTTTCAGTTTAGTTTTTCTTGGTGTTTTTTGGTGTTTGTTTGGCGTTTTTGTTTCTTGATATTTTAATTTGTGGTACTTTGGTGGTTCTGAGCTTGTTTTTCCAGGGTATGCAAACATACAACTGAGTTTGTTATGGGGTCAAATAAGTAACTGCTTGAAGTGTACCAGTGTTCTTATTGCATAAGAAGCCTGAATCTTTCACTGTGAGTGGGACAACTGTTTTGGTTTTAGCATTAAAGGAGCCTAGTACTTAAATATCGTGTGTAGTATGGTTTCTTTAAAAAGGCATTGAAATAAAAGGCATGAGTTCAGGAAAATATGTGTTGGACCTGTGAAACCACCCTTTAGACATACAGTTGAATTGTTTGTCTTGGCAGGTAGGTTTCAGACATTTTACTACGTGGTTGCATATGCTTTTAAAGACTTCCTCTGAATTTTTAAGCTTCAGTTGCTTTGAAGATGTTTTATACTATGCAGTCCTATATTCATGGTTCTGTCCCTTCAGTCTTTACTCAACTAGATATTTCTCTTTCCTTTTCCATTTCTTGTCCCTTTTTTAAATTCAGATTCACAGAAGTTCATGCTTCTTATTGCTGAAATCTCTTTTTATCTCTTTGTATTTTTTTTTAATCTTATGTATGTAATCCTGTGTCATGGGTGGGTCTCAACTAATGAGGAGCCTGGAAATCTGAATCTGTAGTAACAAATGTTCCAAATTTCAGATAGATTTTCTTGCATTCATTTTTCTCTTCTAAAAAGATCAAGCATGACTAGGATTTAACTTTTCTTTACGATAAAAAATATTTGAGCATGTTACGTGGGGTTCTCACAGGTTAATAAATTAAATACCTGTAATGAACTGCAAAAAATATGGGAGTGATCACATCAGAAGTGTCTACAGTTGTAGCCCTGTACTGGAGAAGTTCAGCACTTTGTACTTTTAGCTTGTTGTTTATTATATCACTTGTATTAAATCTAATTGTTTTCAGGCATTTAATTAGTCACTGTGCATGAGAAAATAACAGTTCCTTTAATTTTTTGTTTTAAATATCACCAAGACTCGTTGTTTCAGAACTAACTCTGTGTATAGAAGTTTGATGCTATGACTGCTGTATTTACATCACAAATAAAGAATTATGAGACTTTAGACAGAACCATGTCAGATGAATTAATTCCACAATGTTTTGTATTCCATGTGTGAATAATAGTTCAGAAACATTCTTTTTCAGTTTTTGCCAAGCTTTACCTTCTGTGTTTGCATTTGGTATGATGTTGGAAATTCACTCCATCACAGTCTTTTTCCCACTCCCCTCCCAACAATATGGTAGGATTTTTACAGGGATTTATTTAGCACTTCACTGGGAATCTGACTCTTCTGTTTTATCACTTATTTTTCTTACAGTTTTTGTTACTTATTATTGCCTGAATAAAGACAAGGTCTCTGGCACTTAACATACAGAAAACTGTGCTTAAAATAACATTACTGTTGTAACACACCAATAAATCCTGAAGAATTCATTTGAAAGGCTGAAATTATATTCTTAATTTACATGCTTTTGCTTTCCCTTGTTAAAAACAGTGGTAATGAAGTGTCATCCTTAAATTTGAATTGCCCAGCATCTGTTGGTTTGTGGCACAGCCCAAGCCTAGCATTATTTAAATGGTTTTTTGTGCATATGAATATTAAATGGTGCCCTGAAGATTCAATCGAGCAGTCAGGACTATGGTAGTTACAAGATTACAATTTCTCTGTGCTCATTTTGTGCTCATACATCTATCTAACTAGTTCAGTAAACAAACAAACAGAAAAAAAAAAACCCAACAACAAAAAACCAACAGACAAACCAAAAAGGCAAACAAAAAACTCCCAAAAAATCCAGAAGATACTCTCACCAATAAAACCCAGGGAGAAGGGAATCCAGGTTATATTTGTGGAAATACTATGGAGGTAGGGTTATCAGTCTGTTTCCTTCCTTGGAACTTTCAATTTAAGTCCCCAGAGCAAGGATACTTTGAATTTCTCACACTGCTCAGTGTTAGGTTTGCAAATCACAGAGTTCATCTGTTCTTAAATTTGCTTTGGTTTTCCTCACCAAATTAATAGCAAAAACATATGCATATACATATAATAAATGTAATCAGCTGAGAGACCCTGAAAACTGGAACCTGTTTCAATCTGAAAAAGAAGGTGGAACTAATTTGAGAAGAGACCCACCACATTCATCTCAGCCTGCAAATGGCAGCAGCCTGCCTCTGTCAAAATTCTGTTCTCATGCACTGCCATGACTTTGTATGTGTTACACAGGTTTAAGTGGTGATAAGTTCAGTAACTGTTTCAAATGCACAGATGGATTGCTAAAATTTGGATTAAAAGTAGCGTTAAAAATAGGGCTTTTGAGAATGTGGGGTTTGGTTCATTTCTTAGGATTCACAGAGAGCGTTTTTGAGACCAGACAGTTTATGTAGGTACCTTTTTTATTTCAGAAGAACTGTTGTTTACAGCTAAATGAGCTGTTTTGTTAAAAATCTGTAACACTCTGTAAAAACTTTACATGTTTTTATGCTTAGATTTCATATTTGTTCCATTAACCGAGTTTGGGGGTTTTCTTGTTTTAAAAAGAGATTTTGAATCACCAATTAGGAAAAAAAAAAAAGCTGATACAATGTTGAAACTAGTAAATACTTCTTACTGAAAGTATTGCTTCTTTGGAATGCTTGTCCCATTTTGCATTCCTGGTAACTTCAGCTGTCTTCTTCTCAGGGCAGCTGCTAGTTTTTTCAAGGGGAAGAAAATGCCTTGCTGAGGGAAAAAAAATAGGAGCAATCACATTCTTTCTTCACATTCTCTGCATTTATTCATGTCTCTTCCTCTTAATTTTTCATCTTTCTTGCGTGGCCTGGAGCAGAATCTCATCTATTTACAATAATGGGAAAAAATATTGAAAAATAGTAGATCCTTTTCAGGGTCCATTAACTAAGCAATATGATGCATGTTGATGAAAGGTGCTGACAGCCTCTCATAATTCAGGTCTGGAGAGTGATTCCATGACCAGTGTTGGCTCCATTGCTCAAAGCTCACCCTCAGTGCTACTGCTTAAGAAGGGCACATGAGGGATGCCATGCTTTGGCTGTGCTGACATTGGCACGAAGCCTGCAAGGAGCTGGATTCCACACCTGGTTCTCTTGTGCTGATTTCTTGTTGGTTTCAGGGCTGTGTCTTTGCAGACAGAGAGCCTCGGGACCCCCAAAGTGCAGCATTTTCTTTGAGTTCCTTTGAAATTTCTAAGCATCAAGGACATGTGGGCAAATCATTGTCAATGGTAGAACTGCTTCAGCACAGCACCTGAAGGCTTTTGAATCACCACTGTGTGCTCTGGTTTGCAACAGGTCCCGTTGGCCAGCATTGCCTTGTTGGACTCAATGTCTTTACAGTTATTTCCTTGGCTGCTTTAGGAACCTCTTTGTGAGACCATCAGAGTCCTGCTGGTTGTCAGTGGCATCCACAACTGAACCACTGCACGTAAACATGAAAGATGTAAATGACATTTGAAATGAAATGAAAGAGCTGAAAGTGAAACATATGTGCCTAGAATTATATAAGGGCAAACTAGTGAGGGCTGGTATGCCACACGAGTATCTACACTAAGCCAAATGGGAGAATTAGCTCTGGTTTCCAATATATTTTCATCCAGAAGAAAGACAGAAACAGACTCAAACAAGTATGTTTTTCATCCTACCTAGGTTGTTGCTTGCCAAGGTGTTATTCTATTATGTGAGAAAGATGTGCATAGCGTAGCTGTCAGCACAGCAAATAACCACATCCAGGCAGCTGCTGAGCACCTGCAAATCCCACTGAAGTTGTGGAAGGTGCAGCTGCCAAGCTGTAGCTCAGCTCTTTGAAGGGATTGACTAGTGAATAATAACAAAAGCAATTAAGAGTCACAACTACATTGCAAGGTCTATTTTAGGGAGACTGGTTATATATTGTAGAAAGTCAAACTCTATTTCTCTACTGGAAATAAAGAGATTAATTAACTGTTGCACACCAGTGACTATTCCAGTTGTTATCCAAAGCCTGTGTAGGATTTTTTTTCTGCTCTATTTTTTTTATTTCATGGAACTTTTGGTGTTTTTGCCTCTATAGCAGTTATGCCAAGTTTGAAGAACCTGACAGATACTCGAATAAGTACCTTATTTAAGTTGTTCAGAAGGATAGTGCATAACTTTTAAATAAAAAGCAGTATCACAAAGAGGTTGCCATACCTCATACCTACAGAGGGCTTTAGCCAGTGTAGCACTCACAGAATCTGAGTGCTAAATTAAGATCACAGCATCAGCAGGAGATTAGCAAGCAGTGATCAAACTGAAATAATGCATTTCTGATTAAAGAAGTAAAAATCCCCTTCCCTCAAGAAGGAGGGCATGAAGGCCTTGAGGAGCCCAGTGAAAGTCAAGCTGTGTGTGGCTTCCAAAGGTGCCAGTAATGATCTCTACCTCCATTTGCCTCAGTGCAGTGCAGACAGGGAGGGATTGGCAATATTTGCATTCTTGTGCAGTGAGCTTCTCTTTCTCAAGACCAAGAAGAGAAAATGGCTCAGAAGGCTTCAAGTTCCACTTTGTTAGAAATATTTTACTTAAAGAAGAAAAGGCTGCTTGATTCTTCAGAAATTGCTTTAAATTGCTATGTTGACCAGTTGGTAGATTGCATTCACTTAAAATCTAATTAATTTACATTTTGTTGAGTAAATTCCATGTTGTTATATCCATTTTTGTCTTTTGGAAAGATGCAAGTGGTGTTTTTGAAGAAAATATAGATCGCTGTGCTTCTGGATGTTTTTCAAGCCTCTCCATAAGGCTTCTGCCTTTCATTCACAGAAAAAGTCATGGTTGTGAAATACCTGTTTGAGATGCCCTTTTAAACTTCCCCTGTGGGACAAAGGAGGACTGCATGAGTCATCTTCTAGCTTCATTCATTAAACTCTCCAAGTAATTTCAGTTTTACAATGGCTTTGCATGACTCTGTGTGTGATTTCTTCTAATTCTTTCTTCTACTTGTTTTAAGGCCACACTTCACAGAACAAAAAATACTGCGTCGGTTATTTTATTGATGGATGCGGGGGAACTGCTGGGAACTTAGAGAATAGAATTGATTTTTTGACTAACTTTCCCTTTGTACCTGTCTTTAAGACCATCCTCATAAAGTAGACAACTTCAGTAGCTGTGCATGAGCTTCAAGCAAATAGAAGCATCTTTGTGTTTGTTATATTTTCTTTGAACTGTCATCATGTCCTTTCCTCCTTTGGGTTTTTTCTTCTTTTTTTTTTCTTGTTGGATTTTTTGGTTTTGTTTTCTTTTCTCTTTTTCCTTTCCCTTGATTCTCTTTTGTGTCTCGGGCCTTTCATATTCTTCAACTTCAAGTTAAAATGACCTGTGTGTAGTTTGCAGTGCGAACACTTCATTTATATTTGACAATTAGCCATCAGGGAGCAAAGCTCAATGTCAAATTAACACTACTTTGCTGTACAACCCCCCAGATTTGCCTGACTCTCTATGTGCATGTGTGTTTGGAGGGCAGGTTGCTTTTATTTTGTGGCAAATATGCTTTTTATTTATTTTTTTTTTTTTAAGGCGTGCCAAGAGCTAGAAGGATCACCCTCAAAAACAAGTGCAACAGTCAGTGTTTTGTGTCTGGTTTAACACACCCTTCCCATTATGGATTGACTGTATTCTGCACAAGACACCTGGTCTGAGTGCTGCTTTGCACTGAGGAGAGGTCAGACACTGGGGGAGCTGCTGGTGTTGGTGGGCTGCAGCCTGGCTGCCTTCTCATGCCTTAGCTTGCTTTGGACCCCAGACTGAAGGTTGGAAGCACATGCCACATCTTTTTGTTCAAAGTATAGCAAATGTGCTTGCACACACACAAGCACAGCATAAGTTTGTGTGACAGCCATGCTGTTCTGATCACAGTCATGGATACAGCAGTTTCCCATGGCTTCTCTATGTGGAGCCTGTGGATGCAGCAGTCTAGCAGCTCAGTAACTGTGTAAAAGTGAAAGGGTTTGTCATGTCAGGTTTTTGTGGCATTTATCTGGAGGAGGGCTGTGGACATGTAAAACTTGTTTAACTTGGTGTCACTGTTGTAGTTCCCTGACTCCCCTGGAGCAGTCGGGCACACACCTCAGGTTTGTGCCCAAGGAAACACTACTGCCAACCTGTGTGCTCACCACAGGAGGGCTGGGGAAGCTTGCTTTATATCCTACCAACTTACACTGCAGGATAGCAAGGAAAAGACCAAGGGCACCAGGAGACAACAGAGTGCATTCAGTTCTTAAAATCTTATTGACTTCATGGATGGTGATTTTGCTTTTTAAAAAGGAGTGGGGTTGTGGAGGTAAATTTCATATATGTCCTGGTTCAGGGCAAATTTGGGAGAAAAGAACAAGACGATTGGGGATAAAAGCATCATACAGTCAACCTAGGACAATATATGATTTTGGAAAATATGGATGTTGATATTCCTAAGACATTGTTTATTTGGTGAGACAGATCTTGTTGTTCCCAGTTCCTTTCCTAGACCTCTGGTATATCACAAAGTGGAAGCACCAAATTAAACAAGATATTAACCACTTAAGGAATAAAACATTTTCTTTTCCTACAGACAAGCTATTCAGACTCGGTAAAATATTTATGTCTTGTCTCGTTTTAATACATTCAAGAAAATAATGTTATTTTCAATTGCTTTCAAGGTTGGGGAAGAAACCTTATCACTAATTTGATCTCTGGTTCAATGTATTCTGTGGGCTTTTTCCCTGTAACTTCTATTTGCATTATGTCATATATTTTAGACAGCTTTTAGCCTTTATTCAACTGTCACAGATAATGAAGACTTTACCACATCTATAGGTAGTTTCTCTTAATGGCTGTTAACACCTTGCTGTCAACAGATTGTTTTGTAACTTTACTACTTTTTTTTTTTTCCTGTCTGCTTTATGTTTCCAGCCATTGTCTCTCACTATCTAAAAAAACTCGACTTGTCAGTTGTGGGCAAGTTGCTTAATAACACTGTATTGGTTAAATGATATTGAGAGGCTTTCTTTTTTTCTGCTGTTTTACTGCAGTTTTACAGATGTGTTGGTTTATCCTCTGGCTGTCACAGCTCTGCTGTGACTGTCCCAGCCTGGAGATGCAGTGTGCTTCCCAAATAACTCTAAGCATGAAATTCTCCAAGTAATTTCAATTTAACAATGGCTTTGCACGACTCTGTGTGTGATTTCTTCTAATACTTTCTTCTACTTGTTTTAAGGCCACACTTCACAGAACAAAAAATACTGCGTCGGTTATTTTATTGATGGATGCGGGGGAACTGCTGGGAACTTAGAGAATAGAATTGATTTTTTGACTAACTTTCCCTTTGTACCTGTCTTTAAGACCATCCTCATAAAGTAGACAACTTCAGTAGCTGTGCATGAGCTTCAAGCAAATAGAAGCATCTTTGTGTTTGTTATATTTTCTTTGAACTGTCATCATGTCCTTTCCTCCTTTGGGTTTTTTCTTCTTTTTTTTTTCTTGTTGGATTTTTTGGTTTTGTTTTCTTTTCTCTTTTTCCTTTCCCTTGATTCTCTTTTGTGTCTCGGGCCTTTCATATTCTTCAACTTCAAGTTAAAATGACCTGTGTGTAGTTTGCAGTGCGAACACTTCATTTATATTTGACAATTAGCCATCAGGGAGCAAAGCTCAATGTCAAATTAACACTACTTTGCTGTACAACCCCCCAGATTTGCCTGACTCTCTATGTGCATGTGTGTTTGGAGGGCAGGTTGCTTTTATTTTGTGGCAAATATGCTTTTTATTTATTTTTTTTTTTTTAAGGCGTGCCAAGAGCTAGAAGGATCACCCTCAAAAACAAGTGCAACAGTCAGTGTTTTGTGTCTGGTTTAACACACCCTTCCCATTATGGATTGACTGTATTCTGCACAAGACACCTGGTCTGAGTGCTGCTTTGCACTGAGGACAGGTCAGACACTGGGGGAGCTGCTGGTGTTGGTGGGCTGCAGCCCATGCAGAGCCAAGGCTCTGCAGCTCTCTCTCCTTTGTGTCTCCCACCACAAGTAACTTTTTTCAGATACAATTCGTTAAAAATATAATTATCTGAACACTGACCTTAGGGTAAGCTGACCCATTGGCTCTGTGCATTTAAAACTATTAAATCTCTGCTAACATATCCATTAGAAATGAATGAAAAAATGATGTGGATGAAGCTAAACCAAAGCACACAATTAATTAGATTTCATTTTATATTGTGATGGATTCCCGGAGCTCTGTGCGCACTGACCAAAGATACATTTGCTTTTCTCATGCAGAGTAATTGGATTACTAGGTAGTATGAGTATTTAATCTTTGCTGATAGAGTGAGATAAATGTCTGCTAAATACACTGAGCAAACAAGAGTAGCTTAAGAAAAGAATGACAAAAAAGGCGTTGTGAATATAGAAACTTAAGCAATATTTCTTCTGGTGATGGAGAGGAAAAAGCAGTTCTGTTGTCACTTGGCTGGTTAAACACACTGTGACAACAGGGGTAGCTGCTTCCCTGCACACTTCAATAGTGTCTCCCTGTATGCATTGAATTTTGAAATGGGGAATCTCCTTGTACCTGCATAAATGCCTTCACTTTTCAGGGAATGGGTGTTTGAAAATACTTGGAAATTTGTCTCTGTGAGGAACTCCAAAATTGAGGTGTTGGTAGTCATTTCTAGGGCTGAAAATGAATACCAGTTTTTCATCCTGTGATCAGGAATGAAAATACAGTGTGCTTTGATAATTTGGGGTTGGGGTATGTGTTTTATTTTTCCAAGGTATTGGAACAAAAAGGAATATGACAAAACTGAAATAGATTCACAATTCTGGCAGTTCATCCTACCAATCACCACCCTGAAAAAACCAGTGCCATTCATCTATGACTAGTCATAGCCCTCCATTCAAGCAAAAACAGAGCACAAAAATAAAGATTATGGGCTGTGCTGCTTGGTAGGGAAAAATAAATAAATTGGTGTTGGGCTGCTTTGAGACTGGATTTCTTGTGGGAGACCTTTCCTCCCTAGCTGTAATTTATGCCCTTCTTGAATACCTAGGAAGAACGTGATTTCTTTTGGATATCTGAGAAGCATAGGAGGAAGCAATTCCCAGCTGTGGGAAATAACTTAGATCTGAGTGCCTCTGCAGAACTCCAGGGCTGTCCTACACTGCCAGAGAGGGACTTTCAGAGGGACAGTGTGTGGCCACCTTTCCTTAGAAGCCACCTGGGCAGAGTGTTCAAAACATCCAGGGTGCCTGGAAAACATCCCTTCAAGGAGCAGGTCTGGATGACTTAACAAACAGCTTGAAATCCAGGGGGCAGATGTCCTCCAGAAGTGATGATATCCTGAAATCCTGACTTGAAGGCAGCTCTGGGCTGTGAATGAGCTCAATTGGCTGCTCTCATTCTGGAGGGGTCAGATCACTGCCAATTACAAATTTAACAGGAATTGATTACCAAATTCACTTGTTAGAGCTTGTTTGAATGGGTATCCTGAGTTTGCTCCATTTTAGGAATGCCACAAAGATCTGACACCCAGATCACACTCTACAGATGAACTTCCCTTCTTTCTGGGTCATTTTGGGGCTGTAGAAGTCTGGGAGATGTGGAAATATATCCTGAACTGTTTCATAAATGCCAGAGAGGTCAATCATCTTTCCTTGCTGTTTCACAAGAATGTGATTGATGCCTGGCACTTCTGTATAATAATAAAACATTTCCAAAGCTTACGGTCAATAAATTTGTGTAATAAATATTGCATCCCTATGCTATTAGAGTTCATACCTCAATAGCTTTTCCAAGTTATTTTCTAAGGCTAAGATAATGGAAATTTTAGTCATGCTTTTTTTTCCTTTTCAAAGAGCAAAGACTTTGAGATTCCTTTTAAGCCTAGTGCATGTTAAGGTTAGTGTCTCCTTGAAGTAGTGATTTCTGCTGGAGTGTAAACTGTGATTTTGATTTGCATTTTCTATGAGTGTCTGCAAAATGGCATGGTCTGTGCTTAGGTGTGTTCCAGATATCTTCATGTTGCTTTTTGTCCTAGACACTTCTGAATACACTTTTATTTTATAGTGAAGCAGCCAACAAAACTGGCTTTCTGTTCAGGTATCTTTTATGAAGTGTTTTGACATCCATGACCCAACCCAAAGAGTGGTTCAATCACTGGTTAAATCTTCACTGTCTCTACCAATACATGAATAAAACCCCCAGGTAATGTGATAATATAAAAGCACTCATCTTTCCTCAAGGCATAAAGTTTATAAAATCTTTGTTTTTCTATGTTATTTTGTTTTCTCCTTTTTGATTTTTTTTTTTTTTAATTTTTGCCAGCAGTCCTTTCTTTTCTTAACTTTGGATTCAGATAACAGCAGTAAATGTGGCTGATAAAGGAGGACCTGTTTCCACTGAGGAGGATGCAGGTTTGTGTTAAGAACTGTGCAGGTTCCCAAGGGTTCACATGAGGAATGTAATAGAGGTTGGAGACCAGATTAGTGAGATTTTCAGTCACACAAATCCCTAACTGTTCCAAAACCACATTTCAGCCAGCTTTAGAAATCAGATTAAAAGTTTTAGATTGCCTTGGTTTTCCTTTTAAGACCTCATGGCAGCTTTTGTATGTGTTAGGCCACTTTTCACCTTTGCTGTTTTCCATGCAATCATGATAATTCGGCTCCAATTCAGTTGCCAGAGGAAAAATACGGAGAAAGGGGCACAATCAGGCTCCTCAAACACTGCAGAAGGGGAAAGTTACTCTCTAGATCCTGTGCCATACCTGGTAGTCTCACCTGAGCACCTCTAAATCTGTTCATGTTGAGACAAGTGAATTGATATCTTAATGTTTGTTTTTGCTTCCTTTTGAAGGTGTGACAGAAGAAATAAAGGATAGTCTGGACTGAAAAAGCCCTGAATTTTCTTTTATTATTAATTTAGAATTGAACAAGTTTTGGGTAGTCATTCTTGATTTAACCCCTCTTTTCCCACAAAACTAAGAGATCGGAAGAGCG
>JAYDZK010000274.1:13087957-13185492 GCA_034509185.1 Euphonia xanthogaster | reverse complement strand
CCACAAAACTAAGAAGTTGACTAATAAAATTTTTAAAATATGAACTTGTGGAGAACAAAAGCTGCTTAATTTTCTCAAGTCCCTCTTGTAATAAGCCATTCTCTAAAAACTGCTTCTGAAAGGCAGTTTCAAGAAATTAGTTTCAATATCTGTGGCAGATATTGAGGACACATTCTATTCTGGGATATTTGTCTGTTTGGGAATGCCTCTTCTCTGTTAGGTTGCTCAGGTTTGGTGGGGCAGTTGCCAGGAGGAACATTGAAAATTAGAACTGAGACTGAAGGAAGGTTTCAGAGGACAGCCTTTCAGACTTTGCTTGACAAAGGTTTCATCTTGCCAGGCTGAATTTAGCCAACTTATCCAGGTCCCCCTGATAGAGAAGAATGATCTCCAGAAAACAACTTCTCCCACCATCCTGAGAAAGGTGTTAACAAAACCAGAGGCCGTGTGAAATTGATCCTAACCTACCTCTTTACCTTCCTCTCAAGTCGACTTTGTGATCAGAAAACTATGACTTAACACCTTTGCTTTCTGTTAAAGAAACAGAAAGCAAATAAATTTTCTTGACAAAATTTTTACCATTTTTTCTTCAAGCAGTCTTGTCAGGAGATGGCACGTGATCTCTGCTATGTCCTCATGCCTTCTGCCACATTTTTGCTGTCCTTCTGCGTGCTGAAAGCATGTGATATTATAGCTTTTTCTACCCCAAAAATGTAGAATCACATTTCTAGAATTACCCAGTCCTGTGCAGTAGCTGATATCTCTATCTTCTATCTTTTTGTACTCATTCCATGAAGGCCAAGGCAGAATTCTGTGCATGAGTCCTTCAGCCTCACTGTAGCTCTGGCACCCCAATTTATAATCTAATGCCAGCTGTTTTCCTCCTTCTGATTTGCCCCACAACAGCCACCTGCAGGGAACACTGATGCCTCCAAATTCATACTTGAATGCCAGGGATTAATTTAGGCACACAAAGCAAGTTCATAAGGAGTCCCCAGTGTCAGTGTATAAAAATACTACAGTAGAATTGCAGCTTTTGAGGCGTGAGTTTAAAAGAAGAAGGAACAACAACTGATGGACAGAAAGAGACTGCATGGGGGAGAAAATACATGGTCACTTGTAAGCTGCAATCTGCTGAAACCCAGAGGGTTCTTTTAAGTCTATCTTTTCTCTGATCCGTGTTTGTTTATTTCAGCAGAACATGTTTTTGTCCGGAAGATATTTTGTGCTTTGAATAAAGCATGCAGCTTTGTACAAAGAACTCTCTATTTTAAACTGGTATCAACCTTTTATGAAGTTCATTGTGGAAACTGCAGAAATAGAAATGTGAAGATTCCAGGTTTAAAAGACAGACTTTTCTCTCTGACTGGGTAGGTCATAGTATCTATCTCTTTTCCTTGTAAAATTTGTATATTGGAACTAAAAGAATTTGAGGCCTCTTTCTAGCAGATAGGACAGTTTTTACATGCTTGGACTTAATGCTACTTGTGACCAAGGCCCGTGAACTGTTGTTTCTTTTAAGTAAAGAACTTGGGCTTAAATTAGAAGGTTTTTTTTTTCTTTGTATAGGTCCTCTCTTTTTTTGTTTATTCTATTAGAGTCAAACTGACTATTGCTACAGAAACTGAATCACACTGTATGCCATGCTATAAATAATAAGTTATACTTTCTGTGCTGAAAGAACAAACAGGCCAAAAAAAGGAGAGGACACAGAGGGGGAGTCAAGAAAAATCACTCTGTAATTGTTGGGAACCTGAAGTTCAGAGCTTCTTCAAGGTCACTCAGGAGCTGAACACAAATGATGAGATTTAACCAGGCTTTCCCAATCTGAGGCCAGCCTCACAATCATTAAAATATCTCTTCATCCAGAAGTTTGCAGTCACTTGACATTTGTGTTAATGCCTGACACTTGACTTCAGCATTTCAGCTTTGATAAGGCCACACCAGCTCCACTTAAGATGAAAAGTGTTAAAAAAAAAAAAGAAAAAAAAGTCGGGAACAGTTTGTTGTGCAGGCTCCTCCATGGAGTGTGAGGGGAGCTCACTCACTGTCAGTGAATTTGTATGAGAAACAGTCAGAGTAAAACCTTACTGTAAGGATAGAGCCTCAAAAGCTGATTTTGATCTGAAAAGTGGCTGCTTGTACTGCCACTTGAGACAAAGGTGGCACCTTCTCCTTTCAGCAGGAAAAGCTTAGGGCTAGATTGTCAAGAAAATCAGGGCTGTTTCTATGCTTTTTCCAAACATATTTATTTATGTCCTTATGCCTTTTCACGTTCCTAAAGTCTTTTTTGTGTGTTGCCCAGTCCTTTAGGGGGAGGAAGAGTGGTTGGGGTGAAAAGCAGGAATAAATCTGAGCCTACAGGACACACAGCTTGTGCAGGGGTGTCACTGCAGGGTAAAATGATTGGCAGAGGCCACCTTGTGGAAGCCAATAGCACAACTGTACCTTTCTGCAAACCAGGGGGAATTTTCTGTTTTTTTTACTGATTATTAGCTATTACTCACTAGGCAGGGAAAATGGGAGCCCTCTTTTTGAGAATTCTGTCACTGCAGTTTCATGAGCTGACATACAAAGTGCTTAAATTGTAGGATTTAACCTAATGGAGGCAAAGAGCTTTGCAATTTCAATATTTTCAAGAATATCTCCTTCCTTTTTCCTTCCCATTTTCTTGTACTCAGCTGCCAATTCCCTAATTACTACTGTGAATCTGTCTATTCCTAATAGGTTTTAAAGACACAGCTTGTCATAATATCGACAATGACTCTCCAGGTTTCTAATTTGTTACTTGTTTTTCTAACACTGCTTGCCTCTATGTCTGCTCTTTTCCCATGTTCTCATAGCTGTTAGTTTTCTGTTGGATTATATTCAGAAAATTGGTTTTTTTTAACTATATAGTTAAGGTCACTTCTCAGTTTTTATAGAAGGAAGAAGGGACAAGTAGCTATAAGCAAATAGCTGTTATGTACCAAAATTGACATTAAAAGGGTAGTCAGTGGCAGATTCTGTGAAGGAACAGCTCCTGCCAAGGTGCACAGGTACCTATCCTAGGAACAAAGCCACAGCATTGAGGCAGGATATCAAGTACCCTGAAAATTTGGGTACAGTGCTCCCATGTGTTTTGGGGTGGAGGTATTTCTTGTACCTCTTATTTTCCTGTGGATTTTTCCTTGTGTTATCATTCTGACACATCAGGTGTGTGAGAGTGACTGGTGGCCAGGGTTTGCCTTGAACAAAGGAAGGCCAGAGAAGGCAAATGGGACATTTTATCAGCTGGGATAAAGAATGATTTGCTGTGTTTTTTTTTCTTTTTTTCCTTGTTAAAGTAGAAGTGTAAGGCACCTATGATCATACAATGGAATTAGTGCCAGCCTGGTTTCAGAACCTAAAGAAATGGTAACATACCCAAAACATTAGAAAGACTAGTTTATATTTTTCTGCCTGAAAGGAAAGGCTAAAAAGAGAAGTCTTGTTAGAAATTGCAAAAACACCTCTATTGAAGACAGTTAAATTATTTTGTTTAAAAATGTGTGAAGTAATCATACAGAATAGAAGAGAGGGTCCTGTTTTTAACTGAAGAGGAAACATGTCAAATGAATTGTAAATATGCTTGTTGAGGTTTCCATTTGGAAAGGCAGAGACAAGTTCTTTTTAAAGTACCTAAATGAGGGTTGACTTGTTATATGACATCTAATAAATTAAAGGCGTGACAACTTGCCTCCTGATTGATTCCTTGCAGTCACCCCTGCTGGGATCCTAAGGGGGAAAATATTAGATCGAGTCTTTCTCCTGCCTGGCATAGCAGTAATGTGTTACAGCAGAATGCAGAAAAACAGACCAGTAAAGTGGTGGAGCTTCCAAAAATAAAGAGAAACCAAACAAAAGATGATCTCAGTCAAGGAATCTGATGGGTGACAGCAAAAGATGCCTCATCACTGTGCAGAGAGGACCAGGAGTTGTTTGTCTGAACACAACCTGCGTTGACACAGCCTGTAAATCAGTGTGCTCTCCATGAGAGGAGTGGTGGGTAAGCTGGTGTTAATGTCAGATTTATGTTAGCATGTGCTGAGGAAATCAATACAAGGTAGCACTGTTTGCATAGGGCAAGCAGATTTCTGGCATGCTTGTTTCTTTTGATTAGCCAAAACTCGTGTGCTCAGAGCTGAGTCTGCACTGCATTGTGCAAACCAGAGGGTACTTCTGTGTGAGAAAATAACACATTTCAATAAAGCATCAGAAAGGGCTTAGAGCCAATTTCCCTGTTGCTTGGCACAGGGCTGCCCTTTCCGGCAGCATTTCTTTGGTCTGAATTGTATTTGCTTACATGTTGACTTGTTTTTAGGGCAATCTCTTTAACTCTGCCAGGAAAGTGTAAACTGAATTGTTTGTATGATGAGGAGAACATGTGGGAAATCTCAGACATAACCAAAATAAAGGAGCTAGAAAAACTTACACTAAAGGAAAATAAAGTGCATGCAAGGATGCTCAGAATGTTCCAGCCTTCACCCAGCAGTTACATCTGAAAGGCTGTGTGCAAATCTAGTCAGAAATAGTATTTGATCCCAACTTTTTAAGTGCTTTTTGAAATCCTATTCTGCTCTCTCATTAGTGGCTGAAATTTTTATGAGCTACAAGCTAGATTTTTAATAAAAGTTGGGAGAATTTGCATCTCTGCAGTTCTGAGTTTTTCCCCCCATGGAAGGTTATACCTGTTTTATACCTTTAATATCCAGTTGTTGGTTTATTGTAACTTCTTCCTAGGAGAGCTTTTAGTGAGCCTGGTCTCTCACCCCTTAATGAACCATGGATTGTTTACTGCTAATGAAGCTCACAGTAGCCCACTTTAATTTGAGACTAATTTTCCTGGGCCCAACCTCTAAGCCATTAAGAGTGTAAGTGGGACCTGACTGAGGGCCTGAGGTTGTTCAGTCCTCAATTCCCTCTTCTGCTCTCATGCTGCTAAAAGTTATTTCTTTTTGTAATGCACCAAGGATGTGACAGTCCCAGCAGGATGGGGCTGTGGGGAAGCAGGGAGCTTTTGCCCACTTTTAGCTGCTGCTGCTGCACCAGGTGGGATGGACTGGGGTTTTGGGCTCCAAACAGTGCCTTTGTACCCCAGAGGCAGGACATACCAAGCTTCATGTACTGATTCTCATTTTTCAAGAGCATCAGTTTTCTTTTTCACACCCCTGGGTCTGGAGATGCTTCCAGTTTGGGAGTTGATAGGTTCCATCTGATCTTTTTGACCTGTTTGGGACAAGTTTCTTTAAAGCAAAAGCTTTCTCAGTGAGAGAGATACAGCACCTCTTCACTGAAGAGCATATTTCCTTCTAGCCCTCTCATACCTTGACTGAGCAGGTTAGTTTTGTACAGAAAACTGTCAGGATGTGTTTCCTTTTAAAAGGATCCATCTTGCCAATCTCAAAAGTGCACAATGTCTTTTTGTGATGGCAGACTTCTGCAGAGATTCCTATTTAGGTAAGAAAAGCAAAAAAAAAAAAAAAAAGTTGCTCTTTGCTACAGCTTCAGTCCAGACACAGCAGCATCTGTATAATTTAATTCTAGACTGTGCTGCTTGCTTTCTGCACCACAGGATGGAAGACTGATTTTCTCCCTGCTTCTCCCCAACTCATCAGTATTAATAATCCAAATAATAAATCTAAAAAGGACCCCTCAACTCCCTCCCTTACAAGAATAGCCTCTGTGTGTTGTGTTTTGGTTGTTATAATATTTCTGCTTTTTTTAAATTCAGATGCATTTATTTTAACTTCCATCATTCATTTTACTGCATTAAGTTAGTGGTTCTGTGGGGATTCAGTTGATCGATGACTAATTTCCATTCTATGTATGCTCAATAGGAACCTACTTTCACAGTACTTCCCTCCAAAATAATATAATCTTGAGAGAGGGGGAGCAAAACCTTCGAGTGAAAACAAAAACCTAGTAGAAGTGCAATGGAAAAAATGGGCTGAGATAAGAACATTTTCATTTCAGCAGTTTCCTGAGTGTGAGAGAACATCTCCTGACCTGGATGCCTGTAGTCATGCACTGCTTTTTGACTGCCCCAGCAGCTGAAGATGGTACTGTCACCTACCGATTGGTGTCGTGACCCACAAGGAGGTTCAACCTCTACTGGCTTAACTGACTGTCTGAATCCTTTCCAGCTTATTTCAGTTGCCCTCTTAGAGAGATAGAAAAGCATGGGTAAACACAGAGTCATGATCTTTACTGCCCTGAGAGGGAACTGAAGCGGGGGCAGAGGGTGCATTGCTCTAGGTTGTGCTACAGATTGGTGGCCGTCAAGAACTGGTCACAAATCCATTTTCTGCTTAGCTTTTCGTATTTACACTTCTGGTACACACATTGCACTCCTGGTCTGAGCTTCTCCAAAATACCCCATAAATACTCCCTCAACTGCTAAGTGTATCCTCTGAGACATTGAAACCCAAGAAATGAGCAGTCAGCTCTCAGTGATGATGGAAGATCTCCAAAACCCCATCCAATGCTTGGCAGTGTGTGACACTTCTGTGTCTCTCTCTGTGCAGAGAAGAAGACGGGGTCTTTGTAAATGAAGTGAGCCTGGAAATTTACAGAATAATTTAGTCAGGTCTTGGTAAGCCTTCCTTTGCAGGAATATCAAATTTTTTTGCTTGCAATGATGTGAATTCCATTGTTTTGCACATCACAAGAGCCGTAGTCATCTATCTGGCAAAGGACACCAACAAACTCATGTCTGGTTACTTCCTCATGTTTCCTCTGAGAATGCAATAATCTTTTAATAGGTATTGCAATGCAATCATACATTATTCTTTCTTTTTTCGCCTTGTTGGAGATGAACCAGATGCAAAGCTCCATGGCTAAATTAATCAGAAAGAAAACTACAGGTGCTCTTGCAATGCTGCTTGCAGGAAGGCAGATTTCCTGATAAATCAGTTTGTCTGACACACTGTTAATGAGAAATTAGGAACCGTGTTGTATTCTGTTCCTGAGTTTGACTGACTTAAATTTCTTTTCTTTCCTATTTGACTGTAAAGCATTCTGGGGAGGGAGAAGGTATAGTAATTCCTAATGCAAGGTAATTTTTTTTTCTCAATATGCACATTTATATATGAGTCTAGACACACACTGTTAATATCCTGATAGGGCTTTCATTTTCCAGCTGCCACGGTGCACAAAAATTGTTCTCTGATTACTAGCAACTAAAGCATCTTGTCAAAGTGCTCTGAAGTAAACCTGTGAAGTAAGATATTAGAAATTATTATGTAGCATCTTACTAGAAACAGAAGACAGGAGAGCTGTAGTGTAAAATCCATCCCCAGAGAGAGCATTCCATTTTTGAACTGTCATCTTCTCCTATCTTTGACCCTGTGCCTGTGAGCTGTTTTGTGAGTGAAGTTTTGGTCAACTGTGTTGGATTGACTGAGCTATGGACGTTTAGGTTCTGATCCTGCAAAGCATAAAGTGTCTTTTAAGGGCTGTGCAGTATCTAGTGTCAGTGTGAGAAGTGATGAGAAGTGACAATCTTCAAATGCTATATCTCTGGTTATGAGTGGAAAATAGATGTTTTGGCAATAAAATGGTTCTATTTTGCTGTTATTGGACCACATCAAGTAAAAACAGGCTCAGTCTCCAAAACAAAGAGAAATGCCCTCGCCTCGCCTGTTTTCCTGGGAGGCTACCATCCATACCAGGATGGGAAAAAGAGAAACAGGATCCCTCAGCTGTCACAGTTCATAGTCACAGCACAAACATGACTCCCCCAGGCATTAGACATAAGATGCCAGACTGAAATGTAACAATGGAACCGTCAGCACCGATTCCCTTGTGTTAACCTCCACGCATGAACTGAAGATTGCAGCTGGATCTGATAAGGTGTTAAACTACACCAGTAAAAATATTTAGACCCTCTCTCCATCAGTGTCAGCAAGGACTTTGGCTATATTTTTTTTTTTTTGGTGACTTCAGTTTTTCTGGGTTGTTTTTGGTTTTTTGTTTTGTTTCTTATGGGGGGGGGGATAATGTTGGGTTTTTCCTACTACTGAGAGCAGTGAGCAGGTTGTGCTGGCCTCAGTTGTCTAGAATCTCTCTCAGTAGAAGATAAGCTTCATGCTGGGCTAACTTATGATGCTTATATGTTGCAATTTTATAATAGTGTCTGAAATTTGTTAGCTATGCATGGGCAGACTGGTCTCACCAGTTCATTTTTCTTCTACAGATAATTACTTTTCCCCATGAGATCTCAAAGGCAAACATATGCACACACACAACATTCTATTTAAAAAACAATCTGTTTGCTGTTTCATTAGGATGTGGGTAGATAATCTGCAGGTCTCTAGTGATACATTCTTTGTGTTGAAAGTCTGTTATCTCATGTTTTACTGGATTAATTGCTTCCTGTCTATCCTTCTTTTCTTGCTATGTCTCTTTGAAAAGATACTTTTCATGTTTGACACAGAGTAGAACCAGAATATTTTTTGATGCAATAGCTGTTAAAGGCATGGTCCCTCACATGGCAGGGTAGGTCAGTAGTCAAAGGTGTGTTCGTGTTTTGCTAATGTAGATTAGAAGAGTTCTGCTGAAGCCAGCAGAAAGGAACCAGTTTCTACATAGAGATGTGGTCAGTATATTTAAGGATGGAGCGAGTGCTTTTACAAAAGTGAGTTAAATGGATTTTTTATCTGGTGACGATTTCTGTTGGTCTCACCTCATGTGCAGTTAATATTACTTTCATAGTAGACTAAACCATACTGTGTTACCACTCATATCTACATGGACTTGGGTTCATGGGAATGCCAAGGTTATGAATGTTAAGCACTTTTGTCTCTCTTTTTGAGGTTAAAGTTAGGAGCTGAATTGTTGGATGAATAGGCTAGTATTTAAATAACAGCCTGTCAACACAAAGTAACAGACCACTCAACACCAGCTGGACCCCACTAGAAATTGTGTTCTGTGGTTCATGATTAATTATATAAATTCAAGACAATCTGTCTGATCTTTACTAGTCAGTTATAAGGAAAAATCACAGATAAGTGTGATTCTACTTCAATTGCTGAAAGCTGCTCTTTTTTTGTTTGTGGGTGCTGTTTAGTGTGAAGGAGGCTTTCATTGTGTCCTTGATGACTTGAGAGAGGCTGCAAGTTCTTTTCTCCATAAAAAGGGCTATCAAAAAAGTGAATAACAAAATAAGTGTTGAAAAATCCTTCCAGGACATTAACCTGAGAGGACATATTAA
Source organism: Euphonia xanthogaster (assembly GCA_034509185.1). Classification (NCBI taxonomy): domain Eukaryota; kingdom Metazoa; phylum Chordata; class Aves; order Passeriformes; family Fringillidae; genus Euphonia; species Euphonia xanthogaster. Next base: position 13,176,260 of record JAYDZK010000274.1, on the reverse strand, counting down.
TGAAAGGGCTGTGAGCAAATGTATAGATCAGCCCTTCTCACCACTAGATATGTGAGCAGCTAAGCAAGATCAGCCTTTTTGTCTTTTCACTCTGACACCTGACGTGGTATCACACCATTCCTACCTAGCTTGTAATGTCCATTTTATCTTCTACTTCTCTGCCTATACCCCTGAATAAGTAAAATTTGCAGTAAATAAAGGTCTGGCTATCGTTTCATTGACCTGACTGGTGAAACCTTCACTGACATCAGCGGTATCAGATAAAACTCCAAATAATTCCATGTATTGTAATAAAACACCCAAGCCTTGTTTTCAAGGGCTGCTTAAAGAGGGATTCCCTAGGACCAGAACAACAAGATCCTGCCAGTCCTCATGTCTCCAGTTAAAAGCCCTTTGGCTCTGTAACCTTATACAGTGACTGCTCACCACGTTCACTTGCACCCAATGATTGTGAACATTCAGTGTTTTACAGAAAAACATGCTTCAGTTTCCACCATGGGGCAGATTAGATGCTGAACTCTTTTTTATCTTTTCTCATTTTTATCAGTTGGCATACATCCTCCCTCACCAAGGAATAGCTGCATACAATAGCAGGGCACTGCTTACAATAATTTAGTTGTAAGCCTTTGAAAATGGTGTGTGGTCACAAAAAGCACAGTGTTATACAAAGCAAAGCACCAGAGAAAAACAAATTCTTATCAAAGAAAAGGAAAAGCAAAGAAAATCAGAATGTGTGCTAAAGATAAATCTTATGTCCCGACCTTAAAAAGCTCCAGCTGGGATCCTGCTATTCAGAATAGCCTTTGGAAAATATTTTCAAAGGTTAGCTGCATGTGAAAAAGGAACAAAATAAACTTTGACCACCCAGGGATTTGCAAACCTGTGGGAGCCACCAGTAGGCCCCGATGAAGATGAAGAAATAGTGCAGCTTTCCAACCAAGCAAGAGGGAGTGAATGTTCAGCAAAAATTTGAATATCAAAGGAGGCCATTAAAACCATAACCTGACTTCACAGAGAGCCAATTTAATGAACACATACCAGAAAAATAAATTGCAGGACTGGAATACTTGGTAAGGTCATACCATTTTGATGTCTGTCATCTTCTGAAGACTTTTCTGTGCAGGTCAAGAAGCAAACTCTGATCTAAACCTTGTCATATGACTTGTAGGGCAAGACACAAAAGCTTAGGTTCAGAAAGGACCTGGATTAATGTGTAACATTTGAGAATGCACCTGGAGCCAGCTGCTACTAGAAAAACAATAGACACTTGGCACATAGTAATCCTTTCAGCATGTTTAATGAAGCTTTGTCTCACAGATAGTCCCTTCTGGCTTATAATTCATTATTGCTTCTTGCTGATGAAAAAGAACTATCTAAAGCTGTGTTGAATTCTGGGCTTGGTGTTTGAAGCATCTTTTTAGGGGCACAAAGGTACAGAGAAGCCTTAAACAGCTGTCATATGGATGGGCACCTTGAGGAGAACAGTTCCAGTGTGGTGAAGGGGAAATGACATTCCCATCAGTTTTGTACTACATAGCCCTATGCACCAACAACTTTAATTTACTTCCTGTAAATTAAATGCAAAAGCATGAGAAAAAAACCCAATAGAACCCTCATTCATTTCAACTTCTTTCATTTCCCCTTTCTGGAACTCATTTCAAAGTATCCTGGCTACTTTGAATCTCCTGAAGCTTCACATTGTAAAAGACTGAAGCAAAGAAACCCAGTGTCTGTGCCCACCCTGGGCAAGGTTTCTTACTGGCAGAACAAAGAAAAAAGAATTTTTTTAATAGTGTCAAAAAAACAAACAGGTTCACCAAAGGGTTAGATAAGTTCATGGCTCTTAATAGTAGCCTGGTTGTTACTTCCAACTCCAGATGTCTCTGTACCACTAATTACAATAAATCAGGAAACTGCACTGACAAAAAATTGTTCTCAATATGTCCTCATTATTACATTTCTCAATTAACTCTGGACCCCTGGTGGAGCCAGGAGGCTGAACTCTATGGGCTCAGCTCCACCCCAGTGTAATGTTTGTGTTCACCTTGTGTATAAAACCTTTACAAAAAACAGTCTGGTTTTGATATACAAAGCTGACAACTGGCAGCAGCAATGTAACTAAGCAGGAAATACAGGATCAGGAATGCAAGTATGATCAGAGATAAAAAGGAAGAAAGAATTTTGTCAATATAGATCCACTGACAGCAATGAAAATGTGCTGGTTTACACCTCCTGTAGTCTTTACTAAGGTAACAGTATAAAGGATCTCTGGGAGTATAACAAATGTTTCTCTCTGGGCCCAGTGGATCACAGCCAGCCATGGCTGCCAGCTGCGTGTGCTTACACCAGGGTTCAATTTGGCACAGTAGCTGCAAGCGTGATGTGGCTTAGCAACTGATTTATGCTGGCTTTGTAGGCAGCTGACAGCAGACACCTCCCAATAAAATCTTATCAGGGAGTTACAGGAAGAGAAGTGAATAGAATCTTGGATGGTGTGGCCACCCAAATCTGTACATTTGTGTTGTTTTGGTATACCTCTGTGAATAAAAGATGCAGAGAAAATGAATGACTGAGCCACAGAATCATTGGATCAGGGGTGGGCAGGTGATGTCATATTCCCCTGTGAAGAGTGTCAGAGGGGTAGTGCTCCAGGGGTCACTGCAGGGGATGCTGTCCCCATCTGTGACACTGGGTTTGGCAGAGAGGTCAGTGTGGTGTGTCCTTAGGTTAACAGCTTCAGAAGAGATGGTAGGAAAAATCCATTGCTCTAAGAAAAACTGGCATTGCTATGTTTTCCCCTGAGGTGTTTGGAAATGAGCTAACAGAGCTGAGCTATTTGGCATCTGACATCCTGGGGAGAATAACAACTTGGGCAAATTCAGAGGAAGAGCTCTGTCCCAGCAGAAAGTAATGAAAATGGAGCATGCCGAGGATATTGCGAAGGCGTGAGCAAACTGTGCATCACTGAAAAATAATATAAAAATCATCCCTGAGTATGCACAAAATAACAGAAGTAAATATCAATCATTAATTTGAAAAAAAAAATCAACAAACAAACAACCCTTTCTCTATGGTAAAGGATCCATGTGCCTGTTACATGTCCTGGCTCTTCTACACAGAATATGATGTTTGCAAGCAACAGCATTTATTTGGAAAACAGCATTTGGAAATATTGTTCTCATTTTTTTTAAAGTAATTAGTGATGAAAATATTTTTAAGACAAATATTAAGGAAAAGGTCATATTTTAAAGTTATTGACTCTTTTCATATTTTACAGTAATTAGTGTCTGGTATGTGGCCACAGGCAGGAACAGAACTATGGTTTGGGGCTATGTGTTCCTGGATTAGTAAAGCTGTGTCTTTGCCTTTGAGTGTATCAACCAGGGCAAGAATGATGACTCAACTATTCTTCAAAGACAAAATTTTGTGATGTGGAAAACTGAAGCTGTAGTGTGTGCTTATATGAGCACAGGGAATTTAAAGCAGGTTCCTTTACCAACAGAGCAGATATATAAGGATAGATAAGTAAATATAATTATTACTAATATGAGAAGGTAGAGTAGAATATATGTTGAGACTATTTACCATCATTAAACCATGCACTGGAATACAAAGTAATGCTGTGATTAGCACACTGTGAACTTCCCCTGTTTTACCTCTGAAACTATTGGAGCTCACACGTGTGTTCTGTTCTGCAGCTGGCTGCTCCTTGTTGTGTATCCCATTAAAAAATAGCTTAAAATATTAGCTTGACTTGCTGGCTTTCTCTTTAGCATGACCTGTATAAGCAGATGCCACCAAAGGATTCATGCATGGTCTAATGGTCATACACCCAGAATATGGAATAACAATGGAATACACCCAGAACACCCAGATTCTGTGCTGTGATTGTAAGCAAACAGATTTGGCAAAAGGAGCAGGAGTTAGATTTTTTTTGTTGTTTTTTTTCTTTCATTTTCTGATTTTTTATCTTTATTTTGTTGGCTGACAGAAAGGGAGTAAGAAGAAAAAACAGCCAATGAAACACAGTGTTCAGTATAAATTCTGTGCTTTTGACTTGTGCTGGTTGCATTTTTGTCTCTTTGTGATGGGTGAAGCTTGTCTAAATGTGTCAACAATACTGTTTGCTAAAAAGTTTCTCACATTAGAGAAAGCTATTTGCTAAGACCTTTGTGTTCTTCCCATCTACTCTATAAAACATGACCATTTTGAGGCCAAATGGTCTGTGTTAGGCAGAATTGTTAAAGTTTTTTGGGGGGTGAGCAGGGGGAATATAACTCTTGTTATATGTAAAGAGGAAAAAGATGGTTGCTTTTCTTCCTAGCAATGAGAAACCAGAAATCTGCTCCCCATGCTGAGGAAGGTAACAAGACCAGGATCTTCTGCATAAATTTACCCTCTAGGAGTTCTACAGGATGACAGTGTTTTGTTCCAGTCTATTCTGGTTTTAGGGAGAAAAATACTAAAACCTCTGCCAAATTATAATGACCTTAAAAGAACTGTATGTATATTTTTCTTAAGCATTAGCTGAAATCGTCGGATTTCCACAGATGTAGATCAAAACTAAAATGCAGATGGGAAGTCACTAATGCAAGGGCAGTTACAAAGCACCTGAGGAATTAGCAGGCCAGACATGCTTTGGTGAATACACTTTTTAAAAAGTTTTATCATGTGAAGGATTATTTGGTCATTGTTTGTGTGAAGCAAACTGTGTGAGTAAAAGATACTGGGGCAGGAGGAAGAATCATGCCATAAGCAGAATTCCTGAGAAGAAGCTTCCAAATCTCTCTTTAATCTTAGCTTCTCCCCTGTGTCCTCTGTTGCTGTAATACCTTCCCTCCTCTGCCTCCTTTCCATTCTCAGTGATCTGTGCAGAGAAGTTGGTTGAAAAGAAAAGCCAACACTGCAGAAGAGGGCTTGTCTGCGTGAAATTTCGAGTTAGTGTGGCTGGACCACAAGCAGGATCTAATAAACAGCTTCACTGAACCTGAGATTTGTACCTTTGCCATAGCACCAGCCCTTCCATGTCCCTTGGGATCCTGGTATTGGATTTTGTCTGTGGTCAGAGGTGCAGGTGAGGAAGCAAATTTAAACAAGTCAGCAAGTCCATCTAAAATGCAGAAGATCAGAAGCCAGCAAAGAGTATGAAAACAGTATATAATCCTGTAGCCCTCCATCTTTGTTTTCTTCTTTTAGAGAAGAAAATACTTCCTTACTTTTTTCCCCTCTCTTTTAAACACTACAAGCAAAATTGCTTGCGTTTTTTGGTTTGTTTTTTTTTTTTTTTTGTGTAGGTAGTCGTTCATTCTAATTTGATTGATATTCCACTCTCTTTGCTTCAGCAACTTTAATTTAATTTTATTTTTATCTGATTTTTCAAGTCAATATTTTCTTAAAATCAGTGTTAGTTGGTAATCTGAGGTGCATTTAAAGATTTGAACCCAGTTAATTTTTTCAGAGTGGCAGGAGAGTTTAAGATTTCATCAGGGAATAGAATGCAGGTCTTCCTAGTCTTAAAAGATACCCTAACTTCCCTATCCAACAAAGAAATTAATATAGCAACCAGGCTGGACAGCAAGACTCTCTTCATGATTCTTTGTCCAGCTTTTCTCCTTTCTTCCCTTTCCTTATCTTTTAGTAGCAGCAAGGATAGATTCTTTTACTTCAGCGGTGTCGTACAAATATCTTCCCATCTGAGACTATCAGCAGTTGTATTAGAACTGAGGGTTTAATTTTGTTTGCCAGTAGGTATAAGCATTGTCTGATGCTTTTCTGATGCATTTTTCATCTTATCAACCTTGTTTATATTAATTCTCTTTCCCGCTTAATCAAGATCCCGTCCCACTCTGTTAATGGCATGTTTTTAGTTGTAAAAAATTTTAAAATGTTGGGGTTTTCTTTACATTTATTTTTTAAAAATATTGATAATATTCTCCAGTTTTCTCAGATTCAGTTTCAGCACGAAATGTAATGCAGAGTGCAAATACCCTTCACTTTGATTTGTGATGTAGCAGCTCCTGGAAATGCTTGGTGGGAGAGGTGCTGTGCATAGGTTTAATCAAGGCCCTAAATTGCAAACACTCTCGACAAACAAGACTGAGTCAGGCAAATGAGGGTCTGAAGATTGCATAAAACCAGATGGTAGCATGCACTAGGTCAGTAGGAACCCTGGTAAATGGCAATCAAGATTTGGCCTCATCTTGCCTGGGTTAAGAGTGGCCATCCTCTGCCTCATTTGAGAAAGCACCATGGAACAAGCTGGAATTAAATAAGTACCATAACTCTCATCCCATATCTCTTGCACTAGAAAAGTATGTTTATATAAGAGCACTTTTTACTGTTCTTACACTTTCCCACTCTCAGCTAAAGATATTAATGTTATTCTCACAGTATTTATTTATAAAGAAAATTTATTCTGCTGGGGGGTGGGGGGTGTGACATTTATGCTGATTTTACCACAGCCTTTTCACTGCCTGTGTCTTTTATTAGAGCTGTATTTCTTTCATAGCCTGATGTTCATCGCCTCTTAGAAGTAAAATATTTTACCAAGCTGACCATCTGATGAAACATTTTTTCTGCTAGCTTCAGAATATATTTACGAAGTAGCATTGCAGGAGTGAAGGCATATAACACTTTCAGACAGTGTGCCACAGCATAAGGGTGATAGAGGTTTATGGGAGACATAAGAGAAAGGAGGGAATCACTTTCTTAGGGTGATTAAGCAGATTTTATTTACAGCACAAACTGGAAACATGAAAATTGTGTCTCTATTAAACACAACGCTGCTTTAGAATTTAAGGCAGGTGGAGAATGCTTTGGTATTAATTTTCACCTAGCATATAAATGTTAGATCAAGTTAAGGTTTAGGATGTATCAACTATTTTAAGTTTAAAAAAATGGCATAAAAAACTGGTATTTTGCAATTATCCCTAGAAAAACCATTCCAAGTACAATAAAAAGAAAATGGAAAGTCAAATTTTCAAGGCAAGTAAACCATGTAAGAGAAAGAAGTGCAAAGCTGAATCATAAAGGCTATTTAAGGTCTGCTAGCCTGTTTTTTATCAGAGTTCTTTCACACCATTGCAGGAACTGGTGAGAACTGGTAGAAGTTAGGTTTCTTTTCCTGTCTTGCCTCTCCCTTCATTCTCAGTCTTGATTCCCAGCAGAGGAATCTGTGCTTCCCACTGCTGCTACTGCGTGCAGGAGAAGGGCTTCCCTTCCTGGCAGAGGAGGCTTTTGGATGATGTTCAGAGTGCAGCCTAGGGAGGAGGCACACACTCCAGAGGGGCTGATGGAGGCCCAGGAGATGCAGAGAGGTTGAGACCACCTGGCTCTGGCACAGAAACTGCTGAGTTGAGTAAGTGGGAGAAATTAATAAAAGCCAGTCTGGACCAGACCCGGATCAGTGAACAGTCACAGTGCCAGCTGCTCCCCCAGCCATATTGTGAAACTGCTTTTTCCCACCTCAGACTAAATTGAGAAAACACAGCATGTGATTGTGACTTTAGAGTGAATTTCCTTGCATTATGATAGAACAGGGCCTAAGGAACCTTTTTTCTGGTGGGCCTCAGAGCTGCTCCCAGCTCACAGCATTTCTTACACAACACCCCGATGTCATCACCCTGAACTGCTGCTCTCCATGAGGTTCAAATCCTGTGAGCAATACCAAGGAGATCCTGCTCTTGCTTGCATACATGCATTGGGTGCATTTCTGCAGAGCTGGACCCATGCTTCTGACAGCAAATAGGTGAACATAAAGCAGGCACTCTCATTTCTTTCACTCAGTGCCATGTGCTTTGCATATATTCCCCCTCACCTGCTTCCCATTTTTTTTTTTCACAGGAACAAAAAAGATGCTAAAATGTAGGAGATAAAAAGCTCACTGGCTTTACAGGTTTCAATTAAACACATATATTAATGTTATTCTCATGTGTTTATTTATAAACACAGTTTATATTTTTCTGCAAGTCATTCATGGAGCTGCTATGAAAGTGCTTCGCCTTGACTGCATATTTTATTATGAGCATATTTCCTTAGCTACTTTCCTTTCTCTCTACTTTAGAAATAAAATATTTCATTGAAATGTCCATCTGATAAAATATTCCCCTTTAGACATATATTTACTTGAAAAGTAAATTTGTGTAGTATTTAGGGCAGGAAGTGGTGCCATCAGCAATAAATTAGCAGCAGACTCACCTGCAGGTTTGCAGGCATTCTCTTCCTGCAATCATATACACTCTGTCATTGTTAGCAGGATGTACACGCTCCTATAGATCCTAATTCATGAAAGATCTATGCACAGGATTTGGACAAAGTCAAGTGCTCCAGTTATCCAGACTGGAATGGGGTTTAGGTACGTATTTGGACTGCAAAGTAAAGCTTCCCTGGGAAGTTTGGGGGTTCATAAGGCCATGTTCTTTATGAGTTCCCAGATTAAAAGAACCTTCAGTTAAATACTGAAGTGAGTATTTACTGCATGTGAGCACAGCATTCACTGTAAGTTTAAGCATGGTTTTTAGTTCAGGACAGATTGCATTTTTCTTTCAGAGTTCAAACATTTCCCAAATCCCCCAAAGGAATTTTCCATCAACCCGTGGATTTTCCACCAGGGGCTGAATGCAATTAGCTGCCAGTGCCCACATTTCAGTAATGGTGAGTTGTCCTTCCCTTTGGCTGTAGCAAGCCTGAAGTCTGGTTTGCTCCCCACTCACTGCCCAACTATCACAGAGCCAATGCACATATGTGGCCGAGGCAGGAGCCGCTAGCAGCTCACTTTACACAACTCTGCAGTGCAAAAATTCCTGGTCTAGCTCATCCACTTCCTCTCAAACATCTTTCTGGAGTCTCAATTGTGTGTCCACCTGGTAAAAAATGGTGTAGCTGCTTGGCTTCAGTGTTCCAAGTTCTTCTCCCTGGAAGGATATAATGAGTCTTCAGTGTGACTGAAGTCAAAGCTCATAAACACTTTAATGTCCTGAATGGGATGCATCATGAATTATACAGGCCAGAAAACAATGCAAGGATTTACCTCACTGTACGAGCCCATTTCCACAATCTCCTGCTTAATACGTTACATTTGCTGCCCAAGGAGGCCTTCAAGCACAAAGGTTTTGAGGATGGGGAAGAGCCCCAGACACCAAGTTAATGGAACAGGGAATTCAAAGGTCATATTTGTGTAGTACTACTCAGTGTGGACATGGTACCTTAGGTCCGCATTATCTCAGAGATCCTGCTTTCCCAAATCACTTCTCTTTTCATCATAGTAACCTCAATGTGTCTTTTTAAAGCCAAAAGATCCTGGAATGCCTAACATGATCTCATGTTTTTTTCTTTACACTGGTTATCTCAACTCTTCTCTTGTATAATCCCAGTCCATGACCTGGTGGGTTAGATCTGCATGACGGCGGAGCTGCCTTCCCAGGGGTATACCCTGTTCACCTGTCTGTGCCCCTGCTAAATGTGTAATCCTCTCTTTCTGACAAATTAATCTCTTTTCTTTGCAAGCACTAACCGTGACATTACAAGCAGGGGATTATGTTTGCATGCAGTGAAGAAACAGCAGAAGAATGTGCACTTTAAACACTCCTTGAAGTTCCTGTTTCTTGTGTATCTTAGTAATAAAGATCTATGCAAGGGTAAAAAATGAGAATTTCTAAGATTAATATAAGCTAGTACATCCAACATGCATTTTAAAGGCCCCATAAAGTCTTCTTTCTGCTGTGCAGAACCCTTAAGTAAATGAATATTGCTTCTTTGAAAATCTGGTTAGGAATATCTCATTGAAACAGGTTTTGAATTTTGAAGGAACTTTCAGATAAAAAGCACAGGTTTGAGTCTAGAATGAGAAAGTGGATGTAGAGGTGTACAGGTTTTGGGGGTTGTCAGTGCTTGTTTGTCAGTGGTCAGCTGGAGTGACATGGACACGCTGTCTGCTGGCAGGGTCCCTCCTTTCCTGTCACTGGACCCCGATGGCATATGACCTGGTGTGGCTGGGGACATTAGCCAGATTCAGAGCACTTCCTCACATTTTCCTTTCATTTTCACCACTTTGCCTCCAAATTAGGCATTTAGCACTAAACTCAGCTCAGGAGTGGCTTCCCACAGGGTCAAATCCATGGTTTGTGATGCGAGGCTCAGGTGAGATGTCCACTCCAGCTAGTGCCATGGGAGGGAGCTAAAGCATGGCTCCAGTCTTTCTCCTCCCGCTCCTGTCCCCTCTCCTCTGCTTTCTGACATAGGAAGATTAGCAGGGTTTGCTGCAAGATGCTTGCTGATCCTCTTCCCACTTCTGCAGTTCTTAGGAACTTCACAAAATCCCTGTTTTGTTTTGCAGCCATAGTGGCTGCTCATGGAGGGTGGAAGCAGGTGAAACTTACTGTCTTAGACAGAAGTTTTATAGCAGTGGAGTGTTCAGGTCATAGATATCTTTAGCTATTTTGTTTATGTGCATTGGTGCACTACTCCTGCCCTTGATGCTGTGGAACCCAGAGTTCAGGCTGTAATGTGGTGCAGGATGACGCAAGTATTAGTAATTTTTCATCCTTGGCCTTTTCTTTCTAGCTCTTCTGTTAAAACTCCACTGAATCATCCCAGACTAAAAAATCATTTAAAACCCCATTGATTTAACACCTATCCAATAATTTACATTGAAAAAAAAAAAAGGAGGATTATACTTCTTTTTGTAGTAAAACCTCCCTATCTTTTTTTTCCCTGCTGAAATGATAATCGGCATTTGTTTTTTGTGAGGTGGGATGAAAGAAAGATAAAATATTGAATAGGTATAGGCAGCATTTAACTAGTAAAAAGTATTTGTCCTTGAGTATAGCTGGATACATTATAGGGTAAGTTTGGGATACTTAAAATGAAGGAGAGAATTCCTGCTGTTGATCCCAATGATGCAGAACACAGACCAGCATCTATAATAACTGATACAGACAGGGAGTAAAGTGAAAAACCAATTTTCAGCTGCCTATTTGAACTAATTTCTAATATTTTCTAAAACATCTCATATTTGGGATGCCATATTTCTACAAAACTTTGGAAAAATTCCTGTGCTTTTTTCTAAGAAGCATTTTAATTAATACGTGCTTTTGTAATAAAAACCTTTGTCTTCAAGCAAAGAGAGAAAAGGAACGCCCACAGGTGATAAATATTTTCACAATGCTATGGTGCATTAATAAATGCAGGTTTTTCTAATAGAGTTTATGATTATTAAAAATATAAATTGTTTGATTAATTATAAATTATAATTTGATTTATAAGATGGTGTTACATATTAAATAATGCCAGATGGTGCCATTAAGGCATTAGCTCCCTGTAATAGATTCTGGATGACAAGGGAATTAAAGAGGACAGAGTCCGGGAACCAAATTAAGTAAGCACTGAAAACTCTGCCAGAATAAAAATAGTTTCCAAAGCATTTCTCTCTCTCTCTCTCTCTCTCTCTCTCACTCCCCTCTGTTTTAAAAAAATTAAAAAAAACCCCAAATCTACTTTGCCTTCAGCACTTATGATTGCAGCAATACTCCAAAGGCAGTAAACCATGGGTTAAATTTTCAATAACTTCACATGTGTTATGATCTTTAATAGTTTTGCATTGGTTAGTAAAATATCTGTTGCCATGTACCACAATTTGGAAAATGTTTCTGGATTTAGAGCAGCAAGGTTTGTTGCTTGTACTGCTCCTGGGTAATGCAGATCCCTGTCCCCACCTCAGCACTGGTGTCTGAGGTACATCATGGTCTGAAGGTGCAGTTCTTCTTCCTATGCAGTTTTTAGCCATGCACTCACCACATTGGCTTCACTTGTAAATAGGATTTCCAAGGAACAGAATACATGCTTATACACAGAAAGTTCCAAATACTGCTGAAGTGAATTAAAAGATCTTCCTTTCCCAAAGGCGTGAGGGGGGTAAAAGAACAGAGAATGCCAATATATAGATTAGGATTAGTTATATAGAGGTGTTTAAAATAATTTTCAGTGTTGATTTTTCAGTAGGGGCTGCCTTTGTCCAAGTCATGTTTGGAAGGGCATTCTGTTTCAGCCCTTGCCTTAATGTCTCTTCTCCTGGCTCTCAGTTCTGACTTCTTTTCTGCTCAGTGTATTTAAACACCTACCACTGCCTATGCTTTCTTTGCCATGGTCAGTTCCACAATGTCTTGCCTCTTAAAGGGGTATTCTGGAGTCAGCTAAAACACGCACCTTATAGTGGCAAGCTTGATACAGAGAGGTTCTCATTAAGAGTTTGCTTGTTCTTAGTCCAGTGCCCTTTTAATGTGAGAAGTGTCTGCTGGTGCAGTCTTATCCCACAGAGGGTCATGTTTGCAGCTGCCCCATCAGGTGTATTCTCATGTGCTTCTATTTTCAAGTTTGGTGTCCTTATTTTGGTATCATATTTTAATATCTACACAGACTTTTGCATCCAACAGTACCTTGATGCTCCCATACCTGGAATGCAGGGTGGGTGGATGAGATGAAAGCTCTGTGAAGAGATCCTTGTAGGAGCTGCAAGAAGCATCTACAGAGCCTGAGAAAGTGTTTAGACTTAGCAAGTGGCACTTTCCTCTGAGAGCTGTGCTTCTATTTGCATCCTCTTTTTTTTTGTGAAAAAACAGTGAAATAGTAAGGCTATCATTCTTGAACTCAACCTCATGTATTTTATTTTGAAGTGTCTGATTCAAGAGCAGCAATCTTTTTTCTTGTACTCTTGAAGTTCTTGTCTTGATATATTGTCTTTCTATTGAAAAATGACTGATGACTTCAGGCTCTGCCTTTCAGGCAGTGTTTATAAATGGATCAGAGAAGCAACATTGCATGTATTTGCATAAGAAGATAAAGTAATGGAATTTGACCAATTTTATCTCAAATTCCCTATTTAAAGTGTACTGGTCTTCACTGTAAGATGGTGCATAAAGTATTGAGTCTGGACTTCTTGCCTTAAACTTTGAATTTCCATGATAGGTGATTCCAGCATTTCCAAATTTGTTTGGTATTGAATAAATAGAAAAGTTGCATTATAATGTAAGTTAGTTATTTTATAATGCAAGTTATGAAGGAAGGTAGAAATTTTGTTTTATTTTATTTTATTTTGAAACAACCTGAATAAGCTGTCTCTTCCTCTTAAGGTTCAACATTTTTTTTGAACTCTTAAGATTCCAAAATTTTATTTCAGTGTTTTGTTTTGACATTTATTTTATTTTATAGCTTTAATTCAATACACAGTCAATTTAAAGATGAAATGATAAATTTCAGTCACTGAAAAGTTCCATTAGTACTAGTACAAATATAGAAAAAAGTAACCTTTATTTCATTTGAAATATTACGCTATTTCTAAAGTATTTACTGGTGAAAAGTACTTTTTCCCCCATACATTTTAGAAAGTCTGTGTTTGCAAGTTGTTAAGTGCTAGGTTTTATTTACTATCCAAAATGCATAGAAGTCACGTATTTCTACTTTGTCCCTGTGTACTACAAACAGTAGCAAGAACTGTCTGAGTCTCTTGAATTTCACACAACATAGTTTTTAGCAACTTGGAAAAAAAATTAGATTTCACAAATTACTTCTGGTTCTGCTAAGCTTCAAGTAAAGACAGCAAATTTCAACTTTATTGCAGTTGGAAGGTGCTTTCTGGAACTCTCCAACCTCAGATTTTGTTCTGGTCATGTCTGTTAAGGATCTTGTGTTATTTGGTTTAGAGTGGAAGAGAAGTTGCTCTCAGACAACCTCAGTAGTGTGTGCATGTAGTTTTAGATATGTTTTAATATATATAGTAAAGGTAACTGGTACTTTGAAACAATCCTTTCACAAAAAGAAAAAACCCACTTAGTTCCAACAGAAAGGATTATGGTATCTGTCATGTAATAGGAAGTTAAATCCCGAGTTTCCTTCCTCTTGGAGCCTCATCACTGTGATTTCCTTGTGAAATTCTCTCTTTTCCTTCTTCAGCTTTCAGCCTCTGATTTCATGAGGTCAAGGCTCTCTGTGACTGATTTTTAAATATGTATGTGTTTAAAGGATTATAAATCAGGTAAAAAGAAAAGAGGAAGATAAATCCGATATTGGTGGCCCATCATTTGATCCTCTGCTCCTGACCTATATTAATGCCCAATTGCAGCTGGACTGCTCAAGCCACGGTGGGAAACAGGTTTAACATCTCTTGTGAGGTTCAGAGGGACTGGAGGCTTTGATCTGCCTCCTCCTGGGTGGGTGGCTGTATCTCTGCAGCTCAGGGGGCCCCTGTAGCATTGGCTGACATGGGCCAGCAGCAGAAAATGGCCTGCAAAAGCCCTCTGCCTCCTGTAATGCTTGAGCATTCCAGCTGCTCTTCGAGGGCTGTTGCAGCAGTATTGGGTAAGAATAGGGAAACAAGCAGGATATGGAGTATGAAAAGGATTCGGTGCAAAAGGAAACTGCAAGCTTTGAAGGAATAAATAGAAAAGAAAAACTAAGGGACAGTAATAGATTTCCAAAGGAAGGCTACCCAGTCGCTTGTATTTCCATTTTCTTCTATTACTTAATAAAGGAATAATTAAAGTCTCCAGAAGGATACTTAAACAGACTAAAGGAAATGTCTGTCTTTTGTTTATTTATTTTTTAAACTATCATATTAAGCACTATATGACAAATTTATGAAATGCTATCCTGAAGGGAGGGATGGGAGGAAGGAAGCTTCTATCTGAATCATTTGAACCAGCTACATTGTAGATAAATCTCTCTTAAAATGTTCAACTTAGTTTTCAGGACTGCTCTTGTAGTCAGCTCAGGTTTGGAAGCTTGTTTTCCTTGCTCTATGGAGGTACCTTTTATGAAAGTGTCTATGAAGTACTTCAGTCTGGCTTCCCATTGAGGAAGAATATTGATCCCTTTTGCAGCTGCTATTCATATATCAGAACGAACCATGTCCACAAGTAATTCTTTACCCCACAATTACTTTTAAGACCTGCTCCTGAAAGGGCTCTTTAGGAAAGCACAATTTAAAAGAATTTCTTACATAAAAAACCTGAAACCAAACCAAAAATTCCAAACAAAAAGAGAAACAAACAAACACAATCCCCCCCATCCCAAAACCCAACACTACCTAAATAAAAGGAAAGACTGTTGAAATTAATTTGGCTTCTTATATTTAGCAGTTTAAAATATTAAACAGTTACAGTGAAAACAGCCCAGCATTGTTACTCTTACTCTGGTATCTTTTGTTTTCAGGAGTATTTATATGCTGTCAGTCATCACATGTATGAAATCAGGAGCATGCTTCATATTGCCAGCTCTTTAGCCAACAAGGAAATTTATTGGTGTATATTTCCCTGGGTGTGCATTTGAGGCCAAGGTAAGCTGCAAGCTAGTGAGAAGTTGGGAGAACAGAGAATTTACTCCTACATAAAGTACAGTTGTCTGGTTTTTCCTTATATGAATATCAGCTGTAGAGGTGAAGCACCTCTGAAAGGGTTTGCTCAGGTACATGACTCCAATAAGATCATTGTTCTTATAAAAAGATTCATCTAGGCTGGGACTTTAAAAAGAGAAACTTGACAAAGCATGAAAGATTGTTGAAATATATGTACAATTAATTTAACTTGTGTTTCTAACACACACAATACCAGGCATAATTTTTTTAACCACCCCTGCTCTCTCTCTCTCTCTCTTCATTGCACATTTAAATTCATTATGGAAAAAAAATTGGAAAAAAATACTGGTAGTTATTTTTATGATCAAATACCTTTTCCAATTAGTCTTGGCACCTCACTATAATCACGATGAATGTTATTAATTCAGCACTCTACATCCTATTAAGGGTTTCATCATAGCAGTGTGTTCAGGAACTTAATGGCTTTTGCATATTAATGCTGCAGCCTGTGGTCTTGTGTCCATTAGTAGTGTGTAATATGATGGGTTTGCACTCATGCATGGGTATACAAACATAGAAACATATGGCTACACACGATTCTCAATCAGGTGAATGCTGGGTTATGAAACAGTGTTTGGAATTCATGAGAGCAACTCCTTTAAGAGTATTGCACATTCAAAGCATTCTCCACGTAACAAAAGAGGTAAAGAGTTTACAAATCTGTAGGATTTCAGTACAAAAACATACAAGACAACAGTAGCAGTTGTTGCCAGGCATGGTGCACATGGGGGTGGTGATCTTCGAGGTCGTGGTAAAAGTACACCTCACATTTGCAATATTACTGTCAAGGTTTTTTTAATAAAAGAGTGGTTCAAAACAGGGACAAGGTGCTTTGTCAGAAATTGTGAAGGTTTGCAGTGATTTATGGGGCAAAAATTTTGGTAACTAGGTAATAACAGTCTGACTGTCTGCTTTGCTTTCTGTTGACAGCAAAATAATTAAGAAAATATTTGAACTATCCAGCCAGATCCAGATCCTGACATAACACTGACTTTTGTTCTCTTTCCTACTAAAATAAGAAGGCAATATACCCTGATAATGCCACTGCTGCAAGTCCCCTAGTGCTGGGCAGGCCTGAGACTTGGGAGAGAATGGCCCTATTTGCTTCAGACTTGAGTTCTTCCCCTCTTTTCCAAAAGGAGCACTACACAAGATCTATTTAGATATTATGCCCTCATCAGAAAGTGCATTTAGATCCAAGCAGTGAAATAGTCCTTGTATCACTAATTAAAATTCAGTGATGAGGTTGCTTAATTACTCCCTCCACTGAAAATTCTTACTTTACTTTTCACATTTATTCTGGTAATAATGTGTTGAAAAGCTCATCAGCCTCTGAAGGAAGGCAACATTTTTTCTCATGCACATAATCATTAAACTGACAAATAGGCACAGCACCATACAGTTATCAGTATTAGCACTGCAGACCCTTCACTATTAAAACTCTTTGCGGCAGAGGATTAGGTGCATAAAGGGGTGTGTGGGGAGGGGGGAAATGGTAGGAAACAACCAAGTTTGAAATCCTTTCCTTCCTTCCCTTTTCTGTCAAAGCAGTCACCTCAAATCAATTCATACTGAAATTCTTCCTTCCTGTACAAAGGCAAGATAACTGAGTGCGTTTAATTCTGTAAAAAATTAATGATCTTATTTGCTTTTTCTTTATGGTTTAGACTAAAATGCTTTTCTCTTTTTCTTTACTTTTTTCATTCATGTTCATAAGATCTTAAAGCTGATGGATGAGTATAACTGGCTGCTGCAGGCTGCTTTCAAAATCAGTCACTAGCTCTGCCAGTGAAATGAGTGGGGTAGATGGGAAAATTTCTGAATTAGCTTATTGAAAATTAACTTGGATAAAGTAACCATTTTGCAGGTCCTCGGCCATCTTCTCTCTTATTTTTCTTCAATGCCACCAGGATAGGAGATGGAGACCCAAAAGATCCCCTGTGTTGTCATTACCATTCCCCCAGGCAGCCTGTGTGGGGCCCGGGGGGTGTGTGGTGTGATGCTACCTGCAACTCTTCCTTGCTTCTGCTAGTGCAGGACTCTGGATCTAGAGGTCTCTATACACTACCAATGGGCATAGCAACACTGACAAAATACATAGTTTAGAAGCACTAAAAATCTCTTTGAATAAAGAAGGAAATGATAGCAAATTTAAGCTGTTCAGGAAAACAGCAGCACGATAAATAATGTATGGAAATAAGACGTTTCCTTAAGAGATGGAGGAAGGAACTCTGAAGCTTTTATTGAGCAGTTAATGCCCTCTCTACTTTGGAGTTTTAAACCTTATGGCAGTCAGACACTTTAAAATTGAAGAATTTAATCTCTTCTACTGTGAAAAAGGGGACCCAAAATGGGATTTGATCTTAAGTTCGGGATGTTAGTTTAATTTTGCAAAATTCAATGTTTTCTTTGGTTTGTTTTCTTGGTATCATTTTACTATGGGTTCACAAACAGGGAGATAAAGCTCAAGACATATATCTGGAGTGTGCTGCCTAACTTTTACAGGCCTTTTTTGCCTTGGAAAGGCAAAGATTTCCTGTAGAATAAAAATTACTGTGTTTCCAAGTTTGCTGGTGATAAGGCAGGTGAAGCAAAGTCCAGCATTTCTAGGAATCACATCTTGGGCTAGTATTTTGAATTTAAGACCTTTGTTCATTGTATGACCTTGGACTTTTACATACTCAACTTTCTGTTCCAATCCTTTGAGGCACATAAAGAATGATTAAGAGTAGAAAATCCACATAGCTTATATATTTTTGGTGGCATTATCAAATCTTATATCAAAGATAAGATTATTTAATCAAATAATCAAAATAATCAGTGGCAAACCGCTGAAATACTGTGCTAAACTCCTCAGTTTGGATCAGATCCTCCAGAAAGATTTGAGTATTTAATGCAGTCTTTATTTTAGATGCATGACTAGAAAAAATACTTGCAGTGGATTCTGTGAGGACTAGATTTCAGGTAATGGAAGACAGACTTTCTTTTGGTACTTCCAATTGCTCTTCATTACATTGTAGCCTGAGTCTCTAGCAGGTGAACCCTCTGGGAGGGAATGGAGGTAGCTTCACTACTTTGGGTTATTTAAAAGCAATCTCTGCAAGCAAAAGTCATTGGGTCTAATGAGGTACTAAAGCAACAGTATAGGTGCAAAAGAGCAGATGTAACTGAAAACTCTCACGTCTCTTTTTCTCATAGTCTGAGTTGCATTAAATGCAGTTGAGGAGAGCAGAAAAATCAAAAGCATGGCCTCAGATGAGGGCTGGGATCACTCATGCCCAGGCAGAACACACAGTTTGGAATTATGTTTTCATCCAGGGAAATGATTTGTCTGAAAATTAGTATTGTGCTGGATATGTCATCTAGCAATTATACAGTCTTTTATGTTTTCAAATCAAGAGATGAATATTTGCTATTCTTAACCTTTTAAAATTTTTTCTGGGGGGAAAAGCAAGTGAAACCCATTTTCCCCAAATTATATGCTCACACAGTAAATTAAACAAGAAAAGGAATCATTCAATGGATGTCACACTGTGGTTGGCTATGTAAGAAATGCTTCTATTCAAAAATTATTTATAGCAGCTCCCCTCCCCAAGCCTATTTGGGGTTAAAGAGCTTTCAGAGATTCCAAACTCTAATTTATTGTGCTGTGTAACCAAGGATCTCAGGAATTATTATACTTTGTAGGATTTGCTACGGTGTAATCTTCTTCCTAAAAGATGTTTTGTTTTTTTTTTATGTCTCTCACTAAGCACTACTCACAATGCAACAAGGATTTTTATTTTCTTGATCATTAACAAAAAAGAAAAAAAAAGAAAAACAGAAGAACAAACACCACCTCACATTTCAAACATACACAAAGAGCCAAAATAACCCTGTGCTGAACCCTAGTCTATTTGCAGTGACAAAGTACAGCTGATTAATAAGATATCATTATCCTTCATACTTTCCACCTACAGTGTCAATGATGGCATGCCAAGCTTTTTCTGACTGGAAAGAGCCTTCCCTCTGAAAGTATATTGAGATATTTAATTTGGAAGGATGGTGGTGTAATCAGTTACCTATCAAAATGAAATAAATGGAAGTGACATTGTGCCTGAACTCTGATATCTTTCTAACGAAAAAAGTATTTATGGCTGTATTTTCTGAATTACACCATTCGTAAAATTTCCATTTGGGAAATCATTTGTTGGAAGGATACCGAAAATTCAAGCTGTAAAGGGACAAGAAAATCACAGCTCATATGTCAAAAAAATGTACCTGGTATTTTTTTCTTTTACTTTTTTTTTTTTTTTGGTAACAGTGGGATATTATTACCTTTTCTGTGTTGTTTTCAGACCAAGAAATATGTCTCTAAACATATTTAGATATTGAGATAATTTTGAGAAAATCCCTGTGGTTGATAAGTGCAGTATCAGCTCAGCTGAGGAAACTGTAGGTGTCCGAATCACGGGTCCCTGAAGCTGGAGATGTGATGAATCTTCTCCTGTGTCAACTTTTTTTTCTTTGGTATTGAGCATATCATCCTCACTGGTGAAGAGAAGATGAGAGAAATTTCCTCAGCAGAGTATAGCTTGCCTCACAAGTCTGAGAAAGGTATAGCCCAGAGAACTCCATGTGTGGATTAGGAACATATTCTGCTTGATCAGTAAGGGATTACTGAAAAATTAATGCCTGAAGAAGATCTGAGGGCTTCAGTGTAATAAACAGCTGTAGCAATAATATGTAAAGACCTCTTCTAAGTTAACGAAGTGCTAAGACTCCTACCCTTGCTAGCAGAATCTCTAGGATCTGATTTATAAACTTGTCCACATTTTAAAGCACAGCAGAAATATTCTTAAAACAACTGCTCGAGCGGTTGTTTTTTGTTGGTTTTTTTTCCCCTTGCAAACCTATGAGACAAAATGCTCTGTGTCTATTTGAAATGGGAAGTAATGAGCTGCTCAGCTGATGAAGCTTGAGCAATGACTCTGCATTACCCCACCAGAGCTGATGAGCACAAATGAGCTCTAACTCAGTGCAGATCTTAAAACTGCCAAGGATGCCAAGCAAGGGGCAGAAATAATAAAAGATTTCCATGAGTTTCATTCTGGTGTACAACTTTTGGAGTCCCAAGTAAGTCTTGAGCTCTAATTAAATATTTTTCAGCTTATGGGCTATTTGCCACATCTGTTTTCTTTTCCAGCTGTCAACTAATAACATTTGAATTCACAGTGCAGTTTTGAGGGATTGGGATTTTTTTATGTTGTTGTGTTTTTGGGGGTTTTTTTGGGGTTTTTTTTGTTTGTTTTTTTTTTTTTTGTGAAATAATTACAGAGTCTTTAAGAGTTCCTTTAACTGGTTACTGCTTATTTTTATGTCAACCTCCTGCTGTCAAATCTGGTTGATAAAGGCCAAAGAGCTAAAACAATGTTTAGAGAAGCATATGCACAGACAGTATTGGTAATATTTTCTGAGGAAAAAATGCTTCCGGTTCCTGGATCCCTTGACCACCAGATGCCCAAGAATGCGTTAGTTCTTAATGCAGCATGGCAGAACAGAGCTGAGGGATGGAGCTGGGGTCAAATTGCCAGCCTGTGAAATTAATTTCCTTATTTTATTCCCTTTCAAAAAAAGAAGGTAGTGTGATTGGAATGCAGGATTGAGATGTTCAAAACTATTCACAATAGTAGCTTTGGAGCTCAAAATAGGGCAAACACACTGGAAACATTATTGCAGATGTTTACTTTCCTCCTCCAAATGCTGTCATATCACACTTCTTTCCTGGAAAAGGAACATGAAAAACTGTAGAGTATTTTTGTGTGTGAGTGGGTATTGTAACCTGATTTCTCTTGTGATTGTAGTTTACTGACTAAAAGTTTATACAGATTCCCAGGTACCAAATGTTTTATACTGGGTCACCAGCTGGGTCTGCAGTTTTATCAGCTGTCCTGTTGCCAGGCTGTTCTCAGTAGACACAGCAGCGCTGGGCATGATGAGGTTATAAGGATGAAATAGAGAAAAGAAATAACCAGCAGAGGAGTGGAGAAAGGCAGAGGCAGAGGGGAGTGGGACAGGTGGTTAAGTGGAAGACAGCGGTTTTTGTGGAAAGCATTTGTACAGTGCTCTGCACCCTGAGGTTTCCCTGAACCCAAACCATATAACAATGTAGAGTTGTGGATTCAGCTGGATGGTCACTCTCTTGTAATGCTGAATATTCCTATTATTCCTTCCTTCTCTCTGTTTGCCTGGTAGATAAGTTTCCTCTCTGTACTACTAGCACGTGACATTATTGCTTGAGCTGAATCTTTTTGTACTTTCTTTTGCTCCTTCACATGACTCTTTGTTATTTCTCTCTTGAGGATTGTTTGCAGCTTCTCCTAAATTTAAATTATCTGTGAATTTAAATAACATGAAGTTTGTTACTTCTGGAATGTAAATTATTACATTAAACAATCCAGCTAGATCCTTTCAATTTCCTGCATTACATTATACTAAAGCATGGTGGTAATTAGTTAATGAACCCTCCTAATGAACCTTTCATTCTTAGACCAGATCTGTAAATTAGCACCAGTACAGAGCACATTAGCTTGGCTCAGTCTCTGCTTAGTCAGAGAGGGCAAAATGCAAACACTGGATCTGCTGAATCCATGTGAAGGGATTACTTGAAGAAAATAATCTCCCTGATTCAGAGACCACACTCCATCTCACCACAGATGAAAGAAGAAGGTATCTATTTGTATTTGCTTTAGTGGGGATTTCACCAGATTTAGCCACAAATTAGATTCCTACAAACAAAGGAGGATGATTGGCACAACTTTATTCTATTTGTTTTCTCATTTTGCCTTTGAAACTCCTCTTCCTTTCATCAATACAAAGAACAGGCAGACACATCAAATTAATGATCTGGGATGGGAGGAGCAAACAAATCTTATCAGGCTGCAGGAGAGAAGAGAAATTATTTCAAATGTCCAGTTGTCCATGACGTAGTCTCCTCTGCTCAATGGTAAAGAGACAGCTAAAGGCTCTGGAAGAATATGGATGTCTGCTCTAGCAAACAAGCAGGAGTTCAGGTTTTTAGGAGGTTTGACCTCACAGCAGTCTTGTGCCACTGGGGAACTAAGACACTCAGAGATGAGTGATTAATCTGTGGTTACAGCAAGTAGAAGACCCTTCACCACTGATTCTCTGCATCCCCTTCTTTATTAACTAATCCCATACCTAATTGTGGACATCAAATATTTCCCATTTTCTTCATGAAAGGAGAAGTACGCTGATTTCCTTTCTGAAACATGTGGCTGTTTATAGGTGTGGGACACCTTTGTTTCTTATAGCTTGAATTAAGATGAAGTAATTTTCAGGATTTCGTACTTAATTATTGAAAAGGGTTATACTGTTGATTCCTTTAGAAGCAGCTGGTACTATCCATTTTTAAAGAAAAATAATGAGGTTACCCATTCACTTTCATCTATAAAAAGAATATATTTGCACTCAGTCTTTTATGTTTATATTTTAACGTAAACATTGCAAATATATAATGTGCAGAAGTGAAAAATGCTATAGTTTTTCTATGGTACATTTTGATATTCTGTCTACAACTTCAAAGCATTCTTTTCTTGAATTATTTGTAAAGAAAGAAATTCTTTGTAAAGAAAGCAATGTATGGTAAGAGCCTATAATCTGTTTGCATAAGTCGCTCACGGTCTGCTGTAGGGATGCACAGGATGTGATGTGTGTGTAATGTCACTTAGTCACACTGGCAGGGAGAGCTGAGATGCAATGGATCTGTCTGAGAAGGCCATCTCGTTCTGAGACCTCTGCAAGAATAGTGCCTCTTTGTCCAAAATGATTTTAAGAAATCCTGGGGGAATGTCAACAGTGACTTTTTAAAACTGTGCTATGAAGCTTGGCTTTCTAGTTACATTTTATGAAATAAGAGAGAACAGTTTGGGGAAATTACACAGACACTTCTGTGCCCCTTTCCAGATGAAATGTGGTTGCCTTTGTTTTTATTGAAAATTCCAACTGATCTTGTAAAATTTATCTTTAAAAATCAGCAAGAGACAAGAAATTACATTACTGGTCTTGGTGAATGAAACTGGAATGATTCATTTTTCTCTTTATTTAAGTCCCAGACGCACCTTATCTCTGCTTTGTAGCTTGGTGTTTTCTCCAGTGACTTCTGGGGAGCACCCAATTGTTTGCACACCAAGATTCTCAGAGCAATAAACAACTAAACCCTTATGAACATGCTCTAAGTTTTCTTAGACCAGCTGAGATAACTCTGACAAAAAAAGACTGAATCTGTTTATTGTCAAAAGATGTCCAAGTAGAATACTTTAACTGAAATAAGATCAATTATGTTAAAAGGTCTATTGCTCACTCGGGGATCTCAGAGTCCCAAAGTACAATGAAATGTGTGGATTGAACTTCAGAAGTGTTTCCCTTCAACGTACATTTTTCAATTAATTTCCTTTTTTTTCGCCTGCTTAATTGCTTCCTCTGTATTTCTGCTCTGTGGGAGAGTTAGAGAGTGATTCTGAAGCAGGAATATGTCATATTTATTCTGTAGGCATTAAGAGTTCTAATTACTCCCTGATGATTCTCATACACAAAGCATTATATTTATGATGCTTTTTCTTAAATGATTAAACTTGTATTGGTTAAATGTTTGCTAAATATAAGGGCATCGCATCCTTGATGCTACTTCCCAGTAGGAAAATAAGAATAAGGAAATAGTAGGTAGCTGTTACAGGAAGCTCTTTCCCAATAGACAGTAGCTATTTATCAGAAAGATACAAGCTGTCCTGTTTTTAAAAAATATATGTAATTATAATGCGTATTTTTTAATATGTGGTTCCATCTAAATTGTTTTTTTCTGTTGTTGTTTTTGATTTTTCCTGTTTCACATCTGTTCTGTCTGCTCTTCATCACATGAATAAAACCTTTTGAGGTTTGACTTTGTAAAATATATCTCAGGTAGCTCATTAGACTCACTTCTTTGTTTCCAAATTGACAACAACATTTCTTTTAAAAGTTCTTGCCTTCAGCATGCTGGAGATCAAATGGAGTGTGTGCAAAGCAAACCAAACTGAAGGATGCAGAGGGGAAGTTAAGCAGGGAAAAGCCCTGAGTGGCTGCCCTAGGGATGTAAGCCTCAGAGAAGTTGTCTCTGTATTTCCATTTTGTTTGGGACCTGTCCTTGCCTGCTCCTTTTTCTCCCTTCTTCCTTATTTCATATTGACTCTTGGGATTCCCTTTATCTAATTTGTTCTTCCCTTAATTGACGTTATTTCCCTTATCCCTTAACAGCTCTGCTTTCTTGCCAGCTCCCCCTTCTCCTTTTCACACACAGGCTGCATGTTGAGATTGCTGGTGTTGCCCTGTTCCACAGCATTTTCAGCTTCTTATTTCTTATTTGTAAGCTGCCATCAGTGGGAGGGGTGACCCTGGCATCTGATGCAGAATTCTGCACCTGCACATCAGCTCCCATCCTCTGTTCAGAACATGATTGCCAATAGCCTTGAATGATACTCTGTGTGAGTGTGTGTGCCAGCACAAGAGGTACACTGGGGAGAGCTGGTAGAAAGGCATGCAGGATCATGCTTGTTAAAAGCACTGTCAGTGGGGAGAAGGGCACAAACTGCTCAGGCAAGCCCTTATTCCAGCTCTCAAACAGTTTGTTGAATGTGTCTCTCCATCCTTGGCTGGTTTGTCACATTCTGAATTTTCGGTAACTTCTTCCGTGCTCTCAGTGTGAAATATATGCACATCCTAAAATTATGTTACTTTAATCTTGTTGTAAATAAGGAAGAAATGATGTATGCCACTGCCATCATTATATCTCTTTCATCAAACAATACCTTTTAAGAAAAACAAAACACAGAGGCAGCAACAGAAATTACTCTTGGTAGTGCATAAACTAAAATAACCATGATCGTCATGGATATTTGATTTTTCCAGTACAACATGTCAACACAAAAGGGACAAAATGCTTAAGCTGTAGATACATTACAACATGTAATGAGGATGGAGCGAAGCTTTGAGCCCCACATGGACTTAGGACTTGTAGGGTTTGTAGGCCAAGCAAAAAATGCTTTGAATAATGCTGTCCTTCTTGGTGTAGTGTAGAGAGGCATTCCAAAGATGTATGTCAGTGGGGGAATAAAATGAAGTTCTGTGGGCAGGAGGTACAGCTTCACCCTGGCTCTTAAGGCTGAAGAGAGCTGTGGCTGGCTGGGGAAGCAGTTCACTCCTTGCAGCAGCAGCTGGTTAAACACCACTGTTCCGAGATGTCATATTTCACTCCTCCACTCATTGACCAGGTCTTGAGAGCTGAACATTACCAAGAAATGCATTTTTCAGTGCAGTGTGCTTGGTAAATTTGGCAAGCCTTGTAACTCTTTGTATGTCAGGAGCAGGCTGTGTGTGGCACTGCAGATAAAAAGACAGGATGAAATGAATTTCTTCAAAGCATTTTTATTTCCTGGGCTCCTGCACCGGATAACATGTAAATTCAGAGCAGCTGCACCAAATCCAGGGCTGGATGGCATTTACTCTGCTGTGGCTGAGATCAAAGTGAGTCTGGAAGACGTATGCATTTTAGTGCCTGTAACTTTATGTATTATGCACACAAACCGACAGCTCCTGAGCTCAGTTCCTGCTGTTAAGTGCCTTCCTCACAACCTGCAAAGGCAGATTCTTTAATTAACCTTTAAATGATAATTATTTCACTGGCAGTACACCAACCTAGAATCAAACTCAGTTCATCCTGTATTAGGCTTGTCTCTGGAAGACATGTTAGATTACCTGGAGTACCTTGGTGCAGGTGAAGACTGCTTCACCTGCCCATTTTTTATCCTGGTGGATCTGTGGGCAAATAGAGTAAGAATGGGGAGATATATGGGGCAAGGCAGATGATTTGATTTTCTGAGAACATTACAGAGTGGAAAAGACAGAGTGCAGTAAGGAGTCCTTGGGGAAGCAACACGAAAATGTACTGGGATGTCCAAAGGAAAACTGTCCACCTTTGTGACTTTGGAAATTACTTAAATTTGTGAATTTGGAAATTACCTTACTGTGAGGAGCATTGCTGTGCAGATAGGCAGAAACTTGCTATGATATTTGAGACATATATCCACTAAATAAATGATAAAACCTTCTGTTGGTTTGGTGAGCTGAGCACAGAGCTGCTCTCTTGCACAGGTGGCTGGTTCTCATGCCTGGCCTGTTGGGTCTACAGAGAGCAATAGGTTAATTCCTCTCAAAACAAGGGAGGTAAATGATTTCCCAGGCATTTATCATGTTTAATTTCTGACCATTCCCTCATTCTTTGCTGAGTTTTATGCAGAAAGTCCGTATATATCTTGATACTTATGTACAACCACCTGAACAAAACACGTGAGGAAGCGCTGAGTAAGGATAGAGATGAAGGCAGATGTTGCCTCCTTTAGGCCTCTCATAGTGCAGTGTCCATAAAAGCTATGGTAGAATTGTCTTCCCCAGCCTGGGATAGAGATGCCACTGAAGAGGAAACATGTCTAAACCTGTTGCTATTCACTGCAGAGCCATCACTTTAGGGAAGCAGCATGGCAAGCAACCTTCTCTTCTCCCCACAAGTTGCATGTTTCCTCCAAGTTTTCAGGAAGAAACTATCATGAAACAAAAGAGCAGAAATGGTGGGTAAACCATCCTCTGCTTTCAGGGCATTTTTTTCAATCTGATTGGAAATCTCCCTGAGAGAGTACTGCCTTTTGTTATTTAACTCCAAAATGTCCCAAGAAGTTTGATGCTCCCATCTTCACCTTTTTGATTCTGTCAGCAGCACGTCTCTGGAGGTGTGCTTTGCTCTTCACTAAAACCACATTGTGGCTGTGCACATAATTCACTGGTTCCCATTTATTCCCATGTGCTCATCAGCAAGTCTCTCATCTGAATGACTAGAATATATTGCTGTCTCCAGGCTAGTAAAGTAAGAATAAATGGATGAGACCACATTCCTTATCTCCAGACTGCAGAAACTTTTGTCAATCCACAAGATAGACTGGGCAGAAGCAGAATGCATAACAAGATCATTTGGGGTCATGGTACAATGATTAGATTCCTGCAGCCTGTGTTACTGTAGATTAGTACTCTGACTCCCTGGAGGAAAAACAAATTTGAAATTCTGCACTGCAGCCAGATGCCAGGCAGGCCATCATAAACAGAGTGTGAATCAGGGAAAAACTCACATCCTTTTTAAGGTACTGAGATCTTTTCCCAGCAAACTCTAATCTTTGGTCCTAAAAGGAAAGCTCAGTTCAGCTTGCAGTGCTGTACTCAAATGGGATATTTCTGGCTGCTTGCATGGGTCACAGCTGTGGTATGGCAAGCTTTAGGGGTGGTGCTTTTTTCCTGAAAGAGGGAGAGAGGTCAGAAATGTACAAAAGCTCTAACTCTGACAGAATGTTTTCAAAAGCCTCGTGGTAGAGGCTTTTGAAACCTAGACAAAGCTGACCAGGGATTACCTTTGTGTCATGAACTCAGTTATGATATCCACTGAGCACACGTGAGAGACCACAATGTACTGCTCAGAAACAAATGAGTACTGGGCATGGGACAGGCAAGGGAGATGGTCTTTATTCAGCACTGGCAAAGGGAAGTTTTCCAATTTTTGGATGTCTGGCTGTGGTTTCATAACTTACACAGCAAAGGGCATTCTCCAAGTCAAAGCTGATGTTCATTTATAGGCTGTGCATTTGCTCCTGGGACAGGGATTTATTAGTGTTCCTCTCTCACCTGGCTTTTGCAGAACAGACTTTTGCTTTGGATATGGTTTGGCTTATAGAGAAAAAGGGCTTAATCCTGATTTAGAGGCAGCCCCTTAGAGTTCTTGAGAGCAAGTACTTTTGTCCAAAATCTTGGCATCATGTAATGAGAGAAGTTCCGATTTCTCTAGACACATTTCATACCTTCCATTGAGAAATACTGTTGTGGGAAGCTGAATTTCTAATACAAGCATCAAACATAGGGAAGTATAATTAAGCCTCATACCATAAGAAGAAAAAAATAATTCTCTTAACAGGGCACAAACCCAAACAACTCCCTGATCCTTCCTTTTCATGTGGCAAAAGAAAGAGAAACATTTCATCCTGCCAAAACCCAGAAAACAACAACAAAAAAGGTGTTAGCGAATGTGATCTTATTCCAGCAATGTCCAACCTAAGAGAACAATTTGTGCTTCTGCCAGTAGATACTGCAATTGGATACTATTTTGTGGCAGCAGAATTGTTGTAACTGCTGTGAAGGCACAGCATGCTGCTAAAAACCTGGCAACTTTTATGAATGCCATTTATATTACTGTAGGCTTTCTATAAACACTGGCAATAAAAAGCTAAACTGTTTTAGGAATAAGATGCAGATATTAAAGATGAGCTTTTCTGCAACAGTAATGCCTTTTGGCAAGTGTGCTGACATTTAAAGAAAAAATAAAAATAAT
This sequence comes from Euphonia xanthogaster, assembly GCA_034509185.1. Taxonomy (NCBI): domain Eukaryota; kingdom Metazoa; phylum Chordata; class Aves; order Passeriformes; family Fringillidae; genus Euphonia; species Euphonia xanthogaster. Next base: position 13,147,401 of record JAYDZK010000274.1, on the reverse strand, counting down.
AAAAGTATTTCTTAGAGATACAGACTTTGTAACTGCAGCCTCAACAGCAAGCAGAACCCCTTCCTCAAGACAGAGCAGCAGCTGCAGAAATTAACAGAATTAGTTTTATTGCTAATCTTGCAAGACCATGGGGACAGAGCACTGCTCCCAAGTAGCAAAGGCATATATTTTATGGATGAATATTCACAGGGGAAGGAGCAAGTTTTTTTGGCTGCCCTCTATTGCATGGCTCCACTTGGTAGAACACAGCTTTACAGATATTTGTATTGACCCATTTGAACTCATATATTAAGAGTTTAAGGCTTTGGTTTGTTTGGCTTTGGTTTTAGGTTTTGGGTTGGATTTTTGTTTTGGGGTATTTTTTCAGCTGTCACATTCTAGGGTTTTCCTTTGGATCAGTGGACTTTCCAATGAAGACCTAGGAACACTTATTTATGGGCATCACTGTAACAGACCATCCTGATGGCACAGATATACATATATTGTAAATTAAGAATGCAAGTATATATATAGTCAGAGATATATATTTGAAAGCTTTGAACTGCATCAGCTTTGTTAGTTTTCATCCCAGCCATAATTTCTGTTGGTTTCTAGAGTTAGAGAGCTTTCCTTTCAGTCAGGTTCAAAGTTAATGGTCTCCAGAAGATCCCTGAGCCAAAATGGCTGGAGGTTAAGGAGCATGCATGGTCTAGTTTTATACTCTTCTCTAGTCCTTTTAGCCATCACCAGAGACTGGCTACTAGGCTTTGGTCTGAACTAGATGAAGATGTTCCCCTATTTATATTTTCTTGTGTACTGGTGATGCTTTCCATCAAACAGCTGCTGGGCAAAAACAAAGGGGATCATAATGGGAAATATCTTGCTGGTTTTAAGCTCCAGGATCCTTTCATACAAGAACAGCTGTAAAAAATCAGTCACGTAGACACTGTTACACCTTGCAAGAATGATCCCTCTGCCCCAGGAGCTCTTAGTTTTAAAGAGGGTGTGCATAAGTCTGGTTTATGCTTTCCTGTGTGATTTAAAATATTAATAGAATCCCACTCAAGCCTAACCACAGAGAATTTAGAAAATTTGATATATTGTAAACTTATGGGGTACTTATAGCCATTTACACTTAATCATGGGCTAATGGAGCAGTGTGGGAACGATGTGTGCAGCTTTCCCAACAGAAAGCTGTTGCAAATCCATTGGGCACCTGCTCCCCAGCCCAGCAGTGGGGCTGGGGTTTGCAGGAGCCTGTCTAAGATTAGGTTGTAGCTCATTGTCTGCAGCACTAAAATTATGCCTACCCAAGCTGTGTTCAGTGCCTGTTATTTATCTTACCTGGAGCAGGATAACAAGAGACCATGATATCAGTGCCTACTCTCCTGATCATAAGCAATTATTTCCCCACGTTGTAGGAGGCTGTGAATATAAATATAGTTAAATATAGTTTTACCTCTATTTCCCTATTGTTCCACAAAAGCTTGAATTCTCTCTGCTGCATTTGGTATTAACTGTCTTGCAGAGCTTGGTACAATATATAACATTTTTTTTTTTTTGAAAATGAGACTTTATTCTCCCTTCTATTTGTGGACTTCTGGAGAACAGCTCGACGTTTTCTCGAAGTTATTCAGTATGAGAATAATTAGGGACATTGAAGCATATAGTTTGAGGGAAAATGGAAAAGGAAGGCTGGTTCACTGGCTGTATATCACTTCTTTAGGGATGGTATTTCCTGAGCACTGAGATTCAACATCCAAGCTCTTTGCATTCAATTCTCTAACTTCAAGGCTTTGTTTCTCTTGTTTGAATTGTAAGGAATCACGAATCAGCATAGTGGAGCTTTTTTTTTGAAAATAATTGCTCTCTACATTAAATCTGAAATATTTGCTTACAATGACATTTTGAGTAAAAGTTTAAGCCCACATGAATTTGTGAGAATTGGGTGATGTGACTTAAAAGGTTTATGAATAAATCTTAAGAAACTTATTTAAATCTTTCCTGAAAATGTACAGAACTTTTTTTTTTGAGGCTAATCCCCAGTTTATTCATTAAATAAATGTTTCTGCAATTTTCAGTTGCTGAGGAAACATACCCAAAATCTACCAAGAGTCAGTCTGCTATTAGTAGTAGTAATTAGATTTGCTAAATCTGTTTGACAACAGCCTCCATAACCCTCAAATCCCTTCCCAAGTGTGCTCTTACACCCAGAGCTCCATCAAGCTCCTGTGGGATCCTTTAGAAATCTGCTTTCTAAGCTAACTGAGGGAGGCTGGGCAGAGTGGACCCCTCCACACACAGAGGAGTCATTTGGGCTGCTTTAGGGTACCGGGGTCTGTGGGCAGTGAGCTGAGGGGAAACAGGGCCTGCCGGGTACCAGAATCCCTCTAGAGGAGCAGCTGGATGTCACTCAGCACATCCTACAGCTCTGGAATGACCTTAAACATGTTTTTATAGAATCACAACATTGTTGAGGTTGGAGATCATCTAATTCAAACCCTATGATCAAAACAGGACAGCTAGGGCAGATTGTCTACAGCCTTGTCCAGTTTTTTCTAACCATCACCAGGGATGGAGACTCCATAACCACCCTTTGCAACCAGTTCCAGTCCTTGTGTACCCGCACACTAAGAAGTTTTTTTCCTGTATTTTGAGGTGTTCAGATGCCAGGGCAGCTTAGAATATGAATCCTGTTATGTCTATCCTGACCACTGTGGTCACCAGCCATCTTCCATTGACATATCCAGGTCCCTTTTTGAATAAGGGCAGGAAGTGCAGGCAGCTGAGATCAGTGTGCCAAAGATGTTTCAAATGAGTGTCCCTTTAGTTGCTAAAACCAGAGTATATTACATCAAATTCACAGTGATCAGATTCATGTGATGGGTAACATGATGTGACTTTAACTTATCTGAGGCCCAGATTTCCTTGTGTACCATCAGGACACCTTATATTTCTCAGTATATGCTGGGATATTTAGAAGTACCTGTCCCATGGGGCAGAGTGTCTGGGAGGGAAAGGAATCACACCTGTCACTTCCCTGCCTTCACCAGGAGGGCAGGAGCTGGGAAATCTCACCTAACTTCTATCCAAAGGAAAGAACATCAGCATCATATACATAATTTCTAAAATTTGCTAGTGGCATAAACATGCAGGGGTAATTCAGAAGGCAAGGAGGAATCAGTTATGCTATAGGAAGGCACCCTAGGCAAGACCACATTGACGGAGCCTTTTGCGAAGAAATAGAAAAAAGCAAATAGCTTTGCTCCTCATGCAGCAGCCCAAGGCTGTGAGTGAGCTGCAGGAGTGATGAATGCAAGCAGGGTGTGAATGCAGGGGATGCAGAGCGAGCAGTCCCACAGTCAGTGCTGGGGCCCAGCTGCTCCCAGCACAGCAGCTCCTTGTGTTTGTCCCCAAGGCAGCTGCTGTGCCACACAGCCATGGCCAGGCTGCCTCTGCAGCTCACAGCCCCACCACCCACAGGGAAATCCCTGTGTCCACCTGGCAGGCTGCTTCCAGACCTGGAAACCTCTCAACTGAAATGCAAATCTGCCAAGGAAGGGGGAAAGGGCCTGGCACTGCCACCAAAGGAGTGGGAGCCTGGGCACTCTGTGGGTGCTTCCCTGGTTCTCCTCGTGCTTCCCTACATGGGCAGGCACTGGATTAGCAATGAGAGGCTGCACATCCTTGTGTATTCCCTTTGGTGTCTCTGCAGAGCTGTTTGCCACGATTTATTTTATTTATTTTGAAGATGTTGGTATTGCTTTCTGCCTCCAGCTTCCTGTGGCAGCATTTTTTGTGGATTTTTATGATTTAATGGAATATTTGAGTTTTTTCGTTTGGCATTGCTATTATTATTATATAACAGTGTAGCTTCGGGCCTGCTCAGAAGATCAACACCCTATCCACAACTCACTTAATGTAATAGCCCTTGGTACCTTTCCAGTGAAGGAAGCCAGCCACCAGCCATTCCCTTCTAGTCATTCTATGCCTTTCTTTCATCCTTCTATGACAGAAGCAGCAACAAAACCAGATTTCACCCCACTGCAGGATAAGGAGGGTTGCAGCATCTCATTCTCCAAGGTGGAGCAGCGTGCCTGCCAAATGGAAGCAATTAATAACATCACTGTTGCTATGGTCTGAGAATTTTATCTTGTGTTGATTGGATGTTTGGGAACTTACTGATCATGTCAGGTAGAAAAAAGCTGGGTGAAGAAAAATCCAAACACATTAATAATTTGAGTCAAAACCTGAATATTTTCCTACTAATCATTGCAGATATGTTTCTGCATGACCTAAGCTCAGATAGGAGAAAATGCATCCCATGATTCTAAATTCTTGAGGACAGGGACCATGTACCCCCTTTTTCTAGAGACAAAATATGCCTCAAGTATTTAAGGACTTCACACTATTACTATCTACAGGAACTTGACCTTGTAGTAACACCTCACCTAGTAACAGCACACCATTCAAGTTTTGCTAGCATGAACAATACAAAAAGAGAATTTCAGAGCCATGCAAGTGGTGGTGGATTTTAAGCTAATGGTCCAAGAAGGAGAGTGGAAACAGTACTATGTGATTTCCCTGACCCGTGGAACAAAATGATAGGCTAGCTCAAATGGCTCCTAATAATCTGTAGGTTTAATATCTGAAACAAAAAAAAAAAAATCAATGTAGAAATCTGAATAATGAATATGTTTGAGGAACTCTATCCTCCCCAGTGATAAGCAAAAATAAAAGGTAAAATTTATCAGACACTATTGGGAATTCATTGAAATCTGTTCTGTGGGAAGTGATGTGGGCAGATATCTTCCCCCTGCAGATCCATAAAGCATCTTTCATAGAAATAATCTAAACTTGTCTATTCCATAGCTGCCATAAGAACTCTGCCATGTTTTACGAGCTAGAGTTGGTGAAATTCTGCTGCTTGCTACCTGCTCAGTCCCTTTGAATGGAATTTTTTCTGCAGCCACAAGCAGCTTGGGTCCTTCACAACAGGAACAGAAGCATTACAACTTGCAGTTAAAACTAGATTTTTTTTTTTTCTTCCCTTCAGAAGAGCATAGGAAAATGAGAATTAGGTTTTTGTTGAAACATCCCTGATTGTTTTTTATCCTTTCTCCTTATAAAAATTTTAGGAAAGAAAAATTGTTCAGTGAAAGTGGGTGTGTCTATGAAGAAGAAAGGTGCTGTAGAAGCAAAGACATTCAAAAAACTATTTATCTTGAAACAACCTAATTCTCAGATGTAGTCCATCCCCCTGAGAAAACTTAATTTTGATTTATTTGGCTTGAGGAAAAGCAGCCTTTGGAACACCCTCACTGGCTCTTTCCACTTGGGATTTTGCTAACATGGTTCCCATGAGATTTGCTGGCCATTTCTACAGGTATCTGAAGTGTAGATCTGTTTTGAAAAGAGCAGATCTAGAGAATGAATTAGTCTGTTGAGGTGCACCTTATACTCTTTCTTTGCTTGAAGAAAATTTCCATTGAAGGAGGAAAATGTTTTTTTTTTCTTCTGTCAGCTGGCACCAAACACAGTGTGATCTGTCTTGAGGTTGTTAGCATGATTCTCTGCAATCTCTTGGCCTGGGTGCCAGCTTGCAGCAGGGCTGCAAACACAGAATATCTGTTCTGGTTGTGTTCTCCACATGGCTGATACTTTTTCTTCCTGCCCTAGAGAGATCTCACTGCCTTTATATAAAACACATTGCTGATTTCTTTGAACTTCATTTATTTACATTCTCACAAATCCTTTTCAATCAGGCTATTTACTAAATTTGTTTTCTCCAGAAATAGCATGGCATTAACTGGTGACAAATGACATTTCAGCTTGTGACATCTCTCACTTAAATTAGTTTCAAGTGATTTTGAGTAAATTTGTGATTACATTAAGCATGGGTTTTAAAAGAATATTTTGCCATCCAGTATTCCACATAGTAATGAGGTAGAAACTCTTTGCATCTCACCTTTCTCTGGCAGTATGCAATGAGCTCAGTGACTTCAAGGGCTAAACCATGAAGGTTTTGCACAGAAGAACCAGAAGAGTTGAATCTCAGAGCTTTAAGAAGAAAAGATGATAGAAGCATGTCGCAATAAATCCAGGTTCTTAAGGGCCTGTTAAGGGGAGAGGGAGGGAAAATCCCGAGTAATCTCTGTATATCTGACAGGTATCAGAGGGAGGTGGGTGTCAGTGTATCACTCAAGTGCTTGCTAATCCTGCTTTGGAATTTTAATAATCTGCAGGATTTTATGCATTAAGTCATTTCTTCTCTCTTGTAGAAAATAATGTTTAAAAAATATAAAAATTCAACAGTTGAAAAGTAAACATTAAAAAATGAGAAAGTAATTGGTTGTGATTAAGTAGGGAGATAATGAATTATAATATTCATTTTCAAAAGATGTAAGACAACAAGACATCAACATGTCTCCATTTCTCACCATGTAGGCAAAAAGAGGCCACCAAAAAGGCATCTAAACCTAAGAATCTCTGGTGTTAGGTGTTTCTTACAACCTGTGTGCTGCCTCTGTCTGAGCCAGGAGTAATCCTTGCTGCGAGGTCCAGAAAGGAGATTTTTGTCCCTCTCTCAGCAGTGAGCATTGGTCTCCTCCCACCACGTGCAGAAGCCCTGGTGGAGGGCCAGCCCCTGCAGCTGCTGTCCAGGAGCAGGGTGGGCACGAGCCCTGCAGGAAGGCTGAGGGTGACATTCCACATCTGGCTTGTGCCCTGTCTCCTGGACAGACAGACAGACAGACAGACAGACAGCCACTGCCCGAGTGCCCTGTGGCAGCAGTGGGTTGGCAGCTGCCCCCGGGGTGGGCTTGGTGTGCAATCAAACATTATTTTATAGCAGAAAACTCCTCCCTACCACTGGCAGCAGGCTCTCAGACTGCCTGCTAGGTGAACAGGGAGCTTTATCGAGCCCAGACACACAGAAATAGAACTCTTTCCCATTTCCCAGCACTGTAGCTCTTTTACTGACTTAAACCTCAGTTAAACTTACTATTCAAGCTGTTGATATTCCACTATACAAGGTTTCAGCTGTGTGTCACTACACATACTGAGGATTCTTAAAAAAAATGTATCAAGAAGCAGCAGTAGTGTCTACCTGAAAATCTTGTAAAAGTTTCCAGATCTCAAGAGATTATGAAAAATCAGAGAAATGTGAGGGTTCTTTTAATAGCAATGAAAATCTAGTTTGATTTTTATTGATGTTTTTTATCACTTCAGTCTTCAATTTGCATTTATGTCACATTTTCTGTCTTTTCTCCAAAATCACAAGGAATGAAATCTATTTGAAAAACAGTGAAAAAGCAAGAACAGGAAAGCCAAGGAAGAAGTGTTAACTGGTTTAATGTTATTGAGCTTAAAACATCAAATATTTTGAAAGTCAGAAAGAAATGTTATGCTGTTCCCTTTGTTTGGAAAAAGAAACAAATAACTCAGGAATATTTTTTTTTTTTTAATTACTAATTTAAAACAAACAGTCACTCAGAAAAGAAAGTGTGAATAGCAATTAACCATTCTTATTCCATTTGCCTGTGGTTATTTCTTTTTCTTCATTTTTTTTTTTTCATATATACTTTTCTTTAGGAAATGATTGTGTTTAACTTGAAAGAACCTTAAAAAATTAGTCACTTTGTCAAATAAGCACATATAAGCACCAGGGAACAATTAGGCTGTGGTAATTCTTTTTTGTACTAGGACTTCTGACTTCAGTTGCTAGAAACCCTCATGGCAGCTGTTTTTTGTTCTGATGAATCCATTTCTTTCTTCTAACAGTATAACAAAAAGGCACATAATTTTAGGCTTCAAAGCTCTTTCCAAACATTTAAGTTTGCTTTGGTTTGCTTTTGGGTTTGTTTCTATGTCCCTGCCTTTGACAAGCAGTCGATCTTCAGTACAAGCTTTATGATTTATAGCTCATACAACTGGATCAAAAATGCTTGTGAGGTTCAGGTTGTTATATCAGTCTCCTCCAGAACTACAAGATATAAATAAACATAGAAAATTTAGGCTGAATATGGTAATAAAAGGCCACATATCTTGACTTCTGCATTTAGCTACCAAAAGGCAGGAAAAAACATTGAATATGCATGGAAATTTTAAGTCCAAGCTGGAAACTTTATTTATCAATCCCCTGAAAGCCTCCTTAAGACTATTACAAGTGTGAATGAACAGAAATAACACTGAAATCAAATGCTATTTGCAAACTCATTTGACAGGTGAGGCACTGAAAAGATTCTGACTAGAAGGAGGACTTTGCAGGTTGGAAGAATCCATAGCCTGTGCTAGCTTTAAGGCTTGATTTGCTCTTTCTGTTTTCCATGCCACAGTGGTTCTGCTGCATTCTTGGGATCTGTTCTTACAGAAAGGCTGATTCTGCCCTGGACTGCTGCATAGTGCCCTGGCAGTAAACAGGGTGGTACTGGTGGGTGGCAAGGATAATTTTATGACTAGGATGACATTTATTTCCATTCATTTTTTTAAGCAGAATGAGTAATCTGATAAGAAAAAAAAATCAATATAAAAGGATCTACATCTACAGTTATTTGTTTGGGAAATATATCCCAAAATATGCTCACAATAACCACATTTCTGTCTCATTTTTCAAATGCAGTTAAATTGAGAGGGGTAACTATATTGCTGTTCCTCTCACACTGTTGAAGTTCAAGTGAATTTTCATAGTTATATAAAAGCTTAGAAATAAAAATGCATCAAAAATGTTAGAATATATTAGCAGTGAGAACAGAGGGAAAAAAAATCTGAAATTTGAGTAACAGCTTTAAAAAATATGTGTTTCTCATAGAGAAGTCCCAAGGAAAATTCCACCCTGAAAGGCAAAATAATGATTTGTTTCCAGCTTGCTCCCTGCCAGCATGTCAGGTACATATATTTGACCTCTTCAACCATTTAGACCTTTTCAGCTTAAAAAAAGCTGTCTGGGTGCAGCAAACTGCTCTTTGGAGAGGCAGTGAAGCTCACATGGTAGGAAGAAATTTATCATAGGCAGGTACCTGCACAAATGGCCAGAAACCAGACAAGCTTTTTGTAATTCTTATCTAAACTTCTGGCAGAGTCGATGGCACTTGGCTGGCCATTCCCAGTTAGTGAAAACTATTCCATGTTCATCCAAATTTTCTCTGGCTTGCAGTGATGTTTAGGTGACTCATGTTACAGCAGGAACCTTCAGGAAGGAGAGTGTTGGAAGGTGGAAAGTGAAGAGAAGAAAGAGGCTAAATGTTTTCATCTGGAAGTGTTTGGAGGGTGTGCATGAGGTGGGAAACTTGGCTTCATACACAGGCAGAACTCAGCTTGTTGAGGATTCTGCTTATTTTAAGATATCCAAAATGCAGATGAGCAGAGTTTTTTTCATTAAAATTATTTAATCATATGAGTCTCAAAATATGTCACAAATATAAAGAGATAAAGAAACAAAGGAGTCTGGGAATGAAATATTAGACATTGATCATAAAGCTGTGATTAAATATTTTGCTGTCAAAATGTCTCTGTGGACAGAATAGCTTTTTTACAGAACATCTTTGTCCATTATATTTACATTTCAGTGTTTTCCAATATCTTATTTTTAATAAAAATATAGCTTAGAACAGAAAGAAGTGATTTAAAAATATTTTTACTCAGAAGTTAATCTCCAATAAAATAATAGGTTCTGTGAGTGCAGAAGAAATTTCACTGTTTCTTAAATAATGGCAAAAAAATTGATCACATTCATATAAATTGGGGATTTTAAAACAAAATCTTATTTTCCATTACTAAAAGTGTTTTCAACTTTGTGACTTTTAAAATTGAAGAGCTGTCAAGAAGAAACACCTTTAGGAAATGCATTGCATTTATATCTCTCTAAAGGAGGTTGAATTCCGAGTATTGATTTACGTAGAAAAAGGAAAAAAGCCCTTGCAGGGTCTCTAAACCTTTTACTTTTTCAGCTTTCTAACTTCAAGGCTTTATTGTATAGCAGATTTACATCTGACATTTGGAGTAAATTTCAAGAGGTCTCAGAAAAACCTGATCTCTACAAGCATGCAGGACCCTTTAAAATCTAAGAGCAGGGTTGCTCTAGTCCAGACCTGCGTTAAAGGAAGCACAGCTGGGTAATTTGATGCTCTCAGACTTCAGATTTGTGGGCTGTTATATCCAATCAGTGTAATCATTATAGTGTTATGCTCAAAGAGAATGCTGTTCTACAGCACCAGCTCTGCCTCACTCCATAATAGCAAATACGGGGCTTCAGTGATGTGGTGCAGTTTGAATTACTTGTATGGTATGAGTATACATAAACAGATATATTAATCTTTTAATGTAATCTCTTTCAAGTAGGAAAAATAGCAATATGTCAATTTATGCAGACTGTAGACCCACTGAGTAAGCCACCAGCATGTTTTATCAGCCCTGCCTCTTCCTATGAGCCGCACAACATTTTGTGACCATTCCACAACCCTTCACAGCCTTGATCTCTTTATCCATAGAGATCTCTGTGACTGTCCATGTGCCCTCTTATCCAGAGTCTGCTCTCGCACTTGACTGGAGTCAGCATTTAACAGAGGAACCAAATACACAGACACAAACCTAGCTTGTTATTGTTTTCATTTAAAGCTTTCCCTCGCCCATTCCCACTTCTCATTCACTTCTTGTTGGACTAATCCCAGTGCATCTGAAGATTTTTCTTTGCTATGACAATAGTCTCAGTTTTCTGTAGTTCCCAAGCCAGTATGGCTGGACTGCAGATATATATGCTTCTAGGTACACAGTTGGTTTTTAATCCTTTTTCATTCATCTGATTTGTGACTCTGCAAAATCAAAAGACGTATGTCTTATTTTGGCTTTGGAGAGGGAAAATGCTGTAAGAGAAGTAAGTTTTTTAATGGCTGTTTTCCTGGCCTCTCTCCCATTATTTTGACTGCATTCCACTTTGGATAGTTGTTTGGTTTTTTTGTTGTTGTTGGTTTATTTTGTTTGTTTTGTTTTTGTCTTTTTTTTTTTGTTTTGTTTTGTTTTTTTGTTTTTAATATATCTGAGTGACCATCATTCTGCAAAAATATAATTTAGTCTGAGGTAATAAACAAAAGGTGTTTGCCTTTTAAATTTAGATTTTTGGTTTTGATGTTTTTTGTTCTATATGGCTGACTAACTCTCTAACTTTGCAAAAAAAACATTCTAGATTTCCATGTTTGCTTGTTTTTGAACCAAGGTGACAGGTTTCTTTGCACTGTTATATTTCAGCTGAAAAGAACATTTTTGTGTATTAAAACCAGCAACATGCAAGGAATTTGAGGGGCAACAGAATGAAACATGGCAGAGCAAAGTGGGAGGACATCCCAAAGACCTCATGTCAACCACTGTGTTACTGCACACCTCAGTTTCCCTTCCTGCATAAATGTATTATGTTGCTTTTCCCTTTTTGCAAATACTGATAGTATCAAGGCTCAAACACTTTACAAATCTGTGGTTTGGGAAGCACTGTGACAGAATCATGTATTTTCTTGAACTTGAACCTTTCAAAAGCTGAATAATATGTCCTTCTTGGCTATAAAATACAGAAGTGAGAGGAAAATTAGTTTCTATTGTTTTTAAAGAACTTGTTTCAGATCAGGAAATATCTTTCCTGGTTGACTTGACTGTCAAATTGTCTACCCTTCATCTGCAGACTTTTCTTTTTGTTCTTGTGATAATTGCAATATTCAGTGTGCATCTTTGGTGACTGTTCAGCTGATGTCTCAGTGTGCAGCAGAGAGGTAAAAGGCTTCCCTCTGCAGAAGATTGATAATTTGCAGATCTCCTGGTTATTATATTGGCATGCTTTACAAAAGGACAAGAAAGTTTTTTAAAATTACCGAAATCAATTACTCCTTTTATGATCAGTGTCAGGAGAATGACTAGTTGTGACTCGGGGAAAAAAAAAATCAAAAGTGAGCAACAAAACCATGATGCTTGAGGTGACATAAGAAAGATTTGCTTTTATCCTGCTGTGATCATCTGTGGCTGGGACCCTGTGTCTCTACTGGCAGAATATACGAGCAACAGGATGCTCATTCCAGCTGCTATGTGAGGTTGCATTTTCTTCCATCAAGACAAGTCAAACACAGATTACCAGCTGTCTGACACTTCCTTCATGAACAAAGAATTGGATCCCCAAGTAATTACTTTTACAGTGACTTCTATGAGCTCCTTGTCAGGCCCAAAATTTGGATTAGAGTCGCATTTCTAAGAGCTAAAGGGCTTACCTGAGATATGTGGGATGTATGCTGGATGTGTTCATAGGGATTAACAGCAAAATGAATATCCAGGTCCCAGAAGCAAGCACAAAAACTGCCACTAATGTCAGTAGAAGCTGGATAGGACTGCTAAAATATTTTTTAGGTGAAAATAGGACATTTCTAGTTATACTTACAAGGAAAAATGTCTCTGGAGAATTACTCCCTGTAAAATAGTGATGCAATATTTGGAGCTTTTGTATTTCCTTATTTCACACCCTGTGACTGACCTGAAGTTATGCACAGCCAGATATGAACTAGTTTTGGAGCCTTGTGTAACATATGACTATGTTGTTTAGAAAGATACGTTACTCTGTATTTATACTTAGGTCAAAGAGTTTTCTCACAGTTTTGCAGTGAATGTAGCACATAAAAGGATAATGTAGATGTGAAAAATAGTGCAGTTTGAGGTGATTTCAAAGGGAAAAGGGCTTTGTATAAATCACCAAATATTTCAAATGGTCTTCATATTATGCAAGCACAAAAATATCTAATGCCTTCACTAGGAATGGAAGAACAATAGAAGGAGTTTCATTAGTACTTCCCTAATTACTCACAAAAACCATCAGCTACTGGGAAAATGGAGGAAGGAAGAATTCTAAAGCTCCTCAAAATCAATTGAAAGATTTTAATACACATTCTTTGTATGTTGAATAATTTGGAGTGAGCAGTGAAAGGGGAGTGGCAATTTCTGAAAATTTCTCTGAAACACCTAAACTTGCTTCAGTAAGTCCTAGAACAGGTGTTGCTTTGTAAAAGGGCTCAGGTCTCTTTCATGTTCAAATTTGGCTTGTTCTCACCTCAACACTCTTTGAAGCAGAGCACTTAATATGTCATTAAACAGGAAAAGGGTTAATACTTTTTTACCTTGTTCAAACTATCCTTATATAGAGTAGGTACATAATGAGGACAGTCCAGAAGAGGTCAATGATGTAAAAAGCTATAGAAATGAGTAAAGATGACAGAACTTGGAGTTTTTCATTTCAGAAAAAGAAAATTCATAGGAATTTGCTGTGGTGTTCCCTAAATGTGAACAATATCACTGAAAAGACAAAAAGAACAAACTTATTTCTGAGGATAATGTGCTGAATTCAGCCACATGCGGGTTAGACACTGAGGAAAGATTTCTACTAGTGGGAGTTGGGGAAGCAGTCAGGGTTGGGACACATAGGGTCCAAAAATCTTAGAAAATGGCTGTCAGGAGAGTTGGGTAGAGACAGTCTTTATCCTATGTTAACTCTCTTATTTCCTAAATAAAACTAGTTATATCAGTTGAGTTGCAACATAGTTCTCCTTGGAGCTTTAATTACCTACCACCTGCCAAGACCCCAAATTTTAAACAAGATTTCATTTGTTATTATCATGTTCATCTCCAACACTCAATTCTCTGACTGCCTGTGTATTGGTGATCCAAATCCTCATTAAATCAGTGATTTCTAATTTTTTTAAATCCATGTACAAATCCCAAATCTTCTTTATATTAAGTATTCACCCTGCAAATTTGGAAAAGTAGTAATTTTGTAAAATGATCTTTGTCTTGCTGAGGTGACTGCTTGTTGATTCTGGATTTGCTTGCATTGCTATTCAGTGCAGACAGTTGACCTGATTTTTATCAAATTATTCCCAAAACAACTTTTCATCTAAAATTCTCAAGTAATTCCCATTTAATTTTATACAAATTAATGTCTTTGTCTGCTAAGCACCAGACAAAGTAAGAGTAATCCTCTTTAAGAAGGGGGAGGGGGGCGGGGGGGAAGGAAAAAATGTGCACTTGAATTATTATCAGCTAACATGTGTATTTATCCCAAACTCTTGCCTCTTGCATTATGCAAGCTCAAAAATTATAATAGTATCTAATGTTTCCTAACAAGAATGGGCTGTGCCTAATGCGTCAAATTATCACAGTGGCAAGATAGCAAAATTAATTTTTTTTTTCATTATCTTCCATAGTGTGCTAAGTATTTTAAATCCGTCATGTATATGAATTGATCTGAATGAATGTTTTAATGCTTTATGTGGACAATTGTCTCAGATCCTCCAAAACACAAATTCAAAAGCAGTAGCAAATTGTTATGATCTATATTGACCTGAAATTATAGCCTCATGACAAGTTCTTTCAAACATGTTTTTAAATAATTTCACCTTAACTTGTGACAAAATTTCAAAGTTAAGTATAAATGTGGGCAATGAGTTTTCAAACATATTATTTAGACCCTCTCTAAGTAGGTTTATTAAACCCTGGTATAGAAAAAGACCATTCTGATGAGTAAATATTGAATTGAAAATTAAGCATCCCTATGTTTTGGACAATTTTTTTTTTATTGTTGTTTTTGGGGTTTATTCTATGTGTAAACTTGATGGCAGTATTAAAACCTAGGTCTGGAGGATAATTTATATCTTATATTTCCTCTTTTTGTTGGAAATTATTTTTCTCATAGAGGGTAATTCCCACAGGTTTCCCAGGCTCTCAGATGAGATCACCATATGATGCTGCCTTGAAAACAGGAGCTCTGGTCTCAGAGTCAAGTGCCCAGCACTGACTCACTGCTGAGTGAAATCCCAGAAACTGTTATTGGAAATAGGATTATATATTTCAGATCTGCCACTAGGTCTTAATTCAGCACAGGTGTCAAAGAACTTACTATTTTTATTTGACATTAAAAAATGAAAAAGGAATACCAAAGATGAAGAAGCAGCCAATTTTCCATTTCAGTTTATTAATGTGACAGCTCTTCAGAGGGCTGGAGCACTGGTTCAGAGAAGGAAACAAACTGCTGGGAAACAAATTCTCTGTGTAGGTGTGATCCGATACATAACCAACATGGCTGTTAGTTCAAAGCCTGACGTGGAATAACTGACTAAAAAGGTCTTGATGCATGCTCCATTTTCATTTAGGAGGGATGTGGCTATTGTGAGGGGGAGTTCCACTGATAGTACAAAGGGTTAAAATTGATCTACAGGAAGCTTTCTATGTACAGCAGACCTGACATGAGCACGAGAATCAGGACAGTTTTGGGGGTTTAGACTTGGAATGGATATGATTTGAATAAGGTCAACAAATACTGACAAGGTAAAAAGACTTCTGAAAGCAGACTGATGATCTGCATCAGAAAACTGTACCTAGTGGAAGGAAGTTGAAGACGTTTGACTCTTTAATAATAAGATTCCAATGCCTACTTGAGACAAAAAGTAGTTTAATAATTGGAGTAATTCATCCAGAGATATGTTGAATTCTTCACCCCTGGAAATCAAAGATTGGAAATATGTTGAATTCTTCACCCCTGGAAATCAAAGATTGGAAATCTTTCAAAAAGTAGATCAAATTAGAATTACAGCCTTGACGCAGAAATGCAGACAATAATTGACTTATATTGTCCAAAGCGCAAATTCACAATCAAGACTAAATAAATGAGTCAAAGTTATTTAGGCTGTAATATGGAGGATGCTGGAGGAAATTATCAGCTGACACTTCAGTCTTTAAAAGTGGTGCTTGAGTTACTTGATCATGATTTGGCTTTAATAACAAATTAACTATCATAATATTGTCTAGAATTCTTTTATGTTGGCCTTTTTTTATGGTACAGCTTTCTCTCATTTTTTTTCTTTCTATATCCTGGTGATGTTTTGTAATCATAAATAAATAAGAAATTAATTTAGTTGAAAACACATGCTTATAGCTTATGGGAATTAGTTCTCTAAAAATAAGTGAAAAGCAAATTGTTCTGATTCCTGATATGATATTTCAGCGATGGAAATCTAATTTACCCCTACTAAGAATTCAGACCAGCAGTGACATGTTTTCATATCAGATTACCTAAACATGGCAACTCAGCAGCTGAGAACCACCATAGACAAATGAGCCAGAATGTGGTCAGGCAGGTCATTCCCCTGGAGAAGCAGTGCTCTGCAACTTCATACTTTCTTCACTCCATGTATTTTTTCATAACAGAGTATCTCTTGTACTCTTTTGACAGATACTGCCAAAATTGCTGTTTGTGTTAAGTATAATAAATTCTATCCAGCTTATAGTGCTCGGGGACCTGTCACTAAGTCACTTAAAATCCTTTGAAAAGCATTTTTTACATGACAATATTTGGGATATATCACAGACTAAGCAACCAAATGAAAACAAAATGTGTGACTTAAGCAAAGTAATAACGTGAGGATTTCTAAATACCGTAGTTATGTCCTTTATTGACCCCAGGCATGGGAAACAGAAATACTGAACTTGCTGAGTGATCCTTTCAACTCTACTGGAATCCAAATTCCAGTGTAAAATAAAACTTAATTTTAGAAGTGAATTTTAAAATCTATTTTCTTAGGAACAACACTGCTGTGACTGACCTTGAAAAATTTTATCTTTATAAACTTGCTCTAAAACATCCTGCCACTTCTTTTTTTTCCCAGTGCTTTAAGTGGAGATGTATTGATGTTAGTTTTCAGCATTATTATTTGTTCTGCAGAGTGAACTTATTGTGTAATTATATCTACCAGTACCAGTAGCTACCATCAGCTGTCACCCAAACAGAATTACTGGGTAAAACAGTCCTCCACAGAAGACTCTTGCAGTTATTCTTGTGTTAAATCACACTGTGTCACTCTCAAAAATATCCCACGACCAGTTGTGTGCTGCATCCTAAAGGAAAGAGAACTGAAAATAACAATGGTTTCTAGATAAAACAGAAACGATGGCAGTATCATCTTTCCTTCAAACTCATTCTGGGCTCCTGTGATCCTTGCAAAGAAGTGACACATTTGTGTGGTCCCTAGCAAGTGCTGATAACACCTTGCTCACAGAATAAAGGTGCCACTGGGAAATCTCAGAGATAAGCAGCAGTTAAACTCGGGCTGTTTGTTGTAGGGTCACATGTGCTAGGTGCATTATCCACTGGCACTTGGCCATAAGCCTTGCCTGTGATTACTGCACCAATCAGTTGTACATAAAAGGGAGGATTGCCAGGATTTTCTCATTACCTACCAGTGCAGTGCAAAAACAAACAAAAAAACCCAAACCATCAAGAACAACAACAAAAAAACAAACAAACAAACAAAAAAGAACGATGTGGGAGTTGATTTTGCACTCCATTAGAGCTCTCAAGTTGCGTGTCTGCATGGCAGGTGTGCCAGCAAAGAGGCTCATGCAGTGCCAGCCCCAGCCCCCAGGTCTCTGCCTGGCAGGTGATGGTCACCCACCTCATGAGTGGGACATTCTTGATGGCAACTGGTGCATGGCTTTGGCCACTCCCACACAAGGGAGCTGCTTCAGCACACGCCGTTCCCTTGAGACAACACCTTGGGCCTCCTACGATAAACATGAGGCAAATTTACACCTAGAAGGTGCCACTTGAGCACTTCAAAATGCTAACACAGGTATTCCAGTCTGCTCCATGTGCCAGCTGTACTCATTCACTGTCTGATACCAGCCCTGGATTTTGCCAGCATAAAGCATTCCACAAATAAAATGCTCATGTGAGAACAGTTCGCTAAGAATTTTTCTAGAACTTCTTGAGCACTGATAGCAGTGGAAGGCTCAATGCACTCAGCATCTGAGTGGTATGCAAGGCAATAATGAAATACTGAGCAAAACAATTCCTGCCCACAGTCAGACACCAGCACAAGTACTGGCAGCACACATTCCCTGTGGCAAGGAACCTCGTGTACCTTGAAGTTTCCTATCACACCAGATGCATACACTGTTCTGCTTTGATTTTGTATGAGACATGCTTGTTCCATCAGATATTTTCAGGGATGGAAACTTATAAGAATGCTTGTTGTTCCGTGTGATAGCAGCAGGGTTTTGTTTGCTTCCGTGTGCTTGAATAGCCTGAGGAGCTCACAAATGTGTTTGATCTGCGTTGAGTGAAGAACCTTAGCAACTGCAGGGAGGAGCAATGAAAAGCACAAGTTAATACAGCAAGCAATTGGTTGGTGTGCAACTCTCTTTCATTTCTGGAAAACTAGATGGTTTTATTTAGTTTTCCTATGATGGCATATTCTTGAGCCGAGATCAGAGACAGATAGTTCAAAACATCTTGGGGATTTCAACAAAGCAATCTTTGCAGACAATAGACCTTACAGGTCCCTGGCGTTCATTCTTCATTCCAGAGTGGGTTTAACTATGGGGTTTTGCATCCAGACCCACCTGCAGGGGCTCTGAAGGCATCTTCTGCATCCAGTGTCCAGTGCTTGATTTATGTACAAACATCTGGAAGCCTACACACTTCACTCCCTCACTGCACAGCAAGGCATGGACAAGCAGTTCTTCCAGTGGGAAATTAAATGTAACTGTAGCCCAGTCTCTAGAGTATTTATTGACAAGTATTTATTGACTGTCCTCTGGGGCCTTCCAGAGTATCACAAAAGATTAAATAGGGACCTCTATCATGTCCTTGGAAATGCTGATTGAAAATGGTGGATCAGCAATTATAATGAACATGGATAAAAAGTAGTCATCTATCACTGGTGGTTAATCTCTTTTTCAGAAAGGAGACCATATTGATCAGAATCAGAATTCTTGAAGTTAGGTACACTTTAAATGACAGTATTGGCACCTAGACATGCATCAATAAAGCTATTTTAATGTGTCTTATATCATTCTGCTCAAATTATTTCATTGGCCCTTCTATCATCCTTCTAAAAACTTATTGATCTCTTATTTTCCTTTATAGTTGTTTTATGCCAGGGTGTTCTTTGTTGCACTTGCAATGATGTTGCAGCTTTCTAATGCTGTTTTAATTTCATCAAGACTTTAGTTTGTTAAGTTACAGTCTCAGAGTGTAAATAGGTAGTGAATCTAATGGACTTGCTTTTAGTTGGTGTCTCCCAGTTCCTGGTGCTCTTGTTAAAGTAGTCTTACTAGGAAGTTTCAGGATTATTCTTAAACTGTCAAAAATGCTGAAAAGAGGTCAAGGATAATTTTTTCTAGTTTTAGCAGAATTAGAGTAGGGGGGAAAAGAGTAATTTTATGTCACTTTTTACATTCTTCTTTCCTTTTTTTGGTAATTAACTTCATTTCAAATGGTGAAATTTTCACATTTTCAGTCTTATTGCTCTTTCCCCTGATTAGCATCAAGAACTTGATGAGAAAACATGGTTGTGTATGAGTTTCAAACAGCCCTGAGTTTTAGCTAAGGGTAAATGTAAAGGGACTACTTCAGTAGATCATCACCTCTGACAGAACCCAAGGCAACTATAAACTGTTGAAAAGGACATAACCCAATTTTCTACTTTGTTTGTTTCCTTTCTTCACAGTGAAAGGGCATATAAACACTATCAGCATTTCAGTTTCTGGAAAATGTCTCCAAGACTTCACACAGGAGATGAAAAAGTGCTGAAACTTTCTCCTCTTGCTGTATTGGCAATATCTTCCTGCAACCAAAGGTCATTCATGGTAAAAAGAGGGGTTGGCTGCACGTGATGTATTTAATAGGTCAAGCTGGCATGGAGTACATGATTCATTTTGTAATTAAAGTTATCCTTTTTTATTTTTTTCCCCATGCTGGTTGAGTGATGGAGCTGTTTTCTCATTTGGCTTGTTCCATTTAAAAGTCCATTTGTAGATTTCTCGTCAAGGTAAACATGTCTAGATCATTAAACATACCCTGCAAACAGCATCACTAATAGAAAAGCCTCCTTGATTCCACACACAAAGAAAATGTTTTCCACATAGGCTACACTCCTTGCATGCAAATATGTGAAGGGAGTACACATTACTGGCATTACAGGAGAAGCTTGAAAAATTACTGCTCTGGACCTGAAGAAGAAAAAGACCTCAGAACTTAACTATTTTTAGGGCAAAAGGATGAAAAGAATGGTTCACGGTTCACCATAAGTACTTGAAGAGATGAGATTGTTTTTTCTGACACTGGGAGATTCATAGCTAGCACAGCCAGTTGTAGCTAGAACCTGCAGATTATTAGGCTGATAGGACACAGATTGCTAGTTCTGCATCAGGCAGGCAGTAATCTGCACTGTGGCAGAATGGCAGAGTCAATATGACACAGGTGATGGTATATCTTGCAGCAAACTAGAAGTGTTTGGGTATGAAGTAGGTTCCAGTGTAATTTACAATCTGCTCCAGAGTTGCTTTCCTTGAAGAAAGAAAAAGAAAATAAATAAAAATAATAATAAAAAAGGAGAGTATTTACTCTTCTACTTTCTGTGCCATGTAACTGAATATAATATTTGACATAATTTCAAACAAGCATTTTGGCAATCAGGACCATATGCTCTGTAAATAGTCCATCAAAGTCAGAATGCTAATATTTGTTGTTTGCTGTTGCTGCTGTTTTTCCCAGAAATCAACCTTTCATGCAGAGTCTTGACAATTTTGAAGAAATCAGAAGAAAGCACAGATTCTGTAACACATTCCATTTTAAGAGCTGTTTCTTTAATCTGTAAAACAATTCATAACATCCTCTGGAGTTATGTCTTTTAAATTAAACATTTGGCAAGATGCTGTGCTAAGGTACTCCATGATGCTAAGTGAATAACAAATTCTCTGGGACTGCCTTTGTAATTGGATAAGCAGACTTGCATGCCATCACAAAGACCTTAATTTACTACATTTTGTATTGGATTCAGCCATGAGCTGTCAATTATTTGCACTGTGGGTTGTTTTTCTTGTGCTCTTCATTATTATCTGTGCCTCAACTGTTGTCTAGAATTTGTGACACAGTTGTAAACTTCTGGCCTTTTGGAAAAATCCTCATTGAATCAGCAGTTTCTGCTTTGTGCTTTCAGGCTAGATCCTTCTCAGCACCAAAGGTGTGTTTTGGTGTTCCTTCATGTCTGCTGCACATCCTAAAGTCTTCCCCCACTACAGCTGCACTCATTCCCCTAATCCACTGTGCTTCCACCTGTTGAAAAGTTTTCTCTTGGCATTTCTTCTATAAAGGCAGAAATTTAAATCCACCAGTGACTTTAAAGGAATGGATATCATCTTATTGCTTGTCTCCTAGTAATGGGCACAGCAAACTGTACTTTGACATTTCTAATACCCAAAAAGCAGCTCGCTTTTCCTTACCATTGTTGTCAATATTATCTATTGTGTGCTAATCATAATCTCTTGCTTCTTGTAATGCTTCCCAAGCAAACAAGGTCATAGGCTAGAAAAGGGCAGTTGTTTTGCACAGTCATTGTTATTAATCTACACAGGCTGCCCCAGCCCACGTGTCAGAACCTGCTGCCCAGCCAGGCCTGGGCTCCTCACTGTGTGCTTCCTCTGGGTGTGCTGGCAGCCATGAGCCTGAACTACAGGGCTTCAACCCTCACTTGTTAGTGCATTCCTGCTCTGACAAATCCCGTGACTGCCTGTCTAGTGCCAAAATGTCTGGGAAAGAAAAGAAGGACCTTTATATTCAGAATGTTCATCTCCTTTGAGCAGCCTTGTGTGGTGAATGCTCTGTACTCCTCTGCTGCGCTCTGACTTGGGTCACCAGCTGTCCATCTCAAAATATTGTTATCAGTGAGGGAATACTGCACATGTGTAGCTGTCACTGCTACTGCTACACAACTACTTCAGGGTTTACAATCTACGCATGCTCCAGCTTTTCAAAGCTTCAGAGGAGTCTTACCAGAAGGTATGGACCACCTTCTGATCTGTTTACTCTATACCCTTGCCAAGATGCACTCTAGGAAAATTCCTGTGATCTGGATAGAGCTGAAGTCAAGGGAAGGAATCCTGTTGCATTAACCTTTGGATTAGATAACTACTGAATAAAATCTTCAGCTGTACAAACAGATACCAAAGTTTTTCTGTTGGCAAAACATATTGCAAATCCCTTGTTGCTGTAATCTGTAGATGCTGTTCAACAGAAACAAAATGTAGACTGTTGAACTTGCTTTAGAGGAGAAGGCCTGGGATAGACTTCAGACATTTAGTCAGGAAGTGGATGAAAAGACCCATGTTGTGGGATTAGTTCAGAGTGTGTGACAGATTTTACCACATTAAGAGGCAGAAAAGGGTATCACAGATTTTAAGATCCAAAGATGATATTTTGATCCCATTATTTAGCCCTTCTTATAATGTAGGTTACATAGTCACCCATTTGTTTATCATATATGTTTATCAGCTATTTCTTAAGCTGCACAGGTGTGGATTTGGGTTTAGAGGAGTGTAACACAGTCTCACATCTGTCACTCTATTATCAAAACATCAGATGTAGGTGTCTTCCTCTGCTGCACCAGAACTTCACTTACTAATGAAAGCTTTTTATGCCTGTGACTACCAGTCTTCTGTGGTTCTTTTTATGTTCTTGTATATCTTTTCCATTTCTACAAATGGGAAGAAATCAAAATACACAGTGACTGTATGTAATTTGCATACTATACATACTGTATTTTCTCCAAAGGTGACATATTGACAGCATGTGTAAGTTATTTATCTGCAATAGGTGTGAGCTGAGTTCCAGAGGAGTCTGCATTGCTAGGAAATAACTCCCCCTTCAAACACCCACCAGCTGCTTCCCTTTTTCACCCAGGTGTTTGCATTATGTCACCACCTGACATAATTTGCCCTGGAGGCTCCAGGAAGGAATAGAATGGTTGCCATGTTAATTAGAGGAGAGTGATAAAACCTGATGTTTTATTTATTTTCTTGAAGAGGGATTTGTGTTTCTTATCTTGTTTTATGGTAATATTTTATGATGAATTTTTTGAGGTTTAGCTCAGAGTCAGTTCTCCTGAGGAACAAGGGATACAGCAAATTACAGAGGTCTTCAATGCTTGAGATTTCTCAGTAAAATTAACCCACCCGTGACTGCAGTTAATTACCTGCCGTCACATGCTCAAGGACCCTAACTTAGCTCCTGATGTTATAGATAGAATTAGACAAGTGCACTGTTAAAGCATTTTTATTTGATGACTGAGATGGAATCTGTACTGTGATTAAAACCACTAGTTTACAAACACAGGAAATACCTGACAGTTGCAGCAAGTTATGCCAGGAAGGGAACAGAGTTGTCTAGATCCATTTCAGAGAGGTTCAAGATCTGAACACCTTTTTGGATATTGGCTCACAGTGGTTCTTTTGCCTTTGGAGTAATTGGGTTTTGGCAGAACTTATGGAGTATGGTTATTGCATTGCTGTAACTACAAGGATAAGTCTGCATATAGGAGTGACCTATGGCAATTAAAAGAACTCTCCTCTTGGAACAGAGCTCGACTAGAAAGCCAAGCAGACAGAGAAGAATAATTGTGGGTTTTTTTGGTCTCAGATTAGTCATAGTTCAAGTTTAGTCTTCAGACTGTGCTGTCACACATAATGAAACCTTTGTTGAAAATCAAAGTTTTAATCCCTTCCTTGTGAATTTCCAGAGGAATTATTTAAAGACCAAAAGGCAAAGACCTGACTTCTGTGGATATCTTACTTTACAGATCCACTTTACATGAAGAATTGGACTGGACTAATCCACACTGTAGTTTTGGTATTTATATTATTATAGTTTTTAAGATCTCCAAGCATGCACATGGTATCATCTTTCTAAATACTGTGTATAGTTCAACTAGATGATACAGTTTCCAGAAACATCTATAACACAAAAGAAAGCTTAGGTGGTGTCCTCGTTTTGGTTGAGAAAATTTTCTTCTTAGTAGTTGGTACTGTGCTGTGTTTGTGCTTAGTACAAGAATAATGTTGGTACCATGCTGATGTTTTAGTGGTTGCTAAATAGTGCATGCTCTAAGTCAAGGACTTTTCAGTGTCTCACCATCTGCCAGTGAGGAGGTGCACAAAGAGCTGGGAGGGAGCAGAGTCAGGACCCCTGACCTAAGGGATGTCCCACACCTCAGAACATCCTGTTCAGTGTGTAAACTGGGTGGCACCAGTTGCTGCCTGGGGACTGACTGGGCATCAGGCAGTGGATAGTGAGTGATTGCATTGTGCGTCACTTCATTTCCTTGGATTTTAGTTCTCTCTTTTTCGTTACAGTTATTTTTATAATGGTAATTCTTTTTATTGTTTATTTTACGTTCCTTCATTTACTAAGTTGTTCTTATCTCAATCCACAAGTTTTGCTTTTTGTTCCAATTCTCCCCACCATCCCACCAAGGAGAAGGGAGTGAAGAAGTGGCTGCATGGCAATTCATTCCCAGCTGGGGTTAAACCACCACGGGTGGAGAAAAAAAAAAAGTCCAATAAGAGAAAGACTATATAGTTCACACTAACTTCAAGCACAGATTAAAATCAATTGTTGATTGGGGCTATTTGAAGCAATTGCCATATGAATGACAACAAAACCACTAATATTTTTCATTGATTGGTATCACATATCAACAAAAAATACCTCTGAAAAACACCTTTCTTCTTCCAGATTTTTACTTTTTTTTTTGGAGTTTCTACTGAGAAAAACTTTTGGGTGTACTTTTAAGCTCTTTTCCCTGGCTGTGACTTTAACAAGAAGGGCTTTTTTAATGCAAATAGTATATTATTCACAATTTTTCAGTGTATTGTGCTTGATTACATTATCAGCTTGCCTTCTGTACTTGCTGTCTTGCTGCTAATAATGTTACAGATCATATAATGAAGTTAATAATGAAAGCAACTCTGTCACTTTCATCACCTGTACCACCAGTGTACACAAATTAATAGAGACTGCTGCGATAATTTTGGAGACTTGATAACCCACCATGTGTGAGAGGCTTAACCCATCAGGTGCGTGCGCTTTTGGTCATGTTGCACCATTCTTCTCCAAGTTCATTTCTTGCTGAGAAAAAAGAATTTTCATAGTGTTTTCTAAGGTTCTATCTTTAGATTTTATTGAAATTATTTGCAAAAAACAAAATTAGACAGACCAAAAATAGTACAAAGACACAATTTTTTTCTTTAATTGTCACAGATTTGAACAATATGTTCTTGCCTACAATTAAAATGCATCAGTTTACAAAGCTGTTTATCCAGCATGTGAATTACTTGGAATAAGTTTCATTATGGTGATTAATATGCATGACACTGCAGCACAATGTGAAACCTATCAAGCCTGGCTTGTTCATTTTATTGTTGTTGTTGTCATTCCTTTGATAGAATGCCATTTAAAAGCAAAACTACCCCCACCAGGAAGATCTCTGTCTTTTCAGAGGCTCAATCTCAGTTCATATTTCCAAGATGTGATCATGGTTTTGAAAAGCTAATTTATATGCATAGTACCTTTGTTACATACACTTCAAAAAGAGCAGTTGAGTTTACAATATATGCAGGAAATAATTTTCACACATTTGGGTTTTGTGCTTCATGATAGACACTGTACAGCTTCCATAGAAGACCTTCAGTTAAGGCTGGCTGAGGATATGTACCCAAAGACCTGTGGCTTGGGTTTGCATCTGAGCAGCCCTGACTCCAAGTGAAAAACAATTTGAGCTGGAGCTGCCTAGATTTGCTTCTTTCTTCTCAAAGCCTTGTAGTGCTGTGAATGCTGCCCAAACCTTGACCTCAATGGATATTTATTTCACTAGGAGGAATCCAAAGTATGGTATAAAGTATAAGATCTAGGGAGTTTCCATTTGGTTTGGGTTTCATTTAAAATGTTCCTCTGAGTTTTGGTGAAAAGCACCTCAGTAGCATTAAACCATAAAAAACTCCTTGTCAGCCCAGTTTCCGTAGATGTAACCTAGTTAGGTTTCTGTGAAGCTTCTCATATTTTTCTATAAGAAAAAATTATTGACTAAGATTAAAAAAACCAGAACTACTAGAAGCCTGGAAAGATGCACGAAAAACTGAAATAAGGAAAATATTGGGCTGAAGGAAGCTTTTTAATTGAGATACTCATCTTGCTCCATATGCCCATCACATTTTTTGTTGTGACCAGCATGATATGCAATGCTTTTGAAACATGTTAACATTTCAAAGGTAAAAAGGATACCAGTAAAGAACAAGGATCCAGGTACTATACAGAATTTGCTGAGTGATCTTGAGGTCCTGAAGTAATGAAAAGAGAAGGTCCTGCATACCAGAACTAATAAAAAAATGTGGGCAGTGTTTAGCACTAGGAGGGAAGGAAAATATGTTTGGTGTTTTGCTCAGTCATGGTATGACACTCCTATAGAAAAAAGAGAATATCATTCTATTGTGTCTCAGTCAAGGTGTTTATGACAGAAATAGCACAATATTAGCAGCAATAAGCAAAGACTGTACAGTTCTTAATTCCTGTATTGGGGTTGTGTGACAAGTGGGGGCTACTGTTTCTGTGAGAAACTGCTTTTATCTTCTCTGATGTCTGCATTCTCTGAGTGAATGCTGATGGCCAAGGTCTGTCCCTATCTCAAGCCACAAGATTTTATTTTTATTTTCTCTCCCCAGTTCAGCTGAGGAGGGCAGTGGCTTTGGTGTTTCCAGCCATAGTCAACACACCACATTTCCTTATATACTTTTCTACTCACTTGTGTAAGAAAATGATTTGAAACTGAAACAAGTGCAGAGAAAAATAAAGGAATTGGAGATATTATAAAGGAGAATTAGAGGGTTTTTTTTTTCCTTTTTAAAACTAATAAACTCAAGTTTATTCCTCCTCTCTCTAATTTTCTCAAGAAAGAGAACCTGAAGGGTGGATATCAGATAAAGGGAAAGGTGGAAAAAGAATAAACTACATATAGTTAATAATACATAAGTTAATTATGTTGGAATTCTATAAACAAACCCCATATTTTCAGAGCTGTGATTTGGTATCCTGTATCAAATGATGAGAAACCTGCCTATGCAAGCCCAGTTCAGCACATTACATTAAGGGCAGGAATTAAATGAGGTGTCAAATGTTGACAGGACTTTGATAGCCTGTGAAGGGCCCGGTGACTCAGCTGAATCCTGCCCAGCCTTACACATGCCCCTCTCCCCAGCCGAGTGTCATGCTGTGAATGTGACTTTCTCTTGCAAACTTTCATATTTAACAATCCATCCTAACACGAAAATGAGATGTGAAAAGGGATATTTCTACAGATTGTTGCCTTGTAAAATTTTGTCCTCCCGAATGAAACAGAAAAGATTGTTCTTGATAGACCAAGTTCCAAAAAAATCATAAGCATGTTTTTGTTTCTTTTGGTTTTGATTTCTCCTCAGAAAAACAGTCAAGGGAGTAAAGTATTCTTAAGGATAAAGAAAAAAGAAAGAAATTGAGGCACGGAAATGACACAGCTAGCATTGTCTTTGTCTATAAATGGTGCCCTGGGTTTCAAAACAGCTCCTTAAGTCCTGAGGTATCCAAAGGGGGAAGATCACTCTGGCCAGCAGAAGGTAAAAGTGGTGATTTGTGTTTCTTTCCCTCAATAGCATAGTTAAGCTCTGGTACACATCCACTGATATACAAGAAAGGTGAACTGTCAGGGTGCTGTGACTTACTAGAAATATCTAGTGTCAAATCTTGTAAGACTAAGTAACACAGAATGTATTAGAGGCTAATAAACAGCCATTAACCACCCAGCACTCAGATTTACCAATTACCACACTGTTCTAGGCCATGGACCTGCTCGCTGTGGCTGACAACATCACATTAATGAATCTCAAGTCTTAACCTCCTTGAATTCATGAATAACAATTTGACTCCATGTAACTTGATTACTACGAAATGGAAACTTTAGTTGAGTCTAAACAGTGGTTATGAGGTTGAGATGAGAGAAAGACAACCCTACTCCATCACTGGTAATTTAAACACGTATGAAACCGAGCACCTGTCACAGTGATAAATGGGTTTTCTTGTTATCTTGCTGTCGGTATCATTTCCCAGTCAGATTACTATCAAACACCCAGACAGCACTGTGGAAACCAAGGTACAATTGTCTTCATTTTATTTCTCTTCCAGAGAAACGGGTAAAGGTTACAAGATGCTTATAAATGTGATTGATTTCATTTTCTTTGAGTCATTCCCAGAACACAGTTTAATTTACTTGTATATGCAAATGTAAGGTTTTTATAGGCACCACAGAAGAGAGAGCTGCTCATTGTTTACTGATGCCAAGCTAAAGCTGCAACCACCCTGAATCAAGATGTGCCCCTGTGGGTTACAACTTTCAAACTCCATTTCACTGTGGATGATTAAGAGAAATAAATTTTTAAATCTGTTTTGCTTTAGATCAGTGCCTCAAAAATTTAAGTGTCTTCAGCCTGAGGAATGAGACTGAAAGTATAATATGGACAAGCTCCTTGCTTGCAACTTCAGTGTGTTTTTCTTCCAGGCATGTTATTATTTTCTTAACTCAACATTTTTGTAAGGTTTTTTCTTGTTTTAATTCTTTGCAGAAAAGATGTAGAAAAATAAAGGAAGAAGAAAGGAGTAAACCTCCAATATTTAAAAATATTAAACTTGGAAGAACTGTCTATTAAAGAACATGTCTGAATAGACAATCGCTGTGCTCGTTTCTCAATGTAGAAGCTTTGCACAAGCTGTCACCTGGTATCTGTATGAATAAAGATCTAGCTGATGGGTTTAGGATTAGCTCCATAATACTGCAAAGTATTTTTATTCTTTTACAACTTCAGTGCCATCCATCCAACAAGATGATAGTAAGTTTTCATTCTCTTTTGCTGGGCTGTGGTCCTAAAACATATATTTGAATGTTTATGGATTTTCCTGGAAGCTGCACAGAATAGCTTGTAAACACGGAATGAGCCATGAGCCATAACCTCCGGAGGCTAGAATAATATTATGGATTTCTTTTAAGTTGTAGCTGATTCTCTCTCTTTTATAGAAAACTTGAAACAAGCAGAAGGCTCAGATTCTTTCTGTCTTTACCTGTTGCTTTTCCATATTCTCTCTCTAGAATGATGCAAGCAGCAGACTGTGGGTTGGTTGTTGCCTGTTGAAATTCTCCCTGTGTAGAAAAAAATATTTCTATTACTTGATTGTGAAATAGAAGGTGAGAAGAGTGACTAATTTTGCCTGACAATTAACAGTTTTCTCTTGTTTTGTGAGAAAGGAGCCTGCTTGTAGAAGATGCTGTAACAAGTGCTGCTGTATTTTAGCTGCTAGTAAAAGAAGTAACAATCCTGGAGAAAGGAATAGAAGGATCCTTTTTAAGAGTGGCGACAGGGTTGTTTGCACGTTGAAAAACAAATAACCCAATGATGTGTCCTCAGGACAGCCTCCTGTGAGGGGCACAGCCCAAGGCTGTGAGGTGCTGGCTCTGCTTTCCAGCAGCTGGCAGAGCTGTCCTGCTGCACTCGGGCAGGCAGTGGAAAAACGCAGCAGCAAAAGTCAGAAGTGGAGATGGGGAAGTGGTGATGTAACAACATGGCAATTGTCACAATGTTCCACTGTAGAATTTCTCTGAGATGTGAAATCGAGTTCTGTCAGATAGAGCAGAGAATAGAAACCACTTCTTGGGTGAACCCTCATCTGTTAAGTCTCTGTGTATCCAGGGCAAATACGTGATACTTCCTCCTGCAGTTAAGTGTGGAAAGGACTGAAGTGTGCTAAGCTCTTTGAAAAAAAGATCCTGCAAGCCAGCATTTCAGGAGCATATTTCAGACTTCTTTCTTAGAGGAAGGGGGATAAAAGTTGGTTTTGTCTTCTCTCCTATTGCGTACTGGTTAGGTGTAAGATGCTCCTTCTCAGCTCCTGCCTTCTTTGGATGCAATCTGAGCATCTCAATTTTCCTTCATTTCTGTGCATGGGTTCAAATCCAGGTTCCCGCTCTTAAGCTATTACTGTACTTCTTGTTAGGTCATTAGTGAAGTATTTTACTTGATTAACAACTCTTTGCTTTATGATGCTGCATAAGTCATCATAAAGAATAAAATCCTTAGATTCTTACATGTTTCCTCAAGCTCCCCTTTTATCAATGGCCATTTTACATCTTTGGGATGTAAAAATGGAACCTTGTGGAAATGGGTAAAGTACTGTAGAATGTCATCCTTTCTTCAAAGAAGGCTAAGAAGGCAAGAAAGAAAAGTACAATGTATCCCCTGTATTGACATTTGGGTTTGGAAACTACAAAATTACGTGAGCTGCCCGTACTATTAATATTAATAAAGTTTAAAAAAATCCTCTCACAAGGGCTTTGTGTTAATCTTACATGATTCAGCTCCTGGCTGCATAATGAAGATCTTACATATTTAATAAGCAAATTGAAGTAGTCCCAAATGAGTGAACAACATAGCTCTGTAAGAAGAAATGGGGTGGAGGGGAGGGGGAATTCTTGTCAGATGAGGTGGCTGAAAAAACACCGATCTACTGGCATTTTTATGTCTCCTATCAAATGTCATTGTGAATTGAAAAGGAATGTCTGAAAAAAATAAGAAGCAGCAAGTTTCTATATAACCTGATGAATGTAACTCCATTGTTTCCATGAAATCATATTAAAAAGGTCATCAGTCTACGTATGAAAATACCAAGGCAGTTATTCTATTGCTCTTTCAATTTGGAATAGGCACTTGAATATCATCCAAGAGAAATAGCTGATATTCTATAATTAAAAGTAGATTTTGATTCACAGTGGGGAAGATGATAAGAATGGATCCTTCCGTGCCACTGATGTAGACACACGTCTTACTCAGGAATAAAAGAAACTGTCTGGAGGATGAAAAGAAAATATGATTAAATTAAAATGTCTGGGGTATAAAAATGTGCATGTGAAAAGAACTGAAAAATTCCCCCTTCTTGTGGTGTTCTACAAGTAACTCCTTTGGGTAAAGCCTTTGCCATAGCAACAGATAAAACCTTTATGAGGTGCAAAGTTTTGCTAAGAAAATGAAGGCTTTCCATTCCTGTTCAGTTGATGTCTTGAAATGATAATAAGTCTGGCATAATATTATAATCAGTTTAAAGATGCATTTTTAAAGACTATAACAACAAAGAGTCTGTGGTGCTTTTTCAAAGCAAGATGCACATATGTTCTGTTGGAGATGGAGAGAAGAAATCAGAACTCAAATGAACTGTGGCTGTGCCCACTGTCCTGTTACCTGCTCTTTCTCTTTCATGTTTCATCATTTTTGATATCTTCGTTGCTATCTTTGCTTTTAGCCTCTCCATGTCTTGTGCATTCTATATTTTTAACTTTTTTTACAAATAATTACAAATACAAGGAAGCATTGGGAAAGATGTTTAGATTAGGGCGCAACTTTCTCTTGTACTTCTGCTAGCTCAGTTCTTTGCATTACACCCCTTTCTACTTCTTGCTGTATTGTCTCTTTCTTCTATGGAAAATCAGAGATCCAGGCCTTCCCTCATGCCTTGTTCTTGATTTTGTGTTTCAGTCAGCAACAGCTCTCCATGACACCTGCTCCTTCAATAGGCTTCTACTTCTGTTCATGGTGAGGCTCTCAATGCCTTTTTTTTTCAGGATTTCAGCTCTTGCATGCTCTCAATATTGCCTCTCTGGATAGTCTAAAATTCAAATTGTCTCATTATGTGCATTCTTATGAAGGATCCTAAAAGCAGAGCTACCAAGGTTTCCATTATATCACCATCCTCTTCACTGAAGGACCCCTGGCTCTTCACGAGATAGAGGCAGCTATCTCAGAGGATTAGGGTGACTCATAAGAGGATCCTCTGATTGTCTGACAGTGCTGTGAGTTTCTTGGCATTTGTGCTTTTGGAATTTAAATGGTGTCGATTATACCTTCCCATGGAGCTTTTCCTCAAACTATGCCAAAAAACACATCTTGTCTTTTTGCCTCTACATCAGTTTGCAGAGTGGAAATTCTCTGAACATTTAAACACCTCCTCCCCTTTTCTATTTTTTGTGCCCTGGGCTTTGTAGTTATTTTCCTTCTTTTGTCCCTTTTTCATTCCTCCTTGCATGAGGGATCTGTCCTGACATTGTGGGACTGGGATTGCAAGATTAGAATGGAAATGTGTGAAATGGAAACCTCTGTCTATCGCTTTGCAATCAGCTCTTGCACTGCACTTTCTTGGCTGCTATCAAAACTCCGAGTTACGCTTTTATCTGCTGCTTTGCTTTTATTTTTATTTTTTATCATCAGCTGGGTCTATGAGTGCTTTTTGAAAGCTGGAAGGGCAGCTGAGGTTCCTCATCCTTATCTTTGTCTTGAACAGAGCTGCTCAAGTCTCAGAAGTGTGGGACTAGAGAAGGACTGAACAGGGGATCAGAAGCCAGGGCTGTGCTTGGCACTGTGTCAGCAGTGGGTTGGGATCTGTGCTGAGGAGGATTCCCACTCACTATCTGTGGGAACAAATGAACTCTGGGGAGAGCAAGGGAAAATGGGGCACCACCTGTGGGGGTTGTCTCATCACCCTACTCCTTGCATCCCATTGTGACTGAGGCCTAAACTGCAGTGCTACCCTAGCCTTAAACTGTTCTGTGGAAAGCCATAGCACAGGAAGGAGAGCCTACCTCAAAAGTAAAATAAAATTGTTAAAATGAAAAAGGATGTTTTTGCAAAAAAAATTTCAGCCATTCCAACTCAAGACTTTTCTTCCTTGCAAGTGACAAAATACTCTATGTACTCTTTTTTTTTTTTCATAAAAACCTTGAGGTATGTGATTAAACTTGCTTCTCAGAGTAATTTTGGTATTAAAGCACCTCATTTACTGCCCCTGGCTCTTCATTCAAAGAGAGGAAGTAGAAAGAAAAGTGAAAGCCAAATCAATTATATGGGGGGAAATCAGTCTTTTCTTTAGAAAGCCAATTTTTTTTATTAATCGCCATGTGATTTATTTTCCTCTAGCTGCTGTGTAACAGTGGGGAGAATAAGGATGTTGATTCCTGGATCTTTTTGTCCCTCTGCTTCAGTGCAGACAAATGCAGTTTGTTACCCACCTGCTTCCACATGTGGCTGCCTCTTTCTTTCAGTGTGTACATTGTTTTTGTTGGATGATTTGGACTGCATTTGGATTTGTATTGTTATATATATTAACAATTTGACTTTGAATTGATAATTAATTATTTTTTCAAGCAATTACTTTATTTTCCAGGTGTTCTGTATGCATTACAACCTCCTTGAATTATGAAGACCACAAAACTGCCTTTTGAATTCAGCACAATGGACTGGAATCTGCTGCTGTCCCAGTGCAGGAAATCTTCCCATCTTCCCCCTTTCCATTTCTCACTGAAGTTCAGAGCTCTGAAAAAGGGCCTTTTCTTCCCCCTTCCTGTAGGCAATTCCCAGAAACAAAATACACATCTACAGGTGTTCATTCAGTGAAAATGTTAAGGCTGTTCAGAATCCTGTTTTCTATAGCAATTAGAGGCCCTGCATGTTAAACAAATACTCCACCACTAATTCTTCTGCTTTCTCAGCATCGCACTGTATATGGATCCCAAAATCTAGTGTCTTCCAGGAAATCCAGGTCAACAGTGAACAACAAGGATGAACTGTGAAAGTTCAGGATTCAGACTGCTGCTAATGCTATTTTCAAAGTCCTCAAGGTGATTTACTTAGGCACTTAGGCAAGCAGAAACAATCCTCAGACTTTTTTTTAAAGTGAGCCACAGAGAGGTGCAATGAATATTAGCACAGACTGACCATGCCTGGGCTCCCAAAACTGACCTGGGTCACCCTGGGCTGAGATCCTCCAACCCTAAGGAAAGCTAAATGGTGACAAGGCCTTCTGTCCATGGTTAGGCAGAATTCTTTGGAAGCACTAGGATCTGAAGCCCGGTCTCTTCAGTCTCAGGACACTGCTTTTATTTCTATTTCTCCTTCTGCATTCATCCTCCTAGGCTTTATCAAACTACTCATTATCTATTATAGACTAAGTTGCAGCTGATGGCTGAAATGCTTTTGCTGCAGTTTGTCTTTAACCACACCACTTTGGCAGTGTTTATGCAGTGGTCACTGCAGCAGCTTCCTAGCAGCATTTGATGTTGAGCAAGCTCTGAGCAGAGCTCAGTCCTGACCAAGATGTTCAGCAAAAAGCAGGAATTCCCACAGCACTTGCCCTCCTGTGCAGCATGTCTGACATCACTAATGACTGGGTTTACTCAGTTACCCAAAGGTACACTGTATCTCCTTGAGCAATGCTTGTGAGTTCATCACTTTTTATACAGTACTGAAGTACAGCTCCCTACAAGGCTCAGAGTTTTGGTATCTGAGTATTAGAAGTAGCAGAACTCAAAATGCATGGGTTTGTGGATTTATTTAATTTTCACTAAGCGATGGTTTATTATGAGTGATGACCTTCTATTTTCTGTTCCAATGAGTTCTTTGGGAGCATCAGATAATGAAGCGTTCGTCAAAAAACAACCCCAAGGGAATCCCCTTTTATTCAGGGACCTCAGTTTGTGCCTTACCCAAAGGATTGCTAATCCCAGAGGTCAGGTTAAACTGAAAATCTAAGTGCCCTCTACATCTTCAGGCCTTCGAGATTTTTTGGTTTTGTTTGCTTTTGCTCCACATTTTCCAGTATCATTCAGGAAAGTGAAGAAGAAAAGACTGAGTTGATTTTGTCTCTCAAATGAAAATTCCTCAGCACTGACAAAACCTGTTCTGCTTGTGCCAGGTCTCTAACAGCTTGAAAATCAAATTAGGCCCAGAATTATTGCAGACACTGTTTTCTGTCAACAACCTGGGGGGAAAAAAGCAACCAACCAAACAAAACCCTAAACAAAGAGAAAAAGCTTTCTCCTGTAATCTCAGTAAGAGCCATGCTTCCCAATCCATTAGAAGTGTCTCACTCCGGCTCTGGTGTTCTCTGTTGCCAAGTGGCTGGAAAAGGGGACTGCAAAAAATGTTTTAAAAAGTCATTTGAAAGGGAGCAGAGAGATTGCATGCCAACTTGAAAGCATGACAGCAAGAAATCCCTGAACTTGCTTTGCCAGTGATGAGAAAAACCTCACCAGATTCACTCTTGGTTGAGCTCACTGGGGTGGAGGTGGGGGGTTTAATCTCAGTATTTGTAAGTTTCTCAGTGTAGTTGTTTGTGCCACTGAAGGCATTTTTTCACAGGCAAGATGAATGCCGGTGCTACCTTAGCTATGGCCACCCTCTTTGAATGTAATAAAAGATACAGTGGGTCACATTAAAAAAAAAAATCCCTCTAGCCAGGTCTCTAGCTTTGGTCACAAGCAAATGTCTGGAGTGGATTGAGAACAGCACAAGCATATATGACACTTCCCCAGTGCCCTCTGGAATGCCGTGTCAATAATAACAGTTGATGGGTTCTCTGTTGTGAACTTCATTACTTTATTGTTCAATGCATATCACCTGTTAGCATCTGCAACATCCTTCAGCTTCATGTTCTCCTGCACCCTGAGGGGCAGAAAATTCCTGTCTTTCCTATTTGTTTTATTTTCCTGTTTGTTTTGAAGCTTCACATAGGATACCCTATATCTTGTACTCATGAAGAGATGAACAATGAGTTCCCATCCTAACTCCCTACTCTCCACATTCTGATGTTTTCAATGTCTTTCCTCGACCACAGGAATTTCTGTATAATTGCTAAGCATTGCTGCTCCTCTCTGAACTTTTTCCAGTTCCAATATGTGCTTGGAAATAAATGGCAGAATGGAATGTCTTTCTGCACAGTCTCTGTTTTCAGCAGAGGCTTTTGCAGCATGTTGCTGCTGATGGATTTGTGCAGTCATCGCTGGTAAAGCTTGAGGCTGTCAGCAGCAGCAGGTGAGCAATTTCAATTTTAAAGAGTTTTTCTTTTCTCTCCTCCCCAATATTTCCAAGCCAACTCATCATATCAAGCTGCTGGTTTTGTTTTTTTTTTTTTTCTTCCAAGTTGTAAATGTAATCTTGCCAATGAGGGGTTACTGTTTTCCAGCAGGAAGGTAATGCAGGCATTGTGAATCAATTCAGACCTTAAGTTTTCATTTTGTTGTGGGAAAAAGGGAAAAACAAAACAGAAAAAAAAAAGAGCAAATCTGGGAACAATAATTTAAAATCAAGCAAGAACCTAAGAGAAACATTTGTCAAACCTCACCTTGCCTTCTTAAGTTACTAGCCAAGTTTTCTATAAGCTACTTCTAACTAATCAGAGAGAAATCAGAGAGGATATAAAGAAATGGAACTTCTAAGTATGGATAAATTTTTTAATTTTTTGTTGTCACTCCCTCTAGACATTTTACCTGTTTTCAATGTATCATGTTGAAAGGAAAGTGTTTGTTTTGATCTCAGCTTTTTTCAGCACAGTGTGCAGCTTGTTTTTGTGATAGTGTTTAATGTCTTCCAAGAAATCCTGTTGAGGGTTTTCAAATGCCTCTTGTTTGCAGACAATAAAAAATAGAAGTGGGTGGAGAAAAGATAAAAATGATCTGAAGGTGATGAAAATGTTTCTAAGAAGAAAGTTGCAAAAACTAGAGTGGAATATTGAATTTTACACTCTGGGTCAATTAAAATTGGACAATATCATATATCCATCATAATGTGAATTTGCGTTGGACTTGAGAGGTAGATTAAACACTCTGGTTAGATTTGGGGATGAGATTTTCAGAAGCAGTCAATCTGCTCTTTCTATTTAAGTGATGATAGTGTTCAGTCAGCATTCAGCACATTTTGAATATCCTAGGATTCGGCTCTCTGGTTTTATAAGCTGAATCTTCAGTTCTTTATCAAGAGAAAATACCCTGCAACTCGAAGACACATTTTCCTGAAATTAGATGTTTCTTCAGTCTCCAGTCTGCTAAAATGCTTTCTTATTCCGTAGTATTTGAAAGTCTATCAAGGAATCCCTTGGTTTTGCAGCATCTTGGATCACTGTGGAACCTTTTTTACAGTCAACTGTCTCATTCCCTCAAGGGTCCTTTTGTATTGTCAGCTTTTGGGGTAATATTATCCTAATAAATCCATCACTGCTATAGTTGTGGATCCCTACCTTTTTTATGTTTAACTCTGATAGTGAAAGAGTAGAAAACCTACATTTAAAACACCCCAATTTGATCAGCCTTGGGAAGAGGAAACTAAAAAACCTTACAAAGACTCACCTGATTTTCTTTGAGGAACATATGGGATCTATCAGCATGTGCTGTATCCATGCATTATCCTGTGCAAAGCAGGTCTGAGTTGAGCACATACCACAGTGTCTCCTGACCCTGACAAACTGCAGCTGCAATTGCACTTCTTGAGCTAAACATGCACCCTGAGCCAGTTGCAGCACCCAGAATTTTGAAGATGACTTTTCTGGAGCTGTAGGCTGAGCTAGATATCTCCAGAGATCCCTTTCATCCCAACTTTCCCTATGACTATGATTCTGGAAGTGGCAGTACTGTCTCAGCTCCTGTAGGGATTCACTGAAATTATTGTAGGTCTGTAGTTCTAAAACCACCAGAGGACTGCTCTGGGTACTGACTTGTGAAATTGCTGAGGACAGGGCACTGTCAAGCAGCATTAATGTTGGAGGCACACCTTCACTTTCCCAGTGTGTGTTCTAGGCTCCTTCCAGTCCTGGAGGATCCTGCTGTTTCCATGTTTCTGCACACTTTTCTCTTGAGTGGAACCACCAATAGATTTCCTGCACATTCCTCTCAGGTTTACGTCTTGTTGTCATAGCTCTGGCTAAAAAAAACCATCACAGTAAAGTTTGATGGAGCTAAAATAAGGATATATATGATTCCTTAGACAGGTTTCAGGTCAGTGAGAATTAGCAAAAAGCAGTAATCAAGTGGGAATGGCTGGAGCTCACCTGCAGCCCAATAGATAACACATTTCAACTTGTAAGCAATCTAATAACAAGGCTTAAATTAAAACCACATTCATCCCTGTACTCCTTTTTTTTTTCCTTTCTCTTTATCATGCTTCCACATTCCCTAAACTGATTATTTGTTTCTTTCTAGGTTGCCTCTGGAAAGGGGGCAAGCCTAAAGACTTAAGACTACTGAGATAGTAATCATTGGTTCACACTGTTTCCCTTCCAGCTATTTGCTGTAAGCAAGAACAAGAACAACAAAAAAATAAATATACAAGGCAGAAAGAAACAGAGCCTGAGGAGAGAACATTCATATTGTCATTTAGATGAACTATTTAGCTATCTCTCTTGACACACCTATTCCACCAACATGCTTCTTCTCAACCTGGTATTCATTTTCTGTCCTTCTTCATTACATTAGTGATCCTTTTCTCCTCTCCTGCTCTGACTACAGCCTGAAACACTCACTTATTTTTTGGCTGTATTAGCCAGACTGTTTGTATTGCTGTCCCATGGGTGACCTAGCAGCTCAAACTAATAACACATATTTCTTTGTCAACATTTTATTCTCCAAGCTTGTTGAAGACATTTCATATGTCCAAATTGCAGTGATGCATTTTGGGGATAATAACACAGAAGTGGAATTAATGCCTCTTGGATCTTTCCTTTCTAGCAAGATTGGACTGGCCTGGATAAATGGTTTTCTTGCTTAGCCTATTTTGGTTTTATTTTGTTTCAAACCCCCGGAATTTCATAATGTTGGTTGTTTTCCTCCAGACCTCTTCATAGAATTTTTTATGTTTTTTTTACTTTGTTTGCCCTTGAAGAGCAGGATCTGCGTGTCCTGGTTCTAACTAAATATAGAATAGATTGAGACATTCTGATATCATGAAGGTGAGATTGGTTTCATTTACATTGCAGAATGCCTGGGGCATTTATGTAACTGTGGAGGATCTATCATAATGAGGTTTCCTGACTAGAAATCTGGTGTGTGTCTAAGATTCCTGACACATGATTGAGACAATGTTCATGATAAAGAAAAATTAATTTCAGAAAGAATGTAGATTTACTTTTAGTCTCCCTCATTTATATTATCATTAAACTTGTAGGAACATTGTACCTCGAAAACTGTGACCAATTTTGTTAAAAATGGCCAGTCAAGGCAGATGGACACATAAGTATCAGATGATCACAGGAACTTTCTTTGCCTTGAGAAACAAGGCTAGAGAAGAACTGTCAAGGAATAGTTATTACTTAATTATGCAGTAATGCAGAGAAAGATAAGCTGTCAGAGCACATTGCAGGTAAGGCACAGCAACCCACATTCCTTAGTAAAACACTGAAAATAATAATTTTTTTGCAAGCAATATCCACAGGCCTTATGAAGTAGAGATAAGGCCTCAGGAAACAGAGATAAAGTTTGATTCTCCTGTAAGACTCCATCCACATGCAGGAGCAAAACTTCCTGGTCCTACAAATGTTAGGATATCAGAGGATAAAAAAGCAATGAAAACAGTAGAAGAAAATAAATTTACCTTATTTTTAACACCTGGAGGATTTACACATGTTTTAATTTAATTCCAGATCCTCACAGGAAGTTAGGTGCCCTAGGGATTTCTTGGGAATTAGGTACTTAAATCCTTGCGAAGGTTTGTGTGTGTGACTTACCCAAAGAGATGCACATAATCTCTGCAGGGTTGAATGAGACCACATAAATGTCACTCCATTGCCTTACCCAGCTTAATTGTGTAAGGTAGGGTTCTTTTGACTGTGTTGTATCTCACATGGCTGTGGTTTCTGTGTTTTTGCAATGCTACTTCTGGGCACAAGTAGAGGTTTGATTTGGTCTTAGCGTACAGAAACAAGTTCTAATGCAAAAAACCCCAGAACAAAATCAAAAAAAAGTTTGAAGTGTAATTATAAACCATTAACATATCTAGTCTAACTTTAGGGTTATAACCACAGAAATTAACCAGTGAAGTTGTGACCTAGTGCTGTAGAAAGGATGCTGGTTTGTTTTGCTGCAGATTACCACCAGTAGCCCAGGCTGCTTATTAAATTCCTCTTCCAGATAAGGTGTGTGTGACCATGTCAGTTCAGCTGCTGTGCCTCACTGGTCATTAGCCAGACCACTACAGTGTGGCACCCATCTGGAGCATCCCAAAAGTGGGATGAGCAATCTGCTTGTTGGCTCCAGCCTGCCCGCAGTGTGGGTTCAGCTGGCTCCATGCATTGTCTCTGCACACTCAAACAAGCTACCAAAGACAGTGCAGTTCCCTAAGGCTAGGGATATCATGAAGAAAAAATTACTACTTCATCACAGAGACCAATCACACTTAATTTATTGAGGTTGGCAAAAAAAAGGATGAAGACTCAGAAGACACAAAGGCAGGGGAAAACCAGGCATATTAATATCATTAAAAATGGGCATAAACTGGCTATAATGGAAATTGGATGATAGTTTCTGACCTCCAGAAGTCCATTTAAATACTGAACAAAGTTTAAAAGACCTGACTTGTTTTAAGACAATATGGATCCCTTTTCAAAAGTACTCTGTTCAAATAGTTTAGTAATTTCCTTTTCCTATCTGAGGAACATGGTGGGGAAAAATGAATGTGGGATAACTCTGGGATGCTAAAAGAACTAATAAATACTAGGTAGCTGGAGAGATTCAACTGTGAATATTGACAATAGCTCGATGTATAGGATTCAGGATGTCTTGTCTTCAGGCCATCCTGAAGTTTTTCCTACCATATCTTTTCAAATTAGCCAGGTTCCAGCAATATGTTATGTAATGTACATGAGCCAGTGTGTCATGAAGGGAAAAAGAAATAATAGTTACCACACTCAAACAGCAGATTCATGTAGGTAAAACAAGCCACAGTATTTGAAATGTCAAAATTGTTAATAGCTTTGCATTCGTCTGGGTGTTAATTTGAATTTATATTTGAAGCAACAAAGTGTGGAAGGAGCAGGTGATATGCTTTCACCAAAGTATCTACTGCAATCATTTCTTGATGATAAAAGCATTTAGAATATGTCTAAGAGATAAAAGAGCCTTTCTGATCAACTGAACCAAGCGTGAGGGTCTTCCCATGTTCATGAGATATATATTTATATAAAAAGCCCCAAAGAAGATAGCTTTGATACACTCTAAGCCTTTTCAGGAGGCAGATTTTAACAGCCTGTGTGTATTCTGTCAGTCAAAACTCTTTTGAAATGTGTAAGGCAAGCTCAAAGCATTAACACTGGTATCAGGGATTTCTGCTGGAAGTCGGGGACCT
This sequence comes from Euphonia xanthogaster, assembly GCA_034509185.1. Classification (NCBI taxonomy): domain Eukaryota; kingdom Metazoa; phylum Chordata; class Aves; order Passeriformes; family Fringillidae; genus Euphonia; species Euphonia xanthogaster. The sequence continues at coordinate 13,106,352 of JAYDZK010000274.1, read as the reverse complement.
TCCCTTCTCAGTCAGTAAAGCTCTTTCTTTGGGTGTGTGTTAAACAACCAGAAGGGGAAAAGGAAAAAAAAAAACCAAAAAGGAAGTGGTTCTACAGTAAGGAAACAAGTATTCTTAACGTGTGCAAAGTGATAGAGTTTCAACACACACTGTGATCACAACCCAACCGGCTCATCTACTCCACAGTGGTTACCATTCCTACAGGTCCAGCAGATTTCCTATTCTAATCTGAGGAAATAGCTCAATGCCAGGGTAAATTTTCCTAATGTGCTGATTTTTGGTGACAGCTTGCACTGAGGGCACCAGCCATCTCTGACTGCATGCTCTAGAAAGTAGAAATAAAACCAAGTTACCTCACTTGAGCACTTAGCCAACATGAAATTTTCATTTCGTCAGGCACAGTGTTGGTGCCTTGAATTCTAAGCATTTGGCCTTCTGCTGCTGTAAACTGCTATGTGAGCTCTAAAGCAAACCCAGTGCACATTTTTCATGTGTCAATGTTCCTCTTTATTCCCATACCAAGATAATTCTTGACGAGGTTGAACAATGGGCTTTTTTGCCTGCAAGCTGCTCTCACTGTAGAGCTCCAAAATCTGAACTTCAGCACTAGTTCTTGTTTATCTCATCAGCAGGGAAGGGGGAACTACGTGAAAAGAAACTATATATTTTACTTTTTTCTTTTTTTTTAACTTCCTCATATGCTGAGCAGTACTCAGTATATCTGTGTGCTTATGTTCAAGTATGCAAGGGTGAGCACCTATTGACTTGTGACTTGTATAAATTAGGCACATATTTAGTTATCATCCTTGTCATAAAATTCCTTTTATAAGAGTAAATTGCTGTTTACTGGCCAACACTTCTGGCCTCGCAAGAGAAAATCAGAATGTTTTTTGTTTCTTTATTATTGCTGTTTTAACTGCAGGTTTTCTCATCTCTGAGGTATTGGAAGTACATTATAGACATCATTAAATTTATGGCTCTTGTGGCTAGGAGAAAGAAAGAAGTGGTCATACTGCTGACAAGTTTATATCAACACCTAAGCATATAAAAGATTAAAAGGTAAGCTTAGTGCAGTTCCCTCCTAAGTATGCTTCCTATTACTGACATTTGATGTTTGTCCCAGTTACTCATCAATCATCAAACTTTAGGTATTTTGCCAGTAATAAAATCAGGGTGTTAGTATGGATAGAACTGCTACAAATTTAGACAAATTGCCTCGTTCTCTCTTTCTCTTTGGTTTATACATTTGAAAAGAGTTGGTAAGTGTGAGACACCCAAATGCTTTTGAAATTCAATGAAATTTGAGGCTGTTTCTCTGAATAAATACTCAGAAACTCATGTGAAATATACTCCTTTTTATAATGTAAAAAGAGGAACCTAAAAGGGTCCCTGAAGTCTTAAATTTAGCCTAGATTCTCCTAAAGAACTTTCAACTGTGCAGTTGCAAATAATATTGGGTAACATAATGTTTTTCTCTAAATCAGAAAGTGCATTGAGATGTCTTAGTTGTACTCCATGTTTATAGAATGATGACTACCTTTCCACTTAGTCACTTCATGCACCAGTATCAGGAAAAGATTAAAGAAGCCAAAGGAATATGTCTCTTTTCTTCTCTCTGTAGCTTTAGAGGCAAGTCTGCCAAGAGCCTGAGCTCCACTGCCTTCCTTATGGCTGAGGGTAGCTATGCAGCAAAAATATATTCACATCTGTAAATTTGATTTGTCTTGCTCTTTTAAAGCAAGAGAAGGAGGTTTGCCACCTTTGCTTCATGTGCACAGGCTGAGATCTGTGGAAAAGCCTGGAAAAGCTCTTATGCCTTTGGACAGAAGAGTAAAAGGGGATTTTACCTGCAGACATGATGGTGGTTCTAGAATGAGTTTATCCAGAAAGGTGTCCTGTCCCCATTACCTCTGCACTGAGCAGCTCCCTGTGGACAACAAGGGACTCACTGGCTGTGACCTTCCTTGCAAACATGCTCAGAGGCAGTATTGAGGGGCCAACACTTGAACTGTGAATATTTTTTCAGCTTTTCTTCACAGCTCAGCTCTCCTCCTGTGTTGTCAGAGTCTCCAAAGCAATTTTTCATGCTGATCCTTTTGAAAAATGTCTGTGTGCTGGGGAAGACCTGTGATTAGCTGCCCAGTGCTTCCTTCATCCAAGCTTCTGGGAATTCCTTTCTATTGCATTAACAACCAGAAAATTGTGGAGTTTTTGTTTTTGTTGTTGTAATTTGTGTTTTTTTTTTTTTTATTAAATGTTGTGCTGTGGCATTTCATGTATGTAATCCTTCAAAGTTTACTATAGCTGGTGGAATGGCTAAATGATGAGCCAGCTTCCCTGTTGTCAAACCAGAGCACAGCCTTACAAAGTGAGCCTGGTGTTGTTTCCTTTCCTGTCTCCATTGATTTGTGAATCCATACTCATCAGAGAGTGTGATTTTGTTCTTGTTTCTCACACTCCCCCTGAGCTAACTGTGACTGTTATTGTGTTTTGGATTTGGCTTCAGGTTCCAACTGAGATTTTATATCTTCGATGCAGAGTGTGAATTAAAAAAAAAAAAAATAGGAGAAAAAAGCTGTTTTATAATATCTGTGAGTCTTCTTGTACATTGAGGTGGCTTTCCAGCCTGGTCTACACACATGGCTTTCCTTCCTGATTTATGTCTTTTAACCCCACAGTAACCATTGCAATTGTGCACTTCATCTCTTGAGCATGGATTGAAAGGTGAGTGGATAGGAGAGTTCATCTGCTCTGTAACCAAGCCCATGGAACAGCTCTTCTCTCACTGAGCTGCTTGCTGGCATGTATCCTTGGCTCACCACACCATAATAGATCTTTTTGCTTACAGAAAACAAAGAGGAGTGAGGGAGAGATGGAGGAAAGATGAAATTTATGAACAGGAATTTTAGGATTGTTTCCCACAGGCTTCCCCTGTTTGATGCCTCTATTTCTCTACAAATATGGAAAATATTGTAGAACAAGTGAAACTCAGGTAAGTGCCAGGCTTAAATCTCCCCCAGATGTGGAACTTAAGGTCTCTATATTTGGGATGGTGAGCTGTTACGGGGGAAAATAAAAATTGTACATAATGGGGAATGATCAGATATGAGACCTTAGGATAACCTTAAGGATTATTATCTTTATCAGTAAAAAAATTATATTTATACTCGGTATTCAACTTGGAAATCTTAGGCTCAATTCAGATCTCTAAGTATGGGACATAAAGAAGCCAGAATTTCTTGTCTAGTTTCTTGAGCTGACACAGGATCTTCACTATTCCAGTTTCCTTTAGTCTAAAATTGAAATAATCTGTCTTCTAAGAGACAGCATGCTGATGATTTGTTTCATATCTCACTCTAAAAATGACATATTATTATGAATCCATCCCTTCTTGCAGCGAGTGTGTGATGATAAGGAATCACTGTACCTTTAAAGCAAAGGCAAAATGTGAAATAACAGTTGCTCCTTTAGAATTGATGAGTTAACCTGGTTTTTTTTTGTATCCCAGACTCTCCAGACTGCAGAACTCAAATTGCTACCATTACATTTTTCTGAGGCTTCTTGTTACAGAATTCCTTTGAAAGGTTAATTGTCAAACTTTAGTTTGGAACTGTATAATGTACTTCAAAACTCCATAACTTTACTGAAGTATTAGCATAAATATGGTGGGTGATAAAAGGAGTTGTTTTTCATATTTTTTTGAAAGGTTGAGCTCGTATCATTATTCATGATTGAGTAAATAGGTTTTCATTCCAGGATACTAACAGCACTATAAATACTCATTTTAAGGCTTATGAATCTCACCTGAGTCCCACTGAAGTAGATGGAAAGGTATATCTTGATATGCATGTTCTTTGGATAATATTCTTTACCTGGGATGACTGTAATTCACCTTTCCTTGGTTGTTTAGGGCATTATTTTCAAAACTCTCACAAAAGAATTAAGTATGAAAGCAGATGGTTTTTAAGCAAATGCTTGTGTTTTCTTCTTCTCCTCTCTAGTGAAGTAATGGAGGAATTGTACAAATTACACTGATTGTTGTCTGCCCTGCCCCATCTATCAGAAAGGTGTTATAAGACAGGTATTTTTTTATTAAGTCCTTGGAAATTTATCAGGGGAAAAGTGCTATGCAAGAATTAGATGAAAAAAGTATTGCTGTTCCAATTTGTTTTCAATTTTCTTTAACATTGTATACAGACTTGCATCTTCTGAGCACAAGAACGCAGCTGGACAAAGCAGTCTTCCAAATTTCATCTTGTATTGACTGCAACACAAATGTTTTCAAAAGTAAGGATAATAAGGAGCACTGACTGAAAATGCCCTGGAACAGATTGCTTAGAAAGGCTGTGAATGTTCAGTCATTGAGCATTTTGGAGAGAAGGACAGGGAAACATCCATCACAAAGGAAGACACTTTATTGGGAAGGGGCAGCAGAGTACAGAGCTCCTTCCTAAAGGGGGATAATTTTTTTTTTTAAATTGATTCCAAACATAGCTTGAGGCAAAATAACAGCAGGTTAATAACCAGGGCCATTCTTTTCTTCAAATTTATGTTATTTTTGATGATACCTATTCCAAAAATTGGGAAATATTTGATGGCAGCTGTTCCCGTGGAATAACAGCATTGAAAAGGGTTAGCCCACAGTCTACTCCTAATAGCACTGAACTGGATCATGAGTCACTGTACAGGGTGTCTGCTCTACTGCTGCTCGCCAGGTTGAAGGCAATTACAAAGGATACAGAGAAGAACCCATCAGGGAAAGTCACTCTTCTCAGTTGCCAGGTTCTTCATTAGGCTTTGCAGAAGCTAGGCTGTGTGTCTCTGAATCACAGTGATGCACAGTGCTGAATGTCCAGCAAGCAGGAGTATCTGGGCACCTACAGCACTGCCACTTCCTCCAGCCGTGCAGCTGGGGCGGGATGGAGTCTCAGTTCCTCCTTTGCCTCCTGCTGTGACCAGCACAGCTAAGTTACCACTGCCACAGGACTGAGCTGTGGCAGAGGAACACCAGGTGCAGGTGGGTTCCCTGAGAGGGAAGTTATCTTCAACTTAGTCATTCCTTTTGGCTGGGAGTTGCAAAAATTTGTCTGCTCCTTTGCTTGGATCAGACTGTAGGGTGTCCTAGATAATATTTAAAATGAATTAAGAATGTAAAGAATGTAATATATATATATATATATATGTATGTGTGTATCTATATATGTGTGTGTATGCATGTACATATGTGTATATCTATTGTATACATATGTCTACATATAAAATACAGAAATATATTAGTGTGTGTATCTATGTATACCTAGTGAAGACACAGTAAAGAGATGTATAAACCAAGCAAGTAATAAATTAAGTTTATGTTAGTTTTGGACAGTGCTTTCCTGGCAGGAAAATTCCCATAGATCATTCTGTCACTGGACTGTGGTCGGGAGTTGGCTGCATCTCTGAAAAAGTCCTCTGCAGAATATTGTCTTCTGCAGATAAAAGTTGAGTGGCTATTTCTGTAAAGGAATTTTGTCTGTCTGAGCACAGTTTCAGGACACAGCTGCATTTACGTGAACCTTGTTATAGCATTTCTTAGATCATACCAGAGAGACTTATGACCTTCATAAAGCCAAGAAGGACAAACATTGTTGCTTTAAAAGCTTTTAGGAACTGATCATTTTTCATGCCCACTTGTCTCTGGCAGTTATAGTAAATTTGCTGTTCTCTACATGGTTCCAAGATACACTTTCCCTTATTACAGAACCACAACAAAAAATACTGTAGTAATATATGATTCCAGCTTCAAATGCAGTTGTACTGCTTTGGTTAATTTCCATTTAACTTAGCAGCATTAGCTACACACCAGTGGTTCTTCTGCCTCTAAAAGGTGACATCTAGAAGTCCACAGGAAAGGGGTTTGTTTAATGTACAGCTTTCTTAGATCCAGATGTGCCTAGAAGTATTGTTTTTGCTATAGTAGTAGGTGCTCACCATAATCCAGAATCCTCTTTTGCTCTGCTGTGTGTGTTTCATGAGGAACAAGACCATTCAGTCTCAAGCAGTATATTATTTATACTGTTTTCATAATTATTATTATTAATTAACTAAGCAGCACAGTGATTCCCAGCCTTAGGATTTATCAGGCCAGAAGTGGATTGACAAACAGAAAACATTGCTGCCACAGAAAACAGGAATCCAAGGGATTTACCTGGACCTGCTGAGCTGCATGCTATACAAGAAGAAACAATGATCTTCTGACACCAAATATCTTATTAATTAAATGTATGACAAGATAAAAAGCGCAGACTTTTTGGAAACAAAAGTAGTTGTGATAGACTCTCCTGAAAGTTCAACCTCAAGGAGAACTCAGTCTTGCTTGATCTTTCTTATCAGAGCTGTGATATAAATAATTGACACTTTGCTAGAAAGTGTCCTTCAGGTAGAAATACACAGTCAATTAAGCTTTCCTTAGTATTGTTATTCTCTTTCTTTCTAACAGTTTCCAAAAACAGTATTTGTGTTGCCTTTTTTATTAAGGACAAGAGAGAATTCACCAGGCAAAAAAAGCAAAAAGTTAACTGTGCAAAAATTCCTGGATGTTTGTTTTGAGATGATTTGGCATGCTTCAGTTTGTTCATGTAGCAGTGGAATGTTTTTTTCCCAGGTGGCACTTGCAAGGGCTTCTGGCATTAAGTCTGCAAGGCAATGTGTGCCCAGGTTTCCAAAAAAATGGCTCAATTTCTGTATAGAGCTTAATAGCTCAAAATGGAGACTGGAAACAAGAATTTCCTCCTGTGGAGATTTTCACAGATCTTGGTCAAAGGCAGTAAAATTTGTTTTTATTGATATTAACCAATTAGACAACTTAAAAATATCCTCCCTCTGGAACAGAATTCTTTAGAGCGCTTAAAAATTCCAATTAAAAAAGGATCAGAAAGCAGGTCATTAACTCTTAATTTTGATACCAGTTTTCCTTAAAATTTTTCTAACCCAGATATATCAACATTAGAAAATAGTAAAATATGCTAACAGAGAAACAGGAAAAAAAATGTAAATAGCTCAACCTTTTTTTTTTTTCCTCACAGGGAAAAGCCGTAAAAACTCAAATTATTTAGGAGACCTGTCTTAGCAGAATAGAGGGGATGAGGTGCAGCTAAATCTCACATGAGAATATAGTCTCTGTGTTCCTAGTGCTGTGCTGGTTGTGAGGGATCTGCCCACGGTGGTGGGTTCCTGCCTTGATCCCAAAAGGCAGATGCACCCCCTGGAGAGCCATCGCTGTAAGAGATTCTTGCCAGCCAAAGATGTAGAAGAACTGACTCAGGCAGTGGAAGTCAAGATCTAGGGAATTTATAAGACTTCATGAAAGAAAAAAATAAGAACAAGATGCTAAACAAAACAGCCTCAAATGTGCAGGCACTTTTATTTCAGAAACCAAAGCTGAGCATTTCTATGAACTGAGATGCTACAAATACTGCAAGATTCATGATGATTTATTGAGAGCTGGTAAGACTGCAAGTTTTTGGAGTTAAAGGAAGTGAGACCTATGCCATGTGAACGCTCCCTGACAGCTCATTGTCACTGACACTCTATATACTTTACCAGGGAGGAGAAAATAACTTGTTTTTTTTGTCTTTTTTTTTTTTTTCTTCCACAGACATATTCTTTAGTTCAATGATGATGATTCACAATGTGGTATCAAACATTAATGTTCTTTACAACATCTGGAAAATACTGACTGGGAAATTAAGAGGAGATTAATGTTCCTTCTGATATTTTTATCCTCTTCATGCCTCATCATCATGCCCACTGTACCATGAGATCAACAAGATGAGATATCTTTGAAATATGCTCACCAGCAGAATGTGATATTCAGGCTGAGGTAAGAAGATAAGAGCAATTGACCTGCAAGATTAAGGTGACAAATTAGACATCCAGCAGGACATCTTTGTTCTAAATAAGTGAGGTATGAATCCATGACACATAGTTGTGTTGACTTCTCCTCAGCTAAATTGTAATTCATAAAAAATACAGACAGTGTTTTGTTTCTGATTGTTCCTGGTTCAAGTGACAATGAATAACACTGGTTGACACAGAAGATGGAGGAAAAGAAATAAAGAAATTTGAATAAATAAAATGAAAATACTTAATAAATAATGTATATGTAAATTGCATAGTATATAATGTAGCATATAAAATAATATATATGTGATACATACATATATATGCAATATATATGTATACATAATATATTTGATAGATAATAGACTTATAGATGCCTATTCAATGCATTTATGTATAAAAATATATGTATATAATCTATGCAAAGAAGAATATTTTCATATAAATATATACATATATATGCATATATAGATAGATACGTAAGATGTAGATATGGATATAAAATGTACATGAAAATCAAAATAACCCATTGTCAATCTTCCTTGAGAAGCAGCTCAAGAAGCAATTGGTTCAAAATGCAGCTTAATGGGATGGATCTTGGGAAGAACCCTAACAATTGTGCTCATGGATCATATGGAACAAAAACAAAATAGTTTATGTTGTCAAAAATGAGCGTGAACATCTGCTGGTCATGATATAGATCCATTTGATCCTTAAGATTGCCTTTCAGCATCTTGCCAGCCTTATGATACTATATCCTTCCAGACTTTTAAACTCCAAGCATCAGTAATGTGTTTAACCTAAGTGGTGCAGCGTTGAAAGGACATACTGCTTCTTTGGATTTATGTATTTTATAAATATATATATATATATATATAAAGGAGCTATCTAATGAAGAACATGCTCTTCTGCCCAGCAGAGAGTGAGTCATTGTAGGATTTATCCATATAATATAAAAGAGCACCTAAACTGAAGTGACAGAGCATAAAGAAAGTGGAATTAAAGTTGAAAATGGTCACCTTTTCTGGGACAAGGTGGGGAGGGGCAGGAAAAAGCCAAATAGCCAGGTGTATTTGTGCTAGTGATTAAATGTTCCCCTCAACATAGGTTTTAATATGACAATGGGAAAAAATCAAGAATTTTTCTTTTTTCTGACAATTACTCATTATTTATTGCTCAGAATTTTTGTTATGCAAGCACATAGAGGGTAACTCATGCATCTTTTTTATGACAATTATAATATTTGTGAAGGAATTTTCCAGGACTTTCAGGATCAGATAAAAAGGACGTGGTTTGGAAAGGGCACTACTAAATAAATGCATTCTAAAATAAATGTTGAGTAATTCAATCATCAGAATGTATGAATAGAGTAAGCTCCAAAGTGAAACACAGTGACCAAAGAAATTAGTGGAGCCAAGTTGCTAAGCAGAGATAAATAGGGGTCTAATTGGTTTTATACATCTCAATTGAGGTACTTATTCATGTGCAAAAACTCACAACATTAAAAATAATTTGATTTAGAAATTGTTTTCATGGAAAGCATTTGGTATGAAGCTCTTCTATCAATGTAATATAATGACAGCAGAAGAGAAGATATTTCCAATTAAACACTTGAAAGCTTCATAGCCATAAATTAGTTGATAGGCAACAGAGTTTGTATGAACTGTGACTCTGAATGGGAAAATATGTTCTCTTCAGAAAAGTCATGCAATTGAATGGCATAAATATGATCTAAAAATTCAGATAGGTCAGTACTTTTGTAGTTAAATGAGAATTATGTTTTCTAATGTGTTTAGCTGCTATCTTCTCCTGGAGGACATCAAAGTAGCTTTAAATATTTGGGTTCCCATATGACTCGGAAGCAACAGAAGTATCAGAATCACAGAATATGCTGAGTTGAAAGGGATCCAAAAAGATCACTGAGTCCGAATCCTTGCCCTCCATGTCCATCCCTCATGAATACCTCTTTGGAACTATTTTTTATTAGTCAAAATTGGTTTGGACTGCCATTACCCAGGACTTTCCAACCTCAGGCAGACAAAAATAATAAGCTAGTAGCTAGATTATCCAGTATCATGCCCTCGTTTTTCACTCCTGTTTTGTTGTTACCTAATTCTTGCTGCTCAGTTAGATAAGAGGGGTGAGAACAACATATTTAAAAGCTGACATATTCCAGCTGGAGCTTCAGACCTGTCCAACTCAAGATGGAATTTAACACAGATGTTTGAACAGATAGGGTCTTTGGTTGCTAGAGTTTTCAAAGTGATCTCTGCTCTCTTACATGAGGAGTCTCAGCTGGTCAACCTCCTTCAAAAAATTCACAAGGAAAAAGAGCACTGGCTCCAACAATTTTGACCCCATTGTCTGGGTCAATGTGGACCACATTTCTGATGGAGGGACACGCCCAAATGAGCGACTTTGGGCATTAGGGCAGGTCTCATAATGGATTCACACCCCAGCTTTGGGCTACATGCTTCCAACCTGGCTGCTTTTGTTTCTCATAAAGAAAGCTGCAGGCACAAGAGCCCTGTATTTGTTGTGGCTTGGTGAAGAAAGACGTTTAAAAATACATAAAACTTGGCTAGAATACTGGGAAAATGCTTAAAGCAGTAGCTCACTAATGCATTTGGTAGATCAGCCAAAGACAAAATCAGACACTGACCATCTCTATTCTTAGAAGGAAACAAGAAACTTATGAGCACTGCTGTTTGCTGCAATTTAATGAAACATGCATAGTTCAGTGAAATGAAAAGAAAATAGTCTTCTGGCTGAAAAGCATGCTTTCAAGACAAAAAGATATGACACATATATACTGACATCACCAAATTAATTTTGAGTTTTGAAACACTAAGCTTTAATTAAAATTGTATTTCAGTAAATGGGAGGTTGCAATAGTTCAGATAAAAAAATAATGTAGAAGGTTTTTTCCTAAATGGAAATTATGCCTGCTTCATACTTTTCTAACAAAGTTTTGAAATATGTAATTTTGTTTCTCAAAACAAGGTTTTACATTTTAACTGGCATAATGGTCCTTGAATGTTCTGAACATACATGTGATAATGTTTATCTCCTACATAATTTTCATCAAACTTAATGCCCTAAACTCCATTAGTAAGGAAAAAGAGTGAAGAAACATTTCTGAAAGTTCTGTGAAATGAATGGTAAATGCCAGCTACTCAGCAAAACAAAGGATTTCTGGTTTGCAAATGAAAATCAAGATCAGCAGATTGCTAGCTTTGCTAAAGAGGGTTGTCATTTAGTACTCAGCCCAGACGTAAAGGATATAAAGTTGAAAGTTTTGTGACTGAGGTGAAGATGTGGTCTGATTCACCACACCTCACATTGGAGTTTTGGATTCTGAATAGCAGAGATTTTTTTTCCTGAATGGAGTAAGTATTTTTGTGAAATGAAAAGCCACTTACCCACCTCTAACAGGAATTATCCAGGACTGGTGACTGAACTACTTCCCTGGGCATCCTCTTCCCATGCTTGAAAACCCTCTCAGTGAAGAAATTTTTCCCAGTATCCAATTCAAATCTCCCGTGGTACAACTTGAGACTGTTTCCTCTTGTCCTATTTCTTTTTACTGGTGAGAAGTGATTACCCTCACCTGACCACAGCCTCCCTTCAGGTGGTTTCAGAGAGTGATAAGGTCTCCCCTGAGCCTCCTTTTCTCCAGGCTAAACAGCCCCAGCTCTCAGCAACTCCTCATAGAATCTGTGTTCCAGACCCTTCATGAGCTTCACTGCTCTCTGGACAATCTTCAGGAATGGAGATGAAGCCAAAGAGCAAAGAAAACCATCTTCTCTGCTGAAGCACTGCAAACTTGTTCTCAGGAAGCCTGAGGGTGGGAATGTATGTCAACTAAAAAAGAGCAGGGAAGCAATTAATCGGGAAAAGTTCTCAACTCTCATGGCACAGCTGGTGACTGCTCTGCTTTCTGCCAGGTAGCGGTTTCAGGAAGGTTTATCATCCTGGTTGGAGTCAGTTATCGAAATTTTTCATTTAAAGATTAATTTTTTAAAAATTGGTTTTTTATTATATGTTCCCAGTCAAAGGCAGCAAAGGCCAGAGACTGTCCCTAAGCCTGGAAGTCAGTGAAAGAATCTCAATTTTCCATAGGTTAGCTTTGATATTTCTCTTCCCTCTGACTTGTGGGCTTCATACCAGAGAAACAATCAGCAGAAAACCAGCTAATTTGACCACAGAAAGAAACAACTCAATACTCTAAATTTTTCTAACCTGTCCACATTTAATTTCCAGCAAGAAGGGAGCGTGACCCCCTTTGGGAGTCTGTTCCCCTTGCTTGAGTTAACACAATACAGTCAATTTTCTCACTCACGTTTTGCACAGAAGGCTATTTCCCAGCTGCTAGAAGTAGATACTTAGCTGCTTTTAAAACTTGAGGAGTTCTGTAATTGAAACACTAAGTTATTCTGTGCACAAAACCCCTCAGTCAGTTGCTGCTCACAGAACAGACGCCAAACTTTTGGGTTTGTGTTATTTTGCTTCTTTTTCTGTTGAAAACTCTACAGAAAACCGAATTTTTCTTAGAGGAGAGGAAAAACTCTGCATTTTTTCCTAGTTTGATAGTCCTAGAGGATATTTTTTCCCCATGATCATGTTACAATGCCATGGTTTGGTCCATTGCTTAAAATGAGCAGATTTTATGTTGAATGTATTCAACGGGATCAGAGATATTTTGAACTGCAATAATGTTGTACAGTATCTGGAGTTAATACTAAACATGCTGTTTACCAGAGTTAATGCTCACAGCTACAGAAGTTTACAGCTGAGTTTAGTCTTGCTGTATTGGACAGAGTACATAATTTTTAAAACTTCTCTTCAAATACAAATAGCATTAACAGCTGTTTATACACATTTGTATGTATATATCTTCCAGCGTGTGTCTTAGCCTCTGAAGCTGGCTAAGAAATAATTAGATAATGATTTTAGAAAGTGTGTCTTGCTTTAAAAGTTTTCAAGATATTGAAATAAATGAGCCACTTATAAAACATAATGCCTTCTAATGCCACCGACTTTTGAATATATCATATCAAATAATTTATAATCTTTCTTGAGGGTATATGTTAATTTTCTTACAAGAACTACAGCCCAACTTCTTAAAGGTATTTTACTTTCTAATTCCCAGGGAAATCAGTGTGGATTAGGGACTTAAATTGGCATTAGAATATTAAATAATTTTGAGAATCTGGATATAGTCTCTTAACCACAATGGCATTTATAACAATTAAGAAAAATAATACTGGAATTATAAGTATAAAGTAGTTTTCATAATTGACTGAAAAATATCTGTCAATACACCAAAGGCAGTCCTCCAAATCTGGGAACACTCAGCTGTTTATTGAAATTGTTGTATGTGAGAAGCAGCAGGACCAAGCCATGGCCAACACCTGGACAGAGGTTACCTGTTAATAAATGAAGAAATCTTCCAGTTGCTGTCTGCTGGCTCCTGAGGGACCCAGTGAATGTCACCAGTGCTGTCTAGCCACAGACCTCAGCACCATGTCTTATCCATGTTGACAACTAGCTTAGGTCACTTGTCCTGATCCAGGTCCAGGACATCTACTTGTCCCATCTTCCCATAGCTTCATTCAAATGCTGTGCAGTGTTTTGGTTTTGTGTTGTTTTCTTGACCCTTGAAATATTTACTATGCGTTACCAAGTGACAGTTTTCTTCTGCCCCAAAGGTGGCTGCCATTCATCTCTGTGGTGGCTGAAATCATCCTTGGGCAACATTCACCTTCATTAAATGCTCATGGGCACTCAGATGAAGGTGGTGGAGAAGGTCTATGGGGAAGAGAGTATTTCCCTCCTGCCCAGCTGACACAGGTGGCTGAATTATGTCAGCTGGTGTAAGTATGCATATACACACAGAGCCATATTTATATAGCTTGTAAAAGCACTGCATTCTCACCAGGCCATTGTGAGTTTTTCCATTTCTGCTGCTAACTTAGTACAACACAGCATTCCCATGCATTTGCTTTAACAGTCACTTACTTTTTTATCCAGAAACTGTCCTTTCAATTAGCTGCTGCTAATTAAAAAAACCTAACAAATATCCAGACTGTTCTGAAAATTGGTGATAGTCTATGTATTAAATGAATAGGGACAAGGAGAAGTTAAGCTCATTAAGGCTTACAGGGGTTAACGAGCAGGAACATTAGTTGAGCATTGCTTAGAATTTTAAAGAGGGACTTCATTGGCATATGAGCTAACACAGAGGCTGGACCTGAAGCGGTGTGTGGGGACATGAGCAAGATATCACGGGTCAGGGCAAGGAGTTACAGACATCAGCTGCTCCAGAGCTGATTTTATGGAATGGCCTGTATGTTGTGAACACATAGGCTGGGTTTCCCTCTGATGAAAGAAGGGTGAGTGGCATTAACTGTGTCCTGAAAGGGCTGAGAGCTGTGAGACTTGTAGAGAAAAAACTTGCATGGAGGCCAAGCAGAACAGGGCCAATAGTGCAGCTAATCGAGGCCATTTGTGTCTGTCAGGAACGGCATGAAGCCAAGGCTTTTGGGGGACAGTATGGCCAGTGGGAGTAGGGAAGTGGTTCTTCTCCTGTACTCAGCTCTGGGTGGGCGGAACCTTGAGTCCTGTGTCCAGTTCTCAGCCCCTCAGTTTAGGAAGAATGTTGAGATGCTGGAGTGTGTCCAGAGAAGGGAAACAAGGCTGGTGAAGGGCCTGGGACACAGTGAGGAACAGCTGAGTGAGCTGAGGGTGTTTAGACTGGAGAAAAGGAGGCTCAAGGGGTAAAAACATGTAGTGTTTTATCTAACTGCTGAACCTGTGCTCCGTACCACACTCTGGTACACTCAGCATTCCCAAACAGCTCTCTTAATGTCCAAACCGTCAATCACAATAATCTCCAGGCCAGGTTATTTAAAATAAGCATAGAAAAACCCTGAACCAAACCAAAATTCAACAAACCTATTATCCTATTGTTTCAAACAGACCCAACTAGTTATTGCCCATAAGTTAATAAATGTTTCATAAATTGGGTTCAGCCACACAGGCGCTGCGACTGATGTATCCAATAGAATTTGTATTCTGCAGTAAGGTGGCCACTGTTTTTGTAAGGCAGCAGAAGATGCTTGCATTGGCAGGAGGAAGGTAATAAATGTCATTTCAATTCTTCCAAATGTGGATGATAAGGAGTAATATGAGGGTGACTGGGAATAGGAAAACCAAATCTGGGTAGAAACGGCAATTAGGCAACAGCAAAACTGAGCTAAACCAGGCCTAACAGCAGCAAAGATTTTTTTTTTTTTTTTTTTAATAGAGGACTTAATTAGAAAAGACTGCATTCCTCATGTACATTCAGGGAATTCGCTCTTGAATTAGGCATTTACAAAAGGTGTTTGCTATTGGCATCCTCTCTGAGAAGTGGCTGATGGTTTTAAGGTTCTCTAAGAGGGGGCTTGGCTGGTTTTAGATAAAGTAATGGGCTTGCTTTGCATAAAAATACTAAACTACTTGTATTAAAGACTTGAACTCTCAGACTCAGGGGACCCAGTGACATTTACCTCAGGTGTTGACCACACTTTAAGCATATTTAACTGCTGCCTGGTAAAATTCTGCTAGGGGTAGAGTGCATTGATTATTCTAGAGGAAGCTTCCTCTAGCAGTCAGCTGAGAAAGAAAACAAATCCCTGATGACTTGCAAAGGTCTTGGCTTTTTCCTGATATTTTTAGGTAAGGTGAAGTATGGGGTCTCGGAGGCTCAACAGTTTCATCCTAACTTCCCTGGGACCCGGAATCCTGTATTACAAAACACTTAAGTAGGACTAGCTCTTTTAATCTTATCTGACCTTTGCTGCACAGATGTGTTTTTATAATTCTTCATTGGTGATAACTTGTCTGCACTACATTCTGGGTGGGGGAAGCATTAATAACAATTTAACAGGTATCCACTGAGTTCTCAGTGGAATGGTTGCATTTGAAATTATTCTTTCCTTTTTCTTATGTCCTATATTTTAGGATCAATGAGTAAACAGAAGTAAATTAGCCTTAATCTAGCTCTTTGGTCTGCATCTTATTAACCTCGAGTATGTAAGGAAATGTGTCTGAACAAAGATGGAGATTATCAATATTAAAAGGTGATTTCCATTGTAATTAATATATCGGAGCATAACTGGGGTACCGAGGGATGCTGTGGCAGCTATTTTTGTTTGGGGCCTAGGGAATGGAAAGCATCCAGTTTGAGTAACACAGAAATATTACAGAAAGTTCCTTTGAAATGGTGACAATGGTTTTGAATTGCTATATAAGGTTGGGGCCTCCACAAGTGGCACCATTGCACAATATAAAACCAATCTTCTGCCCCCAATAGATGGATAAAAATGGGACAGCCAGCAAATGCTTTACAAAGGCCAAACCAAATGCCAGAAAGTCTAATCTGTCTGCAGAAAGATGCCACACTTCTGATAAGCTTGGGCCATGACCCAGTCTTTCTTGAATCCTAAACTGGACAGTTTGTCAGCCACAGTCCAACTCTCCTCTGGCTCAGGATGTAAGGGAGGATTAGCATTCATTTCAAGGGGCTAAAGGCCACATTGCTAGATTTTGTTGGCTATTTTTTTTTTTTTTAGTAGTAGCTGGAGTTTCTCACAAGTAACAAAGCACATGGGGTCTTGGATTTGGGCAGGGGGCTGTGGGGGGTCTGCTGCTTAACCTTTGGTGCTGACTTGCACTAAGGTCTATTTCCTTGAAGGGGGGATTGGTTCCTGAGTCTGATATTTGAGGCACTTTTTCCTGATTTGTGATTTATTCTTTTCCTTCATGGGAAATTACATCAGTTTGCTACAGATCAGGGCCATTACAAGTGCAAAAATCCTCTTTTGAGATTTGTACAGACAGTTTTGCAGATATTTGATTTCTTGAGTAGGGGAAGGTTTCTGCAGAGAAAGCTCATGAAAATTGGGGAGTTTGTAACAAAGAATGCATTGGCATGCTTATTTCAAGTCTTAATTTCTTTAACAGGATTTGAAAACCACACAATCTTTTTTGGTACGTCTGGCTTGTTGGGTGAGAATTTACAAAGGAATGTTCAAACCAAATTTTGCAGACAATGCCTGTAGATATTTTGACTACTGGGCAGGGGGTTATGCTTTTATATCTTAAGCTACTTCCAAGTTGATTATAACTGAGGGTAGATGGAAATGTGCAATATTTTTGGTCCTCTGAAAAAACCAGACTCCTGATCCACATCAGTGGGAGCAGTGGGTGTACAAACATTCGGAATGGTGCTCTACAGCTAAGGGCCACTGTGAATTGGTAGTGGTGGTCAACACCACAAACACGTTCCCTGTGGAACACAGGGACACAGTCCTATCATGTAGGAACACTTTGTCTTCAGGAATCAGGAATGCATTACCATAATGACTTCTAAGGCAAGTGCCACTGAGGCTCTGAATACCTTAGTAGATGCTCTGAGCTACTTCAGCGTATGAAAGCCTCCAGGTGAGAGCTAGGATGATATCTTCAAAGAACTTCTTCCGAACTGAGAATATTCAAAGTTGCCTTGAAGATATTTTTAAGTCCACACTTTTCCTAGTAAGTAGTCATCCTTTGCTTAGGTATCAAATATTCTAGCAAATTTGCTTGAAATTCAACAAAGTTTTGACAGAAAACAATGAAAGATTTTTTTTCTAAAACTAACTATAAAAAAGGGAGGGAAGATAATTAGGAAAGAAAATATGCAAAATAAACAGTACTTACTAAAATGGAATAAAATATATATTTCTAATTAGTTTTGCTAATGAAAATGATAGCGAGTTACAGAGTAAACTAACAAGGGTGTTTTGCTCCACCATCTGTCTTGAAAAAAATACATTATTTAGAGAATAAATAGAGAAATCTTTTGTAGAAAATCATCTTGAAAGTTCTGGGGATTTAGCCATATAATCTAGGAAATCTGGATTTACTGAATATGTTCTTTCAAGACTCTTCCTTACATGAGTGAAGAAATTGAATCACAAAGTTTCACCCAAGAACAAAGGAGTTTTGCATGGCTTTGGATATTCTGATTGAATTATCTGCTCTCATCTAATGAAATCCATGATTAAGCTTTTCCCGGAGCTGGTTCTAGTAGCTGTCTTTCCCCAGGCCCAGAGCAGGAGCTCTCTTTTCATTCCTTACACGTCTCTGTGCTTTCTTGAAACTAGGAGGAACACGAATTTGTTGAATCCATGCCCTGCCAAACGCCAGAACGAGGGATACTTGTGTGCCTGGAGGCGGCTGCCAGGTGGAATACCAGTAGATGGCGCTTGGGAATGTGCAATCTGCACGCTCCGGGGAAAAGTGAATTATTTCTGCCTCCAGTTGATAAAGGATAACAGCTGAGACATGACTGTCTTAAAGTAAAACCATGGTAACACGATGACCCCTAATTTCTTACAACAGAGAGAAAGGCAACCTATTTTTTTTTTTGGGGGGGGGGGGGGAGGGGGGGAGTGGTTGTTTGGTTTTTTTTCAATAAAACCTGG
>JAYDZK010000274.1:13063074-13087857 GCA_034509185.1 Euphonia xanthogaster | reverse complement strand
TGTTTGGTTTTTTTTCAATACAACCTGTAAATATTTGACTCACTGTATTTTCCTCTCAGTGCAGAAGAGAGCTGATGGCTCTTGGAAAACTGGCAATGTCTGTCTTTGGGAAGTGCTTGCCTGGCACTAGAAAACACAGGAAGTGTTTTCTACCTCTCAGTGTTGCCTGCTTTAAGGGAAGGGTAGTAAAAGTCTGCTGCCTTTGATGACCTGGTCCCCACACTTTGTCCAAAGCTCTGCCACCAATGCTGTAGTGCTGAAAGGATTTCAAGTCAGCTTGGATTTTTTTCATTCCATTTCTGCGCTGCAGAGGTCTAGGAAGTTAAATGTCCCATAGCCAGCTGCTCAATTACACAACAAAGGCTAGGCATTTGTTGTGACCCAACAAATAGCAGAAAAGGAGAAAAATGTCAGGTGTAGGGGAGTGTGTGGAATTTATGCCATTTTTCATAGATACGACTTACCGTTTTCCTAGCAACTTCACCACAAAGACCTCCGAGCTGTAGATGGAGGCAAACAGCTTTGCTTTAATGTGAGAAAGAAATTCTGCCAGCACTTTGCCAGAGTAATGGGCAAAATTATGCAGCTTTGTCCCCTGAAAATGCTGGCATTGCAACGGGCCTTTTTATCCCAAAGGAGCAGCTGAATAATATTTTTGACAACTTATTGTGAAGAAAATGCGCAGTGTTTTTGAGAAGGGATTTGTTTTCCTTTCACATATTTGCAAACGATTTCACCTTTTCTCCATTGATGCATACCATACATCTGAGCACCCCTTTCTAGCCTTATTAATATGGCATATTTCATATCATGTAGAGGATTTTGAATAACTTACTCATGGAAATGTTGACAAAATCTTCACATTTCTGCAAATTTTATATATGCAAATAAATCACTGCTTTTTCCATTAAAACTGCATCCAGGATTCTTATTATTACCCAGATTTACATTTGTTTTCTATAAACCTTTCCCTTCCAAGTGGCTTCAGAAACACTAATCCATAAAAGCTTGCAGCCAATCTTGATGACCCAAATCTGAATTTCCATTTTATAATGGCTTAGACTATTGCTTCAAATACAAGTATATCAGTGAGAATTTTTCCATCAATCAAAATTGCACAGAGACAGTGTACAAGTGTACATGTTTGTTTTCTATTCCTTGAAAGAGGCAATAATCCTACTGTTTTCAGTTTGTATTGGAGGAGGTACCGAACATTTTGGCCAAGTTGCACAGTGAGTCAGTTTTAGTGGAACAGATTTCAAAGGGTTTTACTACGCTGTGAATTCTTCCTGCATTCATATAATTTAAATCCTGAAGAGAGATCAAATCATTCATTAACCTCCCACAATTAGCCCTAAAATATTTTATGAAATTCAGAGCCTTCTGTATGCAGAGAGGTGAAAAAGGTAAATAGAGAGAGAAGAGTGTGGGTGAGAAAGGGAGGCAATATCTCATTTAGGTCTAGTTGACCCTTGAGCACAGATTAAATGGATGAAAAAGAAAAATGAATAACTGCAAAAATAAGAAAACAGAGAGAACTTGATATCTCTCTGGAGGATGAGGATGAGAATATATGCATGTTAGGATGCTTGACAATTCTCAGAATTCAGAGCAACGCTGGCTACCGTTCAGCAAAACCAGAGGAGTGTACAAAACTGCAAAAGTGATAATCTTTCAAAAAACAAATCTGTGGGTAAGATAGGAAATTATCTGGGGAAATTCCTGCTGAGATATTGTGGTAATTGTTTAGAAGATAATTCAGTAACTGTAATCCCATGGAAAGTGTGTATTAATAACAAGGGAATTTAGTTCTGGGAGAAACGTCCTAGCTGGGTTAACAAACTGCGTCACTATCTATTACTTGATAGAGAAAAATGTAAGCAGCTAATTAGTGCTTTGGGGACTTAGGAGGAAGAAAAAACAACAATGAAAAAACCCAAACCAGAGTTCTCCTTCCCCAGGAATATGGAAATGCAGGAGGAAGAAAATGATTTATTATTTTATGCTATTTTATTTCAGCCAAAACTTTGTCAGAGGGCTACGGAGTGTAACTCAGCTTTAATCAGTGTAAATTTTGAGCTTGATTCATTTCTGAGTAGCGTTAAATTTCACTGAGTTTATAATCACATAAATGCAGAGCGCTCAAGGTGATCTAGTCTTTAATAGTTACTAGTGAATTTGGCCCAGACATTGCATTAGTTAACTGTACCATAAGGATGCTAATGAGGTGAAGGGTAAGTCAGTAATTCTTTGCTAGAATAATTTCAATGAACTCTGAAGGAATTTATTATGCTGTAGCTTGTTTCTTCTGAATAGCATAGTCTGTAGTGCAAAATAGCAAAAAGAACTTTTGGTTGGGTGGAGAAAGTTAAGACATATATTTAGCAATAGAGGTTATTTATAGATAAAGAAATAAAAACCACCAAAATATACACACAAACCTGAAGACAAGCCATGTAGAAATAATGTTTTGAATATAAGGTCTCTCGAAAAGCAGTTGTTAAGTACTTTTAATGGAGGCAAGCTGTAAAAATGTAAGGATTCTGAAAGCGAGGACATAGACTGTTTGAAAATTCTGGGTAATGATAGGAAAGCTGCTGGAACAATAGAAATGGGAAAAGCAAGGTCCCTTCTCACTCACTCAGAAGACAGTTTTGACCTATTGACGTAACTCAAGAAATTCCTGCTGATCTGCCAGGGAATGAGGGGCTTTGATTCAGGTACTGATGAACTGTTTAAAGGCTCCTGAGCAGCGCTGGGGCGGAGCAGGAAGGCAGGGGACAGGTTTGAGTGGAAATATCAGTGTCCTGACATCCCAGATGTAAGATTTGTGGAAAGCAGTCAGTTTCGCCATTTCACCTGAATGTCAAAAGCTGCAGCTTGTAAATGGTGAACATTAGCTGGGAAAAAAACAGCTGTTCAATTTTTTTTTTAAATATGCTGATTATTTTTAGTTCAATTCCTCTTTAAACCTGAACTGCTCGCTTATCACCATACCTCTGAGAAATCTGCCTTCTGGCAGAAACCTTTTGACATTTGTGTTTTTGCCTATGAGGTGCAGATGCTTAGCAGCAAGCCTATTTTCCTTCCTTTGCAACCTCTTCCCCTGAAAATAAAAGGAAACTTCATCCAGATTTCATGCTGTCCATGAAATCATCCAGATTTCATGCTGTCCATGAAATCTGGTAGATTCGTGACTTCACTGGATTTTGTGCTCATGTGTGGAAAAAAACCAAAGATTTCATTAAAATGGGAACTTGTGCTGCTAAGCTCTGCATACTGATGATGTTTTGAAAGGGTGCTAAGGTGTGTTGTATCTCGGTTGGCAGTCTGTGTGCTCTGTGCACGTCGCACATGGACACACCTCCTGCAGCTTCACATTGTGTGGTGGACTCAGCTTGCAGCTTGCAAAGCAGGATGTCAGCACCCCTGTATTGACAGGGATGTTAAGGGTGAGGTCTTGTTGCCTAAATAATGGCATCTTGTGCTATTATAGACATTTTTGGTTACACTTCTTCATTATCTACTATTCTGGTATTTCAAGTGAAGTCCTCCATCGTGTCTGCCAACCATACATTTTTGTTGCATAGTGAAAATGCCATTAGGACTGTATTTTAAGGAAGAAAACCGAACACCTAAGTTAGGTTACTCACCATGAAGCTGAATCCCATCCTTGCCAATCAATCATGATAGATTTCAGGCTCACATTCACATAACTTTTCAAGTAGAGGACAGTGTCTCATTTTAGAAAGGCATCAATTTCCACCTAATCATTAGAAGGATTCTGTTCCTGGCTTTTTTATTAATGCTCAGAAAGCATTAGCACATTGTCTGTTACCTTCTCAATAGACATAAGTCCTTTCTAGTCCTGCCCAGGCTGCCCATCTTTATGGGTCTACACATACTGCAGGTTTCTGTTTGTACTCTGTGGTATTTGAAGTGAGAAAGTAGCAGACAAAGTGCATGAGAACAAGACTCAGAATATATGTGATATGATTTCCTAGCTGTGAAAGCCTTTTATTTTTTTCCAAATATGCATGGTGTTAATCCTGTAGAGTAACATGGATAATGACACTACTGTTTTTGCAAATTCTGCCCCAGGCTCTTTTGTGCTGCTAAGCATCCAAAAGCTTGTGGAAGTGAATTATATGTTTGTGTGGCTCCTGCCCACTGATCCTGCCCAAATGAATTTACTTAGTGCAATACTGGAACTTTAAATTTAAGCTCTTCTGAACATAGCTGGAGGTTCCTCTGCTCCAAATTCTTGTGGCTGATGAATAATACTTTTAGTCTTGGTTCTGGATCTCTTTCCATAGTGTATGCAAGGTAGTTTATGTTTGAAGGCAAGGACAAGCTTGTTGTATCTTTATATTTTGGTGATGACAAATTAGCTCTTCATAGTATTTCTCTAGAGACTTTTTCTTGTACTAGACTAAGAAAGAAACAAAGATGCATTCAGTAATGAAAGCTCTAGTCTGAAACTAGCAGATGTTGTCAGTTTTTTGCATAAGATGGTGACTATCAATACATAAGAAAACATCATGGAGATTTGGACTCCAGAAGCCTTAAAAAGATTCACAAGTCATTTACAAAGATTTTAGTACATTATGAGAGCACTGTCAAATCAAATGCAAATTTAAATCTAATTAATTCCCTACAAGGACAGCAAACCCCTCTGCTGTTTAGTTTACATGAAAACATTGCTAGACTGGGCCTGAAACATAATCCTTAGCCAGAAAATACAGTTGGGAGATGGCTTCAGATCCAGAAACCACTTCCTTGGTGCATTCATGTAGTGCTGCTGTGAATGTTTCCAATTTCCCATCCTGGGAAGTAGTTTCTGTAGGCACACCCAGGCTGCCATTGCTGGGGTGGAACACCAGTGCCCACAGAGCTGGGGAGACCCATTGACCTTCAAAATCCCAGGAATGCTGAGCTCAGGAGCCCCCTGAGCCTCTGCAGCTCTCCCCCAGTGGGGCTCCCTTTCAAACACAGTGCCCCTGTCTAAGAAAGCTCTCTTGCTGCTGGATCTGCCAGCCCAACAGCAGCAGGAACCTTTCCATAATCTTTTTCATGGAGCTCCCACTCAAAGAAAAAATTTCACAAAGCTTTAAAAAAAACCTTTCTCAGAGACAGTTTTGTAATGAAGTTACAATTTGATTCTTTGCCTTGAGATGTCTGGTCTTTTCTTCTAAGATCATAATTTTTTGTTTGTTTTTAATAGCAGTCTCTCATATGGGAAAGATAGATTAGTTATTGTATTTTATTATTTATTTTAATACCATCAAAATGTATCCTCACCAGTAGGCAGCAGCCATGCTAGGGGTCATGAGGGGCTGAAGCAAATATAAAGGTGACTTTTTGAAAGCACCATGATTAATATCTCTTGCCCAATTTGTGGCTTATTATCTCCTGTAGCTTTTAGTGGATCATAATACACTCATTAATTGTCCTCAGTATCCCCAGTTTTCAGTTTTGCCAGGCACACACGACACTAACCCCACATGTCCCTGGGATTCAAAGCAGAGCCAGTATTTCCCTTCACCTCCATGTGCATGCAGCCAGCAGCTCAGCACTTGGGCTGTGGTCCCAAATGCATCAGCCTTGTGGGTATTTTGTGCCAGTCAACAAGTGGGATTTAGGATGTTGAATACCACATGGGATAAGAGGCAAGAAGCAGTGCAAACTTCTTTTGCCTTAGCAAACTCAAGTCCCCTTGCTTTAAAGGAAGGGGTTTATTCCAAGGAATAATAATAATATATCCAAGGAAATAGTAATTAAGGGATTTTTTAATAGTTGAGAAGTGGAAATGTATGTCAAAGAGGGCTTACACATGTAAATGTGTATATAAATATATATAGATATACCATATATATAGGTACATGTAGGTAGAAGTATTTTACCTGGTGTGTGTATATATATTGGGTGGGTGGGTGAGTACATATGTATATATTTTTGTATTTGCACATATAAACCAATAGTGGTCTTGAGGAATGACTGATTATCTTTTTTTCCCACAGTAGTGTCTCAAAGAGATATGTTTGTTTCATACCCCAGGACGATCACCGTCCCTAACAGATACATGAAGTCCCTTTGGACTCCCCTTTTAGTCTGCAGTTTCTTTAACTTGATGGTGTTGAGGAGCCTCTGGATCACATCCTAAGGATCCTACACAACAGTCTGCTCTGGGAAAAAAAAAAAATCCTTTCCTCCTGCAATAGCTTTCTTATTGCAATATTTACTGAATCCTTGGCAGTGTTGGTGGGGAAACAGAACCCCAACATAATCTCTTTCCTGTCACTTTTTAAATGGTCTCCTCTCAACCGGAAGCAGATTTCTTTCTTTACAACAACTTGCAGTCTTTTAGGAGGATTGGGTAAATTAATAAAGGAAGATTTTTTGCTTAACCATTTGGGGCTGAGGTGCTTCTCCATCATGGGCACCAGCAGTAATAGGAAACAGAGCTGATGTCTGTGCCAGGCTGCTCCTTTCTGATACATGAGCATTTGTAGCAGACTCTTAAACCATACTGTGCATGCCCCATCAGTGTCTTGGTTTGCAGGGTGGTTTGGCCCCCATCACTGCAGAGGTCTGAGAACATTTTGTAAGAGAAGAGTGGCTAAACAGATAGTCAAGAGAGTCAAACAGGAAAAGGGCTCCTGCATGGCAGGAAGGGATTGAGCAGCTCTTTCCATTGCTTTGGCAATAGGACAAGCTGTAATAGGCTTAAACTGAGGCAAAGGCTATTTAATTTAGGCTTTCAGAAAGGAAGAGAAATTATCTCAAGATAAGAAGAGGTAAATACAGACATTGCTGGTATGGGGTTTGGAAAAAAAATATGACCTTGTATGGCTGCTTTTTATGATTACTTGGAGGCCAACAGGTACAGAAAAATAAGCACTGACTGCAGCTGCCTAGTATTTACACTGTGGGCAAAAAGCAAAAAAGTGCCACAGCTGACTCCAGCAGGGCTCCTGCCTTTCTTCCACAGCAGCTTTCACTTAATGGTATTTGCCTGGATACATTTGCCCATGGGCCTTTGGCTGAAGGAATAAAGCTTTAACATGAAACACCTGCTAGTCACGTGGAAGTTGCAAAAGAGGCTTTTTTCCCCCCCTTAATTCTGCCTGATGGTAGAAAAGGAGAGCAGGTGCTGAGGAAGGAGGAGATTTGACCACAATGATATCTTGTCCCTTCTTCCAGACATTGCTAACTAGCCATAAACTGCAATAAATGAAGTTTTGTCAGTCTGCCAAATAGATATATGCATTCCCATTACACAAGTGCAATTATTTAGTGTAACCTCTGAATAATATCTTTAACTCATCGTGTTTCTACTCAGGAAGAAAGAAGCATAATGCATTGAAAAAAAAATACCAAAAAAGCCTGAACTATTCCAAAATCATGGGGGAGACTAAAGCACCAACTTAAGATGTTAAGAAAAAGAAAACAGTTTTTCTCTCTCCACTCAGAAAAATAGAAGTCAATTAACATTGACATTTCCAGACTGTAAGCCATGCAAACTTAATTTTCAAGGTCGGGATTAAAAATACGATCGTAGAAGATTATACTGTTCTTACTAACCTTTGTAAGGTTACTGCTCCCACTATATTAGCTATGAAGAAAGTCTGAAAGATTGATATAGTTCTGTCTTGCTCTTTTTTTTAAATTTTATTTTCTGAGTAAAGCAACTCAATGTAGAATTAATTGTTACTTGAAGCTTTGTCTAAGAGAAGTGATACCTGACCCACCTCCTGCAGCCACCAGGGACAAGGGGACACCAGGAGGGCTCTGTTGGGTAGGATGGCTTTGGTGCCTGTGTTCTGCATGGCAGAATGTGTTCTGCATGGCAGGTTGTGGACTGGGATGCCTGGGCTAGGCTGGATCAGCCCCACAAGAAGGGCACTATGCACCACTGCCTGTAGAACTCCAAAGTAGGCACAAATTATATAAGTACCACAAGTTTATGGTGAAAATTGCAGCAGATCCAAGCATGTGAAACTCTTTCAAGAGTGCTCCTCTCTGTACTTCCTAGGATTTTCTAAGTCAGTGTTTGCTGGTTCTTGGTTGATAGTATCAAATACTGTGATTTTCAAAGGAGACTAAGAGATTTACGTGTTCAGCTTCCAAGGAAGGGGAAAAAATAATCAGACCAAACACCTAAAGCCAAGACAGAATCCTTGAGCCATGTCCCATTTATCCTGCCAGGGACATGTGAGAGGGCAGCAGGCTGTGGGGGTGATCCCTGTGACAGCCAGCAGTGCAGCTGCATTGTGAGGGGACCCATGGAAGGAACAGAAGCACTGGATGCTCCTGCATGGCAGGCTGGGGAGGGAGAAGGTGTGTGCACACATCTGTGAGCGTGGGCACAGAGCTACAGAGCTGTGACCAGAACCAAGGCTTAGCTGCAGACACAACTTTTAGTCAGCCCTCCAGCACTAATGAGCTATGTCAGGGATGTGGGTGATGACCAGATTTTCTCTGACATGAACTTTTAGCCATAGCTGAAATCAATAAATCAATAGTATCATCTAGTGAGGTCTATTGGCTTGGAGTTAACATGGAAACACCCAAAAATTTGTTTTCCCATAATCAGCACTTTTTAATGTTCATTCAGCTAGAAGATAAAATAAAAACACAAGAGGAGGCATTTGTCTTCGACACAAAATCATACAAAAAGTCTTTTTTTATTAAATATACATTACTTACAGTTTAAGTCTTTCTTCTGTACAACAGTAACCATAGAAAACAAAAGAAGCTAAGGCTAAATTTTTTCAATCCCTTAACAGGGTATTAAGACATGTTACATTGTCTACAAAACTGACTTAGACTGAGGCAACGTCCTGTGGAATTCTCTTTACAAAACCAGATAACGAAAGGGGAATAATCTAAATCTCCATTTTGCTTTTTACTGTAACTGAGAGACTCTTGCTTTACCCTTGGACAAACCATTAAGAGAATGTTCTTTGTTTTTTGCTTTGCTAATAAAATGAACAGAGCTCTGAGAGAATTATTTAATAAAATTTGAGTAGAACAAAGTAAAATGAATGATGAAGGGCTCATCTGTAGAAAGAACCAATTTTTTATTATTACAAATATTTAATCTCAGCTGCCATTTTACTCTTTTTTTTTTTCCTTTTTAGGGTGCCTTTATCCATTAAAATCCCATAAAATACTTCCAGTGTTAGTGTGCTGGCTCCTGAATTGGTTGACAAGACACCACCCACAGACCAACCTTCCCAAAACACAAATTTTAGAAACTCCTGAAGGTGACTTAAGCCATATCATGGGCTTTGTGGAGATGAAGTTCATTGCCTTATCCCAAATTTTATCCATAGTTCTGCTAGAAAAAACACAATTTCAGTGAATGCAACTCTCATTGACAGCAGTAAGGGATGACAAACATGAGGTCCTGACTTGGATTCATATATGTCAGCCCTAGTTTGCAGGAGATCATCAAAGCAAGAGCAAAATGAGGCTAAATTCATCTGTGATTTATCTACATTGCCCTAAACAGGGTTACAACCAGGTATGAAGCTGTCTCTTGTTTCTTTCACAAAGGGGGTTTCAAAGCAGGTCAGGTATGACAATGTCAAGGTTCTCACTAGCATTTAGGTATGATGGTCTGTGTTACAGATTTCATTTGCAAAAATCAGAGAGTGGAGATTTTTATGACTGGATGGCTGAATAAAAAAATGTACCTGTTTGCTTTCCTTAAGCTCCTGAAACTTCAATTCCACTGTGTTGTGAATGGAAAGTGAGGCTGTGACTGGCTGTATCTAAGCTTTACCTATGAAACAACCCTTCTTTCTTGACAATATGGGTGCTGCATTGGCAGCAGTGACAAAACACATCAGGAAAGGATGTGTCCTGTAAAGGAGCTGTAAAGGGCATGCAAAAATGAGTAAATAATTTCCCATGCAGAATTAGTTCCAAATGGACACTATTTAGGGCTGTGGGATTGAAATTTGGGAAGAGAGTTATGACTAGCATGTCAAAAAGTAGTGTTGCAATGTGAACAGCAGTCAGTAGCTTAGAAAAAAGCTGCCACAAGCATCCTAAACGAGGGAGTGGGAAGTCTCTAAGCAAAAATTCTTTGGATCACCTGCTGTACCTAATGTTTGATTAAATGTTATGATTGTTTGAGGGAAACCTTCCCCAATTCTCCTTTGGGCTACTTGGGAGAGTTCCAGCAATCTACCTGGGGAGATCTGGATCTGGTATCAGCCAGAGCTTTGAAATCCTCTCCCATGTTTGAAGCACGTCTCTGATATTTTACAGATCATCAGGACAACCAAGACTATGTTTTGGCAGACTAAGTAGCAGCAATTCATTCCATGGCAAGAAAACCTACCACTGAAAAATACCCGAAAGCCTCATATCCACCTGATGTTTGCCATCCATGGCTTCAAACAGTGCATGTTTTCCAAGAGCTTTTGCCTCCTTCACTGCCCCATCACAATGGTGGTTTGAAGTGCTAATGTCCTCTTTTCCCCTTAGAGGTCACCACCTCTAGGTGACTCCATTTCCATGATGGAGTGCAGTCTCCCTTCTGGCTGAACACCCAGCTGACATTTTGGTTTCTGTGACTGCCCGGAGAAAAATCACAATCTTAATTTGAATTATGAAACAAGCTCCTCTGACTCCTAGCAACAATTTGATAGCTTCACTTATTAAAGAAAAAGGAGTGATGAAGAAAAGAGAGGTGAACTAGAAATGAAGCGACACTGTTGACACAAACTGTTGCCTTAATCCTTCCTTAGCTCGGCTTGTAGACTCAGCACATTACAAACAACAAACAACGAGCTTACAAATTACAGGAGTTCACCAGAAAGTGTGCTTTTTTTCCAATTTTTGTTTTTGTCAGAGTAACTTAGTGCAAAAGATCACAAAAAAAAGCACCAATACACTGAAATATTCAAACTCTCTATATGCATGTCTTGAAATAAACAGTCAAAGAAAAAAGCTACTTCAGGCCCAAAAGAAGAATGTGTTTAGAAGTTTCATGTACAAAAGTAGCAGGGAGGAGGGGGCCACCCACACTGAAAGAGGACATGAAGAACTTTCCACTGAGAAAGAAAGTGCTTCAAACTGCAGAACCCAAGGGAACAAATCATGCTTTGAAGCTGTGATGGCAACCTGTGAAGAAAACCCCCAAAAACTTCAAGGGCATGGTGCAACTCTAACTGTAGTCAAGCAAGAGGCCTCCCACCAACCTCTAAAGATGCTGGATAAGGCCCTTGGTTTGGCAGGGGTGAACCTATATCACTTGGCTTGTTTGGTAAATAGACATTAAAAACTGCAGGAAAACTTTGAACTAGCACTCCCAAGGTCTCAGACTTTGATTAAGTCTTTTACAAAGGGTTGCTTTCTGAAAAATAAAATGGAAAAAACTCCTTTGTGTCTGTGGAAAAAACAGCAGTGCAGAAGAATATTTAAAACAAGTCTTGTTTAGGGTAAACTTTGTGTAGGTGAGAGTGACAACAATGGCATGAGATGGTGGACCACAAAGAGGCCAAGTTCTGCCTCCTCTACACTCTTATTAGTTTGAAGTGGAGCATTGCAGTCAACTGACTGGCTTCCTTAACAGAAGGAAGGCTGATTCTGTTCTGAAGATATGAAGATGGGATTTTTTTCAGGGATTCATCTCATTGAGAACTTAGGGTTCCTGGATGGGAACTTATTATAATTGGAAAAGCCAGCAAGTATCAGACATAGCTACTTGGGGTTAACAGATGCCAGGGTATGACAGACAGGAGACTTGCATCCTTCCTGGAGCTGCAGAGATACCTCGGTATCATCTCAAATAGCACCAGACATGCAGAAAGGCATCTGAGAGGGCTGAGTGAGCTTTAGATTCAGAAATGTGTGGATCTGGCTTCATGTATACTATCTGCCAAAGCTCCCGTGTGAGGCAAAAAATGGATGCTGGATCTAGAACAGACTGAAAGGAGAATTATCCGCTTCCCCACAGATTACTGATCAGATTGTCACTGGCTCAAAGCGGTACTTTGAAACTTGATTTTCATGTATTTGGCTACAAGGAGAGGCATACATTTACTAGGCAAGATGTTTAGAGTAATTTTTAAAGTAATTTAGATGCAAGGTGTCCTTTCTTGACCCCAGCTGTCACCTCAGAAAAAAAAAAGTCACTCATAATACCTGGGAGATGTGTTTATTTGATCTTCAAAACTATTGTAACATTTGGATTCATAGGCAAATTCTGCTAGAAGTAACTTCTCTATTGCCTGGAGACTACCCTGTCTCTATAATCAATGGAGAGAAAAAGGCATCTCTAGTGATTCATTTAATCTTACAGGATGTTTGAGACATTTGCCCTGTCCTCACCAACCACAGGGCTGGACAAGACTGGATGACAATTGTCAAACAGGGAGTTGGTAAAACCAAACGCAAAATGAAACAAACTCAAAAGATAAAAGCAATATCCAAGTGCTTCATAGGTCTTGGACTCAATCTAATCATCAGCAAAATCAATACCTGACTTCATTAGGAAAAGATTCATAACCACTCACCATAGTGAAACTATATGATATATTGATTGCTCCTCACCCAATATGTGAAATATGTGATCAGCTAAATGCTAATATAGACAAAGATCTCATTAAAATAAGGGTTTGCATTACACTGTAAAAATTGAGCAATTGATAAATAGGATGAGTAAAGTCTAGCTAGATCAAGTTAAAATAAAGCTGAGAGAAAGCATCTTATTTTTGTAATCTGGTTGTAGTTTTAACTTAAATATGAGGGGCATCTCATGACTGAACACACTCTGATAACCACACAGCTTTATATGTGTCATTTTTACAGTCATATTTACCCAGGTGGGAATTCTGGCTTAGCCCATATGAGTTAAAAGTATGTCTTTTTTTTTGGCTTTTTCACTGCAGATGTAACCTAAGTGTGGAGTCAAGAACAAGAAGAAATAGAAACGGTGTACATTTTAAAAATTGACCCAAAACACTTGCAGTGTCTTGTCTCTATAAGTGAATATGGACAGATGAAATACTAACTGCCAATTACGTAGGTAACTTAGGATCAAAGATTTATTTCCAAAAGAGAAATGGGACTCAATTTTCAAAGGGATTTAAATGTCTTGTAGTATATTAGAACATTCCACAGCAAAGCAGACAAAGAAATTAATTTGAGTTAAATGCTCATTTTGTTTAGTCACTTAAGCATTGATCCACATCCTCAAGAGACTAAATTCCTTGTAAAGCCTATTCTTCACCCAGGTGGCAGCCAAGTTAGTTGGAGTTAGCTTTCTGACACCCAGCCTTCCTTTGTTTTCTATAACCAGGCACTGGCACTCACAGAGAGTCCTTCTGCATGACTAAATATCATTATAAGCGTGGCTATTATTGGTCAAGTCTTTTCTGGAAAACAGGAATTTGGAGTGCCGAAATCCATATCTAAGATACTTCATAATTTCACAGCTTGCCTAACAATAATAATTTTCATAGGTTACATATCATATCACCAAGAGAAAAAAAAAAAACAGTTTCTAATCCTTCTACCAGTCCCTTACTTTTATTATGAAACTTGTCTTGGGGAAGGAAGAAAACACAAACTGCCATCAAACAACTCTGACAGTCTTCGGCTTTCCACTGAAATGAAATCTGAAAATTTATGTATAAAAAGTATTATCTCCTAGCTTTAAAAATATTATCTAGAATGACAGCTAAAAGGAAAAGGGAATACACCCCATTTAAAAAGAAACATTAACAAAAATAGCAGAAATGTTATCTGCTTTAAATAGATGGGAAAAAAGTTCTAATTTGAACTAAGGAAAATGAATTTTAGCTCTAGTAGATTTTTTCAGAAGTTGATTGTATTTCTTCTTGAGTGTATTTCTTTTATAAAAAAAATTAATTGCTTTTAACTGATATTGAAGGAAATTCAATTATGTCCTCATAAAAAAAGCATTAGAACAAAACAAAAAACAAAAAGGGGTGTATATTTAGAGTACTTCATTTAGTATATTTTAGCTATATTTAATAAGAATAATTTGACATCCTGATTTAGAAGTCCATACAAATGTGTTTGTTTGTTCAGCCTTGTAGCATAAAAATCTTCCGGTCTCAGTAAATCCACAGGTATAGATACATGTCTCTCTATACTGATGCATACATTCATATGAAGTTCTTTCTTTTTACAGATGCACCCCAACCTAGCTAATTTTTTCAGAGTTTTACTTTCCTATTCCATTCTTCATGTAGCCAATTAAGCACATTAGCTCATCAGAGATGTCTCATACAGAGGCCATTTCAGAAAAGATGACTCAAACACAGGCAGAGGCGCCCATGAACTCTCCTATTCCTCCCTTCTGCCGTGCCAAACAAAGCAGCTTGGTCTGCAGGAAGGAAAGAAAAAAGAGAATTGCTTTGCCAGGATTTTACTGCCAAAGACAAAGCAACATAAAGAGAACCCAGCTACTCAATCCATCATTCCAATACTCATCACACAGAAACACCTTCAAATAATTGTGTCACCCAAACAGCCAGGGTGTGGCAAAACAGCTGCAGTTGACCATGGCTGAAGAAGAATGGCACCAAACTAGTTTCAATATAGACAGCTTTATAAAATTGTTCAGGGAAGAGTTCTGGTTATGGGGCTGGCCTCATATTCCTCTTCACATAAGAATGATGTTATTCCAAGACTGCTTTCTCTTCCCTGAATGCTCCAAAAGAAGTGGTAAAGAATCACCATATTAAAACAGTCATTTATTTATTTATTCTTCCTTGTCTGCTCTCTCCTCTCATAAAAAAATTTAGACAAAAAGCTCGAATAAACACCTACGTACCTTTGCAATGGACTGCCTAGAAAAACAGCAACTGTTGCAAGTGTAAGCTCATCTCTAGTTTGCTGTGGGCTACTACCTCATACTGAGATTCCTTAATTTTAAATCTATGTAAAAAAGACCACCGTGTGGAAACCCCAGGGTGACTGCATGGGGTGTAGGGCAAAGAAGGAGATTTAGCTGCACAATCAATTGCAGCTCGAATTAAATCAGGAGTATTGCAATGAATAAGATTTTTCTTCCCCTTACCTTTAGGCTTAATTCTACCACCAGCAAATTTTACATCCTCTTTAGAAGCCCTGCAAAGGCAGATGACACACAGACTCAACAGGGTGTTCAAAACCTCACTGGCTGGGACTCCTTCATTTCTTACCCTTAGGATGTTTGTGATTGAAAAGGAGGTTTTTCATCCTCACACTGTAACCATGCAGCACAAGTAAAATGGGCAGAACTTGATTCTTCAGTAGTGTTCCCAATCAGGAAAGGACAAAAGACTTAAAAAAAAAAAAAGCAAAGATTAATTTGAACTAGAGTATTTGGGATCTCTTTAGAGTTTCCCTAAACTTCTTCCTTGTAAAGAGGGTTTATCAAATATTCATATTTTTAAACAAGACTTCAGACCTCTCTCTATTTAGTTTTAGAGAAATTATTCCAATTTCTACAAACAGGAAATACCAGTCAATCTTTCATGCAGTTTTGGGAGGTTTTATTGAGTAGTAGGATTTTTTTTTTCCTTTTTCTTTTTTTAGAAGAGCTGGCAGAAGGTGTGAGTCATGTTTAAGATTAAACTATTTTGGTTTTTCTTCTCATCTATGTTCTTTTTCTTTTCCACAGGGGCAACAGCGTTTGACCTCAGTGTGTGATAATCCTCCATGTGGCATGAACAGGCATATGCTGCATTTCTAAAATTTCAAATATAGAGCACCTAAGTCCTAGCAGCTTCCTAAACCCCTTGGAGATTCAAGCTACTACTTTCCATGCTTCAGCTAGAGTTATACTAGTGTATGCTGGGTCTACGTAGTCAGCCTTATGAGATGGAGGTGAAAGAGGTGCATGGGAATGATATTTACTGTTGATACATATATTGTTGGAAAAGTACTGAGAAGCCTAAAAGTTACAGTAAAAGGACAGGAGGTTGGGGGAAGGAGCTTAATGAGGACAGTTTTATTTTTCTTTATGTCATACCAGCTTTTCAACTGGTACAAATTAAACACCATTTAAATCAATAGACTATATATCAATTAATAAAATTTGAGAATTTGGCTGGTTCTTTATGATTGTTGTAAATGAGCCCGTGAAATAAATCAGCTGTTTTGATCTCATTCTTTCCCTCTATCCTGTCCCATGATCCGCAGAGCTATGGGTTCAACTACTTTACCTGTACTTTACATAGTCCAGCTCTAGTGTAAAAGCAATGACTTAAATGGCTCCAGAGAAAAAATAACAACAAATAAATGTAGGAACTTTGAAACATCCAAGAACTGACAGCAGAAACCAGGTGTGCATGTGGATCTTGTTTTGTGTAGGATGGGATAACAGGTCTCTTGAGCTGCAGAAGTAAACTGTGATTGCCAGGTTCCTGTGCAGAGAATGAGGCACTGTGATTGTTCTCAGTGTTTCCTGTGCAGGGCGGTCTTTTCCAAATGAAAAAAGCTAGCAAAAAATGAGTGTTAAAAAGAAAAAAATTCAAAAAGAAAAAAGGAAGGGAAAAAGGAATAAAGAAAGGGAGGTTAGGGGAGGAAGAGTAAGAAGAAATTGCATTGTCCATCAGATAAAATATTCCCGTTTGCACTCGCTCACTGTGTTTTGCAAGTCAATGTCAGCTTTAAAGGAGCTCTCAAGGTTTTCTGGGTATTCCTTCTCCTTTTTCTGGCTATTTCGATGTGCTTGTTTGTGTTGATAGAGGAATCTGCTCATGATGGCAATGATGCAAAAGATGATGAATATCACAACTGCTATTACACCTGTAAAGGGATAAAAAAGGAAGGATAAAAAGAGTGAAAACCAAAACAAAAGACTCAAGTTACATCGAAAAATGTGTTACCAATGCACAGCAGCTAGTTGGTAGATAGATCAGTTCATCTCAGTCCATACACAACCATATGCCTCTATCAAACCTTCTGTGGTAGTTTTTATTTCTATTTTGTCACCTTAAGAACACTATAAATAGAGCATGTATTGATATAATTGACCTAAATTCTGTAACATTATGCTTTCACTGGAAATAATGTTAGCTCAGTGTGTTTGCTTTTAAAACACAAGATCTGCCCATATAAATTCCTTCTCTGTCATATTTTCTTCTGTGTTATCTCTGGGAACATTGCACAAGCCTTATACACTTTGGTTTATAGCTTCTAGATATTATCAAAGGCAGCATATAAAATGATACAGGGCATCATATAAAATAAACTGAGATAAATTGTCTTCTAGGCCATTACAGGAAAATTAAAACCACACATGAAATTATGAGGACAGTGTTCCCCAGTATATAAATACTTCCATATTACCTGGTGAGTTTCACTACACCACCAGATTACAAAGAGAGAGCTCTGGAAATACGAGATATTGAGTATATTGTGAATACTCTGCCAAGTATTTTACACACCACCAAGGGTGGTGTGTAAAAAAATGGCTACTTAGCTGGGTCTTAGAACACAGACTAACATGGAATCAGAGAACACCTGGAACCTCTGGAGATCATCTTGTCCAGATCCCCTGCTCAAGCAGGCAGGCAGAAAGAGTTCAATTACATTTTAGGAGATTCAGGTTCCTGATGATCCATGTGTGACCACAATAATCCATAATGCAGTTGTCTACCTAGGTAGCTTGACAGAGATGCATGCTAATAAACAGAGCAGATACTAGACCTGCTTCAGATTACAAAAAACCCTTGGACTAGATTTCATGGAGCCCCGATTTAAAGTCTCCTAGATTTTTGCCTTGACAGAATTGTTTTGACTATAGTCTTTAAAAATGAAGTTACCTCCAATCACAGCTGAATCACTTCTGACTGCATTGGTGAGAGGTTCTCTTTCATCTGTCTTCCCAAAAGGATCTGCAGTTGGTTAAACAAAAGAGAACTTATTTTGTGTGTAAACTGTTTATTTTCCCTGTGGCTTAGACAGAAGTGTCCTCTTACTCTCATGAATTCTACCTATTTTCAGAAGATGTAATTTGGGGGATTGGAGAACTGAACCAGAAGGGTCTGAAAAATAAAGTGAATTTGCAGAACAACTTTCTTCTACACCTTCAGGAGCAAATTCTATTAAGGGTATACGTAAAAGGAAACAGGAAGCTTCACACTAACAGCTGAAAGTGTTGTTTCAGTTCATCAGAAGAATCAGGGAGACATTTTAACTAAACAGCCTATTGGGAGCTTTCCTCAGTCAGTGATGTATTATTATCTTTTTTATTGTTACCTAAGAAATGATACCAGAAATAAGCCAAAAGAAAGGGGTGCTAAGCAGATTTAAATCTGACCTATCTTGTAGATAAGATATACAACTTGAATTCAATCCCATGAAGAGAAGTAGTCTCTGCTTGGGGCATCTCATCTACTACATTTGTGGGACTGGAACGGGAATAAAAAATACTTTTACACACAGATATAGAATGCATCATAGAAAAGATTAGACTGGAAGGAAATCTGGGGGTTATTTAGCCTAATCTCAGGCATTTGATCATAAACTCAAACAGGGCCAAATTCAAAATTAGATCACAGATGGTAATAATTTTCTACATTATAGGTAGATTAATCTCATTTTATTTTTCAGTATACACAAGTTATATAAATCAAAACTAGTAATTCAGGTAATTTTTTATTTAGTCAAAGAGGAGAACAACCTACAATTATTTTATACCCTAGGATGGCTGTCAGAGATTGATAGTATGACTCACTTGCTTCACAAACTACAAGAGGAGAGCATTCATTTTTTCAGACTGAAGATGAGTTAACTTTCTGGATAATGGAAGTTTGGTGAGATATTTTTTACCCCATCCCTCAGCTGAAGCCAGTGAATTCAGTGACAATTAAAAATTTACATCTGCTTTACAACAGTTCTCCTATACTAGAGAAAAAAATCCCAACTGGTGCCAGTGCATGGTACTCGTCAAAAAAATAATGAAAAATTATTAGCTATGTATGAAAAAGTATGAAATTAAATTTTTTATTAAAAATTATATAAGATGTTATTTGTGCCTAAAAGATTATTTGACACCTAATGCAATCAGCACTCTGCTATTTTTGGTTACCAGAATTTAAGCGCTGAGAAGAAACCAGAACAAATGTTGAAGAGCAGTTTCAGAATGGAGGCCACAAGCCCCAAGAATTGTATTTTGCCTGAGAAATAAAATCAGGATACAAGGAGAGGATGGCTTTTTACAAGGCAGCAGATGGCCTGTAACAGCAGAGCTATCTCCGCTGGGAACACAATGCACTCTGAAGCCAATGAATAGCAATACTGGGTCTCATCTAAGACCTTAACAGGACATCCTACTCCTTTTAGATAAAACTGATGGCATTACAGCTTGATTCACTGAGGTTGGAAGCCCTGCTGAGTTCACGAGGCTCCCTAGAAATCATCTTAGTCTAAACCCCTACTCAAATCCAAGTCTATGAGAGCAAGACTTTCAGAGCTGTATCCATTTTGAATATATCCAAGGATGAAGACTTTACATCCTCTCTGGGCCTCACACCACTCTTCTTACCACATCTGTAACCTGAGGGAATCTTCCAAGCAGGTCCATGAGAAGGTCAAAGGTTGCAGTCATGCATTTCTGCCTTTTTTCCTTCCTCTCAGGATCCTCAACTTCACCATCTCATAGTTGCTACAGCCAAGGCTGGCCTGGCATATCCCTAGCCAGTCAGAGCTTGTTTGGAAATACCAGGTTCAGCACAATTAGCACGATGAGACAGAACTTAACTGCTTAAGGTGCCTTTCAGAAGGAAATCTTTTCAGTGCAGTTCCAGACTTATGGAAGCATCTGACATTTTTTACTTTAAATGCTTGAAGAGCTGCTCTCAGAGGACAGGCAGCTCAAGACTCCACCATTCACACAGCTGAATCTCCTCTGTAATTTTTACAGCAGTTTAATATAAAGAAAAAATACCACAGGAAAAGTCTATTATCTCTATACCATCAATACAGAGTCCAAAATAACAAGATCTTTACACGTGCCTCAGTGAGGAAGAAGGTGATCTGCAGATCTTTGTTAAAGATCAAAAACCACAGTAAGCCACCTCTCATTTTGTGCTTCCTCATCAGAAGAAATGTGTTCAGATAACTGTGAATGGATTTTATTCCATATCTGTCTGCAAGGAAACATTTTGAATGCAAGTATTCCTTTCTGAAGGAAACAGCTTCAATTGTTTTCAAGTTACAAATATAGAAGGCTTTTTTCACACACTTTAAGAGTTTTCCTAGTGGGCTTTTTTGTTGTATCTGCCCATTAGAATATCGACATAGACATGTACAGCCTCCTTTGAAGTTCTATTTTTCTTCTCAGACATTCAATAATGAGAAATTGGAAGTGATGAATTGAGATATGAGCACTAAATTTGAAAGTTAATCCTTGACTCTGTTTTCTTTTTATTTCTTAAAATGTGTCCTTTGCATGTAAAAATGTAATGCTCAAGTACATCTATAGAAATTATAATTTGTTACAAATTGGAATTTTTTTTAAACAAGAATCAACCACCCATTGCTTTTACTTTAGCATATAAAGACATGAAGTCTTCAGAGCTCACTTGTTCTAAAGATCTTATTCAGGCTTTAATCAAATCCAGTGTGAATAGTGAGACCGGAATGTCAGATAATTCATCACATTGAGAGGAAATCATATTTTAGAGCACAGAGTGCCAAGACAGGCATAGGTTTTTATAATAATTCTGCATCTCTGATGCAACAGTGCTTAACCTTAACAATAGAGTGCAACTGATTGTATGCTTTTAATATTTAAGTTCAAATGCTACACTCTGCTCTGTGTTCTGCCCTGAAGTTCCGAGCCTCAGGTTTTAGTGCTTTCTAAACTCCTTAGAAAAACTGTATCATTGAGGTGACAGATCATAGGGCAAAGAGTTCATATTTTCAGTATCATTGCCCATTCAGGACTCACAAGACACATATGTCTGTGCATCAGAGCAGACACCTCAGACAACTCGAGGCAGTGAGAAGGAAGTGGGGGGCTGGGGAGGAGCACATGCACACTGGCAGCCACTCTCCAGGGTAATCAGCAGCCTTTTTCCTACGCAGAATGCTAATAGCATCATTTGTTTTCTGATGAACATCTTAGGCAGAAACTGCAGGAAATGGGGATTTGATGTAAGTACAAATGTGAAAGGAATTGTATTATGATCTAAACCAGAGGTTTATTAGTTATCAAAAAGGAGAAAGTAGCTTTATAGGTCAAGGGGCAAAAACCAGCCTTTAATTTGTACCCTTTTCTGGTCATTAAGAATTCTGCCACATCCACTGTGACTAAAGCAGCAACTCTATAGTCCCTGTTCATGGTGACAATACTTCCAGCTGCTCTCAGTTTCCTTCTCTGCATACAAATTCACATATGCAAAACACTTAAGATTCCCAGAGGACAGCTTCAGGATTGCACACGATACACAAACAATGGGGATCATCTTGCTGGTACTGCTCAAGTAGTGCTCCCTCTCTTTAGTCTAAGAGAATGAAGTACAAGCATTCAGTGGAAGTCACACATGCCAAGGGGTT
This sequence comes from Euphonia xanthogaster, assembly GCA_034509185.1. NCBI lineage: Eukaryota > Metazoa > Chordata > Aves > Passeriformes > Fringillidae > Euphonia > Euphonia xanthogaster. The sequence continues at coordinate 13,066,317 of JAYDZK010000274.1, read as the reverse complement.
TGTACAAGAGTTTTTGCTCATTTCTGTTAGGGCAGGAACAAATTTGAATTGCTTTTGATATGACTTCTATTGCTTTATCACCACTAGAATACAGAATCTGTGTGACATTTAGGTTCTCCTTTGAGATCTGCAGCACCAGAATTTTCTGGAGTGGACAGGAATGACAAATCAGGTGCATAACCAAACTTTCAAAGCTTTTCCACTTCAGCTTAGGGACTTTTTTGTTTGTTCTAGGTAGGCATGTTTTAGGCAATCCAGGAACTTAGTCTGAAAACATTATTTCAGAACAATGACTTTTAAAGGTGCCTTGGCTAATCCTGATGCCCATCCTCAAAACTCCTGATTCTGAGAGAAAAGGGAACTTCCCAGTTCCACTATTCATACTGTCACAATTGCATTACAGCAAAAAGGAAGGAAACCTCACTCTTCAGTATCCTTTAAACCCCCCAATGCCCTCCCAGCAGGACACACCTGATGAGGAATATATTGTGGTTGCTGTGTTCACGTCAGCTTCCATCATGGATGCACAGCTGGATTCTGTCAGGGAACCTTGGACAGTCACGGGAGCAATGCTGGGATGGCGTAAGGCAGCCTTCAGGGGAGAGATGTGGTTGTACTGAACAGAGGACAGGCAGCCAGTGAAACCATAGGCATTTGCCTTGGAGACTTCAGGGTCCAGGGACAAACTGTCTGCAGTGCAACAGAAAAACACTCTGGCAATTGACTGTTTTATGAAGGCATTAAGAAAAGGAATTCTATTTTGCCTTACCCACCCCTTTCACATCTACTATCCAATTTCAACCGTTCAGGTTCTCCTTCAGCAGCCTACAAGTCCTCCCTGACCTCGCCCATGAGGTTCCCAAAGTTCTTTCTCTATTATGCTACTTACCTTGAATTGTCTTGCACATAAAAGCCTGCACTGCACTTTTTTCCTCATCCATTTTCTCTACTAATGGACAATATCTAGCACATCATATCTCCTAACCACAACAATAGCAACAAAATGAACAACAACAACAACAATAATAATACTAAGTAAAATAGCAACACTAAATACCATAGAATTTAGGGCTGATACTCTCAACTTTTATTTTTGCATCTGCTAAGAGCATCAGTTGCACGTATATGGACCATACCTTCAAGGCATTCTGCCTCCTCCACTCTGTGGATGAAAGACCCTGCTCTCTGTTTTCTGTCATAAAATGCTTTATGTGGCCTGTCACTGAATGGCTTTTTTACCTCAGCTTCCTATCCTTCTTCAAGAGTTTATTATTCAACTTTGCTGAAGCACCTATTCATGTTACTGCTTTTTCACTATCAGAATTCCTAAGAATCTTCCTAGTTATTAGACAGGCTCTCACTCTACTAGCCCTATTTCACAAATAAAATAAAGAGTAAAACTGCACCTTTTCTTATCTAAATCAAAATTAAAACATATATTGCTGCATTATTTTCCAGCCTGTAGATAACATAAATAACTTATCTGTTGGTATGTGTTCAGTTAAATTTCACAAAGAGAAAGTAAATTAAAGGCAAGGTTTTTTTTATATAATCATAGAATGGTTTGGTTTGGAAGTGACCTTAAAGATCATCTCATTTCAAGCCCCTGCTGTGGGCAGGCACACCTCTTACTAGACCTGGCTGCTCAGGGCCCCATCCAAGCTGGCCTTGAACACTTCCAGGGATGAGAATCCATAACTTCTTTGGGCAGTCTGTTCCAATGTTCCACCTTTACAGTAAAAATTTTAGTTCCAAAAGTTTTTATATCAAAGTTTTAATATCAAAGATTTTCTGGGAAAGTCAGGGAAGGACAGTGAAGCCATTTTCTATTTTCTCCAAACTCACATTATTTACTTTCCAGAAATTGAAATTCATGCTGCTCAGAGGTCTCAAACATGATGCGCTTTATATCTAGGTCAATCAAACAAGAAAAAAAAACCTACAAATGCACACAGATACAGTATCAAAACTTATTCAAAGTCTTAAAAAATACCTGGTAATGGAAAAAAAACCCCAACCTTCCAGCATTGAAAGTTCTGGGAATACTTTCAATGGCATTGGGATATAAAGGTTCCTAGCTTTTCAAGTTTGTTTTCGAATCTTGAAAGAATAAGATGCTAAATTTTAAAATACGGTCCAATTTTCTCATTATTATTCAAATACAATGGTTTTACAAGTGGTCAGGATTTAGGGGAAAAAAAAGCACCTTCTCTCAAAGCTGAAATTGCTATTTTAATTATATGAACTTCTTTTTTTTGTATAAGAAAATACAGAGAAATCACAAAGTCAGTCCAAATCACACATTATTTTTGTGCTCAAGATCTGTGACTGTTATGCCACGGACCCAGAGGGAATTAGCTGAGAAAGATTTCTAATTATGTTTGAGTGTCTTTGTGGAAGCATAACACAGAAGAGTGTGGCTGCTTCTCAGCAAAGCGAGCTACAGAACCAGCTTGCCCTCCCAGGGGCCTTACAGGAGAAATGCTCAGTTTGCAGAGCTGTCAGGGGCACTGCCTCTGAGCTGCAAGGTGGGAAGGGAAACAGTAAGGCTTTGCCACTGGAAAACCTGCAATCTTGCAGAAGTTCACATTTTTTCTTCTGAAAGTATGTAGGAATTGACTGCATTCAGATTTTTAATGAGATTTTGGCTGGGATGTTATAAAACAGACAAAGAATTGCTTCCAAGTTCCTGCAAGAAGGTTTATATATACTAGAAGACTGATTTACCATATTTGCCATCTTTGTTGAATTTATAAAACCCTTTGTAAACATTCCTACCCTCAGCCTTTATTGTTTTCTTAGTTCTGACACAAAAGGTGAATTGGTTGCTATCTTTTATAACCAGGCAATCTAACTTGCTCTGTTCAACCCCGATGTGCAAAAAGTAAAGCCTAAAGAAATAAAGTGCTCCTCTCTCATGGTACAGTAGTTTGAAAAGTCGAAGATTCATTACTTTTGCAGGCCTTTTTAAGAGTTGCATCAAGGGCCAATTCCATGAGCCTTTTGTCAAAGTAAGCTTTGCACGAATGCGAACTCGGAGATTTGTTGTTGAAAGACTTTGAATTTTGGAAAAAGAAAAAAAAAAAAAAGAAATCAAAAGAACAAACCAAAACCAACCCCAGAGTCCTCTGGTAAAAATTGCACATGCACAGATACAGTTTGCTTTATCATAGAGCTTTGGGTGTGTGCCTAATGTCTGTCAGAAAGGAGGGCTTCCACAGTTCTCAACACGAAAGCTGCACA
>JAYDZK010000274.1:13027497-13062974 GCA_034509185.1 Euphonia xanthogaster | reverse complement strand
AGGATCACTTTCTTCTTTCTACATTTCATCTCATCAAAACAAATTTAAAAATCAAAAAGCAATGGAAAAAACAAAAGTTTCAGAGGATAATGTAAATCTGTGATTATGGCACAGTTAGCTCTATGAAAGGTTTATGAAAGGACACTCTGTCCTTTGGAGGTTTTGCATCACAATAAAATGTTTTTCCAAAAGGTGTTTTCCCTACATGACACAGTGCTCAGTGAGAAAAGCAACTCGGTGAAGTTCTGTGGTCTGTGCTGCAGCCAAGGTCATAAGAAACTTCAGTGGCCTTGCTGTGACCTGGCAGTGCTGGGAATCTTTCCACGCATTTCACTGGTCTGGAAAATCACACTGAATTGCTGCTGATGGCTTGGTTTGATCTTCTGACATTTTAGCATTTCATTTCTGTTCCCAGCACTGGAGAATAGGTTATTTTGGCTAATTTCTACATGGAGAATAAGAAGGCAATCTTTTTCAGCTTTTAGTAATTTAACTGCTCATTCTCCACAAATTAAGTTTACCCCTACATTTAGGAAGTAATTTTTAAGCTTTATCTGCTGAATTGTGCAAAAGTTGGCCTGGCTTCTTGTTGGGTCCTGTGGCTGATCCCTGGAAGCTGTCTGCAATGTCACAGCTCAGCAAGCTTTATGTTGGTTTTCCATGTATTTACAATGTCTTTCCATGATAATAAGGATTAAGTCTAACATGCGGTTGTATTTTTTAAATGTTATAGATTGTATCTATATTATAGGTATCAACATAACTTATGTGCTGATTTATTCCTATTCAGAAGATCAGACATCCTGTTCCCCTGCTGTTTCATTATACACCTCTGCCACATACAAGATACTTGTTCTAAGATTTTAGATAAAGCAATTTTGAGTCTTCATATCTCAGTAATGGGAAATTAATTTTCATCAGGAATAGAATACCAGGAGAATTCTCTAGGACCAAACATCAATCTGCTCAGTAATGAAACAGCAAATTGACATAGTAAATGATAACAAGTAGGACAGGTAACTGGAATCAAACACAAATCAAAAGTGTTATTTTTGTGCAGGGAGAGTGGGTAAAATTCTCTTTTTCTAAAGGTATCATTGTGTAAAACAGGAACATAAACATTTCTCAATATATTTTTGTTATTTCCTTATCAACATTATTTCCATGTCACTCAGAAACTTAAACCTCATTTTGCCAAAGTGCTGAAAAGGACTGGAAAGATTACTTCTTGGACGTTGTCACCAGCTTTGAAGCCACGACCTTGAGGTAAAAGACACTTGTAGTCTCCACACCCTGCACCTGTCTCAGAAGAGCTGACTACAAGACACTGTGCAGGTTCCTTGAAAAATGTGCTGCTGTGTCCATCAACAATCTCAGTAAACACTGCTGACATTAATCATCCAGTTAGAAAGGGCAGAAAGTGTATCTTGGGTTAGCCTGGAACCCAGAAATACAACTTTTATCTCATTTCCTGGTGTGAGTCTGCCACAAAGACAGTGGAGTGAAAACTACAATAGTTTTCCTGGTAACATCTGAGGTCAACCAGTTTGTCTCTTGCTTAATGAAAGGATGAATATGAACAGGGGACAGGCTTCAGATATTCAATGCCCCTCCCAAGCACTTCTGAAAAAGCAAGGAGCAGCAAGAGCAAAGTAAAGGCACTTCTCATGAGGCTGCCCAGGAATGAACAGAATGCCCAAACGAGCTCAGTGAGCCTGGATTTGTGTTGTTGCAAGTGAACATTTTGTGCCAAGTGTAACATTTAAGGATTTTTGTTTCATTAGGCTTTGCAGAGATAATTTAAGGCATATTATGTTTTCTCAAAGACAGCTTACCATTGAAAATGAGGCCCTTGGAGCTGCAATGTGAAATTTGTTAACATGTCATATTTGACATGTGAATCCTAATCTGTCACAACACAACCAGTCCTATGTGATTCTGCACGGGCTGAAAACATAATCTATAAAAAGAAGAAAATATGCAAGAAGACGGAGAGATGATGTACAAAGGCATATATTGATGTACAATATATGCTTGTCCCAGAAGCACACAGCTAAAATCAACTCAAGTAGCAAGAATTCAGTCTAAAAATAAAATTTCTGGGTAGAAGCAGATGACCTTGGAGTCCTAAACAGGTATATTAAGCATGGAGTTATGATCATAGGGTAAATGATATTGCTGGGGAAACAGTTGGAATAGATCTGGCCTATCTGGCCTCTTTTCGATAGAGACTTGATGGCATTAGCTTAGACCTTGGATTGCTTGGACTGCCTGGGGTAGCCAAAATTTGCTTAACTTAGGTGCTTGCCATCTTGGTCTTTTATCTTATGTAGTAATTTCCATTTTCCTTAATGCTTTACTATGCTACTAGGAGGAAAATCAATGTCTCTAAAGGCACCCTAAAATTCACCTAAGAGATCTTTGCTCACAATATGGTCTAAGAAATAGGTATTTAGGGCAAGAAGAGTCTGAAGCAAAGAAATGAACTTTGCAGACACCAGAAGAGTCCAGACAATATCTCTTGCAGACATTGTTGTATAGTTTAAACTGTAAATTGTGATCTGGTGAGCTTAAAAACAGGAATGTCTTTCCATTAAAAAAAAAAAAAAAAAAGAAGAAGAAGAAAAAATGGACTTAAGCATTTTTCATAGAAACTCTCTAAAAGGAGGTACTTCTTTAAGGCAACTTTTGTATTTCAGAGTTAATGACAATTTACCCCTTGTGATTTAACTATCCCATTATCATCTACCCCTATATAATATTCTTGGATGAACTGCTCTGTTATCTCTTCAGTGTACAGATTCCATTTTCTCCTCATGAACTTTTAATAAGAAAAGCTATTGTAGAAATTATAAGAATTGTACTGCACCTACATAATGATTTTAATAAAATTACTTTCCAGATAAACTTTCTTTTATGTACACTTTTTATCAAAGCTGAATGACTCAGTGGAAACTTGAATGTGTTTTAGCTCAGGCTTTTACAGATAAAAAATATGTTCCTGTGCTAGAATACACAATAATTTATGCTACCAGTGTGGGAAGGTCTGCTAATTGATGACTTTGAAAACACAAATAAATTGGCTCAACACTAATAGGTTCTAAAGAAATACTTGCAACCTTTTTCTTCAAAATCCTCTTAAATCCTTCCAGTGCTACCCTTTTACTCTGGTATTCCTACACAACTACAATATTAAATTGCTCAGACACAAATACACAATGAAATTCACTTCTCTGCATCAGAGATCATTTTTCCCAGGGACAATAATGGTGAAAAATTTAGACATGTTGGGGCACAGTAAAAAGTTTTCAAGGATTCATTAAAGTAAATGCGCAAACAAATAAATTATATTTTCCACTGGGACAGTAGCTTTTTGTAGACAACACCCAAACACATGCAAATGTGTCTCTGAGATCAGAGAGTTACAAAATAATTTAAGTTCAAAGACACCTCTGAAGGTCATGCAGTTCAATCCCTTGTTCAAAGTAGAGCCAGCCTCACAGTTAGGTCAGAATGTTCAAGTGGTTAAATACAGCAGTATGATCTCTGCAAGGAGCACTTAAAGTAAATGAACTGGGACTCTGGTTAAAATTTCACTGAGGCATTGCCATGAAGTGTATGACCCACTTGGGGCCTGAATCCAGTGCTCACTAAAATCCATGGAAAAACTCCCATTGATACCAATGAGCTTTGGATAGGTCCTTTTGTGTCCTGACTCTATATTTGTGAAGTAAAAATGACAACAAACTACAAGATAATATTTTTCTATTGCTGTTGGGTACAGTGAGGATGAATTCAACAGACATCTGTTGGCTACTTGAATGATGCTTCCTTTTACTCCCTTGTCTTCAAAGCCACACTTATATTTAGATTGATCTTTCCAAGGCAGCTATATGGTCCCATTACTGTGTATCTGAAGAGCTCACAGCCTTTAATGCTTTTATCCTCCCAGCACCCCTCTGATACAGTGCTGTTCTATTATCTATGCTTTACTGATAGAGAAGGGAGATAGTAAAGCTCAGACTGGTTCCAGTGGGAATAAAATGCCTGCTTACCTTTATATCTGCACATAAATGGCTTACCCAAGGTCATTCAAGTAGTCTGTGGCAGAGTGAGTGTCCCTATGTTTTGAATACCAGGGGAGACTCCTCTGCCTAAAACAGAGGGGTTTTTTCCCAGAATTCACAGCTGCAGCTGTGAACAAGGCAGCCATAGGAAAAAGCATAGCCCGTTTGAAAAGGAGAAAAAAAATTAGAGTGTAAGTACCTAAAGAAAGTGTAATGGGGCTGGGGTGAGGAGGGGTAGAAGCAGGGGAAACATTATTATTTAAAAAACTGGTCATTTAATAAAAGTGCACTTTTCAAAAGTTCCAGCTGTGCTGAAATGGCTATCATAAGAAAATCTGGTGAGGAAGGAGTTTCAAGCTTTCATGTTGTCCTGCTGGAAGACCTCTTTGAGATTTCCCAGTCAGTGGAAAATTAATGGTGGAATCAAAAAAGAAGGTGGTATAATCATCTGATTAGGCAGCCAGGATCAGGCTTTTAGAGCAGACAAATGAGCAGGGATGTGACAGGAAAGAAGAGAGACATATTTTCAGAAGATTATAGCATGAATATGTAGGACATGTAGAACAGAGAGTTTTTTTACAAGGTTCTCTTTGAGGGGACACTTAAATTTCCTAATGAATGCCTTTAGGTGTGTAACCCCAGTGGCATCCAAAATAAACACTACAGGAAGTCTATGTCTACTCCAAAGCATCACATGCCTCTGGAAGTTTGTGCTTTGCTGAGGGCATGAGCAATGAGAAGGAAAAACCTGGCAGATATTGGTTTAAATCACCCGTATTCACCTGGTGAGCCATCACTAAAAGAAGCTATAGTCAACATTTTATCCATACAACAGGATAAATAATGATTTAAGATACTTATGTAAGTTCCACAGTCCCAAAATGACAATGTTTAGCTCTCCTCTTTGTACAACAAAGCAATGCTCTTAACATTGTAGCAGGAGGAATTTCTTTCCATCATGGAATAGTGTGTAACCTGAGTAAGCTTGGAGAAGATGAAAAATGGTGGAGAGCAGTTGGTAGACCAGATGGCTGTGTCACCATTCAGAGGGATGTTGACAAGCTGGTGGAATGAGAAAACAAGAACACTGCATTTCTGCAAAGGAAATGTGAAGATCTGCACTTGGGTTAGAAAGAACCCCATCCAGCAGCACTGGTTTGGGGCTGAGCAGCTGGTAAGCAGCTTTGCAGAGAAAGACAGCTTCCCAGTGGGAGGAAAGCATGGACTTTCTGGAGTGAGTTCAGTGAAGGGCTGCAAAGATGATTTAGGGACCAGAGCACCTCTCCTGTGAAGAGAGGATTGATAGAGCGGGGAGTGTTTATCCTGGAGGGAGGAGACTGAAGAAGGTCTGTGATTTTCTGAGGGCACAAGGACTCGGCATAGCTACAGCTGTGGGATAAAACCTGGAAAATTAAATCCTAATATAGAAGAAACAGTTTGTGGAAATTCACTTAACATATGAAAAAGAAACTGGAATTAGAATTAGGCTTGAATTAAAGTGACTTGCTGGGATGCATTGTGTCATTTCCAGTATGGCAAGAGTATTTCACCACCTGGATGGCCAAGTTTATGGCTTTAATGTCATTACACAATATGAACTACTGCTATACTAAAACAAAACCCCAATAAACTTTGAGGCAAGACAGAAATAAAAGAAGCGTAAAAGTCAATGGTGTTCAGTGGAACTGAATGCCTGACCTTTGGAGATACACTTGGGCTTTTGGTTTGCAACAATTTGCACTTGTGAAGTTAATCATATTTTTGTGACTAAATCTAGTTTCTCTCCATAAGGCTGAGCTGCACCATGTCAGCTTGCTGGCTACATTTTTGAAGGTCTTTGTGCTACCTTCCATCTTTCTGGTAAGAAAATCCTTGCTTTATTGATTTGGAGTCTATAGCTCGAGTTCTAGGTAGAGGTCAGGATGAGTAATGTTCTTTTAGATTTTTAGCACTACAGCTAAACATTGACAAAATTGGAATTTTGGCTTAGCTCTGAATTGGGCTGAAAACTGTCAGGTTCCCAAACCTGCCCACAAAGGCTTGGAAAACAGCTGCATTCTGGAAAAAAAACCCCATTATATATAACTAAGGAGATAATCAGGTCCTGCTCTTAATCTACTTAATTAAACGTGATGCAGAATGCACTATTGTCACTCTACAGAGTTACACTGCACAAGCAGGCACCAGGGGATGTCTGCAGTGCCTGTCTAGCTGCCAGTCCCACAGGCCTCGTGTGCTAATAATGAAACATATAAAATTGCAATGGCGACTCAGAAGTCAGGCTTGATATGGAGGTTCAAGTTGAACAAAGGACTGAAATGCCTGTAAAGAAGGTTGTATTTAGAATCTTACTGGGAAAGAACAAGACTCTAATATAAAGGAATATGACATACTTGACAATAAAAAAGAGCAGTTCTATTTTCTAAATTTCAGGCAGGGTTTTCCTGGTCTCGTAAAGGCATTCTAGTGTGGAGGAGTAAAGATCAAGGAACATGTACAGACATGTGGCCCAAGTGCTATATGCAATATTCCTTGCAGAATTCAAATGGAAAATGACTGGCAGTGAAAAAAAGGCCAGAGAGGATGAAGGTTCCATTGTGCTGTTCTTATCATTAGGAAACAGAAATGGCTGGAGAGGAGGAAGCTGCAGTCAGCAAAATGGTACCATTAGGCTAAGATGCTGCCCTGTGCAGCCACACAGGCTGTATGAATCACTTCACTGGAGGGAGCAGTCACAGCACCTAATATTGCTATCGATGCAAACAAGTAAAGCTGCCAAAGTTTTGCATTGATGAGATATATAAATAGAGTACTGGAATGCTCAGGCCAACTCTTCCAGCAAAACCCATCCAAACAAACCCCCAATTCTATCAAAAACCCAACACACAGCACAGACTAATTCCAGCACTGTAACATCTCATGAATCAGGAGTATATTTAGCAGAACCTACCTGTGACCTTGCCCAAGGTGAGTGACTTAATGGCCTTAAAATCAATCTCAGAAAAGTTGTGTTTGAGCTTGAGAACTTGATCAACCTGGAAAAGATCAATAAAATTACTTCAGTACAACAGCACATGGACACCCCTAGATCTCATTGTAGTCATTTCAAACTTCTGGGAATGTTCTCAGCTGCCAATCTGTTAATTCTGCCCCCAAGTGTGATTCAGTTTCTAAAGATAGCAAAGTGGATGTGCTTTGATTTTAGCATGAGAAGCTGAAAGGTATACCAGAATAGTCATATAAAGGACTTTGAAGAAACTTCCCCTGCAGAAAAGCTTAAAATGTTTGACCCTGAAATCCCCCTGCTTCCCAAAATCCATGTCTAGTCACTTCAAAATAAACTCAAAGGAGGCCACTCTGGAAATGTATTGTGAAGAATTAGTTCTGCACAGAAGAAAACCACAGAGCAGCAGACAATAGAAGACCAGTACTTGAGGAAAACCCTGGCTTTTAGCATAACCCTTCTTCTTAGATAATGAGGCCTACCCACTGCAGTTGTGTGATGTGTGATTTTACCACCCAGAGATGGAAACTGTAGAGAGAAAAAAAAATGCAGTGCTGTGTGTTTCTCTCTTTTCTTTCTATTCCTTAAGATACAACTTTTCTATAGACTCTGCCACCCTTCCTTGTTAAATGATTTTTGCCCAGATCTAGCCAACCTGTTTTGCAATATGGATGGTTATAATTAACCTTAGAAGAAAAGCAGAAGGAGCATCAAGATGGTCCTCTTCTCCCTGCTTTGGAGAAACAGGTGATGCAGGGGAACAAGGCAGAGGAGGGGTTTTGTCCCTCATGAGGCTGGAACACTCAGGATGGCTTGCTTCTAGTTTCTAGGATGGGGCACTGCCATGTACATGGTGACTGCACCCTGCTTTCCCTCAGCTTTTCCTTTTCTGTGAGAGGATAAGGCAGCTGGGGTCACATTCTCCCTTGGGAAACATACCCTAACTGAAATTAAATTCCTCAGCTTTTTTTCTCCCTTTTGCAGCTTTTCCATGATCCATACTGTGTGTTTCAATGGAGATCACACAGGCATTCCTAAGCTCCAGAACCACTCCAGTAGTCTAGATGAACTTCTGGCCAAAGGTGTTTCCTAATTCCCCGTTTGTCAGAAGCAAGGGAAGACCTTTCAATGGAAAACATCACTGCTGGGCACTTTTTGAGGGTCCAGGTGGAGCTCTGCTTGAAGCTACAGGGCTGTTCTGCTGCTGAATCAGTGTGAAACATTTGCCTCCTGCCAGTGATCAGGCATTGAAATCAGGGAGTCTGATTCCCAGAATTCATAATTCCTGGGATGGAAGGGACCTTAAAGTCATCTTGTTCCACCCCTCTTGCTGTGCACAGGGACAACACCCACTGACAGACCAGGGTGCTCAGAGCAACCTGGCCTTGAACACTTCCAGAGATGGGAATCCACAACTTCTCTGGGCAACCTGTGCCAGTGTCTGTGGCCTGAAGTGTTATTTAACACCCAGCATAAGCCATGGCATACCTGAATGACGAGCTCTCTGCCTTCCCTGTTAATCTTCACACGGTGCAGCTCTCTGTTGGCAAAATTTCCAGAGTCAATGGTGAAAATGAGGAGCCCATCTTTACTCAGCTTGTATCGGACCTGTAAACTTCCTTAAAAGCAGAGAAAAATTGTACATATAAAACCTGTGTCAGTAATGTGATATCACTCAATAATTTTATACAACAAATAACTAATTTCTGTTTTTATTGCTATGGAGTAACAAGGTTAATAAGTCAAGAAGAAGGTCAAAAGAGTTCAAGCTGTAATGAAAAGTGTGAAGAAAATAATGCACTGGAGAAGCTTCCCTTCCTACTGGGTTAACAAACTGCTATGGAAACACATAACTTAATGAGTAACTAAGTATATCAAAGGCGAGTGTGTCTGTCTGCAGGTCAGACATTGAGCACTGCCACAGCTGATCTACATCATCCTGCAAGGGATCACTTCCAGCAGAGGGCATGCAGGGCTTGCACTGCTCTGCTAAACTAATAAGGCTGGGGTTTGATTATTTCTTTTCTTCCAGATGTAACAGACAACACAGAAGACAGTGACAACTGCAAGAATTATAACTTAATTCCAAACAGCTAAAGGCCTGTACTTACATTATCATTTCTATGAAATAAAGAAGTACCTTTACTTCTAACATATTTGAAGGAATTAATGTAATTCATATAAAAATGAATGCCAAACATCTCATTCAGTCTTGCTATCAAAAAAAGCATTGTGACTTCTGATAAATAACAGTACTGTAACACATCAAAATGCACAAGGAAATGAGGGATCCAGTATGAATTTTAATCCTCCAAGTGACTACAGGAAATGTGTATAGATGATATAGATCGATATAGATGATAAAGATATATACACACATGGAGCTACATATGGCATAACCTAAGAGAAAAAGGATCTTTTCTGGTAAAATCCTTTCAAGCATACTTTTCTGGGAATTAAGTAGTAGAGGAAGAAAAAAATCTGAATTTTCTGAACTCTTTTTATGCATCAGCAACCAAAATTCATGGAACTTTAGTACCATGGAGTTCCAAAGCTTTTCTGGTGCTATTTTAAACTGTCTCCAAAGAGAAAATAGATGCCGACAGCACCCCAACCCTGAGAAATGCTCCTGCATTTATTCCCTGTTCTGAAAATTGTCAGGAATTTTTCCACCTCTACACACCTCACAGTGAAGTGAGGTGAAGTTGGTAGTGATTCAAAATGGAATCCCTAGTCAAGTTAAGATCATTCCCCCTCTTTTTCCCTTGCCAGGATGTTTTCCTCCTAAGAGCTGTACTTAAAAAAAAAAAAAGTTTTACAAAATTCAGTGTGTCCCAGATGAGCACTGACACTCTCTGGGATTTGTAGGACAGAAAAAAAAGCTTTCAAAATCAAGAGGGAAGCATTTAAATTCTCACACATAGCTGTGGACATTAGAGGGGAATTTGTGGAGACATCAAGGTCAGTAAAAGCTGCTAAATTATTCAGTGTGATATTATAGGTCCCAATTCAGCTGCCCCCAGTCATAGTGAACAGATCCAGCCCTCATTGCATAGTGAGAGCAAGGAGGTGCTGTCTATCACCATCACTGTCACACTCAAAGGTCCAAACTAAATCACATTATCCAGTACTTAGTGGAAGATGCATCAACAGGGATTAACAGTGTAAACATCTTAGAAATACTTTAGAAATACGTGAGAAAAGAAGCCCAAGTGCAAGGAAGTTCTTCAGATTTGCTCTGGGCAGAGGGAGAGCTGATAGAAAGTAGAAAGGTTGACTGACCTTGCAAACCACATCCAAGATGACCACACAGAGTAAGCTGGAAATAAAATATGGTAGTCTAACAGAGTGGTCCAAACTGAAAATCATGTCTCAGCAGAAGCTCTTTATAGGCTGTCTCTTTCCTGAAGCCTTTGAAAGGGATATAAAGCAGAAAATGGAACAGGGCCTGGGTGTGGTCTGTAACCTTAAGTTTGTAAATGTGAAAAAAACTTCTCTGCTCTTTTTGAAGGCTATGAACACACATGTGTATAAAATTATAATTATGTATGCAGGTGTATGCAGGTGATCAACAACAGCAACCAGCACATCTGTGTTCAAAGGGAGCCAGCATGACATGCAGTCTATCCAGGCTCTCAGCTGCAGCAAACGGGGATTTACCCATTGACTTTGCCACAGAAGCAGTGATTTTAAACCAGAAACCATCTGTTCCATTTTTTGGGAGACAATGGAGGAGGCTCTTGGCATCCATTGAGAACAGATCTTACTTTCTAAAGTGGTGCAATTTCACATTAAATCATGTAAAGAGATTGGTGAATGGAATTTTATTTTGTCAAATTGCTTTGAGTTCCAGTGGCAACTCTTTTTATGGACAGCTGCTGTTCAAAACTATTGAATTCAAGTTCGCACTTTGCCTGGGGTCAAATATGTATTAATATAAACCAGAAGTACATGACCTTATCTACCGTGGTGCTTTTGAATTTTCACCATTGTAGATGGGAGCTAATTCTGCCTTGCATTCAATACTAAAACTTCTGTGTTCAGATTACAGAATAATTTCCCTGGCAGATTAAATTGCCATTTTATTACTTGACAAGCAAAATAAATGGATTGTTAATTAGGATTATTATTAAGAATTTTATTTTGTCCTCTGAATTTTCATTATCTGGTCCACTGACTTTCTCCATCACATCAGCCCAGTGTCAGAAACTGCAAATGGAAATCAGTGTATAAACCAGCTCTATTCTCCATTTTGCATCATTTTTGCCTCACAACAGGGGTTCACACTAATCATGAGCAGTGTAATTTCTGTCAGTCTTGTTGTAGTCATGCCTGTCATCCTCTTTTCAGCTCTCCATGTCTGAGCATGCACACCTGGAGTGTCGTAATGCTCAAGCAATGCACTACCAGTTGCCTTCCTTCTCTAATGTACATTGAATTGCTGCAGCAATTGTTAAGTCAATAAGTAAGAGAGAGAAAGGAAAGAAGAGATATCCTTCTTTTGGCCTTGGGCTGGAAAATTTTAGTGGGCTCATTACCCCAGCAGTATTAGGTAAGAGTAGATTCACACATGATTATTGTAGTTATCCATCCCCTTCAGCTTTGAATTCTGCCCCTAGAGCAGCCTGAGGAGGGAGCAGGCTTAGCTTAGCCACAGAGTTACTGAGCACAGCATGGCTTCTTTTCAGCACTTCCTGAGGAAATGATTCCATGTGGGCTGCCATGCTGCTGGGATGAGACCACTGCCAGTGTCAAAGCTGGCTCGCTGCACATCGCTGTGGTCCTCAGTCTGCAACCTGCAACACTAAAATCCACGGTTGTGGGGCTGAATGACATCCCCCTGAAGATATCAAACAGCTTAGAGCCATTTTAACAGGATTCCTGGGGGTTCCCTTGTGCAGAGGGAAGTCCTGGGAAACAGAGACCAAAGGGCACGATTAATGCCATCTCATGCTGGTGACTAGGTCTGAGGTGGCTTTTCTGAAACAAAACACTCCCAGGACACTCTTTCAATGATGATGGAGGCCAGCACTTGCACTTGCTAGAAGAACACTAATGATCAGTGCCAGCATAACCAACCTCCAGGCAGCTACAGGAACAGCATGGTGCCTTCAAACTGCTTCTTTTTTCTGAGGATGAGCTGCTGTAGCAGCTCTTATGTCTAGTGGTAATAAGGATACAAAACTGGTTAGAGATTTCAAAGTGTTCAGTCTGAAGAACAAAAAAAAATATTCCCAGACTGCACAGTGTGAAGAAATAGTGTGGCCATGGTGTTACATATTCTATGTCCCAAAGCTGTGCTGATTGAACATGTCAACAGGAGAGCTGCCTTTCTTCTCTCTGTGTCTACAGCAGCATCTGAGTGGAATGTCAGAAATAATCTGTTGGCTTTGTGGCCTATGCCCACCAACTTTACATTCATTCTGGACTGCCAAAGCTTGTGTTGAAAATCAAACAGTAATTTTTAAATCATCATCCAGAAAAGGGAAAATGTTACACAGAATGTTCCAGCTCAGGAAAAGACTCTCTTGTTTGAAAGAGCTCAGCCAGTGCTAGGTATTTGGCAACAAAATTAAAGCAGCTTTGCAGAAAAGAGAAATTGATTATCAGGAATTTGGTCTGTAAATCCATCATTCTTAAGTCAAATTCTTGTCACACATGTCACCAGGACCACAGGTATTGTGTCATTTCATCTTGGAGGACCAATCAGCAAGGAAGGGAATGGCATCTGTGCGAGTCTGAGACTTCTCTGCAGGACCTTTATTTATGGAAACTGGTTTTAAATGAGCCCAAATTGAACCCAACGATTCTCACCAACTTCAACAGCACTTTTTAATGACTTAAACTGGCTGGAGCAGCTGGTGAGACATCTTGCTCTGCTCAGAGAAGCTGAGGTTAATCCAGGGAGCACATGTGGGTGGCACATGTAAAATGTACAGATTTATCACCACTGTGTAACATCAGTTACACATTTAAACCAAGGCAGCTGACAACTCTGATTTGGGGTAAATGTGTATGTATGAAATAGTGAAACACTGCATTAGATAAAAGGGCATTGGACAACCCCTGCATGTCTTGCTGCCTCAGAGTCACCCAGGAAAGTGTTTAGGAGTAACAAAACTTCTTACAGCTGTCTCAAATTGGCAGTCACCCTTGTTGGACTGCTAGACTTTAACTACACCACCACATGTATTCTCCAGACTCACCCAAGCTGTAGCTGAAAGAGAAAATAATTAAGGAAAGCATAAATTAAACAAAGGGTGGAATATATTAGTGAAGCTACTGATGTTGCAATTATGAAAAAAAATAAATTAAAAAAAAATTTAAGTATTGGCTCAAAAGCCATTTGCAGCTCATTAGGTATAAATGTTTGTTCACTCATGATTGCAGAATAATGCGTGACACTTTTCAGTCATCTCTACCACAAAATGTATCTCTGGGAACTTGCACAGTCTCAGTGTGGCAGTGTCCCTCTTCATAGCCCAGCTATTTAAAAATGAACCACCGTTTTCTCGGTTAGGAGCAGCTGGCTTAGAAACATATTCCTTAATTAGCAGCTTCTCCCCAGGGATATTTACTCAGCAAATTTACTCTCCATTGGAAGTGCTCCTGGTGATTTTAAGAACAGAGCCCATCTCTTCAGTGTCCAGTGGCATTTAACTAAGAAAGTACTTGCATTTATTTAGGAGGTAGCTCTTGCTATTTGTTTGGCATGGAAAAAACAAAGAAAAAATCTGTTGAACATGTTTGCTGGTATCACTACTCAGCTATTACACTTGCTTAGACATTACTGTTTCACAGGGTTTAAAAGAAAAATCCACTGCTCAATTTTTTGCAGTCTCTACTTGTAATAAAAAAAAAAAAATATTTGAATGCCTCTCACACAATGCTTGAGACATTCAGGAATCAAGGATCGTATTCAGGCCATCCTCTATTTAAGAAAAATAAAAAGAAAAACAACACTTGCTCTTCACATTGTATTTCTTCAACTTACTTAGAAAAAAACACACAAAGCAAAAGGAGCCTATCTAGAGGCTCATGACCTCAGTTCACTCTACAATCCTGCTAGACAGCTGGACCCAGATTGAGATTGTCACTTAAACATCAATAAATGTAGCTGGTTCCCTTACGTGACTGAGAAATGTGTTTAACCTTCACAGACATCTCATTCCCACCAGCTGCCAGTTGGCTGAACACAGACTGACCAGCAATTAACAAGGAATGGGCAGATGCTTCTTGCTTCAAAGGTAGAAAATATAGCAAAATCTAAAAAATTACCCAGAGGACCACAGTCAGAGAGCTCATGATGCACACACTGAGCAGCCTAAACAGAGAACTTATTGCAGTGATTTTAAGGGGAGCTCTTATCTGAACAAAGCAGCTCATGTACATGGTGATGTGGGTCTAAAATAGGAATAGAGCTAACCCAAGGATGTGGGAAAATAAACACTGTCCCTCCAGTTCAGCTCATGGGTAAGCATACACCGTGGGGCTTTTATGTACCCTGGAGGCAACAGACAGAGTGCTGCACAACTTGGGATCTACCAGCTTGATGGCTGCTGACAAACATCTTCCTTCTTTATGCCACAGTTTATCCTCTGGGAGAACACATGAATGTTCATCTGTTGGAAAGTGACATGAAACCTCCAAGGCAGCAGCAATTTAAAAAACCCACTATTAGTAATTCTCATTATCTCTACATTCCCAGGTATTTCTTTTTGGTGAAGGAAGTGTTTACTGTTTCTTTTACAAAGTGATGCAACATTAACTACCTTTTTTTCCCTGAAGATGATTGAATATAAAGATGAAGAGAACTGAGGGTTTCAGTTGCAGCTAAATCTCTCTGGAAACACCTTTCTGATGGTAAGGTTTATTCTTTTTGAGATTTTAAAACACTTTTACTTTAGGACCCTTCATTAACAAAGGCTCTCACAGAATCATAGGATGGTTTAGGTTGGAAAGGACCTAAAGATCACCTAGTTCCAACTTCCCAGCCACAGAGAGGGACGTGGGAAGGGACACCTTTCATTAGACCAGGTTGCTCAAAGTCATATCCGACCTGGTCCTCTACACTTCCAGGGATGGGTATCCAAAAATTCTCTGGGGAAATCCATTCCATGGCCTCAGCACCCTCACAGTGAATTTCTTCCTAACATCAAATCTAAACACACCCTCTTTCAGTTTGAAGCCATACCCTCCTAGCCCCATCACTCCATAACCTCTCCAACTTTCTTGTAGCCGCCCCTCCAAGTACTGGAAGGGCTCTAACTCTCCTCAGAGCCTTCTCCTCTCCAGGCTGAACCCCAGCTCTCTCAGCCTGTCTTCACAGGAAAGGTGCTTCAGCCATCTGACCATTTTTGTAGCCCTTCTCTGGACTTGCTCCAACAGGACCATGTCCTTCTTATGCTGGAACTCCAGAGCTGTTTGAGTGCTCCACGTGGGATCTCACTACAGGGGAGTAGAGAGGGAGAATCCCTTCCCTCGACTTGCTGGCCATGCTGCTTTGGATGCAGGGACCATGGATGGTCTGGTTGGCTTTCTAGCTTGTGAGATCATGCTGCCAGGTCATGCTGAGCTTCTCATTAACCAAAGCTACCAATGTTTTTCCCCAGGGCTGGCCTCAACCCAGCCTATACGTGTGTTTGGCATTGCCCAATCATGTTCAGGACCTTGCACTTAGCCTTGTTAAACTTCATGATATGCATCTGTGTCATACTTTTGGACCTGATACTCATATCCCTGCTCAAATCTCCCTTTCTGTCTTTAAACACACATTGGATGCTAATTGTCTCACACTCAGACATTCAGAAGGCCCCATGGTTTACTTTGTACTTTTACTTTCATACCTTTGTATGAAGAAGAATCTTGCCAGGCTTCCATCTCCCTCTATACATTTTACTTAAGACTTGCAGAGCAGCCAGGATGGCAGGAAGAGTTTTTATTCTTTACCCAGTGATTGGAATACAAAGTGTCATCCTATGAATTTTATTCCAAAAGTTCAACCTTGCTTTGTAAATTATGCAACATCATTAATGCTGTGCGAACAGCTCTTGGGAAAAAAAAAAACAGACCTGTTGTTGTGATACCCTGAGAAAGTCATCCCAGCCTGCCCTCACAGTGATTCTGGCTCACAGTTTCTTTTTTTCCTAATATCTTTTAGCCATTCTTCTTTCCATTTTGGCAGTACAGATGCCTGTTCAAGCAAGCACTCATGTCATGCCGACCTAACAAATAGCCATTATGTTCAGCAACGAGAACACAGAAAAAAGATGATATGAACAGGAAAAAAAGAAGCAATTTGAGGACTGCATGATGCCTGAGCAGAAGAGCGAGCAATAATCTTTTAGACAAAACTACTGAAAAGTAATCATATGCTTGTTCTAAAGTGTCCTTTTCATTCTTAACTCATAATACAGGCAGCACAGAACTTTGTGGATTAATGACTTTCTGAGGTTAATGGTGCCTGTTTGTGTTGAGCTCTAGAGGAACTGCCTGGCTGATCAGGAATCTCTGGGAAATTTTCCGCTCCTCTGACCAGCAAGTCGATCTAAGGATTGCCTATTTCATGGGCTATGCCAGTCTCTGTGAATGGAGATGTTGGATCCTTCAGTGAGTAACCTCCTGATTATAGCAAAAACTAGCTGCAACCACTTAAATTATAAGTAACTGAAAATCAACACCTATCAATTTTCAAGGCTAAAGCTTTCAATAAATGGAGTTCTGAAATACCCTTCTTTCAGAAATACTGAAGAGCATATATATATATATATACATATACATACACATATACCTACACATATATATGGAGCATCTATTCAGACAGGACCCTCTACCCTTCCTCTCATTCCTTTCAGAACAGTTCCACGGAAATCCAACAATAAAAATGACTTATCAGCTGGAAAATATGAACTAGGAACTCAAGTCTTCTGGGAGATAAACACCTCCTATGAGCAAATGGGAACACAGCTTTTCTACCCAGCTGATTATCTGCAGCCAGCGGTCTGGAATTTTAGGCCAGACAACAGTAAGTTCCAAGTCATTCTGTATATAGCTACAGCACAGATCAATTATTCAGCCTGTTCAACCTTTTCTATGTAATCTAATTACAGTTCCCTTGTTTTCCCTTGTGGGTCTCCAGAACATCTCTTGGCCCTCCAGTATGGCAAAATAATCTTCATGAGTACAAACATGTCCATGAATTCAGCTAATGAGACAGATCTTTCAGTTCTCTCCTCTTGGAAAGGAGAGATAGAGATCTGCCAGAGTCCTTGGCTGAATTTTATGGCAGCTTCTTCTTTCAAGTTAGTTTTGCACACTTAGAAATTGAAAATGCCATATGCTGACACAAACATAAGACAGAATTGGGTTTGGGTGCCAAGTCCACCTCTTTTCTCAAAGACTTTTTAGTCCTGGATTTGAAGTGAAAACTCTAATCAGCACTCCTATATTCTGTGAAGTGTGCTTACAGCAAGGAAACATCTTAGTGACCAGAGTGATTTCTAACAACAGAAGTCTCTCTTTATATAAATAAGCTGATAGACCTCCTGCCACCCCAACCCTGCCTACTCATGGTACCAAAGCCCGCTTCCCATTTAAGGCAACTGGGGAAAATTTCTTTTATAGTCATCATCACTGATCAAACTGTCTCTGGTCCCTCACCCAGTAAATAAAATAAGATTTCAGTGGCCAACTGCAACAGTTGCTTGCAATTATATTTGGAAGACATACATGCTATCTGCCACATAATGGCTGTGAACCAGAGCTAGACTGGGAACAATCCTCAGTCACAGTTACTTGTCTCC
The DNA here is from genome assembly GCA_034509185.1 of Euphonia xanthogaster. Taxonomy (NCBI): domain Eukaryota; kingdom Metazoa; phylum Chordata; class Aves; order Passeriformes; family Fringillidae; genus Euphonia; species Euphonia xanthogaster. The sequence goes on along the minus strand of JAYDZK010000274.1, from coordinate 13,045,101 downwards.
TCCACAAAGCTGTCTCCCACACTTCCCAATAGGACTTTCTTTCCTGCTCCTGATCTGTTAAAAGTAACTATATCTGAACCTTGTCACCATTTCCCACTCCAGTCACATAAACTGTGCAGGTTGTTCAATGCCTGCTGCAAGTCTGAAAGGCACAAGGTTTTCTCAAAAGAGAAGACAGCTGCACAAACAATAGAGTAGTTGAGAGGGTCTTTCTGAAGCAGTTAGTCAATGTCCCAAAACTGAGACAGGAAGGAAAGTAAGTAAGGAAAAGGAGCCAGAAGAATCACCCTCTGAAATCCACCCAAGTCCTATTTCCCATTTTAGTTTTGACCCATTAAACTTCAGAGTGTACAGAGCAAACAGGACCAAAAGACTTCTTGCCTCAAAGACTGAACTGGATTTTTTGTATCTCTTTTCCACTGAGTGAGAAAAGCTTTGCTTGTTGGAGATGCAGTTCAACATACTTGAAGGCAAAAACAAGAAGGAGAATTAACATGCTTGCATTAGAAAAGCTGTTTCTGACTCAGAGACCGGAGTCTTTTTTTTTTTTTTTTTACTGGAGATTATTGGAGATTAGGAGTTTATAAGAAAAACGAACCAGTAGCTTCTCACTGACAATATTTGTTTCTTTTCTTTTCTAGGGTGTTAACTCATCTTACCTCTGTTACACATTGTGATTTCTTTTACTATGCACTTCAAATATCAGCTGATTTCAATACTTTCTAGGTTAGAGAAGTGGAGCTGATATAAGTCCTGCTACTGTTTGCTGAGTATCAGAGACTTAAGAATTACTTGAGATGTTTTCATTTGTACTGCTGTTTTTAACTGTGCCTTTTTCCTTGTCTTTAAGCTTTCCTATGCAAAATCAGAGTCTTGCTTTCCAAAAGAAATGGAGAACACAGCTTAGTGTGATGGTAATAGATGCTGGAGAGGTGGAAAAAGACAAAAAAAAGGACTCAAATTGTTTAATTTCTTATGAGATTAGATAATAAATACAGATAATTTTTCAATCACTCTAGCATAGTTTGAGAATTGATCTCTCTTCTTTGATGCTAGCTATCTTCTTTTTTTCTAGATCAGGCATCATATTGTTTCCATGGAGAAAGACAAAAAAATGAGAATCAAAGACTTGTTAAAACATTTTCTAGACAATATATTTCATCATATTCATACTGCATTTGATTATTTGCAGGGGGGTAGGAAAAATGAAGAAAGGAGAAATAAAGTGTATTTCAACATTCTTTCTTTTACCACTTTTCTCTCCCATCATTTATTACCTTTAGGGAGCAAGGCAAAGATCGTATTTCAGAGGTACTGGTTTCTTTGTGAAATCATATAACTGCAAAAATGTACAGTGAAAAGCTAGCTTGGGAAAGAAAAAAGTACTCTTTTCTTTGTAGTATCTTCCCATGATGTGGATAATTTCTGTGGATTGACACACTGAGAAGACTAATTAGAGATGTTTACCCATTTTCTGTAGCTTAGTAGCAGGCACTATAATTTGAAATTCCTACAGAAAGAGATATTAAAAATGCCAATCATTACAGTACTGCTAATCTCTTGGATGTGGGGCCAATGGGACTACATGAGCTTTACATGCATACCCACCCATGTATGTCCACATGTATATGTAATGTATATACACACACCCATCTATACACAATACATACACATATATATGTAGCTGTAATTTAAAAATCCATGAAAGATTGGAGAGGAAAGGAGGATGCTTTTATATGTATACAATTTTCAAATCACATGAGTGATTTCAAGGCATCAGTATTAACTCATGGAGGAAACAATGCCTAAGTCATCTTTAAAACCATCAGCTTTTGAAACCTTACCTGTAAACTTCTAGGACATGAGCCCATTGATCAGAGGTAAGAACAAACTCTGTGGTATGGAATACGTTCTATAGGTGGAAACTGTTTCTAAGTATTATATATATAAAAATTTACTGAAATCAGTAAGTTTTAGGAAATATTTCTGACTGAATTAGACCATAGTTGCCTATACATGTTCCCTTCCATATAAGCCCTTTTCGTATACTCTAATTATGAATAATCCTTGAAAACAGTTTCACTTTAATGTCAAATATTTAATGTGAGAAGTAAGAAGTAGGAAAAACATTCTCCTCATAGTCACTTGTATTAACTAATACTTTGCCTAGTTATTTTGTGAATAATAGAAAAGAGAATAACAGAATAACATGAGTAGTAGCTTCAAAAATAGTTAAAAAAGTGAAGTAATAAATTATACATAGACTGTTCCTACATATGTTTTTAACAAGAGGAAAGGGACTTGTGATTATGGAAAGGAGTATTACTCCAGAGTTTGTTCACCTCCTAAGTGAGAATGCCCATTCCCATTTCTCCAGGAGCCTAACCTTTATTTAACCAATCAGCTATCCAGCAGGGACCTGCTTATGTCCTACTACACTCTGTCAGACTCAGCAAGATTCCTTGAAAGTGAGCCAATAAGAGAGAAGGAATCACACTCACTTTTAATGCTACAAAGGACATTGATATTCATAGTCCAGTAACTTTATGGCATGCATAAACCTCTTGGAGGAAGAAAGAGTAACGTATCTGAACACTATTTTCATTGGAATAATTTCAATTCCAACAAGACTAAAAAGTAAAAGGACATGAAATTTAACAAATTATTCCATTTGGGACAAAAGGCAGAGAATATACATGACTGAAACGACTGTCTTGTAAAAATGTCACAGAAGCATGCACTGAGTAATCCTGAAGGAGACTTTCAGGAGTTAACAAAGGTCAGCTAGTTATCTTAATCATTCTTTGCATAAAGTGCTACACTTTATAGTCCAGAATTTTGGAGCCTGATGTCTCACCAACCCTCTAAACAACTGTTATCACCATATTACAAGTGAATAAAAAGAGGTGCAGATCTGAGAAAAGCACCATGGTTTGTACTGCCTGACTGTGCTGAGACCTGCTCCACCTAATTTCCACATGTACTGGGAGTGCCTGTTTCCATCTAAGTCAAGGGAAATAATGGGACATTTGCAGCTGACAAAATGAAAGGTCATTTCACTGTCTCAAGCTCTGCTCATGCTGAGCTGCTACAGGACACCCTCATGTCTTGATCCCAACCCCAAGCACTATTAGAGACCCCCTCCTAGAGTTCCACAATTATAGGCTGCTTAGAGTGTATTCCATCAATAGAAGTCAATTGACTCATGTTTTTAAGGTCATTTCAGACTACTCTGGCAGCAATAAAGGTGATTTAAATGGATATTACATTGTGATTAACTTTAGGGCTATTTTCAACTGCCTGAGTGGCATCAAGAGACCTGAGTGTAACTGAGAAGCAGGTTCCAAGGTTGCACCTCAGCAGGGACTAACCTCCATCACCCTGGAGCTACACACTAGAATATTCATACATCTGAAAATCATAAACACACGTCTACAGGAGCAAATTAGGGATGGAAATCTGGGACTGGACAGGAGAGGGTTGGGGTCACCTCAGCAGTCCAACCTCCCAGCCAAAGCTCCACTTGGAGTAGATTTGTTCAGGTGGTTACTATTCCAGTTGCCTCTCCCAGGGATTAGGGTGCCAATCCACTATCCCATGCCAGCTTCAATACTAGCCACATGACATAACCAAGAGAGAAACTATTGCAAACTCCATGCCAAGAATAAAACCTTTTTTTTTTTTTTAATTTAAATCTTCTATGGTTCTTATTTGACAGTACTTGAAAGCTTACTTATTTTGGAGTTTTCAAGGCTTCAGAGTAGTCTGGGTCATACAGTCAAATCTACATATTCAGCCACACCACATTAACCTTCTATTGTTCTGCCACAGGCTACTGACCCACAAATAAGCTTACTCATCACTTCCAGTGCTCCAGTGCCTGATGACTCCTGGAAAATTCAGATTTCCCCATTTGTCCAGGATGATGTTTGTCTGGATTGAGTTTTCTGAAAGCACTGCAAGGACTCAGGAGCCCAAGTTTTGCTGAGAAGACAAAGGTGTATGCCCCTAAAACCTTAACACATTTTCAAAAAGTACCCACATTAAGTATCTTTAAACAGGAAATCGGTTTACAGCTCATGTTTTGGTCAATCAACCTAGAAAACTTTGACATATTCTGGCTTTAATATTTAGACAAAATGGCTTTATTCCATTGAAACAATCCAGTGAGGAGCAATACATGGCCCAAGACAGAATGCAAAGAATAAAATTATAGCGTATTTCTGCACCAAGCGCTCTTGTACATGGTATTTCTCATTCCCTTATCTTGGTGGCCTAATGGATCTCACTATGGAATAAATAGCAAGGAAATACTATTGTAAAACCCTTCCAAATGGAAGTCAAAGCACATTTTAAGCCCCAACAACATGATTACTCAAAGACTGAATAGGCAAGTGTAGCACTGAATGCCAAATAAAGGGACATAAACAAGAGTGATGGCCATTTCACAAACTGAACACCATGAAGTTGATAAAGTTGAAGACACAGAAATGAACTTAAATCAGTGCAGAATTCTATACTATTCTCCCACAAAAAAAAAAAAAAAAAAAAAGCACAAACAAACCAACAAACTAACCCCCAAAAAACTCCACAGAGTTGCACTGGTCTCCCTTGGGTAGCAAATCAAGACTACTCACCATTCTTGGAGAGAATCACAGCCAAATATTCATGAAAGTAGGTGTTGATGTACAGCAGAAGGCTTGGAGTGTGTGCTGTGAGAAAGCTGAATGCAATATTCTCCTTGGACACGACAGCATCCACATAAATGGCAGAGCTTGAGGTGCTTGCATTCTTTGTGACAGGATAAGGTTCTTGGAAAGTATAGGTAACAGAAGTGCCAGCTTCAAATAATGCAGACACCTCTGAAAGCAGATATAAACCAAAGGGATTATTTCAGCTACTGCATTTTCAGATCTCCCAGGCAGGAACGGACCAGAACTAACTGCCCCAGAAGGAGAACACTGCAAAGCACCCTTGATCCAGCTGACATCACCCTTCCTTCACTTGTGTAACAGTGTGTCTTTCCTTGCAGATTGTTTGTCTGGCACAGAGAGAAACAGTGTATGGAGACATAAACTCAACTATTTCAGTGCTGGAATCAGAATTCCACAAGATGGAACAGCCCACATGTCTGTCAGACAAATAAATGCTTTGTTGACCATCTTCTGACAGTGCCATGTAAGGTAATATTCTCTGTCTTGCACCCAAAGTAGATTTCTTCTTTCCAGTCTCCTTTTTAAAGAAATTAATTATGAAAGCAACACTTTGACCAAAGACAGCCAGCAAGGGAAGCTGTCTCTGGGAGCACCAAATAAAGAGAAACATCTGCCTGTGCATCCTCAGATCCTTAGAACTCAGGTTTCTGTTTTCATTAAACAACTAAGCCAATTTATACCAGCAGATGATGCAGCCCACTTAGCAAACCTGTTGCATTTGTGAGGTGGGGGACAGCCGTGGAAATTAAAAATTCACCCTGCACCTTGCTGTTACTGAGTAGTGATTTTGTTAGTTCCAAAAAGCATGTTCTCTAAATTAGATGTTCCATATTTGCCCTGCTTTTTTCTGGTGTTGACAGCATCTCCTATAAGCCACCAGAAAGGTTCAGTGAGGACACATTCACCAAAGACTGAACCATGCAAATCAGTATTCTCCTGAATGCTTCATGCTTATTTTAAAAATTTCTTAACGTTTGGATGGGCTGTCACAGAAATGGAAAAAGAAAAAACCAACATAAAAAGACTACCTCTTTTTTGTCACAGCAATGCTCTAAAACTTTGTGAAGAAAAACCTTAAGGATTTGTTAAGGTGAACAAAAGAAATGAGGTTTAAAAAACAAGCAACCTAAACATTCAGCCATGACCTGCTATAAAACATTTCAGCCCTATTTCCTGGGGATAGTTACATGCAGTGGAATACAGGAATCATAGTGGGATATAGTGGTAAACTATTAGTACAACTAACACCATTTCAGTTTCTGAGGCCAACACAGAAGTCAACAAAAGGAGGTGTTAGAGCCTGCTTAAGATAAACACTTAAGAACACTGAAGGGACAGCTGACAATAGAACATCTTGAGATGTGGGGACACCAAACTGACATGAGTGAAATGTAATTCAGAGTTATTGCACAAATAACTGGGATCAAAGCTTGCTGCCTACCCTCCTTGCAGAAAGGTCCTTCATAGGCCGAGTTGGTACAGTCACAGAAGTAACCATTATACTTTTCCACACATTTTCCTCCATTATGGCACAGGTTCCCATAACTGCTGCAATGTCCTGGGCATCCAGGTTTTACACCAGGTGTCATTTTAGCTCTCTCCTCGAGGTCAAGTTTCTGTCCATTTAAATGCAGAGATCGAATACATCCCAAAAAGCCCTTCTGTCTGGAAGCTGTTCCCCCTGAGAAAGAGTGAAAAATGCACTCAGTGATGTCTGAACAGTAATCAAAGCCAGGAAGTGCAATCCTGAAGTACAAATACGAATCCACAAATTAAAAAAAAAAATACTATATATCAATGCATACAGTGGCAAAAGATGACAGATGGACAGCCCTGGAAACTAAAGGTGTCTCTATTTTTATGAAACAACTAGAAAGCTGTATATGACACTTTCTTTTTGTCATTCTTCTATTTTTTGGCTTATCAACTGCCCTGTCTGGCATTGAAACTGCAAATTCATTTAAGAGAAAGAGTAGCTTCTTTATCTTATGGCTGCATATCACCAAATACATGAGAAAACCAAACTGAAAATGTTGGGGTTTTTGTTGTTTTTTCCTATTTGCTGCCTTAGTACAAACAACACCTTAATCCCACCAGCAGGAGAGTTACACATGCTGATGAGCCCAGAGAGCAGGGATGAGTCATGCTCAGCACCAGGCCTGCTGGCTGAAGGGAAATGACTGCAGTCTGAATTTTTGCATGACTGCCCAGCCTGATGTGTTGCATGTCAATGGTTCTTGTAGGCCTGAAACATGAGTTCAGTTCACAGATGTGTTATTTACTACAATGGTTAAACATAATTGCATTTCTTCCTGGAGACCAGAGCTGTATGCAAGAGGACAGCTCTGTCTCTACAAGCTAACCAGCATCATATCTGTCAAAGGAAACTGCTAACAGTGTTACAGTGAGGGCACTTTTCCATAAGCCGTAATTTCTGAGAATGATAATAATGATGATTGTTGAATTTCTCTATGAAAATACCACCCTTTTTCTTATCATACACCTTTTTTTTTTTTTTTTTTTGCGTTTGCCAATGTTTTGCTTTTGAAGATACTGCAGTTTTGATTGCTGCTAGGAAATCTAATTCTGGTTCAGGAGTTATCAGCATTTGCAGACTCTTAAAAGCTAGCTTTATTGGTGATTCTCCTGCAAAAGTAGTATGAAAGAAGTTATTATTCTTCTGTAGAAATTGGCTCTCTTTCATAGTGTATGACTTAAGAGATTACATCACTTGATAAGCCCCAGCAGAAGAGCATTTGTTTGTTACTATAAATTAATTAAAGCAAGACTTCTGCAAACTAAAGAGAATGCAGTAACAGTGTGAAAAGGTCTGGTGTTCTACTACACCATTCTGTCCTACTTTTCTTTCTGGAACACTAATAGCAGAAATTCACTGGATATGAATTAAAGCAATTGAACTTTAGATAGTATGCATGAGACATGTCTCCTTCATATACATTTTATGATGCCTTTCTCAGAGAAATAAATATTTTCAAGTTCCTCTTTAGCCAGCTATTATTTTCAGGTGAGCAAATGTTAGCTCACTTATTTTAAAGGCCCTCTGAGGACAAGAATAAGGCTTTCTGCATTTGCTGCACTGCACACACAATCCTTTTGTTTGGAGATTTTGACCCAAAACAAAACATACCATACAGATTTTTCAGTAAAGTCTATGTAAGTAGAAATGGGATTTTTTCCCTTTAAGGCTACTGGTTACTCTGTTTTCTTTTGCATTGGAGGCCACCACAAATATTACAAGGATGAATGACAGTTTCCTTGCCTCTTCTCTGCACACACACCAATCCCAGCTGTTCTACGCAAAAAATGAGTCAAAACTATTGTTAACTGTTCTACGGATGCCATGTTTATTGCACTACTCATATCCTTATTGCTCTCTAAAGCACTCTGGAAAGCCATGTCAAGTTTCTCACTCTTCTGGTCTTCTGTTTTCTGGAGAGTATAGAGCTTAATACAGAGCAGCTATATGAACCTAGACCCACACAGCATTGATTGAGCAAATCTATTGCTTATTTTGGACAGTTTTCTTCAATTGACTAGATCTAATATTTATATACATTTCTGAAAAGCAAAGGAAAAACTGAAAACAAACATAAAAAACTCTTTCCCAAATTAGGCTTTGTAAATCCTTCCAACTCTAATAGGAGCCTGATGGACTAGAGACTTTAATGGATGAGACCTAAATGTTTTATTCAGGAAAACATATTTTAGGATAAGCCTAAGGACAATAAACACCAAGGTTAAGGGTGCACTTTGCTCAGTAGAAGTGACAGTCAAATAAGCCAAGCTGTTTTCAGCAAGGTGTTTATGCAGCTGAATTTTTGTGAGGAGCCCTTGAGAAAGGAAAGGAGAGTCTGAGAGGAGGGACAAGAAACTCACAACTGAGCACTCACAGAATAACTTGGTGACACAGTTGGCTAAATAATTAACATTTTAGCAATTAGTTGAAGATTTGCTTTAAAAAAACCAAAGGACTTTTTGTTAGTAGAAACTGGATTAGGGAGACTGAAAAGAAGTATTAGGAGCATTTGTGTAACTGATATGAAGAAAAGGAAAGGGCAGAGAAGTATAGGAATCATCATCAGGAGCAGGAGAACTTGCTACGGTGTTCCTCACAAGACCTTGAAGTCACACTTTTTGGTGTCAAACTGAAATATATACAAAGCACACAGGATACACAAAGAGTTAGGCATTAATTCCTCCTCTCAGCCTCCAAAATATTCAAGGTGTCTACAAATGCTTTTAAAACCAACAGCAGTAAATAAGCTCCTTCTTTTCCTATCATTCCTTCTCTCTGTCTCCAGAGAAAGTTTCTCAGACTTTTCTCTGGGTTATGTTGCCTTTGGAGTGTCTACAAGAGACAGAGGAGGTTCACCCAAAGATTCATTCCTTGTGCACTTCTTCCCAAGACAAAACCAGGAACACAAACACTTAGCTTTGCTAATTTCCTAAATGTACCAAACAAATACCACAAAAACTTTTGACTAAAGCTTTGTACAACAGATTAATTTCTTAGGATTTTTATTTTGCTCCTCTGATCTTACCAGTCTGAGCTCAAAACCTATCCTCGAAGTGGGCGGGGAGGACAGTCTTTCCCATCCCCATGATGGAGTCTGATGCTCATGCCTTCACCAGGAGGTAAGACAGGGCTTCATCTCAGACCATGCCACAATGACACAACCACTCCAGGACCACACGGAGAGCTGCACTATACAAAAGCATGTCACACATACTGAGTGCTGAAAATGACTGTCCATTGAAAGGAATGGTTTTTGCCTGCCCCTTCTGAGCAAGCAATTTGCTGAACTGGCTCGTTACTGGACAGTTTGCTGCACTCGATGTTACTTAGCCTGCATATTTGTTTGGGGTTTGCTCCTTCTACTGTACTTTTTTTTTTAATTTACAGAAGAAATCTGGCCAGGTGCAAGGATATCCATGCTCTGACAGGATTATAATGCAGCTGGAGCAGTTAGTGCCCAAGACCAAAAGAAAGTGAGAAATGGTTTTCTAACTCCTTTCTAACTGCATTAAAACCCAAGCTTGTTTGAGTGTAGTGGCAATGCAAAGTCATTTTTCTCTTCCACTTCACAGACACACAGAGCTATCTCAAAAGCCTGCCACACACAGTCATTAAGGCTGGAAACCCCTTAATCACTGTCAGTATGCAGAATACTGCAGAGACATATATGTTGTGGATTATAGGGGGAGTAGGGAGCAATATTATGTGCTTCTGCTTCTTTCCTTTTTACAATGGTGTTTATACATTTATTTTTCAGATGGGTTAAAGCTCTCTTTGCATGGCTGAGGTATTAAATCAGTAGCTTTTTATTAAGAGATTCAAATGAGACTTTCAGTAGAGACAAACTATATCACATCTGTGTATTGCTGGACTTCTGCCACCTTTCCCTGGAGCACCCGGGGATAAATAGTGCCAGAATCAGGAGGCAACCCAGGTTTCCAACTCTTCTGACAGCTCTCAGGAAAACTTAGCAAGTCACAGATAATGTTGGCCTTCAATCTGGCAGAGTTAAGGCCTGAAAAAGCACTCCCAAACTCATTTTTTTCCTGTCCCTTTTGTTCATGGTTCAGTAAAAGTGTGGATGGATGACAGAATGCAACATATTTATTGCACAGCGAGGACTCTTCACCCCTTGGCTTAAATAAATACCTATATCCTAGAGTTTTCTGTAAACACTCACTACAATCAGAGTACAATCAGTCAGAAGTCCCTGCTGGTATCAGGGACTAGGTTCCAACCTATTCCTTAAAGCACAGCTACATTCAGATGAGCTACAAATTCATTTCTCCACCAAAACCAATGGGACCTTTTTGGCAGAGCTGCTCCCTATCCACTCAATCCCTAGCTCGTGGGGATGCTGATGCTGCTCTGGACAGGTGCAGGGCTCTGTGTTTGTCTCTGCTCACAAGGATTCCTGTTGGCACGTTGCTCTGGTGAGGTCCTTAACTACCACAGATTTTCATTACACAATTCATCAATTCATCACTTTAAAACCACCAGGAAATTCACACAGGTAATCTGTTTATTTTGCTGAGGCTGAGGAGGAAGCTTACAGGCAGACACTGCTTTTCATATGTGAGATGGTAAACAGTTGATATATATAGATGACACATCTAATAGATGACCTATGGTAAGCCCATCATATTTAGTCCTTCAGAAAGAAACAACCAAAAAATCGCAGAGTCTATTCAGTCACTAAATATCTCATTTTCCTAACTGCAAACAGTATGTTGGCTAAATTTCTCTGATGTTTCTAAGGTGTCTGGCAGCCCAAGCCTTCTGCCTCCAGGCCTGGCCTCCCACAGAACATGTTCTTAGGATCAATGTAGTATTTGAAAAACAAGTGATTAGCAGCATGCTGCATACCAGAAAACAGAAACCTTGCACTGTGACAGTCTTAAGCCTCCTTTCTGTGTGTTCTCCTCTCCAGCTGAGTCTAACAGAGATCATTTTAGGTATAAATCAACAGCTGTGTTGTAAGGACTCCTGACACTGATGCAGCCATATCTATTTATTAACAGATTAATTCTTTACATTCAGAGCCCAGTAATTACTGCACACATACACAATAAAAAGCTCATATGAATACCCTGAAAGCTACTCAAGTAAAAGGGTATGAATACAGAAGTAAACTTTATTAAAATGCATTGACAGATTGATGTTTGCTACACCATTTCAGCTAAGTAGAAAAATCCATTGGAAGGAAGAATCAGAAGTTACCTGAATGGCCCTGCATAGGAACAGTTACATCCCACTCCATCATTGAGCAGATTACTCAGAAAGACAGCATTTGAATATAGAAAAGAGATCATTCCCTTTGTAACCCATTATCATATTATCAAATACAAACTAGTCCCAACCCAGGTTTATTGTGCGAGGGCGATAATAAACAAATTATATGCAGCAATTTTTCTTTCTTTTTTTAATTTATTTTTTTCTTCTTTGAAAAATAACTTCCAGGTAAAACACCTGTATTTGCTTTGACTGTGTCTATACTTCTTTCACTCATGGACTCTAGCCAAATAAGGGTTTTGGTGAGTATGCTTGAAGGAATAGAATTTAAAGACCATACTGTCTTCAGGCTTTGCCCCAGAAATTTACACGACAAATTTTTGACTTTTACAATGTGCCTAAAGAGAGTGGTCACATTTTTTACAGCATTTTACACAGCCAGTGCTGCATAAGAAAAAAGGTTATTAACTCTTTGGCAACAAATACATTTTATGAGTTTGACCCCAAAAATTCCATCAAGTATGGCATGGCTAAACTATGGTTTGTGCTTTAAGTGCAAAGAGTTGTTATTCGTGTTATTAGTGTTGCCTATGCAGGAGTAGAAGAAGAGAAAGCAAAATCAAGCCACCACATGCAAGCTGAATGGTGAGATAAGAGCATTCATCACCAAATGATACGAAATACTGTTATCTACAGGAGCCCTTGGATTGTCCCTACCTACAAATAACTGGCTGTTGAGCTGCAGGCGGAAGTGTCCCTCAGCAGGGGCCTCCAGGACCTTCTTGGGGAGGTTGTCCACCTGCAGAGAGGTTTGCTTGAGGTTCCTCTCTGCCCGGATGTAATGCCACTGGTTGTCATTGAGGGCTGTGGGAGACTGCACAGTGGCTTCTGTGGGGCCATTCCCGACGTCTATGGAGAAGGTGATCTCCTTGGGGGCTGCAAGATGAACAGATGTGAAGAGGAAGTGAAGGTATGAACTAAATAGTGGTTTTGACATCAAGAAATCTTACATAAATATAGGGCCCATTAACTTTTATGTCAGCAAACAGTACAGGATCATTTACCTCCCATCTCCTACACAGCAGCTTATACATAAATTTAAGCCTGCAGCCTCACTGTTTGATCTCTGCTGTGATTAGGCTTGGTTGTGGGTACCCATCTTTTTTGCTATAAAAATCAGAGTGATCTAGAAATGGCACTTTTCTTTTTGAAGTAAAAGTGCTAAATGCTGCACAAAAGTCACATAATGGTTCCAGAAGATTTTGGACAAATAATGCTAAGATGGGAGAAAGGATAAAGATCTTTCCAACTAGGTCTTTCAAAATGCAGGCAATTAACCATTACATAACTTGGCTGCATGTGGTACAAGAGAATCCTGCAAGCATTTATTTGCCTAAATCTGACCCAAGATGCACAAAAATATAGATGAGCACTAAAGCTATATATGTAACACACACCTAGAAATAATAAAGTTCCTAGAAACAGGACACTAGTTGAAAAACAAAAGTCACATAAAGGAGTCCACCTTGCTCTTCTGGAAGCCTGGAAGGGGCTAGAACTTTTTAACATTCTTGCTATTGATTATCTTCTTCTCTTTAAAATGCTAAATGCACCATGAAGACCAAGAACCAGGTCCACACATCACACAACCAGAAGGTTGTGGACTGAAAATTCCTAAAAACCTTGTTATTTCAAGCCCAAAAAATTAGGTAGGTCTGGTTTTGGAAGCTGCTTTTTAGATAGCTAAGATAGGAAATGCTCCATAGGGATAGACAAAGATCTATTCTTAGCCCCTGCACCTGCTAAGAAGTTGTTTCCCTTTGAAGCACCTGCTCTAGGAGCTTCCTTGATACAAGGCCTTTAGGCTGCAAATTCCATCTGGTAGCAAGAAGCACAACAACAAACTACTGATGAGAAGCCTAAGTCTAAAAGATTTTTTCCCAAACTTTTAAATAACTCATTTCTCTAGGAGTACAGATGTAAACACATCAAGAAGCTTTCACTGAACAATCCTCTTAGTTTGCAGTATTTGTTACATTTGATGCCATTTTTACTTCTGTATCCCTGAGACTAAAATGTACTACCCTGAAGTGCAACCAAATTGGACCTTGATGTGCAATTAACAGTAAATCACACCTCATTACCTTGTGATAATCCACCATGACATTTACCACCGGTTTAATGAATCGAAGGGCCTTGGGGCCCTGTTTTATTAAATTTTATTTTGGGGTTATTATTAGCATATTATCAAATGCATAGCACTCAGTTTGTTTTCCCTCAGCTTGACAGAATTTGGAACACATGTCATATTTCATGTCAAAGCCACCGTACTCTTTTGTCACTAATAAATATTTGAAGTAATCACAACAGGAGTGAGGCAAAATCTCACTAATTAAATTCTCTGCTATTTTCTTATACACTGAGTAGCAGTTACACTGTACTCACTTAATAGATTTTGAAGTATTCAAGATCCATTATAACTGTGACTAACTTGTATTGCATTAGTGTCCTGTCCTCCATAAACTCTCACCTTGTAGCTGTACCATACACACTGAGTTCCTCTGAAACACTAGGGCTACATCAGACTGGGTATGTTACTGATATGGAAATAAAAGTAACTATCAGAATGGTTGAATTAATTTTTTCAACTTTCAACTAGAAACAGCCTATAGGTACCAGCAGATTTTCCTCTAAAGATATTTAAAAATAAATATCAGTGTTGAAAAAATAAATTTGTACTCTTGTTTAGGAAAGATAAATCTAGCCATAATAAGATTAAGTGTAATGATCAAATCTATAAAGGGAAACTCTGACAGGAGAGGTAGGTAAGTCTCAATAAAAGAGTCTTTATGTCTCCATCTTATTATCTCCAGGCACTTCCAGCCATCTAAAAATGGCAGAAAATATGTCCTTCCCAGCTCTCTGCATCTGTCAAATTGGGCAAAACCACCAAGATTTCTGAGCAGTGAAACTTACAGCTTATTTCAATTCGTATGAAGTCTTTAATGCCAAGGTTTTCCAAGAATACCCCGGATAGGGCAGTGGTTTTGAAGAAGAAGGAGATGTCCGCGCTGACCTCGGCATGGAGCGTGGGGAAGTGCAGGTAGGAGGCCTCTGTGTTGAAGGAAGCAGCATTCCAGAACTGCCCTGCAAACACAACCCCCTTCTCTATAGTTAATTGGCACAGGACAGCAGCTGCAGGCTGCATGTAGAAAGCTACCTTTTATCAGAGAAATAGCCTTTTTATAAAAAAATTCAACAACAACAAAAAAGGAATATTCTGTACCTATTGAAATTGAGAAGAGCTAGTACTCACTGTCTCCATAGCAACGCAAAGGGCCGATTTTCCAAGCAGCCTCAGAATTTGATCTGTTTGTGTCAGTGATCACAATCTGAGTTACAGGCAAATGGTCTTTGAAAGCAAGGAGGCCAGTATCATTTGTCCTGGATTTTAATACACAAACAGAAAGAGACAGATTAACCACAGACAAACCCCCCAGCATTCCTCATGCAAGAGAATATTTAAAAGATGCTTACTTAAAGATCTTTTGCAGAATTACCTGGAAGAATTATGACAAGTACCCACTGTTTGAGATAAATGTGCTCCCATGTAGGCTCTATGTTCACATGCAATACTGACCACTGAAGACACCACTGGGAAACACGATACTGGCTGGGATGGGCTGCAAGCCTGCTTCAGCTGTGCAGAACTACTGTGAAGCTGAGGAAGAGCACTGCCATGCTGACTAACAGGCATTAACGCAAACTAGGCTCTATAGGCTTTCCTCAGCAGGATATATTTGCTGTGGATCAGGTCTAAGTCCAAGTCTGCATTTCTGTAAAGTCAGCTGGAGAGAGATAAGGGTGTTTTATGCTGGCTTTATGCTTTACCTGAGCAGGAAGAGGACGGGCGACCCACTGCTAGCAAGGGGATGGCAGACAGTTACTGATCCAGCCTCAAGATGGCTGGGACATGCCTGACCCTGCACACTGCAAAAACAGCTGAACTGGCAGAGTGAGTTTGGACTGAATCAATCCTTTGCACTGCACGCCGGGGACATTTTGGTCCAGCAACTGAAATACTCAAGGCAGATTTACTGCATTGTCAAACTTTTCATGTTTGGTTAGCTGGGCTTGTTCTTAGCTGTGACTAACTCAAACGTGGCTGCTAGAAAGGAAAAGGAAGTTTGATGCTTAAAGGATAATTTCTTTGTTTTTATACTGAGTCAGCTGGACAAAAAGTTGTCCTCAAAATGCAGTGTGATGTTTCATGCAGGTCCTTAAGCCGACTGAGTGGCTTTGGCTCTGGCAGGGTACACAGATGTGCATTCATCCCACTGCACTTGATGAACCCAGCTGAGTCCCCCAGACACCAACCCTGACCTTACGAGAGCAGAACTGCCCTTCTGAGGTCTCTCTCTGTTGATTGATAATAGCGAGATGAGTGCTATGAATCTCCACAGTGATTTTCTCAAGGTTAAGGTTTGCTGTACATCTGGGCACATAAGTGTGGCAGAGCATCCTTCATGGAACCAAATCTCGCTAGCTTTGGAGAAAGGATCTCTACCTCTGCACAGCCCAGCAGGGTCTGGACTCAACTCACCTGTCTGCTCATAGGTGAAAGACCACATCCTGCACATGGGGATGGCAACACATCCAAAATGCCAGTAACCCCAAATTTATACCCACTGCTCCTCCAGGCAGGTGTGACACAATGCCTCAGGAAACAGGTATCACTATTTGAGTGATGACACTGTCAGAGTCTGATATCCAGGCAGGATCCCAAACCTGCCCATATGCTCCTTGTAATGTCAACTTCTCAGTGTAGTTCCAGATACAGGTACAGACACAGATTTATAGCAAAGAAATATATAATCAGGACAAACACTGCAGCTGTGCTCTGACACACAACCTCAAATGTTTGCTTGGCTAAGTGCTCTACTCTGATTAATGTTAGACAAAAATAGGAGCATTTTGATCTTTTTCATAAAGGCTGCACACATTGCATTTATTTTTCATTGCTTATAATTGCATGCAGCATAGTTAATTGTCTCATAATGCCAAGGGGAAAAGGAGAGGTACCCTCTCTGATGCCAACATTTTCTTCTTGCTCCAGTGGGTGTCTGACATGCAAATAATTACAGACAAAGTGCAGCAAGATGAAATTCCCAGGCACAAGACTGAGGCCTTCAGTACAGACTCAGAAGGAAAACTGTCATGTATGAATCAAAGGCACATGGTCTCTAAATCTCTTCAGTATCACACTCATAGCTTATTGTATCAATATTTTAAATTTAGCGTAAATACTCAACAGATTATGAAACTACTGTGACAAAAGCAAAATTATTTGAGTATTTCTTAGGAAGATAATTAAATAAGGTATTCCAGTGATGGAGGAAGAAAAGTAGGCAAAATGAATGAAAACAAGGCAGAAAAATGCATGGTAATGGGACACAAAATATTCAATATACACATGAGTAACTAAGGTGGTGTTTTCTTTTTTAAAATAAAATTTTTCAAAAATTGCAAAACTATTTAGGGAGCTTTCCTGGAAATTTATTTAAATTTAAAAAATGGTGCAATCTTTTTACTAGCTATGATAAGCATTAAAATAAAAATCAGTATCTTTCTACAGCTAGCGCTCAAAATATCTACAAAAAACCATGAAATGGTGACATTTTAAAGATATCTATTCCACATCTCTGAAAACTGCATTGCTTATTAGATATTCTGCTGTACTGCATGAAGTTCTTTTATATCAAATTTTACGACTGAATTTTTACTACTTATATGCCAGTGTCACAGTGAACTTTAGTAGCACAGCTCAAGTGTGAGAGAGAAATATATTCTAGAATTAATAAAAATCCTCACTTCTTTGTTAATGCCTTGAAAACTCAATCAAGCTTCTCTTCAAACTCAAAAAGCACATTTTATGCATTTTGTTCTCTCACACATGGAAAAACCCCTCATATAATGATACGTATTTTCACACAAGCAGACACTTAAATAAAACCTATCAGAAAAATATTCTGTCCTTCAGAGAACATGTCAGCGTGAGGAACAACATACCTACTGTTGCAGTTAGTTATTATTATTTCATAGTAGGAAATCAAGTTTTTG
>JAYDZK010000274.1:13010137-13027397 GCA_034509185.1 Euphonia xanthogaster | reverse complement strand
TGCAGTTAGGTATTATTATTTCATAGTGGGAAATCAAGTTGTTGGTGAAAGACCAACACCTAAGTGATTTCATCTAAGAAAAGCAGAAAAGAGAGTGGAAGACACTGTGAATGTTTCAAATTCCTGGAATTCCTTAAACTGGACTTTTTTCAGACTCCATTTCTCACAAAACACCACCATTCCTCTTCTCTATGTGCTACACCACGGCAGCCTCTCAAATACAACATATTATTCCTGAGAGAGGAGCAAAAGAGCTTCATGTACCTGTACAATAACTTCCTGCAGGCATTGTTGTGGCACTACAAGATACAAATATACCCAGGTTTGGACAAAACATTTGAAATTTTGCCTGAAGGGGGCTTGGGGATCATTTTTCATGTACTACACTTTTCAAATAAAATTTCTGTTTTCTGATAAAAAGAATCTGCACTCTGATGTGCAAATATGTGATTTTGTCTTTTAAAAGTAAAACCTTGTTACATTAATTATTTTTGTATTTGTTCCCAGAGCTCCTTTTTACTTATATGTATTTTAATTTAGCACTTCACACACTTGAAACCAGATGATATTTGCTTTTCCACAGCTGCTTCTCAGGTTAGCCACTATTTTTTTTCTCCTTAGTGGATTTCACATTGCACTCTGTGGCTTCTTCCACTGAGCACACCCCTTGTAAGTTAAGTCCTGATTTCACAAAAATCAAGGCTGGCTTTATCACTTTCCTGAAAGAAGTCCTCAGCTCACAGAAAATGGTATGAATAAATTAGTAACTTCAGAAGTTGACCTCCTGCTTACCAGGCTTGGCACTTGTTTTGGCACAAAACCAGATGAAAATCTGAATGTTTTGAGGGTGGGAACAACACTCAACAAACAGATGTTTTTCTGAGATCTTTGCATAAAGGATAGTGTCAATTTGTCCTTTCCACAAGCAAAACCCAAACCAAACAAATCCAAGAATGCCCTTTAAATTAAACCACTGAAAAATTGTTGTTTATGGGTATTAAATACAGTTGGATGTCATTTGTTTATCCACGTCTGAAGATTAATGCCTACATCTACACAAAGGTCTTCCTCAATAAGCTATGAGGCAAGTCACATATCAAACAAATGCTCTATATATGGACCAATTTAAAAAAGATGACAACAATCTGCTACTAAAGGTGATAGTGCAGCAGCTGGACCCTTCACGATGTAGTAGAGGCAGACTCACATGAAAATGACAAATAACTATTTGGATGGTAACATTATGAAACTACTTTTCTTCTTCCTGGCTACTACTGAAAGTGTGCTCAACAAACCCTTGCTCAATGGTGTTCTAACAGTGTGAGCCATCATAAATTGCTAATCTCTAGGTAGCCATTTCCATATTTTTTGTAACAGATGGTAGAACAGTGGTGCCATTAAATATAATTTATTCTCATATGATCCCCTATTGGTATGTTTTTCTCTTGCACATTAATGGAAACTCTGGTGGGATCTGAGTCACAGTAGCTCAGATATTCAGTACAGATTTTCAGGAATACCATACATTTGGGGAAAAGAATACAATCATCAGCAGATGGCAAGGAAAACTCCTAAGGAATGGTCCTGTGACATAGGCTTCCATCAGGAAAAGTTTAGAGGCCTGTGCAGGACATATCATTAATAATCCAAAGGAATACATTTTAATTGCTATCTTACTCATGAGCCATATCCAAAAATGCTTTACTGGGTAAAATAATCTACATTCACGATAAACTAAAAAACACCAGCAAAAGGGGACACACCGAACAGTTGAAGGCAAGATGCACTGCCTATATTTGGCTGAATTAGAGATCCCGAGTTTGGTAATTAGTGTAATGAACTGATTCTCAACACCTCAGGGACCTGCTACAGTCAGCTCTCTGCAGGCAGCTCTTCCCGGTTGTTGACAAATGTAGTCATGAGGCAGATATCCAAGACAACTCTGTACAGGCCAGGTCACCTCTGGCAGGGGTTATTTATGAGCTCACAGGCTCTCTGGAGTTGCTGCACTGCTTCTCAGGGAATGGATTCAGTGTGGGATAGTGGTTGAGCAAACAAAACCTGTCAAATCTGGGCTCGTCAGGGTTTCTCTGCCCTTCCAGTCTCATCACCCTGGCTCTGGCATAGCTTAGCACAAATATAGCTCATCCAAGCAGGGCTTCATTCACTTCCACTTGGCTTTGTTCCTCCTCAAACAAAGCTCAATGTACTCATTATACCTCTGGGAGGCAAAGTGGGTCTGACAATAGTAATATCCACCCTCTGTTTCATTCCCCTTCTTATCATGTCCTGTGGTTTTCCTTATTCTTCTAGTGCCCCAAAGGCACAATGCAGAGGTGAATGCATGTTACTTTGGAAATGGCAAGACTCAAAAATTTAGTTCCCCAGTTAAGAAGACTGTTCTGGAAGATAAAAGAGGAGGATAATCCTCCAGTTTGAATAATAAGACTGCAGAATAGAAATAAAAGGTCAATCAGCTAATTGTTTGAAGCAACACCATCCACCACACTTTGCTGAGATGCCTGAGCTTCTTGTACAAAATGAGTTCCAGAGATGCCTCACTTTCTGTACAAAATAAAAAGCTGCAGAGTTCTCCAAATTCACAAGGCTTCCAGGTGAATACAGTCAGCAAGGTTTGGTTTGATGACTGGCTTCAGTCAAGGGTCTGCATTTGAAGTGGAAAACGGATTCCAGATAGAGGGACCAAAGTAGCAAAACGACTTCAGGACAGTCATGGGCTTCACCTCAGCATGAAAGAGTTTTCTCCCACTTAAATGCAAGGTTTGGTGAGCAGTAAGGCCTTAACTGTCAAGGCAAGAGAATTTTGCTTGAGATGAAACACAACCTGGGAGAAGTATTTGAAGATCTCATGATAACACTATCCTGTCAGCATTTCAGTAATGCTTTAGTCTTTAGGTCAGTTTAACACATTTCCCCAGTCAAGAATGCATTTTCGTTTAAAACAGGGTGTATATTCTGAAAAACAATCACTAATATGTCTCATCTATACAGAGCTTTTCCCAACCTTTAACTATTGTCAGTGTGGGGGAAGAGAAAGAGTAAGAAGGAGAAAGACAGAAAGACAGAATAAAAGAAAGAACATTTTCTGAACTAGGTGTAGCTTCA
Source organism: Euphonia xanthogaster (assembly GCA_034509185.1). Classification (NCBI taxonomy): domain Eukaryota; kingdom Metazoa; phylum Chordata; class Aves; order Passeriformes; family Fringillidae; genus Euphonia; species Euphonia xanthogaster. Next base: position 13,024,271 of record JAYDZK010000274.1, on the reverse strand, counting down.
GCTTGAAGCCACTGGATTTTTATGAATGTTTCCACCCATTAGCAAGTGCTTTCAGCAGTCAGAAATCTTACTTTTTTTTGGCAGCATGCAGCCAAGGCATGTCTTACACTTTTTCAGATCCCTTGCTTGGGTCAACAAAAAGGGTGCAGTTGCAGGTACCTCTGCTTCCTCATCAGAGATCTCCCATTCTCCAGAAAACACCATGAAGATGCTCCATGAAGATGCTATTCTGAAGTGACAGATTTCACTGTCATCCTACTGTGGAGTTTGGAAGCATGATGAGCCATATGGAAAAAGATACCTATCAGTACAACAGTTTGATAAAAACAAAGATGAAAAACATACAAGCCTTCCCAATCTAGAATGCCTAACTATAGATTCCTATTCATCTGGCCAGGGAGGCTAACTTGATGTCAAGCAAGAGCCCAAAAATAGCAGCTGGCTCAGGTGTCTGCTCAGATATCATTTAAAAGTCAGCATGCCTGGAAGTGCATATTGTATGCTGCCATATTGCTGTACCTGGCACAGGAATTTGTCAGGTCTGCTTTCCATTGTTTATAATTTCTTTTGCTGCTCTGAGAAATTAGTACCTTCTTCTGCACTCAAGATTTCGTCTAGGGAAAACAAATCAAAGCAAAATCCTAGGACTGTCTCCTCTTCAGGAGGATGCTTCAGCTATTCTGGAGAGTTCCTACCTTGGAGCAGCATGATTTATCTAAAAGGAGCAAAAAGTGATTTTCTGGTTTTCCACTCTGCAGCACCCATTTTATTTCATGCTGAGGCAAATAAATGCATCTACCGCTGTCTTGTTCCTTCCACTATAATGTATAGCAGGTTAAAGTCACAGTTCAGATCTCGGCAGGTTTCAGATTCGGATGCTCATTATATATCAGGGGGTCAGTGTTCTAGCAGGGAAACACAAAAGCAATCTTCAAGAGGCATGAAATTTCTTATGAAGGTTTAGAAACCCTTCATAAAGGTCAGGGTTTTTTTAGCTTCTATAAAGCCAACCTTCAGCTTAGAATACTACCAAAGTAAAATTTTCTCATGGATTAGAAACCTAAGCAACTGAATCCCCAAACCAACAAACAGTAGGCAGTTTAGTGGAGGTAACTTGTAAGCATATTCTGTTATTATCATGAAATTAGGAGAAGCAAGTAGCTCTCAGAGCTGCCAAGCTAACGATGCATGACTTCCAACATCTTTCTCCCATGAGGGTTTTCCAAAACCTAATAAAAGTGTACGCTTCCTTAACTTCCTTCTTGTGGGCATTAATTGGCTTTTTCCCCTCAGCCTGGCATAAATTTTCATAGAATGTGTAATTTGTAATACTTCTGAGACTCCTCCTTATCTGTCCAAGATGTTTGAAACATGTCTGCTTGGTCAAAATCGTTGGGGGATGTGTGGTGGGAGATAAACACTCACAGCATAACTTGTTTAGGTCTCATTTCCTGAGAAGACTCAGCTGAAATATTATAAAACTGCATTTAGCTTTCACCTTGCATTGGTTTGTACAACCTAGTGGTGCAGTGTCCTGCAGTCTAAGACTGCAACCCCAGTGTCTGCCAGCATAACACCTGCTCTGCTTGAGCAGTGAAAAATGGAGTGTGGATTATGAAAAGAGCCAAGCACCAGCAAAAACAGATGCTCACGATGCTCATATGCAAACCTCGTCAAAAGCACATCTGATAGCCAAACATTAAAGAAAATATTAACATGCACAGCCCATACTATTCAATACAAATTACATTCATAAGCCAATATTTACATAAATATCTTCCTGAAGAAATTTCCTTACAGCTATAATTTTTGAAAGTGAATAATGACCCCAGGGATTCAAAGGGTCCAAGCAAATAATCACACTGTCTAGAAATCAAGCAACCAAAAAAGCCCAACACTTACAGTGACAAGTAATTTCTGATTTTTTTTTACGTTTTAAAACCCCTTACCATTCCTTTCTACTCATTTTAAGTGAAGGTTTCACAGGGCTAATTCAGACAGTGTTTCAAACACAGCAGCCTATGACAGCAAGACATTTCTTGTCTACTTCCATTATTCATAATTTCTCAACTACTTGAGATTAAAATATCTTTTTTGCAGATAAAGGACAGCAGATCCTATCAGTGAGTGGTCTAGAAGGGAGACTGAGTGAGCAGAATTTTCACATGTATGTTCAGTGTTTCAAACTGTACTTCCAATAGCACTCATCTGGCATTTCAGTCCCCTCAAACATGTTTGGAAAGTTCACCTACTAGCTCTTGGTGGCTGGAGTGTCTCTGAAAGTGCAGAGAATGACAGAAGACTGTGAGGTGGCCTTCCAGATTCACGCAGCATCAGAGCACAACAAAGGTCACAACCCAAGGAAAGCTCTGAATTTTCATGCTGTGACTCTAAATCTTCCTATGGAGACTGAACCAAAACCTACAGAAGCCAAACAACTCTTCCTATCGACCTTAAAAAGCTTGAGATCCAATGTAAAAGAAGGTTAGGCACATTATACTGTTTTGTAAGAAAAATACAAGTGTTTAGTAGTACATATTTCTTGTTTAGCTGTATCTGAATTTTGCTGTCTAGGCCTCAATTTTGTGCTCTGATGTACACCTATGAAACAAGCTCATAGAGCCTTTATTTATGCAACGCTCCAATTGAACCAAACTTTTAAGCAAATAAAATTACCTGATTTAGCATTCAACAAAAAAGACTTTTTTGTAAACCACCTATCCCAGCAATCTGCTTCAGCCAGATGTCCTTGTTCAAAATAAGAATTTAAGGTGAAATCAGAAGTCCAAATTCTAGTTTAATTTTCATTCTTATCAGATTACACTCAAGCTTCCTGAACTGTGAAGCAGGAAAGATTTAAGACTTCTTGCCCTACCTCCTATCCCTAACTCTTCACACAGACACGTTAAAATTATTACCATTCTTCTCTATCTGCGTCACAGTTGCAAAAATATCGCATATCCAGACAACTTTCTTCCAATCCACAGGCACACTGCTGAATGCCTGGAAGAGATCCTCCCCAGTAAAGGTGCTTTTCATTGGCACGGCCAACCCACCAAGCAAATGGCATTCCATCTGGATGAAAGGGAAAAAAGAGGGGGGGAAAGAGAAAAGAGAAAAAGAGAGAGAAAGAGAACTTGATAAGCAAACTGGATTCTCCTGAGAATGCAAAAGAGAATGGAGGTGGACATGTTAGACAATACTCAAAGAAAAGGTGCAAAATGCAAAGTAACAAACCACAAACTTTGCCCAAGTTCCATTTTATGGAATATATGTTGAGAAAGCAACGATTCTGTTGTAATCCCATTGGGGCTCACGTGCCAGTTACTCACAAGAACCTTGGCACCTTTCAGCTGCCAAGACTTTGGAATGGTGAAGCCAACACCAGTGTCTGCACCAGCTGAGTCCAGTGGTTTTTGTGTGACACTGGGGGGTAGATCTGACCACTGAAGGAGACTGGAAACAATTCTCCTGCCACAACTCACACTGCACAGATTGTACTGTACCACACAGTATTGGACAAGGAGCTCTTGTAGTGTCAACTGGTTCTGCAAAAGCCTCTAGCCCTGGATCAGGATTTCTTTCTTACCTTAGGAGTCGGATATAAAGAACAAAAGTCTACAAAAATAACACACTGACTGATATATTACTATGAACTTAGCACAGTTCCTCTCAAAACTAAGACTAAAATTTCTATTGGCTTCTCAGGGAGCAAGATTAGGAATTTTAATGTGCTGTCCATGGGTGGAATTTGCAAATGTAAAGTTTGATAAGATATTAAAAAAGGTAGGACATAAGTGGGGAAAAAAATTTCCCTACTTGGGAATCAATTTATCTCTGTGAAGCTATTTTCTACCTACAAGAGCTTTAAGATTTATGTATTTATATAAACTGAGACAGTTTTTTTGTTCACATTTCAGAATCCATTATGCATCAAGCATTAAGTATTAATAGTCAGATAGAGTAAGCAGAATCTGATGCAATGATCAGATTCACAGATGAACATTTTCTAAGACTGACTTTGTCTTCCAGCTCAGCTAACTTTTTCATTGACTCCTTAATCCTTAAATCAAGAAATGTAATCAGTTATACGAACAGGTAGATGGCAAAATTTAACAAAACTGACATATCAAGGTTTTTTGATCAAAGGAGCTTGGAAAAATAAACTGTATGGCTAATGAAGAAAGATGCATCAATTTATTCTTCCGTTTTTCTAACATTACTAGTAGGGAGTATTTCTCATTATACAAGGCAAGAAAATTTAAATTATGAAATGCAATCAAGGTTAACTGTAGAATGTAGGAGACTAATTAAAATGAGTTTTAGAATCACTTGGCAAAATTAATTCATATTTATTTTTCTTCTAAGCTTAGACTGCTGAACTGTAAATTCATAAAAAAAGGAAAATAAAAATAGGAAGAGCAACTACATTCTCATGATACCAACAATTAAGACATGACGAATTTGACCAATACCCAGAGGTACTCATTAGGAAAACACAATCCAAATAGATCTAAGGATTCGTCTTACAAAAATATACCCATTCCTTTTAGGCCCCATATTATTGTCAACACATTTATATTTTCTTTCTTTTCTATTCTGCTGATTTTCTTGCAGAAGTTGATTGCTGCAGCCAGTGAAACATTTCTACACTATATTATTGGGAAATCACTCAGTAAAGCTTGGAATAGTAATGTTAATTGAATAAAAGGGTGATTTGTCTAGGAGTAGACATAGATATACAGAAGTGCTTAATCTAATTTTAAAAGTGCCCATTCTGGAAAAAAAAATTTAGATAAAGATAAATTCTTCAGGCCAACAGCAAATAATGGTGTTCATTAATCAAATACAATCTGTGTCAGTTTCCTTTGGTGGAAGCCATTATATACTTAAACATAACAGCGAAATAAGCAATCCTTCGTGTGTATTAAGAATAAGTAATTTCCTGACATCTTTTTCAGATCTGTTGTTATTTGTTTCATTGAGCAATACCAAGCAAACACTTGCATATTCAGATTTATGCTATAGACTGGGGAAGTGGTAGAAGCACCACAGTTTGAGTCATTTACAACTAAATTAAATACAGTGCTAAAAAATAGAGCAGTCAACATTGTAAGAAACAATCTCAGATTGTCAAGGGAACAGGCTATAAAAAACCAGTGTATTTTCCAAAATTCTATTTATTAGGCAGAGTTCTGCCACCTTTACCCAAGACGAGTTGATTTTTTTCACTAACTAGTCCCCTAGAAATCAATTGTAGTATTAAGTAAAATTATGCCCTGATTCTTCAAAACTGTTTTCCACATGCTTAGTTTTTAACACATGAGAAATCAGAGCTTTTCAGCAAAGCTCTTCCAAATCTACAGTACTTCATCAACACCTGCAGAGTTTAGGAATTCTGAAACTTATATTGTATGTCATATACCTGTAATGTTGAAGTAAAGCAATACTTCACAAACAATGCCAATCAATCTGAGTTCTTTCCAGAAAGTTTACACCATAATACCTTGGCAGAGCTGGAGGATGTCTTGCACTGAGATTGAGTTTGGCCAGCTGGTGTTGATTAAAATTTTCTTCTAAGTCTGTAGATTTGTTGCACAATCTTCACTTCTATAATCATGGTACTACAATTTTTTCAAAGCATTATCAATTCTCCACCACCTCAAAATGAATTAATTTCCCTTCTCTGGTGAAGCCACAGACCAAATCAATGACATTAAGCAAGGATTTAAAATGACTCCATCACCTTATGGTAACATAAGTCAGTAGAGTTCTACTTTAATATTCCTAAGCGAAAAAGTCCATTAATAAGAAGTGCTACTAATTCTTCATTATGTGCCTACACTGCTCCTAGCAACACATCATTTAGTAAAAAACATTGTCAAAAGCCTAGTGCACAATTAAAAGTATTCTTTTCAATGCATTTTTTTCTATTATTAGTGGAAAAAACATCCACTCTAAGAAAAAAAAAATTAATGTTGTCCTAGAACTCCATGCTATGGTTTTGAAGGAGAGAATATGTGTGAAAAAATATCCCAAACCAAGCAAAACAAGCAAGTGCCAAGTGAATGAATTTACCAACAGTAGAACAGTAATGAGTTTCTTTTTCCAGTGATCTCCTTCTACACTGCTTAAACTGCCTTAGGAAGATATAAACTTTGATAACAAAATCTTCAAAAAATGGCAATTTTTGTGTTGTATTTCCTGCAGTGGACAGGATGACAGTAATGTCATTGTCTGGAAGCCTCTAGAAACAGCTGTGATATTTACGCCGCTGTTTTTTACCATATTTAATATAGAATTATAGTAAATATAATGTAAGCATAATGTAACAATATGAATAATTTAATGATAATAATGTATAATTATAATGAATTAAAAATAATATTAAATAACTAAGCAGGCAGACCAAATTTTGTATCAAATCAAGTATTCCTTTGTGCTGTCAGGCAGAGACAGTAGAAGGTACAGCTGGCACAGATCTTCTGAAAGGAAAGAACAAGGGGTACCATCTTCTGTGGATTCTCTATTCAGCGACTGGGTGTGTGCATCCAAAGAGCCAAGTAAGATTCTGCAAACCTGACATACACAATACTGCAGTACATGGACAAGAACCCAGTTTGTGCCCATCCAGCAAGGCAGCGAGGGTCAGGCTCCTGTCTGCTGTCAGTTCTCCAGCAGATTTCCCATATCTGCTCCAGCAGTGTGCTGAACTCAGCTGCTCATTGCCAGCTCCCTGTATGGAATCTGCCTCACCAGCAACAAGGCTGGCACCAGCTGTATTCTTCACCAGCACAGAGGCTGAGGACTATGGAGAGCATAACAGACACGTGGAACTGGTTTCCAGTGATCCTTAGGAGATGCAGCTTGAGATCAAATTCACCTGCATTGCGTATCTGCCTCTTCCAGGAACAAGAATGGCTGAATATGTAGTTGGTGTCCTTCTACCAGCTTAAACTCTCTTCTTAAATCTCCCTCATACTGACAGTTCTCTCATTTTCGTATCAGGAGGCACTGGCATTTGTTGCAATACCTATTTTCAAAGGTTTAGGTTTGCTCTTGTTTTAAATGACATTTTTTCAAAAATTATTTGCATAGGCACTCAGAAGCTGAAGGAGTGGCAGAAGCAGCATATTCCAACAGCATTTATAAACATTATATGCATATCACTGTGTGTACAAACTCCAAGCAACTTCTGTCGACTCAGTTTGCCTTTATACAATCAGAAGGTCTTAGTACTGACTTTTATGTTTATATAGTGTGACTTAAAACAAAGCCATACATTTTTATAAGTATTATATTTAAAATATTTGTCAGATTTGTCTGAATGATTTGTCAGTTTGTTCTTGCTATGGCAACAAACAAAAGTCTAATTATGGAAACAAAGCAAGATAAATTGGATCCTGTGTTAAATTCCTGTGCTGTACAAACCTAAAGTCTGACAGCCTGACACAGCACTTATCCCTAAGACAGTCAAGGTTTTTAGAGTACCCAAGTTATTGGAACAGGTCAATTAAAGGTCTTTTTCACCACCACTTCAGGTCAATTTATTTGCATTTGTCTTTTAAAACACTGAAAGCATATTGTACTCTAACAACACTGTCTTGGCAATTTTCACATTCATTTTGTCCTCCAAATTCACATCAAGTTAAGCAGAACTGAATTTGTAAAATCTTACCTCTATAAATTTTACTGAAGAAAATGTAAATTAATTTACATCTATGCTGTTTTCTCTTAAAAAGAAAAAGTTTCACATATCAAGAGGTAGTGAAAATTAGGAAAATGCTGATTGTAGAATTGCAGAGAGCAATCAAAGCCAATTCTTTGAAATCTCACTCAAAACCATAAAATATCTGTTTGTACTAAGCACCTCAACAATATCAAATCCTGCAAATGGTTCACCTGATACAATGAACAATACGTGAAACAAGCAGTTAGCAGATATTGTTCATACATATGTCTGTATATATACACACACCTATGAGGCAATTTCAACCGAAGTAACTGAATTCAGAGGCCAAGTCAGTGTACAAATTATCATCTCAGATAACAATTTTTTAAAAGCTTCTTGAATAAATGAACAAAGCAGTGAGAAAGGAAAACTGACTCAATATTTTTGCAAGGGTTTACCAAGATCTTGTTTACCACACCAATTTTTTTATTATCATAACATTTTTACAGCCTTTTATATTGAAATTTTCAACTTTCAATTAACATAAAACCAAATTCTTCCTGTTTGGCCTTTCAACAGGGAAAAAATACAGTTTTGATAAATCAAATAAAAAGTATTTAAATAATTCTGGATAAAACCAGGAAAAATTGGAGAAATATTCCACACTTGGTTGAAAGCACATAATTAATACCTTCTTAGAGGCTGTTTGTTCAGTGAAGAAGTCTGTGGTATTAATGGCTAAGGATCTGTATTGGTTTAAACAACAACTCCCACCACTGGGAAAATAAACTGATAACTCAAAGCAGGCTGAGCTCAGGCTGTGTTGCATTAACCATGACGTGCTGCTCATTCTCTGAAGGGGTTGCTGAGATTTAGCAGTGAAAATGCTCTTCTTTGGTTCACAACCCTCAGCGAGGGTCTTGTGGGTCTGCCCCTGCCATTTGGAAGCAACATCCACCCCCCTAGATGTCAGGCTCTCTGCACTTCACAAACAATCCTGCTTTTAAGTCAAGATCAGGTTACCTTGGGAAAAAAAAAAGTAATATGGACCAGGAAAAAATGAGGATCTCCAATGACATGGTTCCTTTGAACATTCTTTACTTGGGGAGCCACCAAGTCACCCAGTTGGTTTTGTACCACACTACTCTGCTTCCATGGGGACACACACCTGTTTTATGCCTGTCTCATCCTTTTTCAGTAGAGACATAATGACTATCTAATACTTCCTTCATTTACTTTAAACCTTCCCCATGGCAATCCTACCAGTTTCACAGTCCTTTTTCTCTCCTAAAACTATAACTCACATATCACTGCCCTAATTTTCAGAGATGACAAACATGGTTGTGTTGGAAATCACAGGTGGTCAAACACTGCACTGACAGTCACTTTCTGAATTGTGTACCAACTGTGCCAGCCATCATTACTAAGAATCTCACTGAATTTGATTAAAATTTCTGGTCAGGTTCTGTCATTATTCAAATCAGCTATCCAAAAGGGAAGTAGTCCTGCTAATGCCAGTGGAACTACCCAATGGGCAAGACCACAAAGTTTGCTCCTCATTCTAAAATTATTTTGTTAAGTGTGGTTAGGAAAAGGGAGGAAAAGGCAGTGCTTTGCTGACATTTTGTTTCTTGTTATACAGCTTTGCTGCCAAGCTGCATTGCTTTCACAGAGTCCCAGGTTGAAGTAATTGCTTTAAAAAAAAAAAAACAAAGGAAAAACCACACAGCAGCATTTGTCTGCTTCTCTTAAGCAGAGAAACTGCTCTCCCTCTAAAGCAGCTGTTACCACTGTGTGCTCTGTTCTTCTGGAGTTGTTAAGGTCTTCTCAGAGATGAGAATGGGCAGAAAGAAGGTAAATAAACATGGACCTTTGCTTCTCCTACATTTAACAGGAGCCTAATGAGCCGAACTGCTGAGCTGCAATGACAGAGCTAATGCCATGCACACTTAGAGAGTCTCAGCAAAAACAAAATCATCATCAAGCCTTTAAGAAACAGATTTGAGGATAAGAATAAGGATTTCAACCCCAAATACTTTTAGATGCTGAGGAACATTAAATCTACATCCAAACAAAAATTTTGTGCCTCATGAATGTCCCAGCTGAAGGCCTAAGAAGGCTGAAAATATTATGAGTACTTGCATTCTCCTCTGCCAGCCCAGGCTGGGTTTTTATTTCAATAAATTTCTGGCCAAGTGACAAGCTTCCTGAAAGATGCAAGTGGGACTCCAGCCAACAACAAAAACTATGTGAACAGCTGAAGGCATGCAGGTTAGGAAGGAGAAGCAACAATGAATAAACAATCCAAAGAAGATTATAGCTTTTAGGGACAAATGACAAAACAGGAAATGGCAGCTTTGAATCCTCAGCAGTTTTGCTGAAGATGAACTGGATATTCTACCCTGCTGAAACAAAAAAATTATCTAATTTCCTTTACTTTCTGCATTCCAGCTCACCTTCACTTCAAAATTGCCCCTCTTGCTTTCAATTCCTTTTTCTCTTCCTCGTTCCCCTTCTCTTTTCCCATTTCCTCTGTTCAGCCTAAATCCTCCAGGTAAATTCAGATAAACAAGCCTGACACTGCCTTAACAGATAAGCCCATGACATTGATGCATGTCCTGCCACATCCTTACTCTGTACTGGGACCAGAAACCCATCAATGCTGTGGATTCAATTGCAAGTGAATAATGACCATGGATAAGCCACAGTGGGCTCCAACACATCCCTGTCTGGGCCAGAGGAGCAGCTCCTGCTCAGCAGATGTCTGGATTTTTTTCCCTATGTCATAGGTATACCCAGTAGGGATAATGGCAGTAACATGAAACCATCATTTCTTGCCCTCATAATGCTCAACCAGCTCTCCTGTGCTCATTCTCATCCTCATTACCAGCATCCTCTCACCCATTTCCACTGGAATGCCACCTCGTGAGGTGGTTCACTACAGTGCCCAGGAAATGGTCTTTCATTCTTAATCAGCTCTTCTGCAGAAGTATAAAAATGGTTAGTGAGAATAAATAGTATTAACAGATTAAAAGATTAATAAAGAGAAAATAAACCAGACTATGTAATTCAGGTTCTTGTGAAAGTGCTATGGGACACTGAATGATCATGTTTGATTTTGGGGCTCTCTGCACCTACAGCAGACCAACACTCCTCAGTGGTTCTCTAGAGCCTGAGGAAGACAAAAGGAATGACATTTGCAGCCACCCTGTAGTCAGACAGTAACACAGCCCACTCTCTCTGTGTCCTGCTGAAGTCTTATCCACATTATCTTATGAGCTAACTGGAACAGGTGCCCACATGGAATGGAGGAAGAGATGAGTAAGATTATAAGTTTAGACACATCATATGCTCTTCAGAGCTTTCTTTTTAAAGCATTTTATAGTGGATGTGAAAGGGCCACAGAGAAAGGCCACAGGAAAGACAGCACTGAACTAATGCGCCTTATAAAATACTGCAAGGTGAGAGTAGTAGTTTATCACAGCAGTTTTTGTTCTTAAATGCTATTTAAGTTTTCATAGATGAAAGCACTTTCAGAGGCTAGAAATAAGATTGCAGAGGACAGAGGGGAATAGTTGAAGCATCAGTGACTATGAATGGTGCATCAAACCATAAACCAATCATTTCACCACAAGAAAACTTGGTATTCAACTATTATTCATGGAAATGTTGAAGTGAGAAAACGTTTACAGAACAGGAAAGCTACATTATAAGCAACTGTCCCAGGAAAGACCTCCAGGAAGAAACACTTTATAGTTTATTCATTTCCTATTATTTTCCAGGAATAATAATGGACAGATCCAGCAACCAGCATAGAAGCATCCAGCTCCAGTGAAACCAGAGTAGCTGTACAGATTTGCACCCACTGAGCATCAGGCTGTTCACAGAAGACAGAACAGCTGAGGCTGGACAGGACCTCTGGAGAAGTTTAGTCCAGCCTCCTGTTGTTCTGAAACAGATTCAGGATGTAAAAATTCCTTAGAAAAACTCTGTGGCTGTTACTGAGTCAAGCAAAAGCACCACCTGCAGGTATGCAGCAAGTGATATACAGGCCTGAAGGACCTATTTTTAAAGGGGTTAAAAAAATAGTTATATATTTGATCCATTTACTCCTGAATTATCCATCATGACAGTTCAAACCCTTGGGATTGGGCATGCATGAAGAGCAATGACCTGAACTGTAACACTTTGCACCTCCTGCACTCCACCTGGTGCAGCAATTGAGTCCCCAGCTCTGCACAGCTCCCAGGCTCAGGTGCTCTCACCTGCCTACCAGCCCAAGCCTTTCACCAAGAAAGCCCAAAAAACCCCATGGCAACAGCCTGGCCCAATAGTGGTCTGAAAGTCAGGGTATAACTCAGAGCAGGTAGCTTGTTTATGAACACAAGCTAGCTGGAGTAAAGTTGAGTTGAATTAATCAAGAATTAATTCAATTCTTACTAGAAATCATGGACAGTTGGCTGGATTATGCCCACAATGAGATGCAACTAGATAAACTAGAAAAAGAAAATAGATAAAATGGGGACATTTGGGACATTTAATAGGAGACTGGATGAGTTACAGAAAAACATGCTGTGGAAAGCAATCTTTGCTTGGTCCTTTGGGAGAAACTACATGCACTAATAACAGTTCTTCCCCACTCCTTTATTTTGAAAAGTGTCTGAGTAAAAATGGAATTACCTTACTCGACAGAACTGTTTCCTGTATATGCAGTTTTAACTACTAGCATTAATAATGAGAAAAGGATCCTTATTATTACTTTTCTTACCCCTGCTCACATTGCACCAATATACTCAGTAGTGGCTCAAATGGACTGTCTTCAGATTTGACAACCCTCCACAAAAGACAGATTAATTTTGTTCCCATTGCACTTGCAATGGCAGCTTCTAGGAATAATAAAATCTAGATTCAGGTATAGAGAATCTTCATTAGCACTATTGATTCATGAAGCAACGAGAACACACCTTGTCCTTCAGCTCCCAGGTTAATACAGCACAGCTGACAGTTAGAGAATAACATCTATTTACATGGGGTGAATCTGACCAGAAAGTCATTAGGACAATGTCATTTCCACAGTGTGCCTTTCTGGAGTGCAACCACTGGCTGGCTCCTGTAAGTAGCTTTTAATAATTACTGAATTTCATGGCTCACATTGATCTTAAAGAAATCAGAAAATATCATCAATTAATATGCTGAATATCTGAACTGGAGTAAAAATAGAAAAACAATCTTAATTGAACATAAATTAGAAGAGATAATAACATATTGCTAATCACTTTAAACCTGGAATCCCTAATTAAATAAATTAGAGGATTTTCTTAAAACTGATAGTAGCACTCTCAGATATTATTAGGATGGCATTTCTGTTTTGAAAAGACACCTTTGGAAAATGATATCACATCTCAAGTTCTTTATCTCAAGTCCTGTAATGTTACCTGAGTATCTTGGGTAGGAGGGAAGTCCATTATCTCTCCCCATGCAGTCACAGATAAAAAGCCCTAAGTTTGGGGGTTTTGTTTCTTTTGCTTTCATTTAAGATTTTTGTTTGGTTGGTGTTTTGTTTGTTTGTTTTTAATGGCAAAAAAAGCTGTAAAGTCCCTGGGAGAGCATGCAATATATCCATTGTCTTCTACAAGACAGGCATTGTAAACAAGTACAACATGACATCAACACCCAAAAGAGAGCTCAGAGAATAATATAAGCACATTTCTGAGCCTTACACCAATTATGAGCCAGCAAGGCAGCTTGGACAGTGTAGAAACCACACTCTGAGCCTCTCCTCCTACCATTCTGTCACATCCTTACTGAACTCAAATCTCACTGGGCCAGTTGAACTGGATTGCTTATTTTTTGTTCTCAAAGCATGTTAGTTGGCAAAAGACAACTCTGAACTGTACCTCTTATGATCAAAAAGTCCTGCACAGCAGTGCAGAAAGTCTGGTTTTAAGCTTTATAAAAAAAAAACACCAACAAAAAACCAACCAACCAACCAAAAAAAGTGAACAAAAAGCCTCCCAATAACTTGTTGAACGGTGTTCCAGTATCTCTGAGAGGCATTACTGCAACTCATTAAACTTCTTTATAGTCTGATGTGTTACAACACATTACAGAGCAATTGTAAATAAATAACTGCTGATTTGACACTGCTTTCAACTGCAGAGCAATTCTGCTTTCCTCAATGTTACAATTAATGTCAGCAGTTAATGCCTTGAGTGGTGGAATCGGAAACTCAGCTACGATAAACACATGCAGTCAGATTTCAACTTAAGGATGTACCCAAACTGCTGCATGGCCTTAGTTCAGCTGTCCCTGTCTCAGGCTGCAATTACAGTTCTGTTGGTCAGAGCAGCAGGGGTACCATTTGTCATCCTAAGGAGTGCTGTGAAATTGGGCACTTTGGAAAAATGCAGCTGTAGCAGAACATATGTATAGGCAAGACCATGAAATGAACTGGCTCCAAGC
>JAYDZK010000274.1:12955701-13004206 GCA_034509185.1 Euphonia xanthogaster | reverse complement strand
CAAAAAAAAAAAAAAAAAAAAAAAAAAAAAAAAAAAAAAAAAAAAAAAAAATCAAATTGACTTTGCATTGCCAGAGAAAAAGCCAAAATAGAGCCTACTTTAGAAGATAATTGGTCCTAGAATCCCATCCTCTGCTGTTGCATTAACATTCATACAGATTTCTCTCTGAGAAACAGCCCCTAAACTTCTGCCACACCCCAAAGTGTTAGTCTTTGATCAAATTTCATGTGTTTTCATGTAGATAAAATCTGAGCCTTTGAAATCACAGTGACAAATGGGAGGCAAACAAGTGCTAATGTACAGAAAGCCTCTACCTCAGAGGAGAAAAGAGTAACCAACACTACTTTGTCTTGTACCAGGCCTGACAATATCCATGTGGCCTAAAAAATGAATTACAGCCAAATTCCACTCTTCTTTTTCCTCCTAAAAGGAGGAAAGAAGATTTACACATATCTACATAAATATAAAAACACATACTTTCCCAAAAAGAGAGAACTCTACCCGCATGAATACATAACTTTATGGACTCCACCGACCATCTGAATCATCAGATGAAGGAAAAGTTAGTATTTAAAACAAACATATCATGAAATTGATGTTATTCTTTTCTCAGAACCATTTTTCACATCTCCGGTCGCTTTTTAAAACAGCCCATCAGAAGCTTGGAGTAGTCAGTAAAACAAACCTTTCAGACCTGAACGAGGTTCAGTAACACAGAACTGAGAAGAACTGAGAACTGAGGTTCAGTACCACAGAACAGCCAAGAACTGTTATCTTTTCCTTCCCCCCAGCAAATGTTACTAAGAACATTTTGATCACATTGAATGAGACAGCATGAACAAAACTGATTGCAGACTATACTGAGAGCACTTTTCCTGTGCTGTTAGTGTTAACATATTGAAATCCCTACATGTTGTAAATTAGACATGTCACTTTAAACTTTTTGGGCAAATGGAAGATTTAATAAAGGGGGACATGGAACAAAGCATCCTGGATAAACAAAACGTCAGCACACAAAGACAGGGACTGAATCTAGCACAACAGCAATGGTCCAAAGATCTATGAAGGAACAGTGGGTAGTGATGAAGTTCAATTGAGTTTAGGATGAACGTTGGGTTTGAGCTTTTGTTCCTTTCCTGGAAGGAGACAGACATTGCTGTATCTGGCATGGTGAGAAAATACTTCTATCTGCATCTCATTTTAGCCCAAATTAAGATTTCCTTTTAGCACTAGGACCCATGGAGTGGGTCTCTATTGATTCTAGCAGGCTTTAGATATCAATCACAACCTAGTTTTCTAGAGAAATAAGACATATTGAAACACTCTTCATGATTTTTTGTGCACACCTGTGTCTATTGCTTGAGCAACTCAGCAACCCACTGGCCAATTTCAAGAACATTTGACTGAGAAATACATTCCTACAGGCTCCAAGTACTGCCTAAGCAGAAAACAGACATTACTGCTAGGAAAGATCCTCCTAGTACTTAGCCTAAGTGAAAGTTGCAATGCATTTTCATTCCTCTGTGTATATAAAAAAATTCATACAGAAATTCAACACTAAACCACAAAACCAAAGGGGAAATAACAACATTTATTACTCCACCAGTTACAGTGCAAAATCAAAGCTTTCTCCCCTTATC
Organism: Euphonia xanthogaster; assembly: GCA_034509185.1. Lineage (NCBI taxonomy): Eukaryota > Metazoa > Chordata > Aves > Passeriformes > Fringillidae > Euphonia > Euphonia xanthogaster. The sequence goes on along the minus strand of JAYDZK010000274.1, from coordinate 13,002,566 downwards.
TGGCTGAATACAACCAAAATCCTATTATACCCCACCTGAATATACCATTACCTTCTTTGCAGTTTGGTAAGTCCATATAAACTCACAGGATCACCTCTTCCTGCTAAATCACCGTAACTGTGGTGACACAAAAGGAAATGTGTCTCTAAGGAATTACATGTTCATTCTTCCACTAGTAGCACAAGGGCAAAGCACAAGAGGTCCCTACAGAAAGTTCACACTTGAAATGAAAGACATCAAAGGTGTTCCGCTGGGAGGAAACACTTGTATGGTTCTTTTTTGTGGCTACAAGAACTTGGCCATTGGTTTTGGAGGGGTACATTTAAATCCATCTAATGGCCCATTCCAATTTCAGGCAAAATTGGTGTCAGTTGCAGCCTGATGCCTCAATTTTCTTTGCTAAACAAGAAAGCTACCTTTAAAGGAGGACTGCATAGATTAATTGGTTAACCTTTCTAAATGCTAATGTTAATAAAAAAACAAAACCAAAAAACTTTTCTTCTGAGGCTTCTGAATTCTGCTCTTGAAAGTAAAGGAAGAAGGCTCTTGATGTTGTTTTGAGTCCTAGACAGACCAAGTGGGAATACACACCTTGGCTAAACCAGACTGAGTCTTTCTCTTGTCAAAAGGACTTGGAAAAGATTCAGGCTCAACAGCTTTTTCATTTTTGTTCCCAATCTTTTGGGCCAAGCAAATAACAAGAAAGCTTCTCTAAAGAAGGTTTTAAAGGGGTTATTTTCTTTCAGGTCACCACATCTTTCTAACTACTCGTCAAGTCTCATTCAGATCTGCTCTTCTCCAGATCAGTCCAGGTTGGGGGGATGCAAACAATTCTAAATTGCTCTTAGGTGCTTCTTGTGAGTGGAAGAAGTACACAACTGTTTTTCCCAGTGTCTGGAAACATTTTCTCAAAGTATGCTTTCTTATCCTCTACATTTTGGGGAGTTCTTTTTATAAAAGGAAGTAAGAGAAACTCAGAAGAGCTACTTTTATGCTCCTTTTAACAGCAGATAGCTCATGTAAGAGTATTTCATTTAGTGTTTTGCTTAGGGAAGATTTTGTTCCCTTTTTGTTTGAACACCAAGTAATGTCAAAATGCCACCTTCAGCTGATTCTCATAGATTCTTTTCTCCTGTCCCTGCATTCCCACTTTCAAACATGAAAATAAATTTTCCACGGCTACCTTCCTACAATGGGGGTAAAATTCCTGGACTTCAGATTTACAAGCAGTGAATCTGAGCAGTAACCTAACTATTCAGAGCAAAAACCTGTCATTTTTTACCATAGAGTAGCATTTTCTTTCCTCCTAATTACTCATAGTATTAAGTTATGCTATTGATCTTTTGGTGCATAGCCCCCTAATACCTCTGTTTTCCTGGACAGATCAAAAAAATTCCAACAAAATCTAAGCACAGGGGTTCCATCCCCTGTGATTTTCTGCGAGTGCCTTGCTATGCACCTACTTTCTTCCCCAGGTCTAAAAGAGGACTCAAATGAACCCAGAACACACATAAAACTGAGAAATTACTGCCACAAATGCTTTTCTAGCCGCAAAAATAATGTAAATACCAATGAAAATGACTATTGCCATTTACTATTGCCACTCATGTGGCATCTTGGTGGAAAAGGTTAGATGACAACTCTTCCACTGCTGTAATTTGCATCTTCTGCTCTGCAAAATCAGAAAACATCACTCTCTGCACTGGCCCAAATTTGACAGACAAATTGGTTTAATGTCAGTAAGACAATCTGAGTCTAATGGAGCCCAAGATGTTTAAAGTAGGACAGCTGAAAGAAGCAGACAAATGGAAGTGTGATGAGAACACGCTCCCTGCTGTGGCTCTAATGAGGGGGAAGGCACTCTTTTCTGCTCAGGCAGCAGTCCTGCTTTCTTCCTTGAATGGAGGACAGGTTGCTGTCATAGATAATGACCCACTAATATAACAAACCATGGATTAGCTGTTTGTTTCTAATCACCACTATTTATTTATTGTTAACAATATGCTGAGTCCTGCAAATTAAAAAAAAAAAAAAAGAAAAATAAGAGACTATTACTGTTTATGATTAAGGGAACGTTGGCTGAAATAGCTTGAAAGAATTCTGTCCTTCTTCCCTTCTTCAAACTGTGTGTATGAATAGTTTACACAACTGGGTCTCTCAATCCAGAGGTATTAGCATCAAGATGTGCTTGATTCTGGCACACATGTGTGCCTCATAAAACTATCCATTTCCAAACTCTTATTTGGACTGCAGAATTCCCTGAACTCAACGTTTCAGCATTACTGAGCTATGAGCACTTACACAATCCCACAGGTTTCACAGGTTGAACAAAAGATATCATCGACTTTACTCCAAAACAGAAGTTCTTTGGGATCAAATGTCCCAAACCAACAGATTGTAGAGGTCAAGTAAACATCTTGCAGCATCAGCTCACACCACCAACTTACTCACAGAACCACCAGTAATAGTGTATGCAATTAATTCCAGAATTCAGGCTCAAAATCTGTTGTCTAGATTTACATTTCATTTACATGTCCTATGTACCTTCATTAATACACCTGATCAAGCTTCCTGTATACTGGAAAAGATAATTTCCATGTCAGTAAAAGACAGTAGATCTATTTGGTTTGGAGTGCAAATATGTTTTCTATGTAAACTCTAGAAGGTGTCAAATGAAATGAAATTTGATAAAATAAAATAAAATAAAAGTATAATTCCAAAATTGCTCCTCAGACTTGCAAAAATAAATTCATTCAAGGAAGGGAAAAAACCTGAAACAAACACACAACAAAAAAGCAACAGAAATATCCAGTGACAGTAGAAATATGAAGGATGTATCTGATAGAAGCAAAGAGGAGTGTAACCATAGAAGCTCTCTCCTCACTACTCCATCAATCCTCTCTTGAAGAAGTGTTTTTTTTAAATTCACCTGACACGTTTTGTTTAAAGCAAATACAGATAATGGTGCTCCAGTGTTTACTGGAGGCATCCCAGAAGACTCCTGCCCTGCTGGTGTCACTGCAGAATTATGTCAGGTAGCATTAGAAGCCTGCCCTCTCCTGCAGTGGGTTTCAAGGAGGGAACACGCTTTCTTTCCACTGTGTTAGAAGCCATGCAGTGTGTGGTTAAGCAAGGATTTATTCCCATGTTTTTCCCATCATTTAGCCTCTTGGCTGCATTTCAATCTCAGAGAAACACAACAAGACTGGATGAGATGTAACAGCAGCAAGTAGCTGCCATTCCTTGCTTGGCAGCTATAGCACACTGTACCTCCCTGCCAGCCAGGGAGGATAGTAGAGGGAAAGGGGAGTAAAGGGTCAGAAACTGGGATAATGATATTTCCACTACTCACAGGTGTGCGCAGTCTCCATGCCAAGTTACCTCTGCAATGCCACAGGTTTTGTATTCTGCTCAGACCCCCTGCATTTTAATCAGCTGCACACAAAAACCAACGTAGCATCTTTAAAAATGTCCTCTAAATCTTTCCCTACAAATAAGGGGGTTGCATTGCATTACTATGGTGAACTCTGTCCCAAAGTCTCCAAATATAGCACAATCCGTCTAAAATTGTGCTTGTGAGAAGCTGTCACTGCCACTTTGGGGGGAGAGACAAGGTATGGTGATGGAAACACAGATGGAAAGTCAATCATTCTCAAAAATGGAATTCTATTTACCCAAGAATAATTGCAGCACACAATCCACACCTGCCACCTATCCACCACTCCTTCAACACAAGCCGCTTTTTGAGGGCAGACTGCCCTGTTCTATGTTATTTTGTGCAATGAAAAATAGTCTCCTGGTAATGCAATAACAATTTAAAGTTATTTTGTACAAGAACAAATCGTCCCCTGGTAGTGCATTAACAACTGAAAGTACTGGAATGATAAACTGGAAATTATATCTAAAAGGCATAAAATACTAGTGAGCAAAACCCCATTGGTAAATGACTGCTTGTTATAGGTCATTTTATATCACCTCCTGATACATCTATGTAAAATACTCCAACAGAACCCAGGCTTCAGATTCCTTTATTCAAAAAGATTTACTATAAAGTGGTGAAATCTTGGTTCAAACCATATCTCAAAAAAATGTGGGCACTTCAGGTGAAAAATACTAGAGTTAGTGAAAGTCCTAGATGAGTAACTAAAAGCACTTTAAAAGCTCTGGATGGGCACAAAACTGTGTTCCACTGCATCCTGTAATACAGGAACTCGGTGCACTGAGAGAAAAACAGTAGTTAAAGACACATTTAAAAAATGTAGTTCTGAAAAACAGCTAGTGGGGAACTCCTGGAACTTGCTTTCCTAGAAAGCCACAGGGCAGGCAGCCTAACAAAGTTCAAAAAGTGATTAGACAAGTTTATGAACAACAGATCCATAGAGGATACTAAAAGGAATTGGCAACAGCATAAATGCTAATGCCTATATCTGAGCAGCTGTGGGTGATGGGGACATACTGAGGGACATGCTAAAGACACCAACTTGTGTGCTCACCTTAAGCTGCATCTTTCCAGCAGCCACTGCTGAAGGCAGGGCCCTGCAGGACATTTCTTAGCACCTTTTGTTCTCACATCACTGGCCTCACCTGGATCTAAGGAGGGAGCCTGCACAGACAAAGCTCTAGAGACATACAGGGCATGGATAAAGAAAAAGAAAAGTTGACTTGTCTCAGCTACAGAATTAAGTCTAAACTAAGAAATTATGATGTGTTCCTGGCTGTGAGGCAGAACTACATCTTTCCCTCCAACAGAGAGTTACAAAATGCAAATGCAGTGATTCACCAGTGAGGGCAACCAGCTGCCTGGCATAAGGGGTCAGACTGTGGGACACACCTGGTACAGCCTGGCACTGAAATACGGCACTAGCTGGGAACCAAAGAGGAGTAGAGGAGGTGGAAACCTGGGTGCAAGTCATATAATAGTGAGACTTGTCAGACCATAAGTTCAGGGAAGAGGTGTGTAGTTTAGGATGGATGTAGTTTAGGATCAATGTCTGACATCAAAGCTTAAGGTGACATGGTGTAGGAATTCTACTGGAAAGAGAAAAATAAGGAAGAAGTCAGGAAAACCTCGCCACCTACAGACATTTCTATTTCTTTGATTTTTCTATTGGACTGATCTTTTCTCAGTCCCTGCCTACACAAATGTGCTATGAACTTGACAGACTGTCAGCCAAGTATTGTAAAGAAAGCTATGCTGCCACTGATAGAGCCATCACTGTGCTAAGTCCTTGATAAGGTGGATGTGAGGAAGCTTCCCAAGTGACAAGCATTTGAGTCCACCCACTGCTTCTAGAAAACTGAGCAAATTCAGTCAAGAACTGGGGGGCTGTGCAGTTAATGTTTTCACACCTTCAAACATCATGTATTCTAGCAGCTTAACTAAACATGCATTGCTCACATGTGGCTATCCTTGTACACGTGCTCTATCCTTAGGTATTGCCTGAGATGCTCTATGAAGAAAGGAAATCAAAGCCCTGGGCGGGGGGCAACTACATTTCTTTTCACATTCTCAGAATACAGAGAGCACATTTAGAGGCAGCTCAAGCTTCCTGCCCACCCCACTCCTCTCCTGCTTGCCTGACTTGGCCTTACTTGTAAGGGTAAGTCTGCAATCTTTTTCTAAGAGTGTGGATTACTTTCCTAATTAATGTCCACTATCAGATTTACTCTGGTTATGTTAGTGTTTGTCCAACAGGCCTCGGAAAGTCACAGGAGACTTCTGATTTCTGGTCATACAAGTTTCCTTTGCCACCTTCTCAAGAAAGCCAGCTATGCCTTGATGAACAGACATCCATTGCAGCATTTACAAACCTCCTGAAAATCTGTCTGATGGCAGAGATCTACAAAACGATAGTTTAGGGCAATTTAATTTTTGCTTTCAAAGACACGCTTGCAGCTAAGCTGTGGTATGACAGGGAGAACCAATAAGGCTGTTCCAGACAGCAGGAGGTGGAGATGAGTAAATTCTGCCAACTGCCAGATTGCATGTCTGACACATTGCAGATGTAAATCCAAGAAACTCAAGGGGGATACCACGCTCAGTCACACCCGCTGAGGATGTGCCTGTGTCTTTAGGGCAGGAGGGATCAGCAAAAGAAGAAAGAGGAATTCCTTGATATAAACTGGAACAATTTTAAGCAAGCCAGGAGCCTCCCTGGGCTTCTCTCTGAGGCAGCTCAGAATGCCTTGCTTGTCCCATTTGTCCCATGTCAAAGCTGTGAAAGCCAAAATTGCTATGTAAGAACATACGTCTTTGCACTGTGGTGCAAAAGGAAAGGAAAATGTTTTTATTGCTTCTCTGTGAAACATGATAGTATTTAGATCCTGAAGACAAGGATTTGGTGTGTTGGTGCTACCAGCTGTCATATCCTAATCATGTGTTCCATGCCCTTGTGGGAAGAAAAAAAAAAAAAACAACAAAAAAAGCAAAGCCCAGAATGAGAGGTAGCTCAACAATGGACTGGATTTCTTTAGAAATGATTGGGATTGGATTACCCCTTTGGAAGAGGAACTTTTATATCTTTGTCAAGATTAGATATACCTCTGGGAGATGCCCTTCCATTAGGCATTCACCACTGGGCTCAGTCCAGAGGTAATATTGAGTGGAAACATTCAGCAAGGTGGATTAGGTCAGGTAACATTTCCTGCTGGCCTACAGATGCAGTATTTTCTTTAATGCATGGGCATTGCATATTGAATTGCACAGTCAGATCTGAAGTGTTGCACACTAACAGCAATTACACATTAAGATACCCTGGCAACGCAGAGGAACACAGTGTTTCAGGCTAGGCCAAATGAAGAAACAAAACCCAAGAGTTTTTGATCTTTGTTCTGTTTCTCTGGCCCCAAATCTGGAAAAACAACACAGGTGAGAACCTTCTGCAGCAGGTCCAGCAAAATACCCTGAGAGGTCACTCACACTTGTAGCTCACCTTCAAGTTTAGGAGTGGAAATTACTTAAGTCCTAGAACTCTTCAAGACATCTACAGTGTTCAGCACTACTTGCTCTCTCAGTTCCTCCGTAACACAACAGCATTTCACTACAAAATTAATATCAATTAATAGAGCTTGGGGAAAACAATGCTTTTCTACAAAAATACTTAATACTCAGTTAAGAACATATTACCCTTTTCTTGTCATTTCAAGAACTGAAATGTTATTTTTGAGCAGGTTTCATATCTTGCCATATCCTTAGACTACTGAGAAAGCTGAGGATGAAGAAAAGCAAATTTGGAAGTGTAATTAAAGCATACTAAAAGAAGAAAAAAAAGACGGAAAAAATGATGGTATCCACCACATGCACAGCACTAGATTGCAATTTTTTTTATCAGCTGGTGCTGCAGAAAAGACTAAATGAGTTATGCAGTTCTTGTGTGGTCAGCTGTCAGGACCACAGTGGCACTGCACCAGCTGCAAGAGCACAAGCCAGGCTGCTGGACACCATCCCCACATCCTTTCCCCTGAGGAATCGGCCACAGCTTTGGTCCTGGACAAGCTGCCTGTCAGGAGCCCTCTTAGCCAGTCTGCCTGTTGTTTGATACCTTTAGCCCTGAAGATGCACACTTTACACACTGTCAATTTACACAAGATTATTTTTACTTCTTTTTTTCCCCAAAAATTTTGGTTCTCAGGAAGTGCTCCCAACTTTAGAGAGGTCCCACACATAAGAGTCATCTCAAAATCCATTCACAGTGTACATTCCTGCATACACATGACCAAGTGCCTCACAGAAATGTGCAAAAATAAACACATGCAGATTTGCTCTAATATTGTGCCATTCATCCTTGAAACATTTTGGAAATAGCCTCTGGGGATTTTATCTTTTAGCCATACCAAGTGTGTTGCAGGATACAGAAGCCAGCAACACTGAAAGTACTTGTAAGACATCAATTCCACTTCTTTATGATCTGTTATGCCCACGATTTGTTTTCAATTTGTGCTCTACCCTGGATGCTGATATTAACATTTCGTTCTTTAAAAAAAAGATTAACAATACAATCAATTCTTGGCTGGTAAATCTGATGATAACAAAAGACATAATTCACAGCTTTTAAAAATAAACTGACTGTAAGGGATCCGATTACTCGATCCATAAAAAATCAGTATTATAGTAACTTTGCTGGAACAGGAGGGTTTTGACACATCTCATTAGGCAATATGGTCTTAAGACAATAGGAACTCCTACTGCAAATTCCTCTTCAGGCTTTCCATGGTCTTTTAAACTACAAACAAATTTAAGAGTTCCTAATAATCAAATCATCACCAGGACAATACAGACATCATAAGTAACAGAGGAGACTTGGAAGTCATTCAGAAGTCTACCCTTTATGTCATTCATCTCTCCAGATAAACAAACATAAAATCCTGACATCAAGACAAAGTTGACTGGAAGCCAGACATCTTGAGTAGCCACTGGAAATTTGGTGCAGGAGAGAAACACAAACTGATGAGACCCTCTGCTTCCTTTTTTCTGTTACATTAAGACAAGGGGAAAAAAATGTATACCTTCTATTGCAAGGGGCAAGTCAGTTTTGCCCCAGGAACTGTACTACCAAGCACTTTGAAGATCATATTCAGGGCTGTGGGACTCAGAAGAGGTTACACCCCTCCCCTACATAACATTATGAGTCTGGAGCAATCTGGATGCTTTTTAACATACAGGTAAAAACTGTAAATGAATAAACTCATCCACTTGCCATCAGCTAAATACATTTTTTGTGGTTTCTAGGTAGCACTTTCCATCATAGAAGTTTTCAGAGTCTGGGCATGCATGAACTTCTAGAGTGAAAACTCCCCTGAGGGGCTCAGACCCTCTCACACCAGAGCACAGGCACTGCACAGCAGAATCCAAAACGGTAAAAGGTTTTTCACTCTATTCCATATTGTTACTATTAATTTGGGGGTTATTCTTGGTTTGGGTTTTTTTTTCTCCTTAGCTGCAGTGTGGCCTCCACCTGCTGTACAACCAATAGGAGTTAAGAAGGAAAGATTTGGGCTGGTGGCACTTACTCGGGGTGTTGAGGAGCCGTGACTTCCTGCAGTGGTAGGCTGCCTCCTGCTCGCAGTACTCAGCACTGTTTATCACAGCCTCCAGCTGCTCTGCACTGCTGCTGTAGTTGAAGGACATGGTGTAGGGCTTCTCGGGACCAGCTCCTTGCACTCTGGTCAGCCCTGTGCTGTTGTGCTGCACTTCAGTCCAGATCTTATCTTCTGTTAAATGAAAAACGATTGAAGGGGAGGTTAACAGCAAAACACTTCCACCAAGCAGGGAACAAAAAACAACTGAAATGTAACGTTTTACTGCAGTGGACAGATCATCAGCAGGACCCTGGGATCCAAAATAGGCACTTTGTGATTAACACCAACCAGGTCGGTCTTCACGAAGGGTCAGTGTGGCCCACAAAGATGTTTCTCTCTGAACCAGCTCAAGCAAACACTACACTGCCTGCTGAGCAAGACAGAAACTACAAGCTTCCTGGGAAGCACAGGAGACCTTCAGCTTCTTCTATTACCAGATATCTGTATAAAGTTAGATACCTTTCAACTGGCTTTGTGACTGAGAGAAAACACATAGTAATATGGTTTATGGGGGAAACATTCACCTTTTGCCTGAGAGCACAGCCCATGCTGCTGCAACAACAAATGGAAGCAGAGAACCACAGCTGATGAGCTTGCATAAACTCACCATGAGCAGAAAGCACAATCTCTTGCCAGAAAGTTAAACTGAGAGTATGTTCTTACCACCCAGCTGGAAGTCAGATCACTCATTTCACTCAGTTCTCAGATTTTTCTGCATATAAGTTGAGTGATGCCCTACTTGGATGATGGTACAGAAAGCCATATGACTTGGCATCTGTAGTTAACTCTAAATATTGATGCTTTTCCATGCTGGGGAGCCCTTTCTGCTTTCCTTCATTGCATTTACTGGCAGAGCAAGGGATTGTGTAGGTGACAGAAAGCAGAATCTAGGCTTAAGCACAACCTGCACCCTACAACCCAGCTCACGATCAGCATTGGGGTTGGCATAATGAGAATGCCACACCTAGAAGCAATTCGTTTCCAGGGAGGCTTTTTCCCAGTTGGTTCTGGTATAGCAATGGGCAAGGCAGATAGGCCAATTTGCTGAGCTGACACAGAGTTAAAGACAAACTCTTCAAGGAGGATTCACAGGACTGAGCCCTGCACATGCCCAACCCTATCAGCAAAAGTCACAACCAGCAAATTTCCTCTTTATCAAAGACCCCGCTTGCCTAGGGAGGATACAAGATACTGACAGGGCAAAAATTTAAGGCAGCAATTTTGAATCATTTGATGAGAAGCAGATTTCAATCTCACTTGCAGAAACACGCAGACAGTTACAGAGGAAGAAGTAAGATCGAGGCAATAGATTTCTATTTTGTTATTTATGCTTCATCAGGAAAAACCTAGATAACAATGAATCATATATTTTCTAAGCTGATCTCAAAAACTGTGCATTTAAGGATCCAGATGGTTTTACCACATTACCTGGCCTAAGTTCTTCCAGGCCTGAGCTTTCCAGTAACTCCCCAATACACTGGCATGATGAGCCCAATAGCTCTGTGGACACTACAATGCATTGCAGTCAAAGTGTTTTTCATTGAGCTACATATATGCCCCAGATTACTTCAACAGAATGCTAATAGGTGTATAAAAATCCTAAATGGACTATCTGTGCAAAGACACAGATGATTTGATGGACTACCATTATAGAGGCATTCAAATGATAGGCAAGTAACAACAACCATCTGGAGACTACCCAGAGAGGTCTGTTCCAAGACCTGGCTGCAAGTGACAGAGAAATTAACTTGCATTAATTGTAAGGACAGTTTACACAGAAGAAGCCACACATTCACTCACAACCCTCTCATCATTTCTGTGATGTAGACAGAAAGTTTGCTCATAGGTCTGCAATTCTGTGGTTCTTACAGACTTCAGGTTCTTACTGCTTGCTTGGAGTTGGAGCTCAAAGAAACATTGCTGCAATGTGCAATACACAAAAGTCAGATTAAAATGATAAGAAATACTACAAATTTATTGCGTGTAATACTTGTCCCAGTGGTTGCAATCACAGTGAACACTGCAGCACAATACCCTGCACAGTCCTGCACATATATTGCTTTGAACACAATATACTTCAATGTCTTTGTAACAGACATCTTGTACATCTTAAAGTAGCTATCCTTATCAGCCAGTCTCTGTTTTCTTTTGCTCTTTCAAGGCAATATTGACAAGAACAGAGTGGATTTTTCAGAAGAAGTCGAGGGTGAGTTAACTTTCATCTCACAAAAGCTGACAGAAGTTTAACTTCTGCCTTAACTGAAATAGCTACTAAAAAGACAAACACCGAGTTGCTGACAATGTGAGACATAAAACCAGCAGATGATGGAATATACTAGTTGCTGAAATTCCAGGTGGGCTGGGAAAAGCACCTCCCCACTGAGAGTTCTGAACATAATTTTAAGAAAACGCAATAAAATCAATGCTCACAATAGTGGCTACAGTGCTGCTCAGGAAGCAGAGCAGCCTAATGCTCTAGTTGTACAGTGGTTAACACTGCTGTACTTTCCAGGCTGTACATCAAGAAAGGTGCCATGTGAGTACCTGAAAAGTCAAAAGCATCAAGAGCTAGCAATTTAGAAGCAAAGAAGGAATACTAGGAAAAGCTGATTAAAAATAGCACAGCACAAAATTGTCTCCCCAAAAAAAGTGTTGGAAATATAATTAATTGACATGTTTGAAATGAGGTTGGACAAGGTATCAGCAAATATACTGTAAGCAGCCAGCACTCATTAACAGGAGTGCTGGACAGGAAATGTGACAGGTCTTCCTCCTATCTTCCTCTATGATTGTTCATTAATTTTCAGCAGTCTTGTTATCATTACAGCTGCACACAGCTGTCCCGAGATCTGAACTTTGACATTCTAGACCTGCTTTTCTCCACAGTATCATTTGGAAAGAAGTTGACCTATTTTCCATCCTCTAGCTTACAAAGGGAAAGGAAAAACAAATCAAGTTTCTTTCTGTATTCAAAGTAAATGTGATTTAGCAAGTACATCAGAATGGAGTTAAACGTTACACAGAAGAGAATTTTGAAGTTACATTTCAGATATTTCCTAATCTACACATGCCTTGTCTTTTAGGCTTAATAATTCTACAGATCAGATCTATGCTTTAGTGGTCACTTCAAAGTTTCCCTCTGTGCTTCACCTTTGAAGTAAAGGCGCCTATCAGTTCAGCTTCTCCAAAAAGATCCATGTTTTTCTTGTTGATCTAGTGACAGGAGAGTCACAGCCACCAGCAAGCAAACCTTGGATCAGAAGGGCAGCTCAACACAACACAGATAGAGCTGGTGGCAACAAGGTGAGAGGAAGAAAAGGAAGAGAAACCTATCCCACCATCTCAGTCACACTTCTTCCCACTTCTCAGGGAAAGAGTACTTCCATTTTAGAAAGCAGCACATGAGATGCAGAGGGGTGAGGAAATGCATAAAAAGTCAAACACAACCTGCTAAAAGAATAAAAGGATTACATTCACATCACAGTAAAAAAACAAATCAAAAAACAGTCTTCCTTCTTTCAAAAGGACACCCTTTTGTTTAAATGCAGCGAGTGGGACTGAAAATTATTTAAACTTTAGATTGCTTTGGACAGAGCCAACAGTGCTCCCTCCTGCATCTCCACTGGTTGAGAGAGAAGTTACTAAGAGCTAGAGGGCAGTAAATCCTTGAACCATTCAAAGACAATATCAAGACCGTTGGACCTGCTTCCACAGATCAGAAAACCACTCAGAAATAATCTCAACATTTCTTCTGAAAACCATCACCTTTCAGATCAGCCCTTGGGGTTTATTCAAATCCCAGTTTCTCCACCTCAAATTTGGCAAAAATTAGAAAAAGATCATTCTATTTTCTCCAATTCACTTGCACAAGTTTAGCTAGGGCTGCTTCCAAAATATCACTGCCTGCCTCAGTATGAGGTCAAGGCATCCTACCCTCCCTACTTGACTGGCAGGTCCTCTGAAGCCTCCTGACAATGATCTGTGATCTGGCACTTGAGGCAGGTTCAGGACCTGTGTGAGACACGTAGCTGCCATCTGAGCGTGCCCACAGATCACTCCAGCAAACAGTGAGCAGCTGTCTGCACCTGAGCTCTGGCTTTGGCATTTGCTTTTAGAGGCACACTCTACCCCAGTAATGCCCACAGCTTTTGAAAATGGGGCTTCAAATATTTGCTCCTGTTTCATAATGCAAGGATTTTTATTTAATCTTTGCTCTGTTTTGTTTACATTATGTTTTTACACAATGACCCTCTAATCACAGGTGCAAACCAAGCTGAGTGCCACTACCTCCTTCTAGCCATTTCCATACCTGGAAACCATTAAACTACACAGATAAAGCTCTCTTCTCATGGATTTCGACTAAGAAGTTATCATTATGTTTTTACATCTGTCCATACTACACATTTTTTTTTCCTGTTTACTCCACTTAATGAGTTCTCCTTGCACTTATGAATCTGCAATGAGAATTAAAAAGCTGTTGCCTAGGCATAGGTTACTGTTAATTTTTATCTTCTATTACCCCATTCTACTCTTTTATTACTTTCTCAGCTTGGTAAAATTTCAAACTAAATACAAGCTGGAACTCATTCAAAACCAAGTAGGAGACTGCAGCCACATCTTCTATTGTATAATGTGAAATAGTTTAATGCAGCCCTGAAAAGCAGATTTCCTAAATGCTTGTTAAATTATTTCCATAACTCAAAGGTGACAATGCTTTAATTTCCGGGTAATGCTACAGCTTTACGACTTCACAGTTTTATTTAATGGTCCAATTCACTAGGATATTATGCTGTCTGCATTTGGCCCTAGGAGATGTTTTTACAGCATGGGACTGCAATGCATTAAGCACATTTTAGACTCTCTGTTTAGCCTAGCCCATAGTTCTATCATCTTGCTGGAAACCTCCAAGTTGCTTTTGACGGCACACAAATTAAATTGTGGGAAATTAGAGCAGCTGGAAAACTGGCTTTCAATGGATTCTGTATTGTCTAATTCTCATTTTTATTCTTCAACTTGAAATATCCCTGTAGAGCATATTCCACCCATACAAACTGCTTCATTCCTTTGTGATTTAGGAGGTTTGTCACAAAACAAGATTATTCAGACTGATTAAATTGCCAACAAGCCAAACATATGGTAAATGCTACATGAGAGAAAAAAATAACTCTCAGAGCTCATACGATGCATTTGTTTCATGGTGCTCCACACTGAACGCCAAATTTTATCCTGACTGATGTACCTATAACTAAAAGTACACAAAAAAGAAAAGACTTTTCTTCTTAAACACTGTGCTGTTCTAAGCTGCAGTGGCAGGTCAACCCAGCTACTCTAATATAAATTCCCCTCAAAAGATATTAAAAGAGCAATTTCTTATCACAGGCAGTTTAATTCACTGACTCCAAAGAAGTGTTTCCTGAGTCTGCTCTGAAAAGCATTCCATTACTATTTTTGTATCTATTTTTATTTTTTTTTCTGCAGGCTGACCCAGCAATATATGCTTCTGCAGCTTGTTTTCTGCTCATCAGCTTCCTCCTGAGTTCTGATTCAGCCACATCCATCCAGGGCACTGCAATGCATTCAAAGCAATTCTCAGCAGAATGACCGTGCCAGATGTCTCCGATGGATGACAACAAGACACCTCTTTTGTGACATCTTACACCCTCCTCCCCCAAGGTTCTGGAAGAATATTTAATGAAAATTCAAAAGAGAAATTGTCAGAACGACAGTGTGCCAAAAGACCTGCAGTGTTTGAGGGATAAACAGTAAATCTTTAAGGGCTGCCTTTAATCTAAACAGTAGTAAATAATTTGTAAGGAATTTCTATTTTTTGTTTTCTCTTGTGAAAAAGTCAATCATAACTACAGACAGTAAGCTACAGGGTAGAGGGAGTTTGACCATTTAAATCGTTGTTCCAAAATCCTGCAGCTGCAGGTATTAAAGGCAGAATTAAGGGCATGCCCTCCTCCTATCTGTTCTTGCTTCAGCCTGCCCGGGGGCAGCCCTCCTCTTCACATGAGAATTTCCCACGTCCACAAGAACTGCAAAAAGGGCTGAGTACATGGTGACTCCTGCATCTGTTTAATTGCTATAGGAAGCAAAAAGGAAATGGTTATGAATCTTCAATTAAGATTAATTCAAGTGGGCTGATTATCCAACAACCAGCCTACAAGGAAAATCTTTCCCAGCCCTGGTGGCTGTTCATTACCCCAAAGTATGACACAACACATTCTTTCTGCACTTTAAGTCAAAAATGTATGGCCATAGACACCCACAGATGACTGGAGACCCAGGAAAAGCAAGCATAGCTAGCTTACATGGCCATGTGGATGGCCCTGGAAACATGCCAGATCTGTTCCCAAAGCACCCAATGCAAGCACCCCAATTTAATGATCCCTGCATGGACCCATTCACATCCTCATGGTGTCCTTCATGGCATCCAACTGCATCCAGTCATGGCTTGGGCACATACCTTTGGTTCACTTCCCCACACACAGATGCATATTTCGTGTGGATTCGTCAGTGTTTCTTACAACTGATTAATTTCCCTGTGAAAGTGACTTTGCTCTGTGTACAATGAGCATATAAGGTGAAAACAACATTATGTTAATAAGGTGCTGTCTTTTCCTTTTAGATTTAGTTTTGAGGGTTTTGTCTTTCACTGTCATTGAACTGTCTCTCTTCTATTGCAAGAAAATGAAAATGAGCATTGCTTCTGTCAGTGAGCCCCATTCACTTTGAGTCTTCCCATTCTGAACAGTCCTGGATTATTCTCTGTTAACCTCTCTTTGTACAGATGTCTTTTTATGCCTTTGATTAGGCACATCAGTGTTCCTGACAACCTCCTATTTCAACAACATATTTTACCTCTAGTAGAAATAAACAGCCCCCAAGGTAAGATCCTTTTAAAGTGCTTCATAGGCTCTTCTCACTTCTTGACCAATAAGTATGCTATACTCATAGTACACTTTACTATTAAATAGTAGCACGTCATCAACAGTTTTTTGTCACCTTGCTTTTTCAGCCACTTCTTCAGACAGTGGATAAGTACATCTACCCACTCTAGTGTCAGCTATTCATCAGATATTCTGTGACACTACTGTTACATTTCTTGCCATGCTGAAAATTGACTTTATATTTTTAAGACTTTTTTACTTTTTTTTTCCTCCCTACAGCATTTCCTCTCCCTTATCTCTCTCTCCCTCTTTGTATAACTGTCCAATTCCCTCTCAACACACACAATCACAATTTTCTGCTTTATTCAGAATTTCTATTCAGCAGTGGACTCTAAAGTTGACAGGCTTTAGAGAAACCACTGCAAACATAAACGCAGTAAACTAACTTGTAATGTTGATATTTCCATCTTCACACCAGACACTGGATACCTATGACCAGACACCAATATGCAAGAAATCTGGCGTTTATCTGCCCCAGTTAATAACTGCTTTAATAATTCAGATCCCTATGTGAATCCCTTCAATTAAACATGTAAAAATGCTGTTAGAAAGAACTTAAAAAAAATAGAAAGGAACTTAAATTAGACTTAGAAAGAACTTTAAAAAAGGGTAAGTGAACAGTAAAAAACCACTTTTCTTTAAATGCAATGATGTTGCTCGTTTCTGATGGTCTGATTTCTTCCTTGAATTCATCCTTCACAGATTAAAGGCACTGGAATTCCCAGAAGGCATGAGCTCTCTGCACCTCCACTTTTAAAAACACTAAATGAGTCATGGCCCTGAATTTTCCATTCCACCTCCAAATTCTTCAGCTTGAACACATTTTGGGCATAAAGAGGTTACAGCTTCTTGAACTGTATACAGAAAGAACTGCCAGCCTGAGTAAAATAAAAGCTTTATTTAGCCCAGGAGCCCACCTCTGCCTCTGAGGGTGAAGAGAAACCCAGGGAAGCCAAAAGGTTTTCCTGAAGCTCATTCCCATTTCCCAATGGTCTTTGCCTCATAGCCACCTGAGTGGGAAGCTGCAACTAAACCTCCATGTTTGCTTGCACCTTCTGAATCTATCAGACAAAACTGGGCTTTTTCCAGATGGGTTGCATTCCCTCTCTTGATCTATCAGCCTCCTTGCTGTCCTGTGGTGGTTTCAAGTTGAATACATTGCATAAGGAAAAAGCAAGCAAACAAAAACCTCCCAAATCCCGCTGTGTAATCATTTAGGTGTCCCTTAGCTCATATATGATGAAAAAGAATCAATTCCTCTGTGTTTTCTCTATGTCACACATGATCTCCCTGCTTTCCTGTGACAGTTCCCCCCAACCATCTTTTTAATTTGCTTAATCTCCCCACACACGGAAGCCACCCGCGTTTCTCCATTCATAGGAGGTGTGTTACAGATTTATGCCACAGAACAATAATATTTTTTGTGTTCCTTGTATGTACCTAGTGTAACAATACAGCATTTTGTATATCACCTTTCCCTGAATATGGAGCACTTTCAGAAAACCAAGAAAAAGCATCATCTGAAAAAAGAAGCAAATTGAGACTCCATCTCTGTGTACACAAAGTAATTTTTTTCCTTCTTTGTATTTAATCAATTACTGTAAACAATTTTTATGAGAATAACAATAAAGTTCCCAGAGAGAAAAAAAGCTCCTGTGATTAAGGCACCCAAAACCATATTTAGTTGACCCAGAAGCATAAGTTTTCCAGGCTAGGAGGTTCTGCCAGTTTTCCCCACCTCCACCTTGCTCATAACCAATGTTATGAGAATGTCAGCAAGCTCATTACAGATAGAGGGAAAATCAGGTATATGCCTTCTAGATTTCTGCCAGATAAGGTTTTTTTGAGGAAAGCAAATGCAAGGTGTTTGTCAAAAATCCTACTTCTTCAGCAGAGATAAAAAGCACTGACAATGTTTTGATCACACATATTTATATGATAAATAATAAAAATGAGCACATTTCCCATATTGAAGATCAAGGAAGGATATTCAGACAGAAAGGTGAAACTCTGTTTCAATTCTTAGGAGATTCAACAGCAAAGGAGACACATCCTATTAAATATTTGTTACACTTGAATAAAAAACATACTTAATTATTAACTGTTGTGCATTTAATTAACATAATCACTGCCCAATTAAATAAAAATGAAAATTTAATTTGAGGCACTTAAAGTACAAGGAGATTAAGGATAAAATATGAATATCCTGAGTCCTCAGTTTTCAGCACTGAGTGTGGAAGTGATATGTGGCAAAGTAGCTCAGCCAGAATTAGCAATTTAGAAAGGGTAATAAAACATTTCTTCATCTGCACCTGGCCACAGGAAGGAAAAAAATGCCAAACAGGAGACGGTGTGGGAAATTTCACCTCCATGTCAAATATAAAAAGCAAAAAGGGAGCCCTACCATCCATCCCCATCCACAATAAGGGCTGTGTCATCTTTTCTCGTTTTCTCAATCTTTTCTCATGCTCTTGGCTTGACAATCCTATATACAAAATAGGACCCACTTAAGGGGACAATTTGCCAGACAGATCTGTTCATTTGAGACAATTCTTATTATAAAACTACAGAACTGTAATATTTAAAAAGCCTCAACCAACAGGTTACCTTGCCTGTTGGCTCTTGCTCTGCTACCCATCTCTTTGGTGTCCCCTCTCCTAAGATCATCATGCATTCTCCTCCATACAAATACCAGGGACAATCAAGGTTTCCACTCCCTGGAATGCCAAAGGCAGCACACTTGTATGAGGGGGTGTACTGCTGCCTACATCAGCCTGGAAGGGTTCATAGACAGCTCAGTGAGAGGAATTTAATAATAATTCCCAGATCTAGTATTCTAATAAAGCAGAAAAACTATTCCATTACAAAAGAATGGTTTGGATTCTAAGTTTATACCTCTTTAGTAGAAAACAAACATCTCATCAAAAGTTAGGATATTATGAAATGCCCTTTATAAGGTACAGACACTGCTGTATATATCACTCAGCAAGGCATGTCCTTCAAACTTATTTTAAAAATCACTTTTACATGGATCTTATTTAAGGAAACATCTCAAAGTGAAACCTCAGTTAGAAATTCTCTGCTTCTCCCACACTGAGCTGTAACATTATTGACGTCTAATAATACTGATGAAATAATACTGAGCTGTATTATTGACATTTCTATCATTTTATTAAGACCACCTCAAATCAAATTAGACCCGAGACCCAGCAGCCAAGTCAAGGTTAGGTCATTACCTGTTATATTACAAAAAACACGGAGTGGTCCCAGAGGTCCACTTCCATCAGAATCGATGTAGAAGAAACCTGATGTCCTCCCTTGGTGTCGGTAAGCCTCGCAGGATTGCTCATAGACAGCTTTGACAGAAAGAGAGAGGGACTGTATCACAGACTGAACACAGACAGACACATTTTATACATGAGTACTGTATTAATTATTGCCATAACATAACCTGTTACCACACAGCTGATTAGCATGTGAAATTTTACTGCATCTGGGCCTGAACCCATGCTCTAAATCACACATTTCTTTAACCAATTCCTTTAAATTAATGCATGCTGGCTTTAAAGATACAGGTACTTGCTTTATTTTGGATTAAAAGATGCAAATACTTAAATAAAGGGATATGAACTTTCAAATGTGACATATCTAGTCATGGAGAGGTACACATATTCACCATGTATGGTATTTCAAAGACATACCTACATACACATCACTTACTACCTAGGCATGCACTTAAGTCTTCTCCACACAGATGATAGATATTTTTGACAGTCTTTACCTTCCCTGCAGGATAAGGTTAACAGGAAGCATTAAAGCCTCACCATGAAAAATGAAATCTATTGTCCTCCAGCAGAAAAGCTCAAGCTCAGACATGGTCTCCATCCTAGGTTATGTTTTTATGCTTTAGACCTAATTTTACACAACCAACTCTTTCTCTCTGCTTATCAATATTCTTCTCTTACAGTAACAGTGCCCATGAAAATCCAAGTGGTTAATAAAACAGGTACAGCAGATCAACAAGAGCAAGAAAAGGAAGAAAAACCCACAAGCCAGTACAATCTTTGTATTTGAGGTGTATTTTCAGGAAAGCTACAACTGTCACTTCATATGAGGAAAAGAGAAAACTCACGCAGAGAGGCAGTCCAGAATATCAGAAAGGCACGTGTATGATCCTGGACCTTGAACAACAACCTTAAATCTCATTTCAGGAGAGTTGATTTTTTTCCTCCCCACCTGCTTAAACACTTACCTGATTATACTGACAAAATTATTCTCCATAGCAGTTTATGACTGCTGTGTTGAGGCTGTAACACAAGTGCAAAGTTCCCAGTGCTTTTCATCTGAATGGAACTCGGGGATCTTTGCAGGTTGATGGCAGGCCCAGCACTTCCTCACCACCCCTAAACACAATCCCTGCAGAAGACAGCAACTGCTTCACAGCAGCAGGAATAGCTCCTTACTCTCACTCCTGTGCACACATGGATTCACATCCCTCCTTTTCCCTCATTCCCTTAAAGAAACTTCTCAAATGAAACTTTAAAAAAGTTTTCACCATATGTGAAGTTTCACCATATACTTCTCTACCCTGAAGTAGCCTTGTCTGAAGAATGCTGTAAGACAGTTCACCACTTAGACATTGGACATTTCTTCACTTCTGCCAACAATTCAGAACCACAGTTTTAGGGGGTCTGGTCCAAACTGGCTATGGATTAAGTCTCATTGTTCAATCATTTGTACACTCACCAAAATATGCTTTTCCCTTGCACACTTCTTGCCTGACAAGACATCTTTAGCAGACAGAACATCACTGGGTGCTAAACAAGCACAGCACTATCCTTCCCAGGGTTAAGAAGCTGCTTAAGGTACTCAGCACCTGATGAGACAGTGCCTTAATTAGTATCCATCCTATAATAAAAAGAATTAGGAAATGTTTTTCCTCACAGCCTGATGTATTCAAGCATGGTAGGAGGCCTGAATATCTCTAAATTCCCACTATAATAGCCAGCCAAGAACACATATTAAATTCAAATTAAATAAAATCCCCAAACCAGAACCTATTCTTCCAGTGTTCAGAACCTGAGGGGCTGACAGAGTCCCTGAGTTGCAGAAGTGCTGACAGAAGCAGTGGGCATATGGAGGTCAGGAGAGAGATGGTAACAGGCAATTAAGTAAGCAACCAAGGAATCATGGTTTGATCAATTTGCAAAGTTCTTAAACTGCAGTTCACTCAGTGAATTTGCTGTCATCATCGTTACAGGACACTTCATCTTGTCTCATTAGGGAATATGCCAGTTGCTTCCTCTGAATTGTTTGCTGAGTGTTTTTGAAGACAAAGGATGGCGTGAGGGGTAGAGACATAAAACAAATATGTTGTCAGTGAACTGGCACAGCAAATCCCAGTCTTCATCACAACTTGTTCTTTCTAAGTGTTCTTCCTCTTGACTGTCATTTTGGCTGGAGCCCAGATCTACTTTTTTCAAATTAGTAAGGAAAGATGTGAAGATTCTGCCATTAACAATGTGGGCAGATTCAAACAGAGATGATCTACTCACCTTTAGATGGCCCCTTTGTCACTGTAACTTCAGGGAAAATAAAGACTATACAGAGCTAGAAATCAGGCTAAGGGTGCCCAACTGGTACAAATCTGAAAGGATACGCAAGCTTCCATAAAACTACAGTTATGTCTGCCAGAAGGAAATCCATCTGGGTATGTTTGCCTTTCAGTTATATGAGAAATCCAGCACTACATACTGGGAAATATCCGAAGAAATGGGAAAAGGCCATAAACCTCAAGCTCTAGCACATAAAACATTTCCATCATGATCAGTGAAAAGCAGTTTCAGTGGGCAGTTTATTTCATACCTGCACAAAAAGTTTCACATGCCTGTATCTGAGGCACTTGGTACTGCAAACTTCTAGACTACAAGCAGTTGGGCCATTGACTTTAATTCTCTTTTTTGCTGTTTTTTTTTCTATATAAAATGCATCAAGAAGAAAATTTTGTTTGTTTTTCAGTCACTGGCAGATGCCTCTACAGAATTTTGAGTGTACCAACCATTCCAAGCTCTGCTCAACTCCTTTGTGGCCTGAGATGATTGCTTGCTTCAGAATAAAGCTATGCAATTCCATTTGCTGAAAAAGGCTCTACTATGCCAGTAACAACAACTTGAAGCCATCTTTATGGGTCCATGAAAGACAAGATCTGTTTGCAATTATTATTCTCTTTTTGCAATCAAAAATATCATATGAAAGTAAAAAACAGACAAACAGTCATCTGTGACTGTTAAGACCCCAGAACCTCAACTTTGAAAACTGCCTTTACATTTATGCTCTGTTTTGTGTCAGGCTTCTCTGGTGTAGATGGAGTTGTGTTCATTTTGGGAATGCTAGGGAAACCATTACTGTAACTGTCATTAAAGGGTCCCCAACAATTTAAGCATATAAAGCCGCACTTTCTAAAAGCAGTATATGGCTAAGCACAAACATTTCCAAGGTCAAACTTCCATTTTTCCATTTATAAAATCTTTTTTGTCCACTATTACACAGACTGCCACTTACTATATTGATATCTGGCTTCCAATCTTACTTTTGCCCTAAGCAGTTCACCTGCAGTCTCCATGGCAGCCTTTGCTAAGCGCAAGCTTCCTGTTCCACTGTGGAGCTGCTCAGCAGATGAGCCTTTAGATGCTCTCAGTTCCTAAGTTCTTCTCTCTGTTTCCTTTGCCCTGATGTTCCTGACTTATGAAATCTCTGCTCCCTTTCAGGCCACTTTTTTTTTGTTTTTTTTTCACCTCCAGTCCTACTTTGGCCTAAAAAAAAAAAAAAAAGTCATTCTTCGCACAAAGCCTTGAACTTCTGCCAATAACTGTTTGAGAACTTCTGTCCTCAAGAAGTAACATATATAAAGCCCCCCCTCTTCAGTGGGTGAATGAACCTGCTATTCACCCAGTAAGATGCGCCTCTTACCCCACATCTAAAAATCCTGCTTGCTGTTGGACTCAATATAAGGGTTACAATGACACTGTTCAGTTCTGCTGCTGGGAAAACCAGGCAAGGTAAACCTCTCTCTGCTGCACCCAGCAGCACATCACTAATGTAGATACCACCAAGAATGAACACTTCCAAACAAAAAACAATTTGTTTGTTTTTTTCCCTCAGATGACACTGTCCTTTTCAGATTTAATGGACACCATGATAACTGCCCTTAAAAAATAGAAGCAAACCTTAAAATTCCCCATATTTTGTTCTGACTACAGTCCCAATTACTTTGGAAATTGATTTCATTGCATGAAATGTGAGCTAGGGATTCAGAATTTGAGCTCTACTAGTTATGATTACCAAAATGAGTCCTGTAGTATTCCTGCTTCAAGATTAGATTCTCATAATCTGTAGCTGATAATTTTCAATAAAAGTAGCTGATAATTTTCAATTTCTCAGAGGGAGAGACCATTTTATGATTATAAAAAAAAATAAAATACATTAAAGGGACCTAAAGAACTTTAATTCTTGATTTCATTGGGAGGTGCTGACACTGTCCACTTCCCAGCTAAAATTTAGCAGCAGTGAGTTGCTTTTATCATCTCTAAAAATTGTAAAGTCATGAAAAAATGTAGACAGAATACTTGCAGCAACATCATTTCAGACTCATTTAATCATTGTGCAATTCTTTGCAAATTAGACAAGAAGAGAAATAATAACCCCTATAATGGTAATTATTATTGCATTCAGAGGTGAGAACCTATGTACTGGTTAGACTGGAGAAGCCAGTAAGAGCTGGGGATTCTGCCAGGATATTCAACCAGCCACAGACTGACCTTGGGAAAACAGACACAAATGCTGAGCAGGACAAATTAAGTATTCTCAACAAAATGCTCAGAGCTCTTGGAGGCAGATCAGAGATGAGTATTTCAATCTCTGCTCATGTACCTTAGGCCTGACAGGTCTGTTCTTACAGACTTGGAGTAATGAGCAATGAACAAAATATTTTTCTAAATAAAAAAGAAGGCAATATGTAATGGCAGGTTTCTTATTTCAACAACAGAGGGATTAGTACAGCAACGAACTCAGGGAATGATCATCATTCTCACCCCTAAAATATAATTGTCTTGTTAAATGCCAGAAAAATGTACTCTCAAAACCTGGATTGAGACAGCTCTGCTCTTGACAGAATAATGCAGTCTCTGCTGTGACATGCCTGGATGACAGACAGCTTATTTTTTCCTTTTTAGAATATGTACTTGCTCATCTGGTAAAGAATATATTATTTCCAAAAATGGAATTAAATTGCCTTTAAGCACAGGGTCTCCTAAATGGATGCTCAGGAGAGATGCTCCCATTTCACCTGGTTGTTAGACAACCTCCTACCATCCAGGCTTAGGCTCTCCCTGGCCAAGGCCATGTCAGGCCATCCTCCCCTGCCACTGCCCAGCTGTGCCTGGAAGGCAGCTGTGACAGTCACAGAGCCCAGCCTAGTGCTGGTGCAGGGTCACCTGCAAGCCCTGCTGCTGCTGCAGGAGAGCAGCCAGGGAGACCC
The DNA here is from genome assembly GCA_034509185.1 of Euphonia xanthogaster. Taxonomy (NCBI): domain Eukaryota; kingdom Metazoa; phylum Chordata; class Aves; order Passeriformes; family Fringillidae; genus Euphonia; species Euphonia xanthogaster. The sequence continues at coordinate 12,977,999 of JAYDZK010000274.1, read as the reverse complement.
AGCCCATTGTAAGGGAGGGGCAGGAGTGACCAAAGAGGTGAAGGATGCTGTGCAAAGCTCGGAATTTCAGTCTTGCTGGAAAGTCCCCGTGTCCCTCACCTGAGGATGTCACCACACCTGAGGATGGCTGGCTTCACACAGGACTGAGTGAGTTTCCCACATGCTCCCTTCTGCAGGAAAGTCCTGAAGAAAGTCCCACATTCCATCTGTTATTTATAAGGAAATCTCAGGCAAAGGGAAAAACTTTTTAAAATGAACACCACTGAAGGGAAAGCATTAATAACACAGTAACTTATTACAAAATAAACAATGAAAATTCATATTCCAAAAGCATGGTGTGCAAAAAAATATGCAGGAACACCAAGTGCAGTACTGAAGGTTTGATATGAATATTAAATGTGTTTTCTTTAGTCAAAGAAAACCAGTGTGTTTAAGCACACATGGAAAAAAGCTGTCCAAGAAGATCAGACAGGAAAATTGGCTACTCAGGATATGCAAATTGCACTACCAAACTTACTAGTAGGCATCTATCAGCCTGAAACTCTCAAAACCTCATTTTCCCATCCAGCAAACTGTACACATCTCCCTACCCTGGAAGACAAGAGAATTACCAAACCCCCAGCTGGCATTTTAAGATGCAGCTCCAGAACTGCTAACAATCTGGCTGAAGCTATATTAAGCTTTTCAGATTAAAAAAATGATATATGCTCCAAGCATATTAATATTAAAAAATAAACTTTCAAAGCCTGAAGTTATGTTAAGTTTATGCCATATCAATGACTATATTACATTTCCATTATTGGATGACTCTTTCCTCCAGTAATTACCTAGGCCAGTAAGACATACACCTATATGTGTGAGATAGATCACATACCAAAGCAAATACCCAGAATTAAATTACATTCTCTTAATTATCACCTTGCAAAGCTTTGAGACGTGTTGACAGCCTCAAAATATGAGGAATTAAATTATTATTTTATATTTCTCAACATCTTTTATATCAATGCTCAGCACTCTTTGGAATTTAAAAATTTGTGCAAGACTAAAAACTACCTGAAAACTATCATAAATAAAAATAATAGAAATACAGAAGGGCAAGATGAGGTTTTCTAAGGGACTAGGATAGCTCACCAAAAGATAAGATTACTAATCATTATCTTGCAATAAAGTTATAACATTCTATATCTCAGGGCCATTTAACACTGGTCTACTGCTCTTACTATCACATGATAATTACAAGACATAATATTATGAGAGGAATGACTATGCAGCTTTCAAATAATGCACTTTCAATTAATACATACATTAATTTATATATATGTATATAGATATATAAAAATTAAGATCTGTAATTCACTTACCTAAGTTTCCCCCTATCTCTTTTCCCACCTATAATTTTGACCTACCTTCAGTTGTCTATTCTATGTCTAAGCTAGGACAGCCTCCCTCTACAGATGACAGACTTCAGAGGTGGTCCATGAACTTCCCATGGACACCCTAGCTCACAGTGAGAGTAGTTAAGCTCTGAAAGTAGCTCCCACTCCTTTTTACACACAGAGAGAGAGCAGACCGCTATCTTAACTTGGATGTCACAGTACCAAGACAGCAAAAGATAGCTTAGCTGAATCCCACCCAGGCCTTTTCCCCAAGCTGTGTACTAACATCAGTGTTTGTATCTAGAAGAGGAAAAGAGAAAATTAACATTACATTATTATCTGTTTTGCTATGGTTCACACACGTAATGGATCCTCTCTATCTGGATTTTATCAGATTACTCCAATACCTGACAGATCAGCAGGCTACCCACCACGCTGAAGAAATTGGGAAGGTATCTATCCCTACAAGGCTTCAGCTGAGCTCCTCTACCAACCTATCTAAATGCAAGCTTTGTGAAGCACATTGAAAAGATAAGCAAAAAGCAGAACCATACATTTTAGAGATTGAAATATGATTGTATCCTCAGAGCACTGTCTCAGCTACAGATAAGCTCAAGTAGCAATAAGTTTCAAAAGAAAGAGCCCACACAATTTCAGTAGACGATATAGATCACACACCTTTTAATACATCTGCAAATTGGATCCTATTTCCAACAGAGATGGACAAACTAAGGCACAGCTAAACTCTTACACAATGAAATGTAAATCACCAATCCTATAGGGTTATTCCATGACTCCTGGTTTCCCCAAACTATGGGCAGTGAAATGGCCATCTGGAGATGGCATCGGTTCTATATTCACCATCAAATTGCACATCCACGTGCATTTGTGAGAGCAAGGCAGAGAATGTGCTTTGGGTTTCACAGCTACAGAGAGCACAGAGATGGAAACACAAGTGCCCGTCAGTGCTGTGACTAGCCAGGGAGAGGACGTGAATTGCACTGGAAGATGTAATGATGAGAGGCAAATCTAAAAGGGGAAAAAAACCCCAAAGCCAAAACAAGCCAAAACAACAACAGCCTTGGAAGGCATCAACAACATTCCATGTGGCAGCTAGCAAAGGAGGACTAACTGTGACTGAACAAAGAAATGTGCTTATGCATCAGGCAATAAGCTTTGCAAGAAACTACCTGTTAGGAAACACTGATACTAGTGAAACCCAGAAAACATATACAGGTTTTAGCAAGATTTTACTTACATTTACATTAAAGTTCAGAGAAGAGGAGAATGGAAGTGGGACCAGATGACACTTCAGTGTGAAACTTGTCTGCCACTAAGTAAGGCTTTAATGGGACAGGACCACATCCTTCTCAGTAGTGGACCCTTATCTGGACCAGGCAGATTGCCAAACATCCTATGACAGTTTAGGAGCTTTCAGGATCAGAAGGGGTTTGGAGTGAACTGGAGGATACCTGAGGTTTGCAGGCAAGTAGCTGCCTCTAGTAAGATTATATTAAGGCCATGCCTAGAGCTAGGTAGTTCTTTCCACGTAGCTTCAGCTGCATGCTTTTGCTTCATACACACTTCCTGAATTTCAACTACACATTTTCAGACATGCCAGACACAATTTTGTCCCACATATCTGACACAGTCTTGCAAACACTGTCCCAGCTGAGTCTTCTATCAACTTACTGTTCTTTTCTGACAGTCTCTAATTCCCTTATGTTGCATCAAATGCAAACTATTTATCTTTGCTTTTCATGGCACATTTCCAACCTCTTTACCTGTCATGACTCTGACATTTGCCTTGTCAAAAAATGTCAAACTCCTCTGGCCATAGCCTTATATTTTTCAAACAAGCACATTATTGCTTTCTCCCATGTCACTAAGCACTCCCTTTCTTCCTCTTTTTAATCTCTACCTTATGACTATTTTGCTATAAGAAAGCCTAGAAATAATTATGCACCTGGTAGACTGAAACTGCCACCTGTAATGCTGATGAAGCCTTTCTAGCATTCCATCAACTGTGCCAGCATGTTTTTATACCCTCAGAAACTTAACTGCCAACTCTTTGGAGAAGATATAGTATGTATTGTTAGCTGTTGCTCACAGCAGGATCCAGTGTGGTCTGTGAATATTTGGAACTAAAAATAAGACTGCTTATAGACTAACCACAAAATGTATTTCAGTGCTTCAGATTTGATGACAGTAAGTTAGGGACAATTTCTCTCAAGATCTCAGTTCTTAAAATGGTAAGATCTCCCAGTCTGAGGTGGTAAGACACAAACCAGTTAAATCTGGCTTGCAGATGCATGCCATGCAGTTCTTCCTAAAAGCGTGACTAAGAATGGGTCTTTTTATTGTTTTCAACCAGTGGCACCCATGTTTTACCATACCAAAACAAGGTAAAACCTGTGGTGATGTAACTCAGACCAAAAAGAAATCCAGGAAACACTGAAACAATTCTCACTGTTTTGCTTGCAGATGATTGCCAGCAAAATCTTTCCCTTGCTGCTGCATGGATCTGGGTCTGAAGGGCAGTTTAATAAAAGAAATGGCCTCTCCAAAGTGGTATAAGTTCAATTTCAAGCCTGTCAGCATCAGTGTTCTAGAAAAATAAAAATCTCTTGAGGTAATATTTCAAACCATACGAAATTAGATGTTTTACTTTGATATAACTACACTGAATTATATGATTGGAGAGTTTCCTATACACTGAGGATATTCTGGAGTTATGCTGTGATCCAATCTGTGCCTTTCATTCACCTGCTAAAAGGTACTCCTGCACATCAACCACTATCAGCTGAAAGTGATAACGTCTCTTGTTCTGCAAGTTTCATATCACCAGTCTGCATTTGCCCACTGGCTTTGAGTTGGTTTCATTGCATATTTCAAATAGATGAATGCATTTCTCCAGACTAATGTTGCTGTTTATCAGCACTGCTTGGCTCACAGGGTAGCTGGCTCCACAATCTAGCTGGAATCAAATTAGCTGTTGATAAATGAGTTGTAAATAAGCTGAGCAGCTGAATAGCTGTACATCACAGGTGTGCACACCTTAACACAAGAGCTTCCTGACAAACTTTTCAGAGTAGTTTCACACCAGTGAACCTTAAAGAACTACAGCTAAGTTATATGCCTTTGAAGGGCAGACACGAGTTGACAGAAGCGGGAGGCTTCACTAGCTCCATGGAAGTCTCTGTGGCAAAAACTAGTCATGAACCAGCTCTCTGTGGTATGAGATGGTCTCCTTTGGACAGAAGCCACACTGAGCTGGCACAGACATAGTGAGCCTCAGGCCCCAAGCTAATATGACAGCACAGATGTAGTCCAGAGTTGAGTGTCCCTAATCACCTTTGACAGTCATTAGTGACAGTTCTCTTCCTTCCCCAAGGAGCCTCTCCCTTCTCATCACCTGTCATGGCCACCTAGCTCTGTACCAGTCACCAGCTGCTATGGCCTCATGAGCTTTGAAGAGTTGTGATGCCTTTTGGAACAACAAAAGCAATGGACAGAAAGTAAGCCCTCTTTTTAAAACTGTAAAGTCAGCCTTTTCCTTCCCTCTCTTCATCTGGCTTGGTGTGATTTCTGCCCAAACCCTTGGCTTCCTTTGTGTTCACAATGTAGAGTTCAGGTGACAAATCTACGAACAGATCTCTCAACAGAATCTCTTGTCAGCTGCATACCCCACAAATGCTTTCACTGTTAACTACCAAACCACTAAAGTCTCCAAAATGACATTATGGCTGCCAATATTCTCAGCTTCAAACCACTAAGTACCTTTTCTTCTCTTTGGCTTTTTAGTTAAACGGGGAAAAAAAAAATCCATCTCACCAGTGTCATCCTATCTGCGGTCCAAGTGCTCATCAAGAATCCAGAGTGGTTCCTGGAATTGTTATTCTTACTCACAGTTTTTTTCTCTTTATTTCCTTTGTTAGAACTGGAACTTTACCTTCATTTTCTATTTTCCCTTTTAGTCAGCTGTATGCAGAGGCTTTATTTTGGCTAATCCTTGCTCTCTCTATTTTTTACCAAAATTCACAGCATTTTGTGCTTCTGCTGTTTGATGGGAGTTTTTTAACCTTTAAAACATCTTAATATTCCTTTTGCTGTGGATTTCAGTAGAAAAATGTTTCTATATTCTTGTTAATAGTAGCAGCCCAAAAAATAATTCAGCAAAATTTCAAAATCATAAACTGTCAGAAACTTGGACTTTCATATAAACAGAGTCCAGGGTGTTAAAATTGACTTAAAGCACCAAACAGAGATTAAAATCAGCCAGCTCAGCCCAGCTAAATTCTACTAAATGTCTGATGGCCACTGTGATTATGATGAGAATGTAATACAAATGATAACTGCACATGGGTTTACTTACAGTTGTGACAGGTGGCTCCCATGTAGCCTGTATTGTTACAGTCACAGTAAAAGGTGCTCCAGGACTGGGAGCATTTTCCTCCATGTTCACAGTAGTTGGGTAAACATCTAAATTGAGACATTAAAAAATATAATTAATTATAAATATTTCTGCAAAAATAATGTGCTGTGGGAAAAAAAAATCAAAACCAACAGAACTGTTTCAACTCCTCATTCAGGCAAGAGTTTCCTAGGGCTGAAATAGCTCTGTAATGAAAGAATTATTTATTTCCCTGTGATTCACATCCAAGCACTGAAGAAAACAACAGTTAAGCTATCCAGAAGATAGGTAAAGATCACTGTAAATAAAAACATACTGCTTGTTAGCAATTAAAGAGTCATGAACTTTCTGACCACAGAGCAAGACAAGTAGCAGGTGAAAATGCTATTGAAATCTTGTTCCAAAGGAGAATCCCTTGTTCTCTGACTGAAGAGGCACCACTGTTATCAAAATTAGGCTAAGTTACATTTGTGGTAACACTAACAGCATGCAAATCTCTAAAGTGAGAGAAAAAAATGCTTCAATTATGAGTTCTGTACTCCCTTCCTCATTTTAGTCGGTGTGCCGCTGAAGGATTATTGTGAAACAAATTATTAAAAGAAGAAAGAGGCACAACAGCATGCAGCTCAGGAAATGAACAGAAATAAAGCTGTGGGAGATAAATTCAATCTCCAGGACAAGAAGTGAATGCTGATCTGGACTCCCCTGGTATAAACGTAGGCAGTGCAATGGAGTTACACCAGCTTAAATGGGAACAGATTGTTCTCTTATTTGCCTTTTTTTCATTTTTTCCCCTCTTACTGTATATTAATCTCTTTTACACAGTATGTCTGACTTCTAAAAAATAAGTAACTTGTTTATACTGCTGATTCAATTGTGATGGGTGGGTGGAGAGGAAACAGGCAATCAATTTATCCTTTACACTACAGAACTCCATTAGAATTTGCTTTGCTGTAATTTAAAACTCTTTCAGCCCAGATCTTTCCAGGGTGTTAGTGTGAAATCATTGATGGTACCTTGATTTTTTTTTAGCTGAAGACATGGTTTTATTGCTGTTCATCTTATCCTTAGGAAGGTTTTTTGCACTCAAGTATGTATATTGCCCTTAGCAGTGGTTTTCAATCTGTTTCTTCTAATTACTTACAATTAAAACCCATTCCATGCAAGCAAGCAGAAAACCTGTATGTCACTAACAGCCATCTTCACCAGCCTTCTGAGCCTCATCAGCCATGTTTTCATCAATTTACTTGAGTCCAAGGCTGTTTGCAGCTGCCAAACCTTGACAAGCCAAAGGAACCTGTTCATGTGCCCAGAGGCCTGTCAGAACAACCTCTTGTCCTCAATATGCTCCCTGCTCATTCATACATCCATTCATCTCTATCAGTGAGTCTAAGATTCATTGCAGAACACGGCTTCACTGGATCACTATTTATACTATTATATATAAGATTATAAAGGTCATATAAAAATATTAACATGAAAGATTATTAATGCTTGCTCAATTACTGCAGTAGTTACTTATTATTCAAATATGAGAGAAATAAGGAATTCAAGAAGAAAGTATGTTATTTATAACTATCTGCAACATGTTTTAAAACATTTCTAAGATATATTGGTCTTGTAAAAATCATTGTCATGGCTTCTATTAATCATTGAGCTCAAACACAAAATGAGGACAGAGGATGAGAATTAAATTCCTAGTTTTCTAGCTCTCCAGGAACCTACTTCCACTGCCGTGGGAGAACATCTTGTTTCTAAAACAAGAAAGAAACAAAGGGGAAAGCCAAAACCTCTGGGTTTGCCCTATCCTTATAAGGCAGGAATTCTGAGAAGGGATGAGATTTTGTCTTTTATTGGTATGCTGAGCAATCATCTATCAGTCCAACAGCCTGCTGGTACAATGCGAGCCCAGCCAGCCCTTCTGCCATGACACCTACTCCTGGCAATACTGAAATGAGATTTAAAGCTTTTGGTCGATGCTGAAGAGAGCAGGAGCAGCCCTCTGGGATGGTGCAAACAGGACTGGCTGGTGTGCCCTGCAAGACCCTGCCAGCCACCTGAACCAGGAGCTCCATCCCAGAGGCAAAGCCCAGGGGTACAACAGCTCTGTGGTGGTACATGTGAATTTCACCTGTGGGAGCACATTTACTCATATTTGTACTTTGGTGGCGCCTGCCCTTGCCCTCAGCACACTGCCTTTAACTGCACTTGCTATCTAGTGATAAACATTCCTTTATGTCACCTGTACAACAGCAGCAGTTCTATTCACATCACAGGGAGGCTGCTGAGAAGAAACATGTGATGTTAATAGAGCTCTTTGGAGAGATAAAAAGAATAGTGCTCTGTTATTAGCATAACTCACATCATCAGGGTAATGACCAAATATGCTTTTTGCCTACTTTAAACTACCTTTTATTAATTAACCCAATGCAATAGAGCTAATTACTAACCATTTCTGGTTTGCCAAAGGCCTGTATTAGAGGCTTAGCCACATTTATTCCCTTGAAACAGTTTCCTTTTAAAGACTTTACAAAGTTGAAGGTCACTTCTTATTTCTACTTGTCTTACAAATGCAAACACTTTTTCTTCTCCCAACAATGCACAAAATGCAAGTCAAACTAACCATGTCAGCTTTTAATGATATTCATATATTCAGAATTAAATCTTTTTTTATTCCTTAGTCTATTTGCTTTAATTAACACCAACTGCATTGATCTTGTTTTTGGTCAGATAACTAACCCTTCTAAGAGCTTATGAAACAAATTTCTTTGCAACTCTAATAATTACCATAATCCCATTTTAGCTAAGCAGTTGTGTCTTCATTAGAAGCAAAATTTTTCTTAATTGTGAGAGAACTCAAAATTAAGAAATAACTACAATTAAAATTAATCAAGGCATGGATAAGTCACAGATTGTTGCATTTGTGAACTGTCCTAGATCTTCATGTTGAAGGACTTAAACACATGTAATTTAAAATATAAATTAATGTTTGCATTCTAGTAGAAACAAACACTTTCAGCAAAAAATGCAGTGGTATCACAGAACATTTCATAGAGAAGAATTTGCATCAGGCAGCCCCTGACCTATTTGCAGTTGAAACGAACAAACAGCTCAACTCAATTTTTGCAAGCAATGTAAATGAGACACTTGAAAATTTATGGATTTGCCTAAGAAAGCTTGTGACAGACCAGGGACTCTGATCTTCCCCATTTATTCATATAATATATATCACAGTGAAAAATTATTATTTAAAAAAAATAACTGAAGCAAATAAATTCTTCCCTCATTGAGCCAAGCTGGAAACTGCACACCTTAGCCATCTAAGTGAGCAACATGCAGACCCTGCACAAAAGCCTCGCCTGTCCTTGGATGAAATATTCACCTCCAAAACTGTAGGTGTGCTTCCTTTGAAATCAAAGGACAAACTGCACAGACATTAGAGGGGAGAATTTTGGGCCTTTGATGGGAATGATGAAGAAATAACAATGGCAAAATTACTTGAGTGGGAAGGCTGAAGGAGCTCTATAGATTTGATGTTACACTTGACTGGAAATAAACCCAGTGTACTTTCAATAAGCACCTCTGCGATTTTGTTATAGTCAGCACAACACATTCAGCATTACCCTCAATTCCTCCCAAGTAAAGAGGAAGGAAAGGGAACCATCACTGAGAGAAAGAAAAAAGGAAAATACTGCCTAAATATCAAGACTGTATATATACATAATTTTTAGACGAGCACTGAGTCCCTAAAACTCAATAATGCTGTAACAAAAAAAACACATGAAATTTTGCAAGACTATCTATCAATAAAACATTGTCTTAAATATTGTATCAAATTCATTTTATTTCAGCATGTTTTCCTACTTACAGCCAGCAGCTATTTAATTAATAATTAACAAAATTTAACTTTAAAAGAGATGACTTCATATAGTGGCCATATATGTCTGATGAAACTCATGGTGTTGCTGCAACAGAATATATTTTGCCTTAGTAAAATGGTGTCTTTCCACTAAACTCAATAGATTGAGGCCAATTGCAACAACATGGATTTCAGCCCTGCTGTGCTGAGCTGTAAATCTGGGAAACTCCTTGCCAAAGGTTATTTTTGATACAACAATGGCTTCAAGGGGAGACCAGACACTCATTTTGAAGAGAAATTTAGCAATGCAACCAGAAAATGTGTAACAACTTCAGAGCTTTAGCAAGGGGAAAACTAATGAAGAACTGAGAGCATCAGAAAAAATATTGCAAAAGCACATGCCACTCTTTTTTTGCCCTGGATATTCTTTTGTGGTAAAATAGTGGGCTAGATGTCCTTAACTAAAGAAAGAAAAAAGAGCTACCACAACCAGAGGAAGAGAGAAAAATTGTGTAAAAGCAATATTACAATGGGCTGCAAAAGAATCAACACTCTTCAGACCTTCGGTTTACGTCAGCAGATATTTCCTCCCCATCACCACACATTCCAAATTCTCTTTCCTCTTTCAACTTTAGAAAACAGACCAACAACTTACTAAAAAGTCTTATGACATTCTTTATTTTTTATTTTTAAGTCATCTATGTTTTCTTTCCTAAATTTATTATGTTATGAGAACACATGGAGTACAAAGAGAACAAGAATAATGTGAACAGACAATTCCTCTTTTCCATGATGGAAATCAGCTAGTCTATCCTACTGAATTGATGCAAAAAACAAAGAAAACAAAACAAAAAACCTCAACAGTTTATAACAAAGGTAGGTTTATCTTCATTGTGAGATTTGCAAAACTTCATGAAAGAACTTTTAAATATATTCCCATTTGCACTGTTGGTCACCTTGGTTCTCAGACCCTGCACCTGCATACCACTGTGAGACCAGCATTTAAAAGATCTGAACACTGATGCCAACAGCCCTCAGGCATGTGAGTAGCACAGAACTATGGAAGAGGTTGTATTGGGACTGGCACTAGTGAAGGAAAAGCCTGTTATCTGTGCCTTAGATAAAAGGCATTTTTTAAGGTTTGATTGCTTTGTTGTTAGAACACCTACATTTTTAATATAGGTAAATGTGCTGACAGTTTGGCTTAGCATCAGCAGAAAGGATTTTATATAAATAAATTTGAAGAAGAAAAAAGGGAAACAAATAAACCATCCTGTACAGACAGCTGTTCCATTTAGAATTCATCATTTTACAAAGCAAAAGCAGAAAAGCCATCTGCAAAAATCAAACAAACAAAGAGAGATATGATATTATATTCTACTTGCATCCCCATATCTGGCCTTTAATTTACCATGGCATTGCACATCCCATGGATTTTTACTCTAAAGGAACAGCAACGGGTGAGAACACCCTTCAGGCTCCTCCCAAACTCAATTCCACACTCAAGCGGGATTTCAGAAGCGAATAAATTAGCCCCTTACCTACTTTGAAACTGCATTCTTTCTCCACAGGGTCTCACTCAGGACAAATCCCCTCTCCCACTGTAGTGAGAAGTCCCTACACTCACGGGGACAAAGCTTTCTCCAATTTCAGCACCTTTCCACATGTAGAAGTCACTGCAGTTATAGAAAGGTGTTCACCCTGCTCAAACCATTTTTTACCTACCCTCAACAGGATTTACTCAATGATACTGATGAATCTGAAGCATCTGTCTTTATTTCGCTCTGAAACACAGCACTTATGGAGACTAGTGAACACTTCATGGGCCTGGATTGTCATTTTCTGCAGCTGGTATTGCATGTATGAAACAAGGACAGGGAAAACACAATTAAGGAAGGGCAAGCAAAACCAATTGATGACATTATCCAAATAATCTGAGCATTCCTTTTCATTCTCATTAAAGAAACACAAAGCCTAGAAAACTGCCCCCTCCTCAGAGATAGCATTTTCTACTGTAACTGCCTACTTTTTTCTGGAATTTGCTTTGTACAAATATTTTCTTGTTCTCTATCACAGAGCAAGAGCATCTGACAGTGTGAAGATCATATCCCAGTCCAAGAGCAAGAAACTGTGCTTCATGGTTTTATTATACTTCATTGTCAATCAGCCGTTAAGCTATTGCAGAGAAGCTCTGTCATTACCTGTATTATTCAACTGCTTTAAACATTAGAATAGATATGAAGAGATGAGGGAATGCTCCTCAGAATTACAGGGATTTTAATTCCAACACCCAGGCTTTAGATGCCTGTGGGTTTGAATTTTTTAAATCTTGCTCTGCTTTTCTGCATCCTGTCCTTCCATCTTAAAACCTGTGTGGTATTGAGAGGACTTCCAAGATCACACTTCAAAATGCTACCTACAAGGGGTAATTCCAGTAATTTAGTTCCATTACTTAGTATGTCTAATTTGTGATGTAGGTGCATACTTTAGGGAACCACCCAAGAGACTGTTCAACTCTCCCAGAACATCATGTCCTCCTCTATTTCTAATACTATTTTTTCACTGTATAGTGATCATTACAAGGCATTAAGTCATTAAGATACATTTTTCCCTTTTTCATTTCCTTTTTCACGTAATATAGCTTGGATTTAAGACACCTTCCCCATTCCATTTCCACATCCATTTTCCATTCCCCAAACCTCATTCCAGTGTTCTGCTCTGGGTTTAGTACAGAGGAAGTAGAAAAAACCCAAAATTTCTCTAAGGGTAGTATGATGAAAAAGAAAGACACATTTCTAGAGATACCCTAATTTTTGCTGAACAAGCACAAAGTAAAATGCTTTATGAAGTACCAAGCACAAGAAAGGGAAACTTTTTGAAAATGTTTTCCCATTTTCCTTAATTAATATAGAAATTAGAAGAAGACATGATCTTCAGTAGCCCTGATCTATTTGTCCACTGAATCCTAAACCAGGCAAAAGAGACAAAAGATAAGCGGAAAATTTTCACTCACAGGACTGAAGTCACCTATTTAAGGTGAGACAAAACATCAGAAGAATTACTTATCTGGACCTTCAAATCCCTATAGCTAGCCAGGACAGTCTCTCCTGTGTTATTTCAAGAGAAAAAAATCTCAATCTGGGTATTCCAGCATCTGAAGGTGTGCAGGCCAAACACTTTGTTTTGGCTGAGGATGGAGACATAGTTGGGCAATTCTCAAAAAAAACTTGGGATTTATACAAAATCAGAAACATTTTGAAAAAGGACACAACATCCCCTCTTATTTCTTCAGCTCATTCCAGCTTTGCTCACCATCCAAATTCAAGAAATGTCATGTAAAAACATCCCACTCATTGCTATAAAAGCAAGAAGGGAAAGCATAAGAGGATTTCCTGCAAAGAGAAAGTAATAAGCACTATAAAATAATTGTTATTTCTGCAGAGAAGGCACTAAATACTGAAAATAGGAAAAAAGATAGAGAATGAAAAGGATGGATGCCAAATTGGGGGTTGGAATTTTCTTAATTATTCTTTCTGCCATGCACTGCAGATATTTATGTGGGGTTAAAGGCAATATTAAATGCTTGATTTTTTGATCCCAGACTGGGACTAAAAAAAATTAAAATTCATTGGCCATTATTAGCCAGAGTATTTTTTTCACTTGCATGGCCAAGCTAGGGAGTGAAAGGATCATATGAAGTTTGGCTTCTGCTGCAAGGCATACGTTAAGTCTAAGAGGAGAGTTAAGAACTATAAAAAACCACTATGCTTTTATCAGATTTATCCTAACACCCTTCACCTGCAATAGTAATTAATTTCCCAAAGGCCCATTTTGACAGTACAACACAAGAAGCAATGTTATATTCAGCACTAAAAGTATAGGGAGAAAAAGTTAAAAAAAATATTCTTTCTTACAAGTAAAAATTGATAATAAAATATAATAAAATCTACAAAGGAAATAGGCATAAAAAAGGTTTTTAAAGGTCAGCTCTATTTAGCAAGGAAAAAGTACACTTTAAGCTAATTTATTTAGAAAATACTATGAAGAATTTTCACAGATAAAATATGGATGTGGTTAAAAGAATAGGGACTAAGCACACTATTTGTGCTCCACAACTGAAGCAGTTGAGGGAAGCCAACTCATGAATCAACTCCATATATTTCTTCCTAATGAGGTAAAAGTGTAAACGCCAATCTCATCACAGTGATTATTATGGATACCACATGCCCCTCTCTCCATTTGGATTTGCCGAGAGAATTGGAATATGCAGATGAATCTTGGTTTAATGAGGACAGTAACATCAGTGTGCCTGTGTGTGCTCGCTGATGCTACAGAGATGGGACCCTGCCAGGATTCAGAAGGAAATATCTGAAGTCAGGACAATATCTGTGCTCCTCGTGGCACATCACTGGAATTCCCAGGATGTCCTGCAAGATGCGCCACCCGTCCATCTGCTAAGGTGATTTCAACAGGAATATTTTTTCCCTCCCCCTTTCCCCCAGGTCACTTAAGAGAACTGAAGTCCCTGGTGTTGTCCTTGACAAGTACTGTCAGTATTTGCTACAGCAAGGGCAAGGTGCCAGCCAAGTAAAAATAGGACAACCCAGGCAGAGCTTCATCAGCGCAAAATCAACACGAGCTGCAGCAATCAGATTAAAGTACCTCAGCAGCTGTAGGCAGGGAGAGCAACACATCCGTTATCTATGCAGACTTGTGAACCTGAGCCTAAAGAAAAGCAGGATCTGGCTACCCTCATAGTTCCTTTGTGGATAATGACAGGCTTAACACATAACAGGCTTTCCTAAACTGAAGACATCCCAGTCTAATGTATTCAAGTGCAAATCATGTATAGAATTTATGACAATAAAATAATGGGCATACAACACTGTGCTTCTCCATCTGCTTCAGCCTCACCTCTGTCCAGGGAAACTGTCACCAAAAAGTCCATCAATTCAAGGGATTTCAGTTCTGTCAGCAGTGACAGAATCATGAAATTTCAGACTTTTTAACAGAGTTTTCTCTGTCACTGGACAACAAAAATACCTCATTCTTTGTCATGGGGGATGGGGAGTTAAAAACTTGAATGGAACCAATGTCATCATTATGGGTGTGGTTCAAGAGGATTTGCTTCAAAAGCCTGGTGAATGCAAACATTTGTCCAGCACCACCTTGAGGGGCAAAAGAGACTATTTCCATATGAGGTGTCAATTCAAAGGAAAAGGAGACCACTTCTCTACTCACAACAGCTCTTCAGCACAAATTACCCCAACAGCAATGCCCAATGCCTCCTAAGCACTTTTCCTTATAGATTTTGCAGGAGCTGGCAGGGGAAGCCACACCAGCTCTCACCTGTTTGTGTACACACAGAGTGAAAGAACTCCTGCAAATGGAATTTTCTTCTCTGAGACTACCACTGCAAAGCAGTCTGTCCCAGTGCATTCAAGAAGTGCATGAGATTAACCAAGGCATGCCTTCAGGCTCTAGGCAACAATGCAGCCCTTGCTGTTGCACTGCAAGGGGTCCATCTGTGGTAAGAGCAGCCAGCCTTGCTCAGCCCAAAGGGAGCATCTGTGCTGTATGATGGAGGACTGGGAATCCACTGCATTTCTGGACTGAGGTTTAATGATTTTCTGGCACATTTTCCTAATAACCATGGTAACTCCTGAGCTGCCATATCTCTTGAGCCCACATTCCTGCATCTATTCTCTGAACAGGATGCCAACCACAGCAAACAACCAACTCAGCTTCAGGACTGGAGCTAGTATTTCTAGTCACAAAATCTGGCATTCAAGCCAGCTGCTGAATGGGAAATCCCAGAGCTTCTCAACTCTGTGCCCAAATTCTCAGCATCTGCATATTTGTTTTCCTACCCATTTCATTTATTTTTAAATGAGAGGCTGACTGAATTTTCCCCAGCCTATGCCTTCCATTGTTGGCCCACACACAGACAGACCCACACGCCCACTATTTCCACTGACACAAAGGAAGGGAAAACACAGTGCAGAACGTATTAGTACTTAGCAAAATGCACACTGAGATTCAAAGGTATTTTGACATTAGCATAGCTATGATGTTATATATTTTGGTTTTGAACAACAGAGGTACAGAGAGCTGCATACAATGAAAACAATGTTTTAGAAACAGTGAGGGACTTGGACTTCCTAGTCCTAAGTTTATCAATTCCCTCCAGACTTGCTTCAGATCAACAGTGCCTCTCCTTCAATTTCCTTACTCTGACAGTGCCACAGCAAAAATGCTGATGAAATAAGTTCAAAAGCATCCCACTGAACACTTTGCCAGCTTCCAGACATCTGTGGCTTATGAATTCATGAACGCCTTACTACCTTTTCCCTTTACACTTGACCTCTACAGCATCTAACAACACCCAATTTTATGTTGTGTAAGATTTGAACTTGTGAGAAACTGCACATTCTTGTTTATTATTCACCTCCTTCCAGCTGCTCCTCATCACACAACCCTGCCCAGCTCTCTCTTCTCTAGGCTGAAGAGTCCAAGCCTATTTCATCTCTCCTTGCAGAGAAGAGTTTGTAGCACACCAAAGAGCAAAGTGTCAGTTTTAGAAACAGCCATGAGGAATGAATGACAGACTTACAGACTGTGCAGCCAGAGCTGCACACAGCACCTCCTCTGAGTGGCCCACAGAGGCCACACTTCCTGCACAGAGATGGTCAGGCCAAAGAGGAGGTCAGTGAATACATCCAACTGGATTTCCATTTCATCTTTTAGCAACCAAAATAGAGGGTTCTGAAGGGATCCATACAGAGCTGTTATCTCGATTTACTACAGATGCTTCTGTAGTTCTCCAGTGCCTCAGTCTCTGCCTTCTCTAAACTTCTCACCCTCATTTACACCACATCTGAAAGAGAGACAGGCACCTCAAGAAGTCAGAGAACCTCAAGAAAACAGAGGGACAAGCAGAAGGGGATCAGGTTATTTTTCATCAAAGAAAATAATACCACTAACCATAATGGAGTTTAACCACTATTATAGACATCATGAAATTTGCAAAGAAGATATCCCAAAAAACCCCAGAGCAATAAATTCTGCACATAGCTTTCTTCTGAGTTGTAAAATTGGATCATGTGGTTTTTAGAAGCAAAAAGAACAAATCAGGACATATGAATAGGATCTGCTGCTCCTTCTCTCCCATTTCATATATATCTATACCTATCTATATATATCAGGTTATTGAAAAAAAAAACAAAACTATAACTTTGGACTACACAGTTCCTTCTCACAGATGCAGTACTGGCTTAGATTGTCTAAGAGATACATCTACTAAAATGAGCTTTTTCACAGGTCTGAGACTTTGTGAGCTGAATTCCTGAAAGATTTTTCCCATATTTTTGGTGGGGTTTTTTGTGTTTTCTTTTTTTTTTTCTTTTATTTATGCACTGTTATTGTTGGCATTTCAGAACCCCCAAAGCAAGAACAGGGCACGGCTGTTCCAGCTGCAGGAAAAGCCTGAGTGAATGCAACAGAGCTGGAAGGAATCTGGAAGATCACTCAGCCCATGCTCACACCCCAAGGCGGGATCACCCACACCAATGTTCATTATTTCTCACAGACTCATCTAACTTTTCCTAAAGCCTCCCAGTGACAGAGACTTGACAGTCACCTCAGGCAGTCTGTGCCACGGCAGCTCTCCTGTACATCCTGGGCAGAAAGGATGATTATTCCCTCCAGTGCTGCAGCAGCCTTTGAGTACCTAAGACCATTATGCTGCCTCCCCTCAGCAATCTCTTCTGGTTAAAGAATTCAGTCAATCTGGGCTCTGTCATCCTTGGTGCTGTGACCACTTCCCTGGGAAGCCTGTTCCAGTGTCCAAAAATGCTCTGGGTGAAGAACTTTTTTTCTAACTTCCAACTTTATCCTCCTCTGATGTAACTGTGGGCCATTCCCTCAGGTCACCACAGAGAAGAGATCAGTGCTGGCCCCTCCTCTTGCCCTCACTAGAAGCTGTAACTGAGTGAGGTCTCCCCACAGTCTCTTTTTCCTCACGCTGAACAGACCAGGTGCCCTCAGCTGCTCCTCACACAGCTTCCCTTCAAGGCCCTTCACCATCTTTGTTGCCCCCTTTGGATGCTCTCTAACAATTTAGTATCTTTCTCACATTGCAGTGCCCAAAGGTGTCCCCAGGACTGCAGGGGAGGCTGCCCCAGTGCAGAGCAGAGCGGGACAATCCCCTCCCTTGCCCAGCTGGCCATGCTCTTCCTGATGCTCCCAGGACAGGCTTGGCCCTCCTGGCTGCCAGGGCACTGCTGACTCATGTTTCATTTGTCATCAACCAGGATCCCCCCAGGACTCCCTCTCTGTGACACTGGTCTCCAGCATCTCATTCCTCAGTCTGTCCAGGGTTGCCCCATCCCAGGTGCAGAATCCAGGATTTTCCCTCGTTGAACTTCATACAACTGGTGATTTCCCAGCCCTCTCACTGGTCAAGGCTTGCTGCAGGGCCTCCCTGCCTTTGAGGGGGTCAACAGCTCCTCCCAGTTTTGTATCAAGTGCAAACTTGCTCAGAATCCCTTCCAGTCCTATGTCCAAATCCTTGATGAAGATGTTGAAGAACACAAGGCCAGGATGCCATTGGATTTCCTGGCCACCTGGGCACCCTCTGGCTGGTCCAGCCTCTGTCAGTCAGCACCCTCAGGTCCTTCATTACATCACACATAACTTTTTTTTGTCTGTGTGATTGATGTATTTAATAAGAAAAGTGGCATTATGTAAAACAATCCCACTCTTATGATGTTTGGATCTTTGCCCTAAATAATTTTATGGTATGATCACAGACTAATGCTTGTCATCCTTGGGACACTAAAGATAAGGAAGATATTTTCAGTAGTACCAGCAAGTTGCACTTAGCCTTGACTTGGTAACAATGAAGGCACTGGGGATGTCCCACAGCACCTCTGCATCACACCAGAAGAGTTCTCTTTTGTTTCAACATACAATCACACAAAGTGCTTTTAAATGGTCCACTCGATCTTAAATAATCTGTTTTTCCAAGAAAACAACAGAATTCTCTCTCCCAGTTCCTAGGAAAGATGACATTTTGCTTCCTTTGGTAAAATTAGCTGCATCTTTTTCCATTCTATCTTGGTGTGGCAGAATTCCATCTATTATTTCAGGCACACCAAGTATGAAATTCACAGTCCCCTGAATTCAGCCATCATTAAATGTGGAAAGAGATTTGATCAGCCAAGTCAGTAATTTCTCCATATAAATGAAGAAAAATGAACATACAAAGATGAGCACAAAGGTCTTGCATCAGAAACATTTTGCCCACTTATCAAGAAACTGTAGCTCCAGCAGACTGATCCCTCCTACAGGAAGGAATAATGGAAATCAGCCATCAACTTCCTCTAAGTAACAGGTCTGAAAAAAAACCATTAAATGCTTACAGTCCTAATGCATTTACAAAATATCCTCATTACTCCCCTAACTATTTGAAGCACATGAAATTTCCAGCAGTTTCATTTCTACTTTTCAGAACTTAGGCAGATTGAAAAAAAAAAACCACAAAAAACCAAAAAACAGAAACAAAACAAAAAAACCCCCACAAAAATGCCCAACCTCCTATCCCACATACTAACTTCAAAGTACACATTTGCATAAATGATTCAGAAATATTTAGATACTAAAAATCCGTAACAAGCAAAACAGATTTACAAAACACTTTAAAAAAAATTGGTTTCTTATTTCCTCTCTGCTGTTTATAGGAAAATCTGGGGTTCCTGTCAGGTTTCATCTTAGGAGGGATGTGGATCACTATTTAAACTGAAATGTTTCTCTGGCAGATGCAGACATTCCATCATTATATTGTCCCACTGAATGGGCAGTATTGCACACGAGATGTACCGTATCCTCATCATGAACGTGCTGTAATGGCTAACAAGAAAAAGTGTAGATGATTTATTTAAGCAGAACCAGCTTATATATTAAGGGTATGACATGTTCTGATGAATCAACTAATTTTTCCTTCTCTTTCATTTCCTCTAGAACTTCAAAGCAATCAAATGTTGTTTATGCATAAAATTTAATCCTTTCACCAATCTATAGTTTGATTGAATTTGCATACTCTATTTCCTACAAGTCAATGTGAAGAGAGCCTCATGTAATTGAAACCATTTCCCCTCCAGTCCTCCTATCTTTGTTGCAGTATTTTCTATTAGTAGCTCTATTATGCCTAATATCTGTAATGCTGGCAGATCAGAATTTGCACTTAATGCAACCTGTATTTATAAACCACTAGGATGAAAAAAGAACAAATACAAGAAAGAGGAAATAATAATTACCTGTCTTTGATGCCACACAGATCAATGTGTAAATCACTAAAATTCCCCAGGGAGCCTTGCTGAACTAAAATGAGGTCCTTGGGCTGGTTATCAATAAAGATGAGCCTCATACAGCCTTGAAAAGCAGTAATGGGATTTAAACACTGGGAATCGGTGAAATTGTCAGGGCACCCTGTGGGAAAAAGAGAAGAGGCAGAGAAGAATATTGGAATGTTCAACTATTTCTGCTGGGATTTCCTGATGCAAGAACTCAGAAGCTTATTATTCCAAATGTTTTTATTCCTTCTGCTATGCAACCTCCTGTGTTATAAATCCTCTAGTTAGGGGAAAAAGGAAAAAAAGAAGAGAGAAGCTAGCCACTAAAAGTATCGCAATATGAGGTTTCCACCTTGTGAAACATACTTGTGTTAAGCAAAATCAAAATGTGATTTTTTTTTAGCCCTTTAAACTCCACAGCAACTAAAACACGAGTTGTTAAAAGAGTTGTACAGAATGTAAAATTATTATGGGTTAAATTCTGCTGCTGAAGCAATGTGCAGATGAAATCTTGTGGGCAGCAAGAAAGCCATTTGTATCTGAGCCTCCCCAGCATTTACACAGCTCTGAGATCTAAACCTCCTGTACATCCTCACTTAGTGCTGTATCCACAGGGTTCATCAAGATCAGAACCACACTACAGTAAGCACTACACAGAAATATGTCAAATTAAAAGACAGTTAATGACATTAATGTTTGCACTCTGCTCAAAAAAAAGCAGAAGATAGTATTTTCCAAGACTTTTTTCCATTTTCTAAATTGAGCTAAACCTATCTTCATTTTCCACAAGAACTTTGTATATAAATTCCTTTGAACATATGAGCTGTATATCACCTAAGCTCCAAAAGTCACTGAGCCTGATCAGAACAGTGCTATCTACAGGAATGCTGATAACATTAACAATTCTAAGGCCTTTTAACCAGGAAAAAAACAAAACAAACAAAAAAAACCCCACTGATGGTTAATATAGCTTTAGCTTTGTATATTTTGCATATATTGTCAGACAGATGTTGTTACCCATTGACTACCACTACCAGTAGTCTACTTTTCCAGCTCTGCTTTCAGTTCTGCTTGTTTTCTCTCTGCCAGGCTTGACCAACCCCCTTCAACCTGTCCATGGTGCTGAATGCACTGCAATTTAATCACTCCTTACCTTTGCTCTTAGCTGCTAACAGTGCACCTAGGGAGAGCTCTGTGGGGAGCACCTGAGGATCTGCATCATGAAAACTTCCCTGCAACAACCTACCTCCAAAATAGTAGCTGTTCCCAGAGTAGATCCTGGAGACAGTGGTTGCATGGCTGGCGGTGGCAGCGTTGCTATCCAGCGTCAGGGTAATGCGATGCCTTCTAGCATTGATGTTAACAGAATGCCAAAGCCCGTCGTGGAGATTAGTGCCTGGCAAAAAACATGGACAAAGTGAAAAAAAGATGTGCAGGAGAGAACTGTTTTCTTTAAATCTCCTCTTGCTTCCAACTTGTGACTGCAAATATGCAGCTGAGCAATAAAAGGTGAAAACTGTAGCTGAAAAGAACTCATTACCTCTGGAAACAAGCTGGCATAGAAGAAAGGACCCAGGAAAAGGGAAGTTTTGAGAGTATTTAAGTAGGTCACCTCACATTTTAATCTAATCTTGTACCACTGCAGGCACTCATCAAGGTAGCTCAATCCTTCACCTTTCTGGTATCACACTGTAACCATTTAGGGCGTGTTTATGTCAATCTTCAGTCTGTTGGTAAATGCTTACAAGTCCAAGAGTGTGCAGACATCTCTACTGAGCTTCTGGTACTAAATACATGTGTGAGGTTGCAGAGGATTAGATTCAGTGAGACATTCATAGCCTGTTCTCAGGCTCCAACCTGAAAGCTGACTGACTCCAACAGGTATCAGTAGGATTTGTGTTTCTTAAAACCTTCCACCACCAATGCAGAACATGGTACTATTAATGGATGTACAGAAGCTGGATTTCTGCATGGATGTTCTGAGAACTGGGATTGTTGCTCTGACCAGGAACCTCAAAAGTTTGAGGGATATACTGGGCAGTCTCCT
This sequence comes from Euphonia xanthogaster, assembly GCA_034509185.1. NCBI lineage: Eukaryota > Metazoa > Chordata > Aves > Passeriformes > Fringillidae > Euphonia > Euphonia xanthogaster. The sequence goes on along the minus strand of JAYDZK010000274.1, from coordinate 12,955,951 downwards.
TCTCTTCTAGACACTCATGTGAACTGGGAAATTACCTGTCTTGTTTCCTTATTCTGAAAATCAGTGCTGCATTGTGTGCTCTTGAAATACACAGAACTAACAAGAAACTCCACATCCTCTATTCTGACAGCCATGAGAATCAGTGGGCAAGCTTCAGAACCCACACACAGAGGTGCAGATTAAAAGCAACCTGATTACAGTTCAAAATATGCTACCATCAGGCTGAAGTGACTGAGATCAGGCACAGAAA
>JAYDZK010000274.1:12838688-12955667 GCA_034509185.1 Euphonia xanthogaster | reverse complement strand
TTGTTAATGGTGCTTTCAGAGAAAACAAACAAGCACTTAGGAACACAAAGAGGTGCGAGAACAGTTAAAAAAAAAAATTTAAAAAGTGGGTGTTAGGTGCGTGTAAAGCCATTTCATCATGAATTTCAAACTGAAATTTACTCAGTAATGGCTGTTAAGACATGCACAATTACCATAGAATTAGAGGCTGGTTTTCCAGTAAAAAATGGATTTTCAACTAGAAGTGCAGTTTGAAGTGGAATATGTTGTTGAAGTTTGAAACAATTACAAGAGGAAATAGATCCCATTTGAGGGAAAAAAAGGTCCATTCTTGAGCAAGCATGAGCTTATTGTGAGTACCTGACATCTGCAGAACATGGCACAAGCACCTGCTGCACATTTCCCATGTACAAGTAGGCAGTTTAGCATGTTTGGATGGGCTGGACTCAGGTTCATTATTTCAAAACTACATAAAAACAAATGCATCCAACCAAATATTGACATTGTCTCAGCTTTGTCAACAATTTCATTAGGACTGCAATAAAGGCTGGAATCCCAGTTTTCAGTGTTCAATTGCAGCGAGCTATGGCTGTAGCAATCTACAAGAGATGCAGGGCTGCCTCATTTTCGATCATAAAGGGGAATGAAACATGCATACAGAACAGTTCTGCTTTGACAACTCTGTCAGTTTTTTATCTCTGCTTCTTTTAATAGATACATCTGCCCTCTTTTAGTCTGTACAGGGAATATTTTAATATTACATGCTTTTAAACATCTGCTCTTTTAGAAAATATGTTATTATTGTTGTTATCATCATCATCATCATTAATATTATTATTCCCCCAAATTTTAAATCAGAGAGGGAGCCCTATTTTACCCTCTTGAATCCCATCAGCTTCACTACACAAAGCAACTAGTCAAGTGGCTAAAAAAGCCTAATAGGGAGTGTAAGGAGAGGAAGCCTATGGTCAGCCACTCTTCTGAGTATAGCATAAAGGAGGAGTCCAAAGCTACAGTAAGAGAAAGAAAATCAGCTCTGAGCCTCCCTTAAATTCTGCTGGGGAAAGATGCTATGGCTGAGCTGGCTCCCAGTTGATTTCAGCACAGTCTGAAGATGGGAACAGGGAGGGCTTCATGCGACCTGACTGAAGAAAATTGAGTGTGACTGCTTAAGAACAGACAGGCTCAGCTAACTGTCAGTGAGATTGAGTCTGGAGATTTCAGGATGCCAATTTTCCAAGCTTAGATCAAGCTGTACAGAGCGGCTTTACCACTGGAAAGCAAGAGAAAATTTAAAAGAGAAAGAAAGATTGTGTGTTTCCTTATTGCTTGATCCTTTCATCCCAGGGAGCTGAACCTTGTGTTTTAGAAGGAGACAAGTGAAAGTAAACAAAAAAATAAACACCTTCAGAGATTTCCACTGGGTTCTCAGTCTCCTTTTGAATAAGCAGCATCAATCTCCCACCATGAAGGTAAACCAAGAGATGTCCTGAGTTTTCAGACAGCTCGGTGAACAGAAGTAAGCCATCTTTATTCCACGTTCGGAACTGGAAGCTGACTGACAACCCGTCAATTTGAGCAGTGCCGGGCAGCAGCAAGTAGCTTCGACTGGCACTCACAAAGGTGATAGGAACAATTTCTGGTTCTGAGCAAGAAAAGGTCACATTCCCCTGCAAAAAAATAAAAGATCAAACATAATCAGCATGTCTTTTTTTTCAGTCATCCTAAAATATCTTCAGTTAAATAAGCTCATTGGATTTCTAATCGTCCTCAAGGCTGAAATAGTTATTATTATTCAGGCACATATCTTTGGAAATCAATAGTAAATGTATCTGTCCATGTTGGGAAAACATACCTAACTTCAAAATTTTACTTTTATCCCAAATGCTGAGGACCAAAAATCAAAACCTTACTTCTTAGAAGGATCTAAATGTAGCCAAATGCCCTTATCAATGCCACACCTTACTTGATTATCTCAGTCACCCAGCCCCTAAATCAATTTGCAATTTGCCCAGAAGAGAAGCACATTTACTCAAAGCAGTCTGCAGAATCTGCACTAGCTTGTATCACTGGAGTTGATGGAAGAAATTACTCTATCAGTTTGCTCAGCTACTGTAGATTACCCCACCAAGTTAATCAGGCCATGGTATAAAACCTTAACAATATATAAAGCCAGGATGCACTTAAGGAGTCATGTCATTCAAAGCCACTCCAGGAGAAAATTGTTGCAGCCAGCTGCTTTGAACACAGCTTTGTAAAATACCAGCTGAATTTGATAAAAACATTGGAGTGTAAGGCTTTCTCCATGATAACACTTCTCATCAGAGCCTGTACCTCACTCTAACTGGATAATTATAATGAACAGCATTTGATGGATGTGCGGGAAGTTGCACAGTGCTTGGGGAATTCCTGCCGGCAATCTCAGACAGATGATGAAACTGCTCCCTATCACTTTCAAACATCTTTCCAGTCTTTATTTATTAAATGGAAAATAAGGTGCCAGAAATAGACCAAGTTATCACTGGATGAAACAATCCTTGACAGATACTTATCTATATGGAGCTACCTGCATAGTACCTGTTAGGTTCAGAATACTACCAGCCAGATTTGGCAAAAGGAATCCATAGGTATATCATATTATAATATGTTTTGAGATATAATCCAAAGCTTATCTGAACTCCACTGAATATTAGTCAGGTGGGAAGTAGGATGGAAATTTGGTCTCAGCCTTTAAAAGGTTTCTACTACCAGCTGGGATTTGCTGTATGAAGAGATGGCACAAAGTTGTTTTTTTTTTGCCATTGTTACATTTCTACCTCAGTTTTTAATCAAAATTCAGGCCAGAAGTCCTGCCCTGAGACATGATCAGCAAAGAGTTCTGACTGCAATGCCAATACTGGGATATATGGAGAGGAGCTGCACAACTCTTCCCTTGCTTAACCTGGTCAGACTTCAAGCTCTGAAGTCTGACTTCAACCTTAGCCTCTCCATTGTGTAAACTGAAGCAGAGCAGGTGTGGTTCCACACACCATAAGATCAGACACCTGGAAATGCATAAAGGTGGTGCTGCAATATTCTGTGTAAATGGATTAAAGATGTGTTTGGAAGACAGACAAGAGGTGGGTCTGCCTTTTGGGGGGGTTCTTTTCAGGAGGTATTTTTGTTACTCTTATTCAAAAATTGAGACCTCCATGACATAAGGGCCATAAGTAATTGCACTTCGGACTAAAATCTAGCCAGGATTTGTAAAAAATAAAAAAGAAAAGTTGAGTCAAACAACTGATGCCCCAAGAACTAACATGAATTCAACTGATTAATTTAGGAGGGAAGCACCTTAAAGCAGCATTCCAGAGCAAAGCCAGATCATGTAGTTAATACACACCAACAACAGTTGTTGACATCCTTACACTGACCAACCTGTTTATCTTCCCTAGAGACAGTAACATTAAAAGCTGAAAAAAGACATACACAATTGTTACTTTAAAAAACATTTGTCCACTGAAGTAGGATAGGTTCCCTTTAAAAAAATTGTTAAATTTGCTATGAGTGTTATTCTCAAACAAATTATTCCAGCAGGTCTAAGTCAGAAAAGTAAACAGCTCCCTCTAAACCTTCATCCAATCATGAGCATTTTGCATTAATTGGCAGCAGTTCTGGAACTCTCCAGGGTACATGCCAGATTTCTGGAAGACACTTGATTTTATAATTGAACCCAATTTAACTGAAAAGTAAAAGCTCATTGGCTAGGAAATGGGATAAGAACGCTCTAATCTCTAGAGAAAATAAAGGAGACACTCAGCTCTACCCAGCTGCTGGAAACTTTAGCTATCATGTGGCATTTGAGAATTCCATTGAGTCCATCTCCAGACTGATTAACGACTCCTATAACAAGCAGTGAAATCTTAACAAAACAGTTCTTATTGTTGTTACAAGAGAAAACTTCTGAGCCTAAAAATGCAATGAAGATACTTGCAATTTTTTCACTGGCTGCCATGACAGCTGTCTTAAGAAAAGAGTAGAAGCAGCCCAGATTTTTGCAGGCAGGGTACAGCCTTAGAGGTGGTTCTTGTTCAAGTGAGATGTTGAATGAACAGGCAGCAGCATGTTACAGCATTTTAAAGAAGAACCAGAGCCTCTCCTATTAAAAGAGAACGGAAGAGCAGAGTTGCTAAGTGATGAGGATAAAAGTGGATTACATAGAAGATCCTCTGAGCCATAAACTTCATCCAAAACTGACTGGAAACTTTCCAGTGACTTCTGTGGGACTTCAATAAAACCTGTATAACTTTAATGAACCATTTCAGTCTTTTCTGGCCTTTCTTCACGTAGTATCATGTACTGCTCAGTGAAAAGAGAAGACAACACCACAGACAGGGAAATTGGTAACAAGTTCTTTATACATCCTCCTTGCTCTCAGAGAATACTAATCAAAAATAATTTGCACTTGGGAAATTATTCAAACTGACAGCTGCACTGCAATTCTCAGCACTTAGCCTACCACAGGATCCAGGCCAAGATCACAGCTTGAAAAGAAAGAACAATAAATGAGTATTTCTGAGCTCTCATTCTACCTGCAGGTTAGAGCATCAAATGGGCACTTAAACTTTCCTCATTAATCACTCTGTGGATACTGTCCAATAAAAAGGGTATCTTGCTTTCTGCAGAGGATTAGAAAGGATGATTTCATGTGAGAGGTAAAGGGACTAAGATCCCAGGCCTGGCTGAGATACAAATGTGGTAAACTGGCAAGAATATCTCTAACTTGGAATTGGAGGACTAGCTGTGAAGGGACTGAGTTTGCAGATGAATTTACAAGGAGAGTAACAGGAGAAAAAGGTGACCTTTGATGCAGTCTTAAGAGGATAAGATGAAAAATTGGCATTCAACTCTGAGAAACTGGATTTTGAGAATGAGGGAGGCTCTTTCAAGCCCTGTTTTTAAATTAATTCTCTCTAGCAGAACAAATGTCAGGAGACCCACACATTTCAAGTACTTCTCAAGACTATGCTGAACACTACATGAAAAGCAAATCAAAGTAAGATACCAGCTCTAGCCTTCTGAAATACTGCTGCAAACTGTCTTCAAATGGGATACAGGAGCACCAAGGTGCACAGTGTTCCTTCAGTTAGGACAGGTCTACTGAGTGAGCAAGAGCAGGGGACCAAAAGTTCCTATACTGAGATGGGTTTCTGTTTCTCTGAGAAAAATTTCAGTATGGAAATCTGAAAGCTTTCCTGATCCAAGTTACAATGAAACCAATATGGTCCTGTGAAAATCAATCTCATGACAGAGAACTGCCCTATCTCCACTTATCGCGAGTATCATGAATTCTAATAAAATGTTAATTGTTTATCACATTGATTTAATTTGTTTACATTAAAACAATATTCCTAATGCAGAGAAAGAAACATTTTACAAAACATAGAGAAGGCATAGAAAAAACTGAAACATTGTGACCACGACAGAAAAAGGGATTAGATGCTTGGCAGGACCTTTCCGGATATTCTTTATCTCAGACTCCTAAGCTGACTGTGTCACTGGCCAGAAGCAGAACAAAGGGTTTTAGCATTTTTAAGGCCATAGTAACTGTACATTACTGTTTCATTACATGGTGCAATAGTTAAGAGATGTTGACAAAAGATGAGAGCAAATACAGAAATATTTTGGAAACATTCTACATTGTTTTCCTCAGAGGGACAGGAAAAGGGGGGAAAAGACCACAGGAGGAAACACACACACACAGAAAATAGTGACCACTTAACATTTTCTCTCTATGCTGCACTGACTTTGTCTGGATGCTAGGAAGAAAACCCTCTGGTATCAAGAGAAAGGCAGTTCAATAAAGGAAAAGCAAAGGCTGCACACAGAAGCAATGGAAAACAAAATACTTCATCTTTACTTTCCATGAGCAGGTGATGCCCAGCTACTTCCTAGGAAGCAGGGCTTCAGCATGTGTAGAAGTTGCTCCACGATAATGAACGCCTCTTCCCTTCCTTTTTCTCTTGGCTTTTATTGCTGAGCAGAGTCATTTGGTGTGGAATATCCCTTTGGTCAGTCTGGATCAGCTGTCCTGGCTACATCTCCTTCCAAGATCTCACCCACACCCAACCTCCTGGTGAGGGGGAATATTCACTTTAAGCAACAAGTAGGAATGAAGCCAGCCTTTCAAATTCACCTTGCTAGGAGTGAATAAGATAGATGTCTTATATCAAACTGGCAAATTATTACAGCCCAAGTCCAATTTTTGCTCCACTTCAGGGTAAAGTGATCTACAGCTTATTAGTTTTTATTGCCTAGAACAAAACACTGCAGCAATGAGATATTTTTTCTTCATTATTATTATGAAAACAGAACCACATCTACTTTAAAATAGAAAAGGGTATAGAAAGCAATTCCAATCAGCATTTTTGGGTTTTTTTAATGTATTAGCTTCCTTTAATAGATTTTCCTCTTTTAAATTCCAATCATCTGTGTATCCTAGAACAAAACCAGCTTAAATGGTTGGTGTGAACTGCACACAATCCAGGCTCCTGACTGTGATGGGCTCAGCTTCTGTTATGCCAAGTGCCAAAGAGGTCCTAAGGCCTTACCAATCAGAATAAGACCTTAAAAAATATACTAAAGCCTTGGCTTTGAAGAAAATTACATTTTCTCCCATTTTCCTTATACCCTGCTAACTCCTATGACAATAATTAGCCATCTTTCTTTCTCTCCTACAGGGAATAACAGCCTTATCAGTTCCCACCTTGAAACATCCTCCTCTGCTCAGCAGGCACTAACTGCCCTATTCATTCAATTTGACTATCCAGATAATGTAATAAATGAAACCCTGAACAATTGTTTCTAACCTGTAATTTGCTGAAGTCTGATGACTCTCAAAAAAGCCTTGTTTGCTCAGAAACATGTCATTTTTTTCTGCATGTCATCCAGTCCTATTAAAAAAATGTGGTCTCTCTCCCTGAAATACTTGCTTCATTTGTCGCCATCACAACTATCAAAATCCTAACACAAAGAAACTTTTATATCAAGGAGAGTTTATTAGTGCAGCTATGTGCTGGATCATACATCTGCACGCTGAAACTCTTTAGAATTGTGGACAAAGCCAACTGAAATCAATGAGAAAGCTGTTATTTAAATAGACTTTATTTCAAGACCACAATTGTGGTGACACACTTAATTTCTTTCAAAATAATCCTGTTATACCCTTCAGCAACAATAAAATAGGACCTTAGAATGAATGCTATTTATATAGACTTCCTTGCTATTCCACATTGCAGGTGGAATGCAAAGGAGACTCCTCTGAAGACCCAGAGACCACAAAGAAAGATAGAAGAAAATATAAAAACCTATTTTTAAAAGAACCAAATAGTTCTAGAATCTGAGTTCACCTGCCTTATCTAAATAATGAAAAAATTCAGTTGTTTCTTTAATTGTGTGACACAACACTTTCATTCAATAAATAATTGAATGAATTGTTGTTTTTTTTTTTTTAGAAATTCATCTTGGTCCACAGGAAGTTGTGAAAAATGTCACTAAAAACTTCCAACATTTTTCATATAGGATTCCTATAGTCTTACTGGAGCTCCAAAAATTGGAAAAAAAATCTATCTTGTGATTCTCCAGACCCTAGGAGGGGCCTTCACAAATCACCAGCCTGATGTTCACAGAGAGACCAACACTTGCCAGAGCACTTTGGTAGAACGAGACATTCGCAGACAAGTAAATTCTTCTCAGGATGAAGGTATCTCAAATCAGCTTAATAAAATAGCATGTTTGGATTCTCTATAAAGAGAATGAATTATTAGTTTACATTCTCCTGTCACTAGGTATCTTTCCTTGCTCTTTGATGCTGGCAATTGGTTATTTCCCCAAGGCACTACAGCGATACATTTACATGTCACCACATCCCTCGCTGTGCTGAGCTGTCACTCTCACATTCAACATGGCAGGCCAGCACAGAAATTCAAGCGTATCTGAGAGCTGACAACTTCTGCCTTACAGTACCCTGCACTCCTCTGGAGCCAGCACAGGGTGTGCTCTGCTAAACAAAAATGCAACTCCAACTTCTATTAGCCAGAGGTAATGGAAGAGAAAAAGATAGCGTGTTTTTCTCAATTTCAATGAGTAAGTAGGGTGGAACATTGAGAAAACCAAACACAGCATCTTTTCATGACCTCCTAATTTCTTTTCATGAGCTAGACAACTTCCTATTTTGGCATCACAAATCAGTGAAGCACAAAAACAACTTAAGACACTGGCCACAGGTCACATTCAAGCAGTTTCTAAAGATGCAACCAGAATCTAGCATTAATGGTACTAAATTCCACCCATCCATGGTGGAATGGATCCTATATTTTCAGGAGGCTATAGCTATTTTTTTCTCTTATCTACTCCCTCAACCAGATGCATTTAGCAATTCTCAATGGATTTATCTTCTTAAAATTTGCCCATCTCTTCCTGCATCTACATATACTCTTAACAAGCACAAAATCCCTCAATGAAGACTCCTCCATCCCAGACATCAAGAGACAAAATTTCCTTCTGTGAAGAAAAAATTCCCTTCTGCTTCTTGTAAATGTGGCTCTTACTTGCATATTTTCTTGCCCCTAGTTAATTGCCCAAGAAGTGTAACTGCTGTGCAATTTCTCATAATGAGCAGTCTGCACTTCTCTTGTGCTGAGAAGACATTTCGTAAATAGGGCAAACCTTTAGATTACTATTTTAAAGCATTTCATGAGGTTTCCCAAGGGTCCACCCTAGGACCATGACAGTGGTTAATTACAGAAATTTGACTTTTCATAACCTTTTGCAGTAATCATTTAAAAAGCACATAAAAGATCCCATAGCATTGCTCCACATTCAATGATGAAAACCCCAGTCCAACAAAAAACCCAAAAAATCAAACCAACCAAACTAAAAAACAAAAAACCAAACAACAACGACAACAACAAAAAACCCCTAAACCCAAAAATCCACAAAGCCTACAACATGCCATCAGGGATAGAAGAAATCCCAGAGAGAAGAAAGATTGCCTGTCCAAACAGACAGTGCTATGTAGGGAGGTTAAGTATCAGGCAATACAAAAATGGAATTCTGAAGGCAAGTTCCAGTTCAAAGAGACAGGCTGCCTCGTTATCTTGAGATGCCTTCTCAAGGGGATTTATTGCAAGCCTGAAAACTGCAAACGAGTTACAGAAAAGAACAGGCAGAATGATAATCACAGCCACCACCCAAGAGTACAATACATACTACAGCACTGTTATTGACAACCTGTAGTTTCTTCCTTTGACTTTACATGCAGCTGATTTGGGACCATTATTTATATGGGTGAGGAACTACATCATAAGAGGAAATCTATACCTCCAAAGCTGGTGCATCATTCTCCTGCTTGTGTGAAAGATGTCAAAAGTAAAAAAAAAAAAAACCAAAGCTGATACGTACAAAAATCCCCAAGTTTGGCTCACTGACTGTGGCAACATTCACAAAGGCACAGAGAGTGCTGAAGTCAGCCTGCCTTTGGAGGCAAAAACTGATGTCTCTAAGCATTAATGGCTTTCTAATCCCAAATCAACCAGTTTGCCATCAAATATCTTTTGCCAGAAGACAAAGGTATTTTGGGGATTAACAACGCAGAACCATCTTAGGTGACCTCCAACTTGTGGGGAGAGAATGTAAATATCCAACATATTTTTGGAAGGAGTATTTCCAAGTCCCTGTTACATTTAATTATTCTTCTGTGCTGATCCTTTCATTGCATTTCCACTTCAGACAACCTTAGTGACTACAAAGATATGAAGCAGAGAAGCTTGCAGCTCCCTGTGGATAGAGCTTGTTGCTTGAAAACCTCAATGCACTTTGAGTAAAAGCATTTAGTGCAGAGTAACTCTGGAAGGCAAAACACTAGATTTAACAAGAACAAGTTATTTTAATTTGAGGAAGTTAATTGCTAATGAGTGTGGAAGAGTAGAAAAGGGAATCAGGATCAGCCTGAATAACCCAGAAGTACCTGAGAGTTGCTAGAAACAGCTGAGATGCAAAGAATGGGAAAAGAGATTTACAGGGCCCATTTCCAATAGAAGGGTGTTCACCTAAGATTATGAGGCACTCTGAGCGTGGCAACCTTCCCATGCACTTTGCATACCCAAGTGTCACAGACACAGCACAGAGCAGCTCATAAACCTTGAAAAATGCAGCAAGCAGCCAAGCTCTGGAAACCACAGCGTTTAAATAATCACTTATGTGAAAGAGATTGGAGGGTGGAGGCACACCCCCACTACCTTAAATTGAGAAAAGGAGCTGGATTCCTAGACCTTTCATCTAGCATTGTCTGAACCAAGTGTAGGGATAACAGAGTTTCACTGCTTGGAGCCTCTTACACCCAGACAATGCCCTTCTGAGAAAAAGTGCATTGCAAAATTTTGCTCTTCCCATTTCGTGAGGCCTTCCTATTACCCAGCCAGCAAAACAACCAGCTGTTTAATGACCTAAGAAGCAGACAAGGGCTCTTTGCTCCCCCATTAGAAAGTAAGCTGAGGGGAAGAGCAATTTAACACAGCTCTTAGGATTTCTGCCTTTGAGTCCTCAGTCAGAACAATCAAACTCAAGATTATTAAAGCAAAGTCTCTCAGTCCCAGGGGAGTATCCTGGAGGCAGTCTTGACTGCCAACAACACAGTGAGGAACTTCTCACCCATCACCTTCCCATTTTCCAGCTCCCTGCCTATTGAGCCTTGCCCTAGGCAGGGAAAGCACAGAAAGAACTTCCTTGGTCTTCTGGCTTGCTTTGTTTAGTGTATTCAAACACATTGCTACAAACTAGAAGGTGCCATGGGAGCCAGAAGCAGTTTCATCTCCATGTTCTCCAAAGACACAGTGTTAGCCAAAAGGCATTTATCAAAGCACACTGTAGGAGTGAGACAAAAGCTGAACAGAGCTGAATTATATACAGTTTGTCAAGGCTGCATGGAAGTGTAGTTCACTCTTTTTACAAAATAAAATGTTTGTTATTTTTTGATATATTTTAATATATCTGTAATTTTGGACCTTATTATGTGTTAAATTATATTTGTGGTTTATGCTATCAAGCTGGATAAAACTGTAGTTTCTCTTGATTTACCTCTACCATTCCACATTTAGAGATAGTAGCACAAAGTCAATGGCTCTCAGAACTGCCAATACATTGAATATAAGGAGCAGCACAAAGAAGGGTTTCCAGTGATAACAGGAGTATTTTTCCTCCTCTGTAACATGAACTGAAGTATCAAAGTAGAATTCTGCTAGCCCTGTACTTCCCAACAGTGACAGAGAATAGTTCAGAAAGTAAGATTTTATCTGAGTTAACCAGGAAAAAAAATCTCTATGACTTCTATCATGCCATTAAATATATACATTTTTATCTTGAAAAAAATTAAAATGTTTCCGCAAGCAAATTCTAATACACCAGGAAAATCAGAGAAATGCATTGGTTTCTACATGTGTCTCTCCACAGGAGCCAGTGCTGGCTGGCGTTAACCTCAGCAATATCATTTTAACAAGCTAATTATCCCCACAGCTATCCAAATCTGAGCTCTGCTCATTCAATGCAGCCAGCAGCACCACGAGAGCACAAAAAGCATGGAAGCAAAGAAGGAAAGCACACAGCACTGCCTCTTACCACAGTATAGATCTGAGGTTTGCGTCTTTTGGCCAGGTCAATTATATTGACTCCGTTGTAATAAAGGTTCTCAACGCACCCATGGAAATTTTTCCTCTGAAAGGTTCCTGGCTTCCCCGGGACAGGAATCCCTCCAAAACTGAGCTTTTGGAAAGAATAAGAACAGCATTATTTATATTATATATATATATGCATGTGTATGTATATCCTATAATACATTGTGCTATTATCCCAAAAGCAAGAGAGCAGAGCCCCATACATCCACTTGGGGTATTATTTAAGAAACAATTCCCACCACCAACATCACTGGGAGCATCAGGCAGGCCCTGGCCACCTCTCAGGGGAAATTACAGCTCTCATTGCATTCCTGCTGCTGGAGAAATGTTTCTGGCACAGAGAGCTCACTGCTTTGGGAGCAGCTCTGAGGTATCTTGGCACAGCAACCTAGTGCCACCAGCTCCCCTCCCAGGAACTCCCACACACAAGGAAACCTTCCCACAGTGTGCAACCCACAGCCCCACTGGCCCAGAGGGTGACACCAGGCTGCAGCCCACAGTGCTCCGGAACTCTGAGCAATGGGGGAATAAACTCTTCCTGCCCTCAGAGCTCTGGGCTTGCCTGGGAGCTGTGGTCACTCCTTTCCACCAGGCACGTATCTGAGCAGTTCTGGTTTCAGCCAGAGAAGGGTCCTATCCCATACACAAGTACCCCATTTGCACCTTGCAATTTCACTGTGCTTTGGTCTTCACATCTGTCACATGTGGCATTTGGGACTGATCTTTGTAATGGAGAAGTTCTGCAGGCTACACATTTGCACAAAACTTCTGCTGTGCTGGTGTCTAAGTACTGGCAGATGTTAACACTGTGCAGGTTACAGCTCCTCACTCAACTGGAGGGCTGAAAGCCCTGGGAGGACAAAGAGCCTAAGAAAATTAAACTGCTCAAATACAGCATAATTGTTTAGATTCTGAAGAAAAGAAAGAAAACCAAACCCCACAACCCCAAAAAAATTTGATAATCCTACCTTCATTTTCCAAATGTCACAGCTCTTTTCTAATTACCTTTACTGATCCTTCTGGCAAAGCATTACTGGTGGTACCACTAAAGTTTTACTCACTTTTCCCATCACAGCCAGCAGCATGGTGAGTGATACAATGCAGATGGGGATCCTGCAGCCACACTTGATCAGGACCTGTGCTGCAATCCTGCTGCATCCACGGCATCAAGAGCATGCACTGCTGTGTGGCACTGCTTACAGGCTGACAGCTCCTGGAACCTGGTCAGCCCTATTCCCTGTCACAATTCCCAAAGCCTTACCTCAATTCATTATTATAAAAATAAAGGGCAATTTGGGGGTTATTTTTCTTCCCACTCCACCTAACAAGCTGGGATACATAAGCAAGTGAAACCTCCATGGGTAACCTTGAAAACATTTACTTGAAAACAAGTTCTTAATGAATTTGCACCTCAGCTGTTTTAATTGATCACTTCAGAGAACTAAAGAGTGAACAGACTGCTACTTTACATCACTTGTAGGTTTGTTATTGGCATGAGGGCTTATCTTGTAGCAATGTTGGTTTTTTTCCAGTGAGAATCATTAGTTCTTTCTAAAACACCAAAATTTCCTTCTTTCATGTTCTATTCCTCAAGTCTCCTGCTCAGGGACTCTGTACTGGGGTTTCAAAACCAGAAGAAAAATCAATATCAATTACACCAATGCATTGTCAAGAAAACAGTTTCCTTTGTGATTGGTAATAATTTTAATTATGAAAGTAATGATTTTATTACCCTCAGCAAGGCCTTTAATCCCTAAAGTGTGGTGAGATAAACTTTCAGTAGACTGCTTTGCTGCAATGTTTGACTGAAAGATTCTCTCAATGCAAATGAAGAAAAAATGCACTGTGAAAAACTAAGCTCAAGGAATAAGGTCTGAGTGCCAAAGTAGTTGGTGGTGATGCTGATCTACAACACCTGGAGATCTCTTCTATCATGTTCCCTATTTTGCAACATCTAGAAAAATGTTCTGCAAATTAGATTGGAGCCTGAGTTTCCCCAGGTTGGCACCAAGCAAGAGGTAAGAAATTTTATTTTTTTGAAATTAGAAAAGCTGATGACTCAGTTATTTGGCTTTTCTCAACTCCATCTTAAACCAGCTACAGTTTTGGCCCCTAATAGTTCAGTCTAAAGCTGTTGCAGAATCCCACCGTTTCAAGTGCTGGCCCTACTAAATGTGCTCATGATTTGCTACAGCAGTGCCAGGGGAGAGGTACCCCTCTCTCCACCCTGCTTTGTGAAATGTAAAGAAAGGAATTTCCTTTGGAAGATGAGAGGAGAGAGCAGGCACCTGCCACTGCTGAGCTGTCTGCTTTTTTCCCTTGGGTGTGTTGGAAAACGATCCTTTCCGGAGAAATGAATTTAAAGTGCAAAGGGGGAACTTGTGGTCTCTGAAGCAGTGAACCGTGCCAGCTCAACACATCCAGACAGGGTGATGGCTCTGTGCAAGCACGACCCTCAGCCTTGTGGGCAAGGAAGACTTGGCAGACAAGCACAAGGGGATAACAATGAACAGGGGGAATTTGCACACAGGTGTGGCGCTGATGGCGAACAGATGAGGAGCTGCCTTGCATACAGATACGATGATACTTAGGGCATTAAGGTACTTTTTTAACAACTATCATCCATAAGCTCTGAACTGCTGGGGTGATATAAACTGCACTCTGCCACACCTTGGTCTCATCACAGGGGAGTGCACCAGGCTCAGGTTTATGGGCAGGCAGGATGTTTTCTCTGCTGAGCTGCTCTGGCTCCCTAGATCAGCATGCTCTGCAACATGCTCAGATGTGAAGGGAACTGGGTCAAGCTGGTGGTTGTGAGAATCATAGAATCACAGAATTACTAAGATTGAAAAAACCTCTAAGACTGAGTCCAACCCAGCACCCTTATATTTATGACTAGACCATATCCCCAGGTACCACTTCCATACACCTCTGGAACATTCCCAGGGATGATGATTCCACCACTTCCCAGACCAGACTATTTAAATGTGTGACCACCCTTTCAGTGAGGAAGATTTTACTGCTATCCAATCTAAACATCATCTGCCACAACTTGAGGCCATTTCCTCTCATCCTGTCATCTGGGAGAAGAGACAGATGCCCATCTTGCTAAATCTTCCTTGCATACTGGAGGCCTTTAATTCCTAGTGGGAATACAATAATTTTCACCTGTTCATCTCTATGTGGAGAGCTGTAATTGGTGAGCTGTAATTGGAGAGCTCTATGTGGTGTCTGGATAGAGGGACAACTCAGGGTTGGAATCCCCCAGTCATGCTCAATTCAATGCAGGAATGGGGCATAGTGATGACATTAAAATCATATTGGAGATGATAACACAGCTGCTCCCTGAATATTTGACAAGAACGCAGGCTATGACTTCTCATTTATTCAAAGTCTGCCATACTTAGAAGTGCAACCATAATGCAATGCGTATTTGCACAGAGATTTGCCACTTTCTGATGCTGGCATATATGGAATTACACTGACATAGTTTATGCTGGTATGAAAGGAGCTCCGTAGGAAGGAAATATTAAATAATGATCTTTGCTGGAAAGAAAAAGCTCATAGGGCGGCTGCTTTCCATCATATTCATTTTATAGCAATTCATACCTCAACTCACAGGTTATAACCTAAAAGGCTTCACACACCTCATAATCAATATCCAAGTGATCTGAATCGCCCTTTGTTCGGAAGTGCTGGGTGTGCTTGTCCACTGTGAAGTTCACTTGCTTGTTGAAGCGTTCTATGAGAACTGAGTGCCAGTGCTGGTCATCCAGGAGGCTGCCCAAGGTGACAGTCGTGTGGCTGTTACTGAAGTGCAGGTTGGAGTCCCCTGGAGCGGCACAGAGAGGCAGAAGACACAAGAGTTATCTCCAGACTCTTAACTGGAGCATGGGGACTCATGGAAAGCACAGAGCAGAGCTCCAGGATGCAAGCCAGAGCTCTTGGAAACAGATCCTTTTCAAAGACTTGCCTTAGATTCCTTGGGTCTCTTATTCACATACATGTGTGTATATCCCCCCTGCCACACACACACTCTTTCCCTGTGAAATCCTTGTGATGAACCAGGAGGTGTTACTGATGCTGCACTCACTGAAGCAGGCAGGGCATTACTACTTTTTCTGTACCCTTGATTCTGCCAGGCCTTTTTGGTCCTGGTGGCTTAAGAGCTTCCTTTGGGTAACACAAAAATCTTCTGTCTGATCACATCAACAGATCACTCCTGACACTTCACTGTCAACTCTGTGCTTTCTGCATTTTAACAAGAAAATTGTTTAAAAAAATGGCACTAGTCAGTGAAGCAATAAGAGTGTTTTGTTCAGCTCATAAAAATTCTTAAACCTGTCCTAGCTCTCCAAAATATAGATCACAAATCATAAAAATATTTAGGCTGGTAATTTTAACCCAGCAATTTCAAGCACTCTTCTGTTTTCCAGCTGGCTACATGTCTGAACACTTCAGAGCCTCTCACTGAAAGGGAGTGTGTATCCTCTTTTACATTCCCACAGAATGGAGAGAACACATGCTCCAAAACTGCCAGGCAAGATGGAAGCAGATTCAAGAGAAGTCATCAAAACCCTTGTAATGACATGACCCTTGAATGCAAAAAAGAGGACCTGAAATGGCTAAAATTTTGTACACCTGGGGCAACAGCTGAAGAAAAGAACCAACTCATCTCAGAATACGCATTCACAACAGTATCTCCTCTGGAAGAAGTTACATAATATAATTAACTGTAGTATATTCTTATCCTAGCACAAAGAAAATTATAAGAGGACAGTTCAGTGGGGTAGATTCCCCCATTCAGAGCTTCAGGATATAGTTTTTTGGTCCAAGTAACATCCAAATCCCAAATCAGAAAATGATGCATTACCATTTCCAATCTTTGTTGAAAAAGAAAGAAGGAAAGAAAGAAAGCAAGCATGACTTGGGGACTCAGCAATTAATGAGCTTATGTTAAAATGAACTACAACAGCTGTGGAAAATAGTTACTGATTTTTAAAACAAACATAATTAAGCACAAGGGGGAAAATGCCCAACTTAAACCCCTCAGTATGAGAAACATGAGCCAGCAGAGACTGCTGAGGCCAGCACCATGGGAGACCCACAGATGAAGCCAGTGAAGATTTTGCAATAAGACTGGGAGAGGGGGGTATGATCATTCCTACTGGAGTAGTCTCTATCATTATCAAAGTGCTTCTGTGTATTCATCAGGGAAAAAAAACAAGCATCCTTCTACAGAAAAAAATTAAGCCAGCCTTTCCTCTGATGCTCTGATCCAACATGACCATACAGTGATAGCCTTACAGATATTGAAGAAGGAATATTCAGAGTTTTCAGGAAGGAAACATACAGCAGTGTGAACAATGTTTTGACCAGAATGTTATCACTGAAATTCTGTATTCTCAGCTCAGCTCCGAATCACTGAGTGAATGGAAAAAAATTAGACACAAACCAAAAATAAACCTTTTCTGCAGTCCAAAGACCATTTCCTGAGAAGGCTGATCTTAAAAATAAGACAAAAACCCCACACACATGCAAAAAAAAGAAAAAAAAAAAGAAAAAAAAAAAAAAGAAAAAGGAGCTATGTGAAGAATCCGAAGTAGCCATTAAGCAGTTCTAGTTCTGCCTTGCTCAACACTAGTTAGAGAAGCCAAGGTCTCTTCTTAGCTCAGCTATTATGTCCTGCATGACATCAGCACACACAATGTTCTGTTGATATCAGCTGGAGCTTGCAGATACTGTCTAATATAAATAATAGATTTATATTCAAAACCATAATCCTATTTGCCCTTACCAAGGTTGAGGTGCAAGGAGAGCTTTCCTTTCTGCAGTTCCAATGTTATGTAGTCTCCACGCTGTCCTTCTCCATGGAATAAGACTCCATCCCCCTGCATGCTCTTGAACTTCAAGGAAACGACATCTTTGAATGTGCTCATAAGCTTCTGATTGAACCTGTAGAGAAGTGAACTTCTGCCATCAAAGTCTGCAATATCTGACTCTGGAAGAAAGAAAATGGCAAAATGGCAAGGAGGGGCAGCATCAGAAGAGAGACTGTATTTTTTTCAGGATTTTTTCAAATACAGTTTGGAGTCAGGTATTGTTCTGAGTGTACATCCACAGGATGTACAGGTCATTTGGACAACCACATTTCATCCACTTCCAATCCTCTCCCCCTGCTGGAGAAAGGGAACACAAGGATAAAACCAGAACCCCTCTGCACTTGCCTTCCTCATACAACACTTCTCTCTCATTTAACTTTTGAGAACAGCACAGGTGCCTTCCATCATATTCAGATCTCCAGAACATCCCTTGCCACATTTGCTGTTCATCTCAAATGCATTCAGGATGTTATTCATTACTTTGAACACTTCAGTACTCAATCCACTTTTGAAGCTTCACAAGTGTCTGTTGAGCTGTTCCTGCATGTCAGCCATGCCTGCATCCACCTCTGCATTCTGATAAGGATCCCCTCAGCCTCCGAGGGCTGGCTGCTTGCTTGTGATGGGCATTTATCAGCCACGTTTCTGCATGCAAATTGACTAGGCTGGCAGGGATAGTCAAATATCAATTCAAAAAGCTTTTGAAGAGATTTCATGGGAACTGGGCATCTAAACTGATTACACACCTTTGAAAATCCTATTAGAAACATATTTTCCCCTTCAGACAGCCTCTAAAATCCCAATCATTCTAGTAGGAAACAAGCTTTCTGCTCCTCACTTGCAATTGATATTTTCTTTGGCAGCAGCAGCCTGAAGTACTCTCTCTGCTTTATAAAGTAGTCTTTTAAGCACAACATATTTTAAAACAAAATTTTAAATGAATCTCTAACCAGAATATTTCAGGTAGCTTTAAATACTTTTAACTAATATATTGTACACAAACATCTGACTGACACACATTACTTCAATTCCAATTTCTATCCAACTGCAGTTTGACACAATTTATGTATAAAGTATCAATTTTGTCAACTGGTATTTTCTGTTGTCAAGAAAAATATTAAAAATTAGGAATCCCAGACAACGAAGAATTTGAACAGAGGTTTACTGAACTACATAACTACTGAGGTACATGAAAAACAAATAACTCCTTCCTAGGGCCCAGAAGAAAGAATGTTGACTCTCTGTTTGCAAACCATACATTTCAATGATAAACCAAAGCTATCCGTTTTCTATTTTCTCCTGAAAAATAACTGAGAGCTTCATATGATCAAGACTTCCAGTCAGCAACTGTATCATGACTCAAGTCAGTAATTTAAGTCACCTAAACTCCGTTGAGAGCTCTTTTATCCTTTTAAGCATTAACACTAGTTTCATCTGCTCCTTTTCAAAAACCAAAAATAATAAGAGCTGGATGGGGAGGGTTTTAACCTTTTTTTTCTCTCTTTTTTTTTTTTTTAGTGAAAAAATTAAAGAGGTTTGCAATTAACAACTATTAAAAGCTCAGAAAATAAAACAGCTGTTAACGATTTGTTACCATGGAAACTACCATGAAAATTTCTGCCTATCAATATGACAGTTTGTAGAGGAGTTTGATGGCACACTTACAAACTTGTAGGGAGCACAACAGTTCAATTTGATGAAAAAATTCTGTAACTCCATAGCCAACTTCATTCCAAAGCAGAAGGCAACTGATTTTTTTTTTTTTTTACGAGACTAAAACTGCAAAGAAACTCAGTCCTGGAGAGGACTGAGTTTATTCACTCTTGAATAAACTAAGACCAACTTCTTATCTGTGATGTCAGAATTATAACAGGCTGTTTCCCTTCATTTGTGGAACAGTTGCTAGTTAAGGAATTATCACAAATACGAAAGTATTCCCGCCATCTGTTTTTAACTTCTGAATTAGGTGTTATGAAACATCTTCTTCAGAATTGCTGACTTCTCTCTATTGACACCTTGACTGCCAGTTTCTATAAAGGGAATTAAATTGGTAGTTTAGTTCTTGTGAATTTCCCCTAACTACATTAAATACTACAATTTGGTTAAACTAAATCACAAGTGTCTTATAAAAATGGTTTCATTTCAACACAGGCAGCAATTAGGAAATAGCTTATAAAGAATTTACACTCTTTGATTTCCAGAGTATTTTGCAACTAAAATTGATTTTTCTCCTAGCTCTTAAAACCAAAGGTACTGCAGGAGCAAGGACACTCTGATCCAACGCTGCTCAAAAAGTGGCCCTTTTTAATCTTTTTCCAAAGATCCAAGGCTCCAGCCAGTCTAAATTCACACTTCAGTTCTTGTTCTTAACTCTCCATTAACCCACAGCATAACATGATTTCTTGAAGAGCTCTACTACTGACATTTACAGAGCGTATCACAAAGGAAAACTTGTTTCTGAAAAGCTCTGCTCCACTAATTATCAGTTGTGAGCACATTGGCCAATAAATAGCCCTGAATGAAACGAGAATATGTCAAATAAATGCTAACACTGGCAGCCAAAAGTCATTAGTGGCAGTTTGCATGACAACAAATCGTTGATTCCTGTAAAAAACAGCCACTCCAGAAAACCTGCTTGGTGTTTGCTTAGCGCTTATGTAGTCCATGTATGCCCATAACCCTCTTCCAGCAAGAGAATGAGGATCCAAAATGTTTCAAGTCTCAGAAAATCTGTAGTAAAAACAGACTAAAACACAACATGTGATTTCATCCTGAACTGCCTGCTGGTGTTCTTACGCTCCCTGAAGACAGACTTTTCCCATTCTGGGCTCTTCTCTACATTGTCCTCATCAACAAGGCTGTTGACAGGCTGGCAGCAGTATGAGAGCACAGAGCCTACTTGTGCAGCAATCTGCTCCCAGCAGCAGAGAGGATACACAGCCATACTCAAGAAGAAAGTCCTTCCTCCCAGGGACTTTGGGAAAAGTCAACACTTACTTAACAAAGATATTCTAAACCAAGAATAACTCTAGAAACAGTTGCCATGTGAGACAGGAACTTTCAGTCTTGTGCTTGCGCCAATGAACAGAATCTTTAACTCCTAGCAGAAGGGAAGAGGACGACTCCTGATCTGAGCAGATGTGTCCCCTGGCCAGTCACAGCTTACTGCCTTGAATGACCCTAAAGCCATGCCCACCTCTGTCTCATGACTACTTCAGAGGTGACTGCTCTGCCATGCAGCTTTATCCCTGTCAAAAATCTCAGCTTCATTCAGGTGAGCAATCATTTGGGTATTTACCTTGTGCATTTGATTACAAACATGACTGGTCAAGGGCCATCAGACATTAGCA
Source organism: Euphonia xanthogaster (assembly GCA_034509185.1). NCBI lineage: Eukaryota > Metazoa > Chordata > Aves > Passeriformes > Fringillidae > Euphonia > Euphonia xanthogaster. The sequence goes on along the minus strand of JAYDZK010000274.1, from coordinate 12,934,748 downwards.
GTTCTCTGCAATGAGTTATTTTCTATCTCATAGGAAGACAAAGGAGAGGATGAAGGAAGGTGGAGGAAAAGAAAAAAAAAAGAGAAAAAAAGAGAGAAAAAGAATCCAGTAAAAATATCATTTAATAAAAAGGCACGATATCAGATCATATTCCCCGAAGCAATGACAGCAAAATATGAGAAATCAGAGTCCTGAACTGCAAATGAAGAATTCTGCTCTCACAAGACACCCTGTCTCACACCCTATCACTGTTTCTCCTGTGGTATCCCAGCCTGTTAACTGCACATACACCCAATTCTGTTGATGCACCTTGGGCTGTTAACCAGTTATAGAATATGATCAGCATCCTCAATGCAGCTATAAATCTTATCCCATAAAAGCAATTGTGCCAGAAATTTTCTTTTTTCTTGTGCTAAGCTAACAAGACTTTTCCCAAGTATAAAGATACACTTGTCGCCCCTTGCCACCTCCAACATCAAAAGCAATTGGTTTGCCATTTGTCTGAGCATGTCCTCTGCTGCAGCTCTGCTTATCTGTTACAAATACACTGCTGGAGCCACTGCTGCAAAGGGATAGCAAGGGCTTACACATATTTCTCCATGGAACTTTCCACAGAACTCATCATCAATCCTTTTCTGAACAGAAAACATTAATATATGTTTTCAGATCATCATCTCCTTCCTATTTTCAAGATCCTATTTTGAGGATACCACATGAGATATTTACAGGAATTTAAAAAATGTAATAAATTTCATTTAAACACATACTTTTGAAGAAAGTAAACGTTTAGCAGGCTATCTGTGAATTACAGCTTATGTGATGGCCTTGGAGTCCTTTATTCATAGGAAATTCAATATGTATGGGATAGGATCAGGTACACTCATAATCTGAAATAGCTTTTCTGTTCAAAACATGTTTTTATTTTTCCAAAGAAACAATGTTAACTGGCAGCCAAATAGAGGGTGAAAAGAAAAAGAGAAGAAAGAAAAAAAGAAAAAAAGAAAAAAAAAAGGAAAGCTTTTCTGTTTGACAGGAAAACTTGTTGAATAAATTCATAGCAAATTATTTCTAGCAGAAGCAATAAACAACAGCAAGTGCCATTCAGCAGCAGCCAAGTACCATCACAGGCTAAGTTACCCACTTTGGCATCCAGTGCACTCAGCAGGATTCCTCAGCTGTGTCCTGGCAGAGTGTCACCTGGCAGGTGACCTACAAGACCTGATGCCTTCCATGTGCCCTCTACTAAACAGTCATCAATGAAAGCTTCACTTGCAAAAGTTAGTACAGGATTGTGTTAATCTCAAGCAGAGAATACTGCATAGGAGAGTCATACACCAAAAATGAGATATTAGAGCCTTCTGCTGCCACAAGACTGTCCCATTCACCTAAAAAGGCAGCAAGGAAGCCATACGTGGCTCTTACAGATGGATTTATATCGGCTGATGCTGTTTCTTCTTTCAGCATCACATCCCTTCTTTCATGTACATACAGACATATGCAGGGAAGAAAAGAACAATATACTTGTTCTTTTATTTCAGTTTCCTTCCTGGCTTGTTCAACAGCCTGTTTCTAGAAACTTAAGCTTTGTAATTTTAATTTTTTTTCCCCAGATTATTAATATTTCTTATGCTACAGCTGAACATGGTGGATGAGTCTATCTGCTATCAATTTTACAAAATGCAGTTATGTAGTTGTACACCAGCTCAGGATCTGCAGCAGATATTCTGTCAGTATACCACTAAAGATGACATTTTAGAAATGATCAAACATCTTTTGTACAGTGCTGCTGTGTCTGGGTTAGGAGTAGCCAAGTCAGTAAAACTATATAAGCACAACTTGTAGACAGGTATTGCTTGGCATATGCAATTTGCCAGAGAGAAATGTGAATGGCATATTTATATAAATGGAATGAATATTTCAACACCCTGTAAAAGTTTTATGAATCCCTTTATTTCTTTTCTGGCTCGCTTTAATCTCATACCTTAATTCTGCACAAGCACTTTTATTTCCTGCAACTACAGGGTACAGGACAAAGATGAAGACTTAGATGATAACACAAGGCAACTCAGCATGCAAGTGATTCTGAAATCTTCTTTGTATCATAGAAAATACAACCACAGTCTGACATGAAAGTAGTGCTCATGCAGTACATCACATGGACTACCACCAAAAAAAGAAAAAACAGCCACAAAAGTTTCAATCTTCCTAAAGTTCAAGTTCAATTGTTACACAAGTGTTTGGACTATACTCTTCACTGCAGAGGTCTGGAAGAAGAAAGCTCTTGAAAACAGATTAGCTGGCTATTTCAGAATTATGTCACCAAAGGCAGTTGATTCTGAATTTCAGATTTCAGTTTACATGTTAACTGATACACCTGGAAAAGGTCTCTTGCCCTAATGATGGTGCATCCAGACCAGGTGGCTGTAGATCAGTCAACAGTGCCTGTACAGGTGGACAAACAGCATCTAGAAGAAGCTGAATGGACGCGATAGACCTACACATAAACCATAAGAATATTCCTGTGAAACCATGTGAAGCAGTCCTAAGATCCATGGGCAGTGACAAGGCCTCAGAAAGTCCTGAAGTTGTGTCTTTGCTCAGTGGGAACATGTGAATCAAAAAGTTTAATAAACTTCTCTTTCATTTAGCTTAGATGAATTTAGGTTGTCTCCCAAACAGTTTTCATGCTTATTCTGTTACAGTCCATTTTCTGTGTTTGGGAGGAACAGATAAGGACCTAAACTAAATGGGGAGATGTACCAGTACAGTGGTGTCACATGATGGTCACTTGTGCCACACCACCCCAAATTAATCAGTAAAATGCTGATAATCCCCTGAACTCTCCACAACAAAATCTCCCCCATTTCCAGCAGCATCTCAAGTCACAAAAAATGAACACAAAGTCACCGGAGAAATAAATATTGGACTTGTATTTCCTCATGAGTGGACTTCCATTTTCTGCAATGGAGGACCATCTGTCCTTTTGCCTTACATTCACAGTCTGCCACAGTCACAGGTCATACATCTATAGCACTATGACAAGATTTGCCACCAAAACACCCCAAGCCAGCAACATTTACCAGCTGCTCCAAAGCCCAAAACACTACAGACGTTATCATCAAAAACCATCTCGTGTTAAGAGTGGCCAAAGAAAGCTGTCATGTAAAAACAACTAAATCACTCTGCACTCTGAAGCTAGAAAGTCATCAGCCCCAAATACAACCAGAGCTGCAGAATCCACAGCACTTCACAGCTAGGTAACTGGCCTTAAACTCACAAATGAACTGTTTGGGCAAATATAGCCCTATAGAGCTCCCAATTAGCCTTGTGACCTCCAGTGGGCAGGAGATTTTGCAGCATCTGACTCCTGGCACTCCCAGAAGCAGCAAATTTCTCTGTGGTGGGCTCAGCCCTGAGGAGGCTTCACCAGCTGAGTGAGACGGGCAGCACATCCCTGGGCAGAAAGGCAAGAACAACTACTAGAAAAAATAAACAGTGGCAATGTGTTTCATGTTACATTTTAACTCCTAAAACTTTTACTGCACTCTTCCCACAGCACCACCACCACCAAGAAAAAGCTCTTTGATAAAATGTGGGTTAAAATGAAGCCACTTACTGTAAGAGCAGCCGAAGACCTCAACTCTCAGTCCTATCCGCCCACCAACATTCCACTTCAGGGGGATGAAGCGCAAGAATCGAGCTTTCATGGAGTGTAGCAGTTTGTGGTGAACCACACTGTCAGCATTGCTGTTCCCTGTGAAAACCTGGGAGGACAAAGAGAGCCTTGGTGAGACTTTAAGCAACAAGAGGTGAACGCAGGACTCTGAACAAAGGCTGTGAACTGCAATGATTCTTAGTCTCAAAAATTACTTAAAATTATTTAAATTGATTGTCAAGTTTTCTGATAAGTGCTGCATACACAGAGTTACAAAAGCAGGTTGTAGATGGGGATGATGCTGAAGATGCACAATTTCTCCTAAGCCAGGCTATTCCCGTGCACTGTAATACTCCATCAACCCCTAAAATAGTCAGAGTCCTGTCAGCACAGTGAAGGATGTGGCTTGTTTTAGCCTTTGGTGCACTCATGGAAGCACTAAGTGATAGACACAAGCCGCTAAAGTTCTTGAGAATCTGGGAAGAACAGGACTTCCAGATACCCAACAGAAAGCTTAAACAAGGAACAGGAAGAGATAAAAGCCTGAGTAAGTACACAGGAAAATCAGCATTTTGTCTGTGTTCACACCCAAGAGAGTTAAAGCTTGCAAATATAATAATTAAATTTCTTTCCTTACCTATTTATTTAATTGCCTGCAACAGCAAGCCAAAATTAATGGCCCTAGTCAGAATTATAACTTAGCAAGAGGAAACTCTCTCATGGATGAAGAATGACCGAGGGATTTCAAAGAAAAAACCTTCAGAAAAACTTCAAGGGTGCATTCCTGCCTGAAGCATTTTCAATTCATCTTTACACACTTATCTGTAATATTGGCCCAGGAATATCACAGATTTCTTGCAATCTCAGAACATTTCAGTAATTCAGCTAGGACTGAAATTTGAAGCTAACAGTTTTGTAAAACATGAAAAGCAAAGAGAGAACACACAAAAACATAATCTCACAGGAGAGCCGTATTTGTAAAAGAGGTCCTGCATTTTGTAAGCATAAAATTTCATCCCACTAAGTTGTACCAGTTTAAAATGCTTCTGCACTTTAAAAATTAGCACCATTCACCTACATAATGTAATTGTGAGCAAAATTGGAATAAGCCCATTAAAGCTGACCTACAATTCATTTTGATGGTTGAAGGGTGTGTTAAAGAGATTAGGGGTTCATCTCCACTCAATTTTTTTTCGTCAAATACAAGCATTCCAACATTTTCCCAAATGTTATTATAGATGGTGTAAAACCTCAAATTCAGTGTATTCTTGTTTTACTAAACTCAGCATTCAGTTGTTTTATTAGAACTATATTAAATAAACAATATTCTGGAACATTTCTAAGGCACAATCCTTTGAAACCATACCTTGTTTATTTCATTTCACCTTAAAAACTGTAACTTGCAGAAATTCTCTTCTATATACAATAGGCCTTATTTTCCACCCAGTCATGAATGCAAAAGACCACATATATCTCCCTTCCTAAAACATTCTTTGCATTTCATTGCTGTTATTGCCTGCCTCTGAAGATGAACAACATTACTGAAATGGTCTCTCACAATCCCAGTTTCCTCCTTGAAAAACCACCCTTCAAAACATGTGATCATGTGCTGGTTTTGGCTGAAGTGTAGGTAATTTTATTCACAGTAGTTTGTATGGGGCTGTGTTTTGGATTTGTGCTGGAAACAGTGTTGATAATACAGAGATGATTTATTTATTGCCAAGCAGTCAAGGACTCTTCGGCTCTTCATCCCACCAGTGAGGAGACTGGAGGGCATGGGAGGATGGGAGGGGTCACCCCAGCTGACCACAGGGATAGCCCATCCCACTGGCAGTACTGTGCTCAGCACACAGAGCCGGGGGGTTCAGAGTGATGGAATTTGTATTCCCAGGTCATCATTACATGTGATGCAGCCTGGCTGTCCTGGGAATGGCTGAACACCTCCCTACCCATGGGAAGTGGAGAATTGTTCTGCTTGCAAAAGTGTGGGTGGCCTTTGCTTTACCCATTAAATTGTCTTTATCTCAACCCATGAGTTTACTCATGTTTAATCTTCCAATTCTCTTCCCCATCCCATAGAGGGAGAGTAAGCAGCTGGGTGGGGCTCAGGTAATGGTTGGGGTTAATCCATTACAGATCTGTAAAATTATTTTTACTAGGAGCTTATCAGGCTGAAATGGGGAAAAATTTGGTTATCCCAGTTGTCCTCAAAGCTTTGCTTTTCCTATACCTCTAGTTCTGAACTTTTTATGCACAAGATCTTGTTTTCTACAAGTATGATGAGACAGTTAACTAGCCTCTCACAAATTAAGCTATTTTTTCTTTGAATGGAGATTCTTGTTGATGTTAATTCAAAGTTAACCAAATACAGCAGATATGTTTTGAGGAGTGGAACAAGCAGCAGTTCTATATGTCCTGATCGTACTCATACTGCTTTTCATACAGGAGCCAATTTCAAATTCCAGCAGAGAGTCTTTCAGAGATTTTTTTTCCCTATATTTCAAGTGAAAAATCTTGTTCTTCCCAGTAACGAAACTGTCAGTAGAGACTAAGCCTCACAGTCATAGCTGCTGCAGTCCTCACATTTTCAGTAAGACACTTATGGATATACAAGACACATAAAGGAGACTGTTGATTTCTCTTTGTTTGCTCCAAAGGCTCATGTTCTCGGAGTCCTGTGATTATGTAAATGTCTCACCTTTAATAAGATAAAAAAGAAAGAAGAAAAACAACAAAGGGGGAACAGGGGTTTCCAGTCCTCCCAATTGTGAAGAAAAGCATAAAATGCAGTGACTAGAGTGAAAGTAAAGGTGAAAAGTAAGAGTAAAAAAAAAAGTAGGCCTTAATACTGTGAAACAAGCTGGGGGGTCCAGCAAACTTTAGGGACTGTCTGTGCCATCAAGGAGGTTGTGGTTTTGCCAGGGCAAAGATTCACAGCTGTACCACACCCACTGCAAGCTGATCTTGCTGCCTACCCGCTGGCATCTCTGCTAGGGATCTTCCCTCAACACCTCAAGCAAGAGCCAGGATTATTCACATCCAGCCTCCAGATCAGTTATTTCACTCCAAACCTGATGGGTAACTATGTAAAAACATCCTTCCCACACTGAAAGAGCCACACTGGTAAAAATAAACGATTCAGAGGTCCAGTACTGCCCTTACAGCACTTTTTTTTTTCTCAAGCTCCTCTAATAAGCAAAGAGAAAGGAAATCCACAGGCAATGCTGTACCCATTGATCTGTGACTACGAGATGGTTCTGTGTGCTGCTGGCACATCCCTGCTTGCTGCTACTGAGAGGGCATCACTGTGTGTGTGCCTTCAGGATTGCTTTGATTTTCCCTTCCAACTCCCACTGCTATACAGATCATCTTTTGATGCTTTATGGACCACCTGTAGGCTGTAGACCATTGATTGAATAATACCAATTGCCACAGACGGTCACTTGAAAACTTAAGATCCGCAGCTGACACAGAAAAAAATCCATCCATTAGAGGAGATGAAAGTAGGATGCAGTACCAGATTTCACAGCCCTGGAGGTTCAAATATTGATTAACAGTAAACCTATCGGTGAGAACGGCAGAAGTCCTCTTGAGAAATGGCCTCTATTACAGCTTGTTGTTGATAAGGATTAATTCCCAGGACCAAAATGACAAGTAAGTGCAGAAAACAAAGCACTTGCATTTCCCATGCAACACAGTTGCTCTGGGAGGGAGCACAGCCCTCCAATCTGTGTATTTTAACAAGCTCTGTAAACACAACAGACGGATGATTTACATGGGAAATTCTGCCTCTGGCATTCTATGGGGCTTATAAATCAAAGACCTCTATTAGTGCCAAATTTTGCCACCAGCTTCTCGAAGGCAAAAGCTTTCCCCCAGTGCCAGCGGCCGCAAGGTTAACAGCTGGCCAGGGCTGCCCCTCGGACCAAGCTTGTTTCACAATGCCTGGCTGCACGGGGCTCTGCTGTGACACAGAGCACGGCACCACAGTAATATTTTATGAGGCTTTTTTTATGAGCCAGCAAAGGCAGGTCCCACTGGCAGGAAAAGGTGAGGGGAGAGCAGCTGCAGTGGTTTGGAGCAGGGTCCGACCGGCTCAGTGCTGCCTCTTGGGGAGCAGCTGTCAGCATGTGGGGAAGAATGGCAGAGACAAGTACACACAGTGCTCCTCCCAATGCTCAGCTCACCTAGTTCATGGACTATAGTGAAAAGGACAAAATGGAATTCCAGTTTAAATGAAAAAGAAAATTTTGAAAAGAAGCACGAATCTCAACACTGCTGTTGTTGCCTGGAATTTGCAAGGATGAGTCCCTCAGGAAAAACAGTGATTCAACTAACTGGGCTATTTTCACAACTCTCCCATTCAGAGGGATTCCCAAAGCTTTTCAAGGGCAGTTCAGGAAAATGTCACACAACTGTGGTGAAATATGACAGTTGTTTGATAACCCTGAAGACACATATTTGTTTCTTTACCTCATGCATTAATTCAGAGCTATGCCAGATCATACCAGTGGGACTTGATGAGCTTCAGATCATCCTTTGGCCAACCTCTTAGACTCGTCTCCACCTCCCAACAGACAAGTGGAAATTGGGTGCTAGTGTCTGCTCATGAAAGCCTAGTTAATCCAAAAGATAAGACCAGATGCAGGACTTTACCTCAGCTTCCCCCAGCATGAACTCTCTGCGCACTAAATAGCAACTTACAGATTTGCAGAAAGTGGTTCCCATAATGTCTCTGCTGAATACATTCTGCTCTCCCACTTTGTTAGACGGGTAATGGGATGGGTTCAAAATGAGTATGCAAGCAGCAACATTGGCACAATCCTCAGCCCTGTATGGTGAGCAGGCAGACCTGAGGTTAACTGCCTTCTAGGGGAGGCATTTTAAGACATATTGAAAACTCTCACTTCTGCCCAAGTAACTCTGTTGAGCAGAATTGAGGGGAAAGGAATAATCAGATTATGAATGGGCAGAGGGCATACAACACAGATGTTAGCAATTTACAACGTTTCAACCTTCAGTAAAAGAAATACAAGCACGGAAAAGAGCACTCCACCTTCAAATCTCACCTGTGACATCAGAGTGTGCTGTCTCCAGTGCCTGAAGAAAAAGGACAAGAGGGCACTTGATTCAAGCTATCCAGAGCTTAGAGAGGAAACCAAAGGGAGACAAAAAGCAGCTAAGACTGTCATAAATCCCAGAACTGCAGTACTTATGAGCAAAACAATGTCATTCTCCTCTTTAAACTTCTGTAGCCAGATGAGAAAGACCACGAGCTAGGAGTGATACAGAACATACTTCCTGGGAATGACTCCCAAGTACTTGAGTGTACATGCACTTTAAGGAAAGGATGAATTTTCAATGAAGAAACAACCACGAAAATCTGAAAGAGGAAGGAGAAAGCATTGCCTAACTTTTCACATTTTTCAGGCTGAAACACATTCTGACTTTTATCTTCTCCAAAGGCAATGGGATTTCTGTTCTGCTGAAGTTTGTGTTACCTGGAATGCAGCTCAGTGGAGTATTGGGTGTGGGTACTAAATTCAGGTTTGGAGGAAGCCAATGACTAAAACCAAGTTATGGCAGGGGTCCTGGATCCCTGTTTGTATGTGTGGAAAGAGACCAAGGGCTACCATGACAAGGACACAAGAAACACGTCACATGGAAACTCAGCACGCTCTGATTTTAATGGGATCCTGCAGGGTTTCTTTTCACAGAAAAATTATACTGCATCAGTGTTTGCTAGCTGCACCTTAGGCCTGGACAGGTTTGTAGCTACAAATTTCTGTAACAATGAAAATTTAAAAATACATTTAGTTTCTGCTGCAAAACAAAAGTAACTGTCAGTTCAGGCAATTGTAGAAACTTGCCCCTTTCACCTCAGCTCAGCCCTAAAACACAAAAAAGATATAAAAACTAAAATATAATTTCAAAGTCAAAATGTTTGGGTTTTTTCACATTTTACCATTTCTGCCTACTGTGAATGCCAGCGGTGAAAAATGTTACTTTGCTTATGTAATGGAAAAAGTCCTGCCTAACACATCAAGCCAGAGCTGTTAATATCTTGTCACAAAGCAACAGAGTGAAATTGCTTTGCTGTCATCTCCATCGCCCTGTGCCCAGACTGCGAGCTGCTAAAAGCTCCTCCTCGTTTGGAGGGTGAGTTCAGTGCAGCTGCCCAGCTCAGGAGTTCACAGCAGGACCTGGCCCCTGGGAGTTGCTCTCTTTCAGCATCTGGCCTTAAAAAAAAATCATTTACTGTCAGAGGGGGCCAGACCATGGGGAGAAGGAAAGGATGACAAGGAGGACTGCTCAGCTCCTTTAAGAGCTGAAGTTCAGAGCTTTGTTTTCAATACCACAGAGCTACATTTGGTACACGGATGGCAAACCTAAGTACTTTTCCCACCTCTCTTTCTCAAAAGGCAAGTTAAATTTTCTTTCAGTATTCTTTCAAACCTTCTGCAGAAACAAAGTAAATTTACTTGGAGGAACTTGCCTGCTTAGGAGAGTAAATGGGAGATTTTTCCGCCGATTTAAGCAGGTTTCAGCCTGAGCCCAAGAGAAAACAGCTGTCAGCCTGGTCCAGAGACCAAAAGCTCGAGGGCAGGTTGTGTCCACTTAGCACATCAGTCACCTCTGAGCATCTCTTTCCACTTCATGTCTCTTTCCTATAAATGCACCAAAGTCTTCATGACAAAAGGTAAACAGTTATTTCTGGTTAACAGCCTTCTGAGCTGATTTGCCTGTTTCCAGACTCATGCTTCAGCTTCCAGCTCCAATACTATGACTCGAGCCAGTCTAAACACTATCCTACCTTTATAAAGAGAAGCCTCCTTTCTGCTTATGTTTCTTCTTTCCCAACAGCAGCTACATTTTTCTTTGTGAAACACCCATCCTTGACAAGAACTTCAGAAATAATATCCCCTGGCACACTGTCAGACAATAACCTCAGAAACAATATCCCCTGGCACACTGTCAGAGCTGCTATTAGGGAGGAGTAGGGGGGGAAAGAATAGAAGAGGCACCTGTCAAAATTATCCTCCCATAACATATTATCTAAGGAAGTGACAGCTTTCCATCTCATCCCTCTACCCACTAACAGAAACAAAACAAAACAAAAAAAAAAATCATCTACAAAGAGGTAGTTAAACTTCCCTACACAGCAAGGATTAAAATGACTCCTGATCAAGCAGGAGTCCTACTGGGACTGCATTACACTTGTTACTTACTGAGGGGCTGACTGCTGTGCTCCAGCAATGCAGTGTCCACCTGGGCTCCTGAGCTTATTTAGACACCTCTGAGCTACTGGCAGCTTCTGTACAAGTAGGGGAGAGGAGATGCAGTAGTGTGTCAGGGTCCAGACTTCATCACTTCCCTAAAAGGTTATTCTCACTTGAGTTAATGCCAATCCACCCCATTACACTGCGTTCATACCTTTCTGTCTGGTTAGCTGCTTTCCAAATAGAGGAACAAATGCTGTTAACAACATCATTAACATCAGATAGATGGCTGCCCAAAGTAAACTACATTTCTATTAAGGATGCTGCTTATCCTTCTCCTGACAATTGGTAGAACTAATCACAGTGTTTCCAATAAAAGCCATCATTTTTACATAATCAAAATATTTTGCAAGCAAAAGCATTAAAAAAAATTAAAGAAAAACCATTGAGACAATCTATATAATATTCTTTTCTAAATAGATCTGTATCAAAATAAAAAACATGTGTAATGGTGACAATAGAAACATGAAGTTTCTTGGGTCCCTTAAGGACACTGAAACACTTCTATTTAGACCAAAGAAAACAAAACAAAATATTGGAGAACTTTTTAACCCTTTGCACATTTTTCCCCCTGTTCTGATTCACCCCTAGAAAATTCTAATTTATTTTCTTGCTTTGTTCAGCACCACATTTCTATACTGAAATGGACAGTTTGATCTTTAAACAGTTTAACTTAGTGTCAATCTCTTTCCAGAGTCTGTTTCCAAACTGTACCTTGGCAAAGTCTGAGATTCTGCATCTGCCAGAGACCTTTCCCAATAGGCAACTTGGGTACAGTGATCTCTTTTGAAGAATAGCAAATTTACCAAATGGATAATACACAAGCTACATCACTTGACCTCAGGATGAGAAAATGGTCTCTGTCTTCTTCCATTTCCTCATACACATGTAGCCCAAATGACTGATCCAATCTGTAGTTGGGCAGGTTGCCCTTCTTCCCAGCAAGGAACCAAGTGCAGTCTCCTTACCATGCTGAGACACCCTTTGCATACATATGTGAAGTTGCATCTCACAAAATTGCATTGCATTCATAGAGAATGGATCCCTACTTTAGATTTTAGAATCGGCTTTGTCTTTGGAGCACCTGGAGGTGAAGCTGTTATCACTGTTAATATCATCCCTGCTACATAAATAAATAATAATAGAAGCAAGAAGCAAGCAGCAAAATTAAACCTGTAAATAACAAGTCTAAGCTCAAAGTCGGCAGCTAATTCCTGCTTCTGTTCAGCCTCCTGCACTTTATCTTAAAGGCAATCCTACATAAAGATAGTGTTTTAAACTAAATCACAACAAGGATAAATATTTCCCTAGTACCTTGACTACATTAACCTTAGCCAACAGACTGAAACTGCTCTTCTGCTGCCAACACTAATCATAGATTTCAGCTGTTCTGCATAAATCTCATGGAGACCTCCATGCTTTACATTAAATTAGTGGGATTAACAATGCAGTGAATGTGTTTATGTCTGGCAGTGTTGGGGAACTCTGGGAACCTTCCCTCTGTTTAGCTTCATCAAAGTACATTTAAATAGCTGGTGCTGTACACTCAGTATCTCTCTGGTTGTAATTTGCCAGACAGATCCAGCAAGATGACACCAGAGAGGTGTTAGCTATTCCATGCAACAGTAACGTTAGATGAATACTGAGCTTCATTATCTTGCATTATTTCACTGTTATAAAGTTTCATAGCATTTGCATTTGGATCAGTAAAGCAATATCCTGTGAAAGAAGGAAAATAGGTAGGCTTGATTTTCTCCAGTGTTCTATAAAGCACTAAAATGCAGGTGCCTACACACATATTTCTTGTTATACTCTCCTCCCCCCTGCCCTATAGCAAGTTTCATAAGGAAGAAATGACAGGTTATAGTAGTAGGCAACTCCCATCTCAGGAGAACAGAGGGTTCAATACACTGGACAGATCTTTCTCTTATGGAAGTCTGCACCCTTCCTGGGGCCTGGGTTAAGGACATGACCAGGAAAATTCCCAGCCAGGTACAGCCCTCAGACAATTACCCATTACTGCTCTTCCATGTGGGTGGCAAGGAAGCCACAACCCCACCCCTCAGAGCAGGGAAACTGTGCTCATGTACATCAGCCACAGTCTTGGCCCAGTGAATTACACAGACCTGTCTCTACCACAGGAGGGCTAAATTTAATTGACATATTTTCCTCCAACAAAACTGTTACTGTAATGCTTGCAGCATCCTACATTTGAATTTTGTCATTGCATTTTCACATTGAGGTCCATCACTGAACCACATTAAATTAATCCTGAGGACACTAAAGCAACTTAAAGAAACCACATCTCTTCCTCCTACAATAAAGTAAGATAAGCTTTTGCAGCATCTTGGCAGGCAAATGTGCAATGTCTTCCAAATGCATGTCTACCCATTAAGTTTCGACCACACATTTCATTATGCCAACCACACCAAAAAATCCTTAGCAGTAGGCTCTGAAGATCATGATGTTCTCTAAACTATAGCACAAAAAATAAAAATTAACTTTCTGTTAGTGATCCAAGGAGGAGGCCTGAAATTCTGACTCTGAAGTGTAATTTTTTCTGGCATACAAATAACACTTGTTACTGTTGTTATGGTAGGACATATGGAGTTGTGATATACTTGGCAGGCCCAAGATCACATCAGACCATCAATAAAACTGTTCTACTATTTTATTTTAGAAATTAGAAGATTAAGGGAATTTCTCAGTGAGTTTGAAATTTCAATGCTTGTAAAAAACAGATTTTGAAATGACCATTACCCCCATGTGGATGAACAGAAGAGAAGGAAGGTGGAAATAATTTCTTTCAACAAGAGGAGTTTCTATGCAATGTTTCTGTAAATGTGCATGACACTGGTATGAAGGTCCCTAGGACCTTCAATAACAGTTTCATTCCTGTCCTTTCCCCAAGGAGGATCATCCAAGAGAACCTGTTTCTCTCTAACAGCATTCTCTAACAGCAAGGTATGTGATGCTGCTTTTTTGTAAGCTGCCCTTTTTCCTTTCATTTCCATACAGTTTTTCCTTAAATCATAGCTAGGCAAACACTTAAAAACTAGAAATCTTAGAAGCCTCTCCAATGGTATCAATATTTCCCATTTAAGTATGGCAAAAGTGGTGGGAGTTGGGAGTGGGGGGGGGAAGTTTGGGAAAAGTGGAGGGAGTTGAAGAGAGAGGAAATCAATAGCTCCTTAACAAGTCCTTCTCCTGAGGTGTGAAATCTAGCACAGAGGGCTCTTTTATTCTTTTTATCTCCTGATCATAGGTGAAAGAAAGGATCTATGAATAGGATCCATGAAAGAGCTCGTCTTTGGAACAAGAAATAAGAACACCTAACATCTTTTGCAAATATTAATATGAAGGCATTGTGCTTAAGGTGTTTTTCTTTTTATCCTGAAAGCAGAATGAGTAGCTACACCTTGAAAAGTAACAAAGAAGGGAAGAAAGAAGCAAGTGTTTTTAGACAATGCAACCCACAGAGAGGAAAATTAACCTATTACAAGATTTCTTTTCAAACCCTTTGCACACAGTGAGACCTGAATAATAAGCTGGGCTAGGATGTACGTTCACAGTTCAGTCTTCAAAGATGAGCTTGTTCTCTGGAAAACAGAAGAGAACTGTGAAAATATACAAATTTAACTTCTAGTAAAGAAAGACACTGATATACCCTCAAGTGATTCTGCATCAATGTTACAGTCTCATGCACATTTGAACTCACCAAGTCTCTGCAATACAGCATTAATGAACACCTGAACCAGTACCCATGTGGAGAACACACAGCTTTGACAGCAGTTTCTTAAAACACCACTAAATCAACACATTATTAATAAAGGAAAATGCAGCACTTCTACAGGCTCCCTGTTCATTTATTTTATGGTATCCCTGGAGAGGGTCAGATTAGCATTTTCAAAGAGTCCAGTTTCTCCCCATTCTGCCGGCCATGTGATTTCCTGAGGAATGAATTGCACTGAAGTCCATTGATTCCTCTTGATTACAGGAGGGAAATGGACAAAATGCACTCATTTAAACAAGTAAAGCAAAGCCTCAGGAAACTTAGGCCAAGCCTGTCATTACAGGTGTCTATGGTTGTGTCAAAGGCACGTGTGCTAACTCTGGAAGTGTAACTAACCTGGGTTATGAAAACACATCCCAGCAGACATACGAGTGGAAAGCAGCCACATCAAGGAGGCAGTAAAAGGTACAGAGCTTGTAAGGATGCAGCAGGAAACACTGCTAAAAAGAAAGGTACTATGTTTAAAAGAAAGGTTAGAAGCCAATGGGGACAATGAGTTACTATTGACCACTCTAACTCTAAAATTTCAATATGGATTGAAATTTTTCTACATTAGTGTGTTAGGTCTGGGTTGCCAAAAACATGACCATGTGATGTTATTTCACTCAGTGGTAGATAAGGCATTAAGAAAAGATCCAAGACTAGAGAGAACAGAGAGAAGCCTTTGTCACCTCTGAATAGGGAGGTGACATTTTAAACTCCAAATTTTAGAAAACAGAAATGCATAATTGCTGGAGTTGGCAGGCAAGGCACCCAAGACACAGACACAATGTGTTCTTTAAACTTAACTAGCACTCAGGATGAAAACGCTGCTATTGAGGAGCTTCTCTATAACACTGTCCACACAAAATTGTAAACGAACACACAAATGCAGAACTACACACAAACCCAAAGTATTATTTTAAAGCAGAGATTAACTTCAAGAAACAAACAAACAAAAAAAAAAAAAAAAACAAAAACAAAAAACCATAAAACCTAGGACCTGCTAGTTAGAAATTAAAAGTAACAGCAGGATAAATTATTTTGAGAACCATATAAGTATTTTAAAGCCATCCTATTAGAGATTTAAAATAAATAAAAACCACTTCTTCTGACAACAAATTTCTTTAAAAGGAAAGAAAAAAAATAAATCTGGTAAAATCAGAGTCTGAGAAGCTATTTGAAGTAGGAAGCCTTTCCTCTGAAGAGGTCACAATTAAAGGATAAAAATGGAAATTAGGATCAGCTCTGTAAGTACAGAACACCAGCGTAAGACAGAACTTTAAAATTTCTAAATAATTTGATAAAATGCATACGAACCAGTAATAAATACCTTTCTGAACATGTGATAAGAAAAAAAAAACAAAACTGATAAAAATGCTGCAAGGCAGTCTTGAAAAAGACAAGGCCATCTCTGAGATGGTGAATTAATTCTTTTCATGAAAGCAGAGTACTGGATACAGCTTAGGGTATTTCCAACTCTAGGCTCTTTTTCAGTTGTGGGTGAGAAAACTATTTTAAATTGAAGTACCTAATTAGCAAATAAAATAAACAGAGAAAATCCACTAAGATCAGTTATATTCTTCCACAATTTAGAAATTCAGTATAAAATTGCTCAACTATTGGCTGTGATGGCTATCCTATCAAGGAATTGTACTTCATTAGCAGAGAAACAGAAGACATCAAATGCAGGAGCGTGTTTTAAGAGGCTTTAAGACAGACCGTGGAACCCACTTACAAATAAATCCATAAATTAGGACAAATTATTTTAAAAATCAGAATAAACAAACAAACAGATCATTATATAATGACGAAAAGACATCTTGTTTTTTAAGAGGAAATACAGACCTTACAAATTTATTATTACCCTTCAAAGGAATCAGTTCATGGATTGATAATGATGCTATAATTGATACCATGCACTTGCATCAACTTCTGTTGAAAACACTGAAAGAAGAAAACCAACCAAATCAAGCTCATATATGACAAAATAAAATGTGCATTTTTGGGGATCTATTCTGATCTATGCTATTTCTGGCTTCCTAAATGTCATATTAAAGAGAACACAGAGTACAAAGAACTAGCACAACTCAGTGATAACACAGAAGTTGTTGGCTTGTGAAAATAAAGACTGACTGAAAAGCTGTACAAGGATCTGACTGATATGGAATGAACAGGAAAATGGAAAATAAAGTAAAATGGAAAATAAAGAGGATCAGAAAATGTAAAGCACGACACCACACAGACAAAATCATCCTCACCACACAACCCATCTGAAGTCTTGGAAATCTGCTACAGTCATTCAGGAATCCTGAACCCTTGTAAACTTCTGGATGCAAACATTAGTTCTGGACTCAAAAATGGCCAAAAGCCCAAAGAGGTTTTTAGGAATTGCAAGAAAAAGAAGAGAACCAGCCATCCAGAAAGCACTGAAATTGCTTTATATATTAACAGTTATGTAACCCCAACTTGAAAATGGTGATGCTTTTGTCTCTCCATTTGACAAATATATAGTTGAATTGGAAAAAAAATTATAGAAAACAGCCAAAAAAGTAGGCCAATGATATAAAATACCTTTGGAATGTTGAAAGATTAAACAGACTAGGATTTTTTAGCCCGAAAAAAAATTATGTCTGAAGTAGAATACAACACAGAGCTATAAAATCATGAATAACAGACATAGCAGGAGATTGGGGAATTATTATTCATGTTTACTGGAACATGAAAGCCAAACATCCAACATAATTTTAAGAAAACCTGTGGACCCAGTAGCTTTTGTTTTACTAGGGATTTCTAAATGTGTTTTGTTGTCAGATTTCTAGGTCTGTCTATATGAATTGTCAAATCTATTGCTAAATTTTACTGATCTCTTCATCAGCCCTCTAAAGAAAAAACAAAACCTCAGAAACCACAAAACTAATAAAACATAGAAGCTGTTAGATAAAGGGGTATATTGAGATTCATAATTATTCAGTGTCTCAAAGCATATGCTGACAGAAGAGTTGAAAAACATCTATTTCTTTTCCCCCAGTGAAACATATTAAGGAAATTTCTTATTTGAAGCTGGTGACATTTTGTAGGAAACTGTGAATAAATGAAAAAAAAACCTGCAAAAACCCAACTAATTTTATTTGTGAACTATTTATTCATTGGCTTATTTTCCAATAACTATACTGAATAGGAGAACTCTGAAAAACAATAAAATCTAATTTAATTTCAAAGTTTCTCTTTGAAAAATGTCACCAAAAATGATCCTTTTCCTTGAACAAAAAAACCCAGTACTGACACAGGTAGTTTTTCAAAGAGAAAGTTTATCCTTTATTTGACTGGTCAGAACCAGGGATTGTAACTGCAAAGTTATCTGGAAATCAAACACAGATCTGATATTGTGGTCCATCAGTTTCCTTCCCCTCCCTCCTAGCCACCCAGCCTTACAAACTCTATCTCACTGAGGAAGATTCAGTATCTGAATGCACATCCACACCACTGAAAAAAAAAATATTGTTAGTGCTCATTTTAATGTCATCCTAACTTCTCGGGATCTATTTATTACTTTAAATGGACATTTCTGCCTCAATTTCATCCAGAATTAAAGAACTGAAGATTATTACTTGAGCATTTCCAGACAGCTCTTGCCAAAAAAAAAATCTTTATCTCTGGGCTGGACGTATCCTGCAGGTGTCTCTGCTGGAGGTAAGGGCACGGGGGATTCCCCAAAAAGCTGTCAGCAACCTCACAAAACCAACTTGCCCAGGTGCCCCAGTTTCCAGCAGCATTTTAGACCTTTATGCCAGCCAATGTGCACAAAGTCAATTGTGAACATCTCAGCTCCCCCATCTCTAGAATACTTTAATTATGCAAGCACCCAGACAACTCTTCCTGCAATACCCACCCCATGTTCTTATGCTGGGACAACCCAAACACTGCCCATCAGAGAGAGCAGAAAGGGAGGAGGGGTGTGTGGAGTGGGGAGGATGCACAAAGATTCAGCCATCATTGCCATCACATTTTGACTAAACTGATGCTACAAAAGCAGCACCTTTCTTTAATACATCTAATTTTATGCCATTGTTCTGCCATGGCTTAGAAAAGTTCAGCTGCACCCCAGCAAGGACAATCACTCATTCAACCTCAGAGTCTCCAAGATGTAGAGCTTTATCTCAGCCATCAGGAAGCACCTCTCTTGGCAGTGCTTGGGAATTTTCTTCTCAAAGCAAATCCAAAGATTCTCAATCCAAACGCTATTTCCAGTTCCAAACCCAAACAGATGGAGAGGGACAAACTGGGGAACATTCCAGCTTCCAGCCCTTACAGGTGCCCTACCAGCTTCTTCTACCCAGGGGAGAGCAGCTGGCAGAAAACAGGAGGGCCAGGACACACTCTTAATGTTCATGGGAGCTCCCATTATCTATAAGGAAAATAGAACTGAACATTTGAAGGAGATGAACTCTTTTTTCTTTCATTTTGTACCATAAAGGTAGATAGAAAAGACATGGTCTATTCCTAAGGTCACCCTAAGCATTAGTTTTCATCACAGACGGGTGAAAAATCACAAACTCTGCCCCTCCTTACCGTAACGACGTAAGGCACAATCGGATCACCCCAAATACAAACTGCTTCAAGCCCCTTCTTCATGTGCTGCATAGAGAAGTCCCATGTGTGGTGCTTAGGGCAATGTGTGAGTTGATCTGTGCCCCACTCTAGACAAAGGAAATAATGACACAGGGCCAGGAAAACCTACCTGTGAGCTCTGACAATTAAAGAAAATTAAATTGAAGTGGACCTGAAAGATTTTGGACCCACTGGCTAACAAATGTTACAAACTAACCTAACTTTTGCTGATGATCCCATTAATTATGTATTATTTATGTATTAATTTCTCTTTCAGTGAACTTGATTAAGCCATTCCCAGCCTGAACTACTATAAAACTGAGAGATTGCTGTCCCCCTAGACAAATAGAAAAGGCTTTGCTAGATGACTTGGACGTCTCTTTAAAGGAGAGACAGAACCATTTGATAGCTTTGCTCTGTCATGATTTATTTGAGGCTAAATTACAGCCTCAAATCAAGGCTCCACCAGGAACTTCACAAACCATCTTTATTTATCTCTTGAACAATCAACCATTCCTAACTGGATTGAAGGGGGGTTGAGCAATCAATCTTGTTAATTGCCTTCAATCAATTAAAACAGACTTCTGTTATTTCAAGCAGGAATGCTTGGTTTTGTTTGGTTTTGTTTTTCTTTTAGCTCAGAAGTAAAATGTTTTATTTATGTAAAACACCCTAAAAAACTCAATCTTCTGTTGAATAAATCCTGCATTTGTAAACAGAAAAATAAAATTTATGCCCATATAATGCAACAGGATTGAGAGGTGAATGAATCGAAGAAAAAGACAAGGCAATGAGAATGTTTAAAACTGGGACTCAGTCTTTTAACTCATATGATTTCATGTGTCTAGATGTGCCTTTTTATGACCCTATCTTCATTTCTGCAGTTTTGGCTAACTCATCCTGCAGATGTGTAAGCAAAGGGTTCTCCATGCTGACCCAAGAAACTGGAAAAGGCTGTAACATGGCCTGTCTTTATTTGTTATGCTGATGCTACAGTGGCTCTCAAATAGCCACTTGGACTCCTGCAAAAGACTAACTGCAATATAAACAAATCCAGATGGCTTTGTTTTGACATATGTAAAATCTTGAATCTGCCATCGGACTGATGTGAGAAATCTCCAGCTTTCCACCATCCAATTAAATAAAAATAGCCTATTTGTACTGATCAGGCAGATGAGCACACATCTCTCACCAGGGTAATATCCAGGGCATTTTAAACTCTCTCCAAAGATCTGGAAATCCTAAATGCACACATTTTTGTATCCTCACTCTGGGAATGAACATAAGCCCTAGTGTTGAAAGACCCATAGCAATTAGGTTAATTGACACTACATCCTCTTGCTCCTTCCTTCTAATCTGGCAGAAAAATCATCTGGCCCCAGAAGGAGTTAATAATACAACATTACAAAGTGCTTTGTGTCTGTAATAATATATTTCCTCAATGCATCATGGGAAGAATATGCTTAATTGAATTATGTAAGTGGAAGGGTTCTGTGATGTTTTTTATTTATTTTTAGCCTTCCAAGTTTTTTCTGCATTTTCTTGAGCTTTTTGTTTTAAATATTAAAAGCAGGAAATCGACTAAAACAGGAAAAGGAAATAGACTAAAAAAGGTAAAAAAGGAAATAGGTAAACAACAATGTGACTATCTTGTTTCTTAAATGCATTACTAACTGCCCTACTATGAACTCATCAGAACATAATTAATGTCAACTTGGAAATATGAGCTTTTTTCTCCCCTTTTATGGGGGAGAGTGGGCATGTGTGGGAAGTGGTGTATAGCTGTCATCAAAGCTCCTCAATGCCTAGCTGTGAAAACCTTACCTAACTTACATTGAGGAGTTGAAAACCTTTGCTAAGGAGTAAAAGCCTGCCCTACTGACTACGTGCAATGCTAGTTTAGGCCCCTGAAAATTCTGCCCATCAGACTCCCTCTGATGACTGCCTCTAGCATTACCCAGGGCTAGAAAAGCCATTTCAGGTGTGCCTGCAGCAACCACTGCCAAGGCCTTTGATGCATCCACTGCACCACTGACTTGTCTCAGTCATGTTAACCCAACATTCTCCACCAGCCCTTCACAGAGGCTCTGCCAGCCCTTGGCTTTCTGCCTGTTTGCCACGGGAGGCTTTTGCAACCATCTTCAATCCAAATCTTGGATTTGCAAGGCAAGATGGGTTGAGAAGGTGTGAAGGACATTATTCAGCAACAAACGGTGGCTAACACACTGCTGGGAATGCACAAAGCCAGCTCACTTCTCAAGGTTTATGCTGATCTGGACAAACAGATCTGATCTCACAAACCCACACTACAGCTGATCTCACAAACCCACACTGCAGCTGCTGAAATAAGTTCCATCTCCTAAGAATGTGATTAAGTAATGGCTTTCAGCAACGCATTCCTTCATCACTGAACTTCTGTTCATTTCACTGGGACATACTTTAATCTACACTTGAATTTTGGTTTCATGGAATGATAGAATGGTTTGGGTTGTAATGGATTGTCCATTACAAAGATTATCTAGTTCCAACCCCACAGCCATGGGCAGGAACAGCTTCCACTAAACCACATTACTCAGAGCCCCATCCAGCCTGGTCTTGGTTTGGCATTGCTGCAAACAGAAGACAATGCATATTGCTGTAATCACAACTCCTGTGTGTATATATGCAGAATGAAAACTGGTGTCACTTGCATCTAAACCCGTGTGCATTCCACTTTGTGATTCAGAATTGTATTTCTTCAGTCCCAATCATTATGTTTTGGGCGGATGTAGTCGTTAAAGTAATATCCAATTTAAGAAATGATACTGTAGCAAAGCAGTTTCCTACTAAAACAATTCACACTGCAGATAACAAAGATGTTCTTGCAGTCTATTTTTAGAAAAGAAGCAATACTGCTGAAACTGCCTTTAGTGGTGAATAGTTGTATTAAAAGGCACCCAGGTAGGCTGAGGGGATGGACAGCAAACATTTTTAAAAAACGGGACAGCTTAAATTCTTCAATGGGCAGAAATGCAGACATATAGTATGAGTTTTTCCACAACTCTTTCACCCTCTATGTCCCTTGAAATAGTGTACAAGAAAATGTACCTAATTTATTCCAGTAATATGACACCTTACACTGAACAGCACCTAAAATTCTTTCAGGATGCAGCCTGGCACCAAAATTTTCAAGATAGCAGTGTGCTCATTCCACCTATCCCACAAACTTCCTGCTTCCTGGTATCTATGATTCTACAATTTCTTGTGCTTCAGTGCTCGTGTATCTTACAGTTACTCTGTTTTGTCCTTAACAACTTGCCAAGTCTGCATAATACTCAGCAATGAATATGAAAATGTGAATTAGATTTACCATTATTAGAGACAGTCAGGAAATCATATTTCCTCTCAGAAGTGATCTCCACTAACAGCCCAGCCTGTTTTGTACATATCCTGAGGTGCCCACAGAAATTATATTCCTTCTATGCCATTGAACTGCTTCTCATTCTGACACTACAATCACTCAGCTCCAGCTCATCCTGGGCTGCACAGCAGGAGGGCTAATTCAGCATTCCTGTGTAGTGCACTTCCAAATGAACGCCACAAAGTGACAGCTTAGCTGCTGCATCCCCAGCCAATTTCAATTCACTGTGATCCCACTAAGGTGCGGAAAAGCACATGAACCCCCAGTGTTGACTGAACTGAAAAAACCCTGTCTTTCTCACAAAAGCATCATGTTGTTCTCCTATCAAATAACATCATTTTCTCTTTTTTCTTAAAGAAAAAAAATCCAGCATGATTTTCAGTGACACTGAGAAAAAGCACTTTATAATAGATTCTGTTAACTTTGGCATTTGCCAGTTAAGATGCATTATACAGCCAAAGAGGAGTATTTCAGAATTAGCCATTACAGCTATTTAGCAGGTTAAATACTAGGAAGTTCACCAGTCTCTAGTTTAACATACATGGGCTGCTCTCAGAGTGGGCCCAGTCTCTCTGCTGATATCTGAAGTGCATCTACCTAGCTCACTGTTTAAGTGGATATCTTGGCCTTGTCTCAAGATGCTGCACTGACTGCTGACCCATCTTTCCCCTGGATCTACATCCTACTCCCATGCCAAGAGAAATTAACGGCATAAACCATGAGGAATTTCTAACATTCTCCAGACCCAACTCCCTGGACTGAACAGTAAGAGGACACCAGGACTCACAAAGGCATTTATTTTTTTGCCACTTAATCCAGACAGTCCCTGGGTCCTGACTTCTCATCTGTCAAACAGAGGTAAATAACACCTTGTCAGTCTTTTTCACCTACTTACAGCTTCTCTTCAGGACAAATCATCTCACTTGATGGATGTTCCTGGTGCATGGCAGCACACAGCTCTGATCTTAGCAAAGAACTTGTTCTACACTTTTTAAGAAATCCTATAAAGTAATAGCAGTGTAGAAACATATTATCTTTCTCTCTTCCTAGAGAACCATTATCCAGAGTCCACCAAGCTATTACCACTAACTGCAGGTGTCAAGAAACCTGACATCACTTAAAAGAGCTAAAAACTGAAAGGAAGTTCTATAATTCAATTTACAAATGGTTTTCAAGGTATACAGAAACTGCAATGGCTAAACAGTTGATGACAAAAATGGATAGAGGAGTTGTGAAGTTACTAAACTTGTAGAATATAAGCAGCTTGTGAAATTAATGGATTTTGATAAAGGAAAGAGAAGAATGCAGGCAGAAAGAAAGAGAGAAATAAAGAGAGAGAGAGAAAGAAAAGAAGATCAAAAGACCTCTAATAACCCTCTTGGATGTTGCACAATATTTTTATGGAGGCCATTTTAGGGGGAGCCTCTCACCTATAAATTAACTAAATACACAGTGATAGATCTTAGTATCCCATCACATTTACAGTTAGAAAAATTAAACAAACAAATTCAGAGTCCAGCATCTCACCTAAAAGGTACAGAATCTTTACTTACTTGAAAAGAGAGACTTCAGCAATTTCCCATCAGGTTAAATAAAATAAATATACTGGTTTCAAAGGATATGTGCATGTTTAAAACTGGAGTAACTTTTACCTCTTTGACATGCTGCCTCCCTAGCTAGAAGTTAAAATTACTGACACACACTGGAGTGTCACATTTTAGGGGATCTAAGTTAAATTATTCTGTCAGTATTCTTCCTTGTAGCTGCTCTGTGCTCCTTTGATTGAAGCAGAATTAATAACAATTTGCATGTTAAGTTCTTTATCACAGACGCAACATTTCCTTCCCCAGCAAACAGAATTTATGTTCGTAAGGAGGCATCCTAGGGAGGATAAGGGCACCTCCAGGATTACATTCCCCTTGGGATCTGTCCTCTCAGACCTTGCCCATTATTCAAATAGTTTATCCAACCCAAAAGATGGCAAAGTTCATGGAGCTGACCAGGAGAAGCAATATTAATTTTACTGTGGCTGTTCATATTTCAAAATTATCACCTTGCTCTAGTGGTCTATCTGAAAAAAACCTCAGATCTAGTTTTTCAGGGCCTTTTACAAGTGATCAGACAAGGAAAAACTAGGTGCTTCTGCCTGCTACAGACATTCAATAGCAGCAAATATGGACCTCTCATCCTAGTTCTGAACCATGCAAGACTCAATAAAATCACACAGTCAGGTTTGCTTATACCACTCTTACTTGGTTTCTTTAAGATACCAGCATGCTTGCACACCTACGCTTACACGCCCATTCATCCACCATTCTGTGTCAAAAATATTAAGGCTGCCAGACAGGTGTTAAAAAGCTGGAAAACATCAGCATTCATTTCTGCAGGTTCTACCATGAACTCCTCCCCCCTTCTCTGTTATGTGGTCAGTTATTATTTCTGCAGGACCCAGGCTTCAGCCAGCAGTGGAGAATGTTTCTGGAAATCTCCAGCAGTGGAGAATGTTTCTGGAAATCTCCATTGTTCAGATGCAGTTCCCCAATAAAGCAGGTGTTCCCACTAATATCTTCATCCTTACATAAATTGAAGGAGGGGGGGGGTCACAGTAAATGAGGAAGAGGAGAGGAAGCCAGAAAAAAAAATAAAAGTTTCATTTATAAGGCCTGTGAGAATTCACTTTAAGCCCACCTGCACTAGAGATGGAGCTACCAATTATTGTATAACACTTTTATGGAGACTAACTAAAATTAAAATGAAGACAGTTTTTCTATAATATTGTTTACATTTCATCAAAAATGCTGATTCATAGGAAGAGCTACTACAGTCTATGACAGCAAGGCAGAGTAACTGATTTCAAGGCTTTCAACCACAATTTGGAAATTTAAAGCTCAAATCCTTATGGACCCTTATGCGCACCTGGAATGTGGCCATTTAAACAGAAATCTGTAAACTTGTTTTGAACTATGCCTTAAGGGATAAAGTTCTGTCTCATTTCATTTAGTGCTGATACCTCTCTCCACTTGCTTAAAAACACTAATCCTCTTATCAAGAGATTGATCAGGAAGTGAGAGAGTGGTCTCAGTGACAGGTCACTCCTGCCTCTCAGGCAACTACTTATACTGCTTTTTTTTAAAATTATTTGGAGAGGCCACCTTGTGGACAGGGTATGAGGAAAACCACACAGATGGACATGCCTAGAAGAAAGGAGCAAGGACGATTTTGCTCATCAGCAAAAGGCTCAGGCTGCAGCTGCCAGGAGTATACCTGTACACCAGCCAGTAACTTTAAATGCAGAGCAAGTATCCATTCCTGGGAATAAAGGAGGTATTTTATTCCAACAGCTACCTCTCACTATCACCAGGGTTGGTCTTTCTGATTCACAGCAACAATTTTAAATGCAGCTTTCTACCAGGGCAAAGCGAGCGGCTCAGTGCCTTAATGACACAGCAAGGGAGGCAACAGCTCTCCTTGGCACCAGGCATGTTCTTGCTCTCACTTGTTTTTGTCTTTTAACAGGTCAATTTCTTGTTCTCAGCCTATACTGTGGTGGGGGTGAGAGGGAGGATAAAAAACTATTTAAAATGCTGAGATCTGATTTTTTTCACCAGGTAGTATATGCAGCTTAAGTAAATTGGAATTTTTCTTCAAATGCATATAAACTCATTAAATAGTTTTATTTGCTTTAAGATTCCAAATTAATTTATGATTTTTGCTTGTGACACAATTAACTTCCAAAAAAATCATAATTATCCATCATCTCATATTAAAATAACAAATATTTGTAAAATAGATTGTCTTGTGAAGTACACTTCACAAGAATTTCCCATCAAGAAATGAATATGGGTCTGGAGCTGGGTATGAAGAGCATACAGTGAGTAAAACTTAAGATGGCATATTGAGGAGAAAACAAAATATTGAATAGTTGCTCATTAATTAAAGACTATCCAGTTTCTATGCTGAAAGGAATGAAGGATGCTGTGCAAAAAATAGTTTGTGATCAGGTAATTAAAGCCCTTCACACTGCACACACATTAGGGGGTCTAATTAAGTTTGCAATGACATTTTCTATCCTTCAGGTTTCTAACTTCATAGCTTAATAATGTTCTTTTAACATTTATTTTTCATTTGCAATAGCTCTCTGCAATACCCCAACAAACCAGTTATACATTAAGATGTTACATATAAATGTATCTGCTTTTGATCTTTCTTAAAAGAATTTCTCAGCCTTTATACCACAGACATAAAATGAAATATGTAGCACTTTCTTCCCTACCAGGAAATTCAATATCTCTCTTTTTTTTTTCCCCACAGACACTTTAAGCCCGTAGAATATGCTGTGGGATCTCCATATTCATTCTACTCCAGCTTTGGAGTTTACAGCTAAAGAGCTCTCAGTTTCACAAGAAACAAAGTTGATGACATCTGTACCACAGATCTATAGATAAGGTGGTATTACCACAGAAAACAGCCTTTTACAAAATTCTCTATCATCTACAGAGCTCTCTGCTTTTCCCTATGAGCCTGGGCAAGCTGAGTAAAAACAGGGAAATCTTCAATCCTGTTTGGTTTCTTTCCTCTCTCTTTTACAGAACCAGTTTAAAGACAACGTTAAATTGTTCAAGTGCAAAGTATGCAGATGCAGGAATCTTCCAGTGTGTGAAATACCACAGGCCTTCCTTTGCTTCTTTATCCTAATAGGGAAGGAAGCTTTTAATTCTAAACTTTAAAAGCATTCAGCTATAACCAGTTGTAGCCTAAGAAACAATCAGGTGGAACTCCGTGGGCAGAAACTGACGCAGACAAAGTTCTACCTGAAAATGAAGAATTTCTCTATTGTGTTGTGACCAAGCACTGGAACAGGCTGACCAAAGAGGCTGGGAGTTTCCCTCACTGGGTGTACTCAGGAGCTGTCTGGACACAACCCTGTACCACGTGCTCTGGGATGGCCCTGCCTGAGCAGAGAGGTTGGACCAGATGAGCCCTGTGGTCCCTTCCAGCCTGACCCAACCTGTGAAACAGGACACAGACCCCAAAACAGAGGTATCACTTAGTGTTGTGCTGATGAACACCGCCTTCCAGCAACATACTTAAAATCTTTCCCTCTTTCCATGAGCTGTGCTTTGCTCCAGCAGCCAATAGGCCCAGACCAGGTGCCTTTTCCTCTGCAGCATCTGGGGTGCTGAGGATGCCTGGGGCTGAACTGCCCAGCCCCACACTCAGTGCTACTCGAGAAACAGAGTATTATAACTAATATCCACACCCCTTCTCCAGAGCCTGCATTCCTCCCCTAGGATTAATAGAACCAACCACACAGTATAAAGTACAGGTTACTTGCACATTAAAGAGAGCAATGCTTATAAATTACCTCTTCTCTGCAGTGGACAGTTACAGCCAGCACATCATCTTATCACTAAGATTTTTCTCCATCTAATTCTATTTGCTGTTCCTCAGTGAATATCAACAATAACTCATTTAGCTTTAATGACATTAAAAGTAGAGACTGTCCTTGAGATAGCATCTAATTTTTCTTTATGAAAGCCAACATAAATTCTATGTACGAGGTCTCTGACAGCCTGGTAATAGAGGTGTTGTTAAAGTGAGCTAAAAATACAAACCAAGATAAAAAAAAAAAAAGTATCTTTCAGAGGAATCATTAGAGAAATTGATGAGGTCTGTTTGCTTTCCTTGCAGTCTCTGAGGACATATTATGTATATAAAGTATGGAGCTAACACGAAGTCTGCCACACAAAGATACTAGTTGAACAGATCTTGACCTTTCCTTCCATCTATGCAATAAAGATAAAGGTTATTACAGGAGTGCTGCAAGAGCCCCTCACTATAATTATCTCACACTTAATATGAGAGTTAGTAAAATTGCAGCCAATTTTTCCCTTCTAGGCATCACCATGCAGGGGGTAAAAAGCAAATAAATACAGCCCCTGAAGTCCTAGATCAAAATGCAAACACTAAGCAGACTCATGTCACCCAGGCAAACAGTTCTACTATTTCTTAACTTTCTGCTTGGCTTTCTAGCCTTGCTATTTGTATTTGTATATAGTTGTGTAGATTAATGCAATTATTAATAGATTAATGAGTTTTATATGTACAGCTGAGTGTTCCCTACTGTGAATAACAAAATTACCAGTACAGACCAGGGATTTGGATCTGGGATTTGGCCCCTCTAATTTCCTCCCATCCATGACCTCACAACATCCTTGTAGTCCTCCTGAGTTGCCTGCCAACTTTCCTTTTTAACTTGAGTTACAGACAAAGACAGAACATCTCCTGAAAACAGAGAAGGTGTATCATAATAATCAAACCACAGAACTGCTTGATGCAGTGTGGTAACAACACCAGAGACATTCCCACTGCCACTTCCATCAAGGAAATGCCAGGCCACACCTGCTCTGAAGACGACACCCCAGTCCTGGTCAAGGACATTCCTCCAGGATGATTAAATATGGATGGAAATTTTACGTTCATATCCCAAGCAATGCAAACCTTCAATTGCTTCATAATGGAAAAAAAAGAAAGTATCTGCTGAGTGGAGAGTTTTGTGGGAGAGAGAAAACACCAAAGCTGCACATTTCTCTGGAGTAGCTACTACCAGAATGGAAAGAATAAAGGAGGCATGCACCAGACTGTGCTTAGAATGATATCAAATGATATCACTGATTTTGCTCAGCACTTTTATGGGTTTGAATTACACATGGAGATCAGGAATATGAGGTCAGCATTACAGTTTGTCCTGTGTAGCATTAACTTAAAGGATCAAGAGGAAGAAAACTCAATATTCATGGGACAATTTTCTTGCAAAGCCTTCTTGTTCTGCCATCTTTAACTGCTCTCCTCAGGGAAAATAAAATACATTTGTGGAATTCTTTTCTAATATATTTTGTCAAGGACATTAACTACATTCTTATTTTTACTGTCTGTGGGAAAAAACAAAATCATCCCATTTACATAAAATGCTGATGTGAGTCAAGAGCTGGTTCCTGGAGCAAATCAAGATCTTGTAGCATGCCAGCAGTATATTTCACCATCGTAAATGTTATGCATGACTTTATAGTTTGCCATGCACACGTCAGCCTGCAATAAGGAAAGGGCATCTTTGAAGTTACCAGTCATGACTGCTAATAGACTCTTTCCACAGAAATCCCCACTGGAGTCTGAAAATGCAAATTCAGATGCTCTGCCTGGACTGCAGAACAAATGAGCCTCAGAGGCAGCCCCACTGCCCTGGCCCTCCATTTGTGCCCAGTCCTTTTTGAAGTGCCTGAGCCCCTCCAGGCCAATGCACCCAGATATCCAATGGCAACAAGCACAACATAAAAGGTGTCAGGGAAGAGGATGGTGTGGCATATGCTGATATTTGGGCTGGGAAAGGTCAGGGTGCATGGGGAAATGTGCTCTGCCATGTCTCCAAAGTCCTGCATTCAGAGTGGCTGAAAAAAACTGGGAAAGCTCTTAGTCCACATCTCTCTTAAAAAAAGAATCAAATACAACAGTTTCTTTAATGATGAAGGCCTAACCTAATTTTAAGAGTTTCCCTCCATGCCCTTAACAAAAAGCCAAGAGAAAAGAGAATTAAGCTTTGTGCAACCATCCAGCCAAGCTGTGATTAGACATGGAGGGTACCCAAGAGTAAATTATTCCACAAATAAACATTGAATTGTGTTTCTGTATTTGACTTCAGCTTTCTGTAAGTCTTCACCTGAGCAATTTTTCTGTTTGTGCTCTGGTTTCTCCAAGTTTGGTTCCTGTTCCTTTGTTACTGGGTAAGGACAGTAAGAGTGTACTGAGCTTCACAGTAATAACTCTTACACATCAGTTTAAAACAAAAGAATTTGTGTTACTTCAAATAATTGGAGGGAAAGCCAGTATTCCTGAAAATGCAACACAATACTTTTGAAAAAAATAATGATACATTGTAAAGTGCACATCAAAGATAAAGTAGCTAATTATCTTGAATAAAGATTTGGTGCACCATCAAATTACCACTACAAAACATGACTTTCATAAATGTTATCTGGAGAAAGCTGGTAGGAAAGACCTTAAAAACAAGTTTCTAATGCAGAGTGAAAAAAAAATTGTACTTTCTGACTGTTGTTCTGGCTTGCTGGCTCTTGTTCTGCCAAGAGACAGCAATTTTCTCAGAGTCTGCAAAC
This sequence comes from Euphonia xanthogaster, assembly GCA_034509185.1. Lineage (NCBI taxonomy): Eukaryota > Metazoa > Chordata > Aves > Passeriformes > Fringillidae > Euphonia > Euphonia xanthogaster. The sequence continues at coordinate 12,903,862 of JAYDZK010000274.1, read as the reverse complement.
ACTAGCATTTTAATAGCCCAGATGAGTAGTAACCTTTGACAGGTTTGGGCAGATAAGGTGGAATTAATGTCAAGTTCTTTCTGAAGGGATTTATTTACCCTCTGTTTTGTCATGGATATTAAAAGGTCAGATCCAGCTCTGATCGTGAGCTTCATTATATATCTCTTAATCCCTGCAGGCCACTTGGACCATGAAAACTAAGAAAAAAATTGCAGCTAATGTAAATATTAATTTTGAGGGTATTTGATAGCCTCGGGAAGAGGAAACATCCCTCTTGGACACCTGGCAAGAATACATTATAAATCTAGACTTACATGAATTCAGGCTAAAATTCAAGTAAACTTTGTTAAGTCATGCCGCAGTCTTCACTTACACAGAAGAATATTAATTTGAAACTTGGTGATTGGCCAGAAGTGATGCAGGAAAGTTGAAGGTCATGATTTTGGCCAAAAAGAATAGGGAAAAAAAAAAAAAAACAAACAAAAAAAAATACAAAGGCTTAAAAATAAAAGATAGGACAGAGATATTTTTGTACTACTATTTATGTACTACAGAGATATTTTTATACTACTATTTAAATGTTCATTTTCCAAAGTGAGTAATAAAGAATTATTGGTAATTCTGGATTCATAATTTATTAATAGCACTGCAGGACTACATGCTGAAAATTGATTAGGTATCTTTATCAATACAGCAATGAATTTAAGTGGCAGCACATAACTTCAGATCCTCTTGACTGGGTAGCCCTAATATTTTGTCAGCCCAATAAATCATTTTCTTCTACCTTTAAGGTTCAATTACAAAAAAAAAAAAAAAAAAAGGACAAAAAGTGTCATCTACAGTGTTTGCAGCCCAAAAACATAAATCTCATTAAACAACTATATTATCTATTTAAAAAGTTGAATAAAGTTTTTTTCTTAGTTCGAAGAATTAAATATAGTAAAACTTAATACCAAAATACAACAAACTTCTACAGATTTTGTTAGTATCCATGCACACAATAGGATCCTTTGAGGCCAGGTACTTTTACTAGCCAGCACTGACCTACCCAGTGTACAATTCCCTCCTTCCTGCAAGCCCTACCTCTTTGGCCAGGATGTTAAGGAATTCCTTTCCCTGTCCAGCTGCCCAGGAGCCACTCTGGCAGTCCCACTCTCACACCTGGGCTAGGACCGTGGCGCGTTCGCAGCTGCGCACCCAACACTCGCAGCCAGACCAGGTTTCCCTAACAGATCTTGAAATAATTTCATCTTGGTCCAAGTACTAAATAACAAAAATAACAGCTTGAGCTGGTGTCTCCGAGGGCAGACTGTGAACAAAGGAACCTCTGGACTTTTGTACCCTCACACTCTAAGGCAGGAAAGTCTGGGGGCTGTTGGCTCCTGGCCCCCTAAGCTCCACCTGCAGCTACTCACTGAGATTCCTGCACTGGACGTGCTGCTCAGTGAGAACACTTGTCAGTGCCTTACTAAAGGCAATCCAGGGGATGTCTCACTCCAGTACAAATGGTTTCCATGATGAGAACAGCTTAAAAAATTGGACAGCGCTGGTGACTGGTGTCACCAGGTGTCCCAACTGATACTGGAGCAATTAAACCCCAAGCTGAAGGAAGCAAATTGTGACTAACCTACGGCATATTAAAACATGAATAGCCTTATTCAGTATGTATTTCCAAAGAGGCCTTTAATATTTTGCCCACTGGGTAGCAGGTCCAGAACTGCCTCCAACATCACCAGAAAATTGCAGCACACAAGGACTAACGGAACCCTGGAAATGACCCTTGGGATCACAGAATGAAGTCCAAGGTCACACATAACAGACACAAATAAAAGCCCTATTTACAGCTTTTGTTTTGAGAACAGTGGTGGACCAGAATTTTCAGTTGCACCCTAAATCAAAGAAAAATGAAAAAACTCCTCTCTAGCGATGTGATTATGTTCTCTAGAAAAAATTAGTATACCATGACTTTTAGAGAATTAAGCTTGATGAAACCAAGACTTTTTTTCCCTTGGTTTTTATTCCTGCAATCTTGAGTTCATGGTGTTTCTTATAGGAATGGTACCAAGGTATTCCCTTTGCTACTTCTCAGAGTAAGCAGTGAACTATATTTTTAGTATGCACTATATTAATGTTTAGTAGCTAAGTGGCAACAAAACCTGTGCTATAAAAGTTAATAAAAACACTAAAACAAATAGTATGTAAGAAAATTACATCCAGCAAAGCTAGTAGAAGGACTAAATAATATAAGCAGCAAAACTACACTGAAGAAAAAAAATTGGAAAATAAAGGTAAAAAGAAAGAGAGAGAGGTTCTATAGAAGGAACTCTACCAGTCTCTGTAAGCAGGGAAGATGACTCATTGAGCTAAATAAACACTGAAATCTGCTGATCTCCATGCAAAGCAAACACCTTCATTGGGATAACCTTCCCTGTGCTCTACAATAGCACCTATTTTAACACTTGCAAATTTTCCAGCTTTCTTTTTCATACATAGTTTAGCTTTTCACTGAATGAGCAACTGCAGAAGTACAGTACCTTGCCTCAAAGTATTCTGCTCATCCCTCTCAAAAAAAAAAATCAATATTTTATAAATATGGTTTTAATACATTTATTATTACCTTCCTGTTCTACCTGCAATTTCACTCATATGCAAGTTCAGGGAATTTTTTGCTAGCTCAGGTGTTTTGCCCAGTGTCACTGACCATCTCACACCTCGGCATGCCACAATGGCCCAAGAAATTTGTGTCTGCAGCAGGTTTTTGAAGAAAAGGTCATGTCTGCAATACTGAATTAGCCCCCAAATGCACACTGATTAAGCAGCCTTTGCTCCTCTCCTGCCCCTGACTGTCAGCCCCGATAATTAGTAAAATCAAGCCTCTAAGCTCCCACATCTAATGTGTTCTTCTCTTCCTTTTTCTGGGAAGGGCAAGGCAAGGAGTGACAGCTCACATGTGAGATAAAAACCAACAAGCAAACAAAAGAAACGCCTTTTGTTCCCCTATAGTTACTTCTAAACACTCTGATTTAACATCTATAAAGGAGGTACCTCTGAAGCCCCACACAGGAAAAGAACAAGTGACAGCTCAAGCTTGATTGAGTGCGAAGCCAACTTGCACAGTTACTCCAAAGTTTTGCAGTGAGCACTGAAATCCAAGATGTTGAAGGACACAGCTGCAGCTCCCTCAGTGCAGAGACTGACAGAGGCAACCATTTGTGCCGCTTAGCGAAACGTAGATGCGTTTGCTCAGACAGCAAGCGACTGAGTGGGTTTAACAAGCAGGATAATAGCTCAGGGTGTCATTTTGATCTGAATACATAATTAAAGGAGATCAAGAAAAGGCTCAGGTTTAGAAGTGGCCTTGAATATCTGCAGCCTAATTAGGATTGATTTTGCCAATCACTGCTCAGAACATGACTCTTCTGCTTGCACTTGTTTCCAGTAAAACATGTCAGCTGCCTCGAAATCAGCATAGCTTCCACGGGCACTACCCACCTAGAAAACGGTGTGGGCTCAAACCTGGCCTATGATGCTTAGATACAAATCCTATGGGCTGCTATCTTTTAGCTTTAGATTACTCACGACAAGTGCAATCAATAAGGCTTGTTAGCCTGAGGCTCAGAAGGGCTGCAGCTGTTTTTTCATCTTAGCCTGTACGTGTAATATGATAGGGCAGTGAGGGGGCACAGATGAAGTGGCTTGTTATTTATGACAATATCAATCAATGCACTCTATTGCTAAATGAATTAAGTAGCATTGCAATAACTGGTTTTTCTGCTGCAACTTTGGGTTTTAAAAATTGCACAGAAGAGTGATATTGATCCGCCTAAGTCTACTGCCACTTTATTTCAGCTCTTTTGCAGTGGAATAGAGTCCATTCTACCACTGCCCAAAAATTTATGTAACCATAAAACTAGATTAATGTAAAGACTCACAAAAGGATTTGAGCAAATTTAAGCCTTTGAAATTTAAAGTTGGGATCCTAAACCTCCCAGGAAGACATCTGGTTGACCCGGGAGATTGACCACTGGACACAAAGGTTCCCCAGTTTCCTGCAGTCCTATTTCTCTGTATACCAGTCAGATATTTTGCTGCTTCTCCTGATGTTCTACCTCCTGAAGGTGCACCTACTAAACAGGCAGTGGTGCCTAATGCCAGCAGTGCCCTTGATATCATTACAAATGGAAATGGCTGGGAAAGAATACAAGATAACAAGAAAAAGACACCTTGGGAATGAAACACCTGTGCTCATTTGGAAGCGAAGGACTCGGGTTCAGCTCTGCATCTCATCTGAAGGAAGGCTCACCACGGAGCCATCATTTCTGCCATTATTTGCCTCTAAGAGAAGAGTAATTTCATTCTGGCTCAATGGGCCAGAAGATCAGAAAACCACAGGGAACATGAATGCATCTCTGGGCCACAACCACTCACCTCACCATGGGAATACCTCAGGAAATGAAGCATTTGGTGTTGATAAGCTGTGCTTTCGCCCCCAGGGGAGGTCCAAGGCATACCAAGACCTAGAAGAATGACTCAAGGTAGCAAGAAGTATATGGCTGCACAGACATAAATGCTGCAATTTCAGCTTGTAACCAGCTATTAAGAACGTGGGAAAAGTTCAGTCTATTGGCCAAATCTGAATTACAGTGACCCCATTTATATAGCCATGTGCTTGAAAGCTAGCAGGTATAATTGGGCCAGGAAGGCAGTGATTAGCATGTGATAAAGAAAGATGTCTGATTGCATGATTTAAGACAAATTGATAAGAGACAGGCCACAGCTCACTGTCTATGGCTGCTAAACATGTAGGACTGCCTGCACTGCTCCTTCATCTGTGACATTTTGTTTATCACTCTGCCTGCTGCTACCCAGACAAATAAACCCTCTGGGACCATTTGACGCTGTATTAGGTTTTGTGCTTGAATGCATAAGGGTCCCTAGAAGGCAGCAAGAGGATTCTAGTTACTTTGTAATCTTACAGACAAACAGCATCAAAATTGATATTCAGTTTAACATGGAATTCTGGGAAAATATCCAGGAATTTGGCTGTGTACATAGATATCCTTCAGTTACTCATTAGCATGCCTCTTTCTTTTCACCTCAAAGTCAATGGCATTTTTAAAAATGAAATCAGATGATTTCCTTGAATGACAATATTAGGATGGAGACAAGCAGGTAAAGGCTTTGGTGGGCATGAAAGCAAACACAAAGCCTGAATCACCCTAATTCAATCTAATTTGACCACTGAACATCCAGCAGATAAAATGTAGAAAATGTGTTTTTTGAAGTGTGAACCAGCTAATTTTTGTTACCCACTGAAAGTATCTCCAAAAAGGAGACATAGATGGCTTCTGTGTGAGGGTTTAATTGTTGCTGGTTTTTAGGGTTTTTTTTAGGTTTTGTTTTTTTTTTTTTTTTTAATCTGGAAGAATAAACAACTGTTGCAATCAATAATGAGGATTCTGTTAGTGTAGATCAGACTTTGATTTGGTGTATGCAGCTAAAGGAAATTTGCTTCCTTCCACTTCCCTTTTACAACCAACTGTATGAAGTAAAAGTCTGGAGTAATTCCAAGGGACTAAACCAATTATGATAAATAGCTAAATTTGTGAATATGTAGAATCAACTGATCATTGCATAATTACTTATACTCCCAAGGCTATGGTAAAAACGTGGCAGCAGAATCATCGTTATTTTCATCGCAGTAATTATAAATCATCATCGTTGCATTCTTGCAGATATGGCTGGATGAATGCCACCTGAAACTCTGCCTTCCCCCTGTGCCTCAGATTTGCTTCTCCACTGCCCCATGAATTCAAGTTATTTTTACACATATACACACAACTGCTCTGCACGTTTGACAGTAACTCTTCAAACCTGCCTTAAATATCTGTGAGTCTTTAATTTAATAAGAATATTCCTCACAGATCACCATTTCTGTTAACCTTTATAGTGATGTATGCATAACCACATGCACATATTTCTCAAGCTGGAATAGCACGCATATTTTACAGGGCTATAACCAAATAATGTCCATGGACATGAACCAGTGTCCATAAACAATGATACCATTATAAGCCTTCAAATACTAAGGCTAAGCACTAAATGCTGACCTCCAGCTTGGCAGAACAAAAGAAAGAAGCAAAGTTAGGTGAAGGACAGCATGAAATCAAGGCTTTATTTCATGGTAATGTGCTGCTGCTGCAGTTTGTTTTAAAAATCAGACTGCAGATATGCATTTGCTTTTAATGACTCTGGCCATCCACAAAAGGTAGGTAAGAAGAAAGCACCTCAAGATGAACAAAGTGGCAGAGAAACAGTTTTCCAGGGAAGAAAAAAAAAAAGGAGAAAAAACAAGCTTCAGAGCAAATAAGACAACTAAGTAAGTAACTTTCATGTTCAGCAAGTAGGTAATTCCAAAGCCCCTACTCTACAATATCTTATGTTGAGCACCTCATTACAGGTGTGGGATGAAATCCTGGCACCACTGGAAGTTTTATTACAGAGATATGTGGAATCAACATTTCAGATTTCCTCATTTCTAAATTGCTATGCTTCATGGCTCATTCTGTAAATGTAAATGCATGAGTTAAGTGCCCATCTGTTTGCCAGATCACGGGCTAAAACCTTCATTCAGATGAGTAGTTACTTGTACCTGAATAACCTCACAGATTTTAGAAAGCACTGTTCAAAGTCAGTTACTATTTGCTTTAAGTAGAGATAGCACGAAGTGTCCCACTAAAAAGGAGGTATTAAGAACTTCCAGAATCTCTATAAGTGTCTTTAGATCCTTTTCCCCTTGATAATTTCCACTGGGAAATTAAACATACCTCTGAATTCTATAAATAAAGGCTATCTAGGTTAATCTCTGCTACCCTCTTCACTAAAACATATACTCCAGCTGGAGAAGCAACCAAAACATAAGCAGTCTATTGTGGCCCAGTCTAGTGGGAGAGAAGAGTAGTTAAGGGAAAAAGTAAAATGAGAGAAGAAAAAAAGAAAAAAAGAGGGGAAATGACATTAAGGATAAGGCATGAAGATGCTTTTTTCATTCCTGCAGTACTCAAAACTCCCCTTCTCCTTTGAGGAAATTGAGACAACACATCCAGAAGCTACTAGACATGACCTCCACAGCCATCAGATTTCAAAGAGTCAGTTTCTTAAAGGGTGACTATCTTTCCCCTTTTTTGTGCATATTTCATGAGTCCCACAGGTTCTGCAGATAGTAAGATAGCAGAGCCCATCACAATGTTTTCTCCTTGCTATAGTATCTACACTTGAAATTTGCTGCCAACAAGGAGTTGCTACCTGTAAATGTGTCAATCATGAGCTATGTGACTGCGATACAAATCACAACTACTTGAAATCTTTGAAATCTTTCTGTAGGGATAGCCCTGGCTTTGGCTGACTGAACTTTGTTATGGTTTGTTGGGTGTAATTTGTCAATACTAAGTGCTCTCTACAAAATTCAGCTGCACACTTCAGCTGTCTGCACTGACGTAATAAGAAACTTGGGTTCTCACTCTGGCATCTAACTCTGCTTTAGACATAACAAAACTGTTCTCAACACTAAAATCAAGAGTTTTGATCTCCCTTTCAGAGGAAACAAAACCAAGAAAAGACACATTTCAGTCCACTAATCTCAAACTTCCTTCAGCATAACTCATTCATGGATTTGGAAGTGTGCTTGTGAATTTGTAACAAGAAATAACCAGAAGTTAGCAAGTGTAAAGATATTAGAGAGCGCTTATGAAGGACCACATATTGGATGCACATAAAAGCCTGAATACATACATCTGGAACACAAATTAAAAGCAAGGAAAACTACTCATTGTGAAGACACATAATGAACAAAGTGACAGATGCTTGAACAATGATTCCACTGCAAAACAATGTAGAAGCCATGATGTGGAAACCTCTCCTAAATCTCTAAAGAATAGGTTTTTTCCAGAGACTGATTTATGGGAACAATACCGATGTGTGCCCTCTTCCTTGGAGACCAAGTCTTTTCCCTGAAGTACTGTGTGATGCAAGAAGGCAGTATTTGTAAGGTATCCTTCAAGAGCATGATTCTTAGTATCTGCTCTCCAGACTAAAATCTATCTCTGTTAATTTACTGAGTAACAGACCACAGAAGGCTTCTCGGGAGACATGTTTTCAGTATTTTTCCTTTCCTTATCCTATTTAACTTTTTTTAACTGAAGCCTAAATAAGAAAGCATCTGCTGAGCATATGGAAGTTACAAGTATTACCATTAATGTATACTGCTAACATTAAGATTTTTCCACCAGGCACACACATATTCTAACTGGCATACAAACACTCTTGGTCTGAAGGACTCAGAAAGGAGAGATGAGTAACTGTGGACCAGCTCTGCAGTGCAGCATGAGCATTTGTGCCCAGAGGAAAACAGAGGTTTGGGTCCGACACAGAGGGAGTAAAACACGATCTAGATGTTTATAAAGTCCCCCTGTGTCAGCAAACTGTATAACAGAAATACAAAATCTGGATCCAGAACACAGACTGCAGTTTTCTTTTGATATTACAAGTAAACTCCTGCCCTGCAATCTTAAGAATCTCAGTTTTCCCCCAAAGCACACAGAGAAAAGATTTGAAAGCATCAGCCAAAATTGGCTATCATGCCAGTGCCAGGAGAACCTGAACCTCTTGGATCCATGGGGATTTAAGGAAGGAGAGTGAATAGAATTGCTAGTCATCACCAGAATTGCTTTAGTCTTTATAACAGTTCCCAAGCAAAAGATGTAAAGCTCTTTTGGATCAGCTTTCCTAAGTTAACTACGACAAGTTTGGATGCTTCTTGACTATCAAGACAAAAACTCTCCTGAAGCAATCATGACATGGATTTTAAAATGGTAAGTCTAATTTCCAAATGGAAGTTATTGTAAATGAAATCATCATTTTTGCAAGCTGAACCTAAACTTGAAATTCTCCAAGGCAAAATCTTTCCATACAAATTTTCCACAAAGTCTAGCAAACCTCATCTCGAGACAGCTAGAATCTTCTCCAGAGAAGATTTGTCCATTCTTATATGGGAGTCTCCATATTTAAAATAAAAATGTGGCTCACACCTAGTTTCTCTGAGCTCAACAGCTGACTAGTTTTTATTTGAGTCAAATCTCATCTCTCCTTCAAGCTGTAAAGGTGTCTATATATGGCACCTCTCATCATGTTTCCAGAACTGCATTTGCACCCTCAACTCTCAATACATAAGAATATTTATTCCCTGAAGGGTAGAAGTCCTTAAGTCCTTCAAGTACTGCTGTGTCAGGATTTACTCTTTACTTTGGTTTGCTGAAGTTTATTTTTATTTTGATTGCTAATGCTACAAATGTTAACTTATTTATTTGTACCTCAAGGGATCTTCTAAGGACTTCTATCTTTCCCCATTCCCTGAGAAACTGCTTTGGGAGTCATAAGTACAATTGGTATAATAACCTTCAAGATTATTGACTACAGAAGTATCTTGAAAGTTCTCATGCACTAAAATTTGGGAGTCACTGAAAGATGTAAAATATGCACTACACATCTGAAAAGGCAATATATTAAAAGAGGTCCTTCATAACAAGAATAATAATTGAGTATTTTTTTAAAATATCACTATTTTCACTATTTGTCCTTTGTTTTATAACTAGGGAAAAGATCTAATAAAATATATTAAATATTTCTATTTTTTTTTGTATTAATCATTAGAGGAAACACTGTTCCCAGGCTTGGACTATCCCAGTACAGGTACAGGCAGTTAAAAAATAATAAATCTCATAAAACTAATTTCCTAATGACAATGAAACCAAATAATTTTAAAGCTCTTTATGCAAGGTAAAAAGCCCCCTCTTCAGCCTAAAAACAATAAATCCGTATTAGCTGAAATGACTAGTGGTTTGGGAGGAAGGAATTCTGCAAAGATCATCTTTCCAGCACTGTAAAGATTATAGTTCTTGGTTTACATAAAAGGAAAAAAAATAGTTTATCAGACAATTCTAATTGTCGCTACACTTTTTTTCTTTTTTTTTTTTTTCTTAATATATAACAAGGTCACCTTAGCTTACACAACAGTTGAGAAGGAAAAGCAAAAAAAAGGCATTGGCACCTGAGTTCATTCAAGGAAGAACATTTCATTATCCTTACAGTCTGGGGATCCCTGAGGGGAAAGGGCCCCAGGGACAGCAGCAGGCTCCCAATCAGACCATAAAGGAGCAATGCAGCAGAATTTCCACACTACCAAAGACACTTGCAGAACATGGGACCTTTGACAAATAGCCTAAGAAAATTAGTTTTAATAAATCAGGGTCCCCCCATAAATCATGCGGATCTATCTGTTTTTCCGTCTTCCCATTCCTGCATTGCCACTATGCAAAGATCCAATCTTAGTGCTGAAGAAAAGTTTCTGTGAAAAAAACACTTTTTCAAGAAGGTACCTCAGAAACAGTTTGTAGGGTCCTCTCTGCAGCTGATGGGTGACTAACAGCAGGAAACACTGGGTACATGAACCCGAGGTGGAATACAAATCTGCTAACCAAGGAGAAAAGAAGAGGATGAGCAGAAATGGAAAACTCCCAGTTTCTGCTGCTGCTGACTGCAGATGTAATGCAACTGTTCTTTATTCCATCTTAGATACCGAAGCTCTGGTCCTCTGGTCACTGACTACAGCTCTCTACCTCTCCATCTGTCTCTGTTCCTCTCCTTCCTCCTCTTTCCAATCAGCTTGCAAGTATGTCTCATCACTACACCTGGTAAGATCACACCCTGCTGCCAGTCCTGGAGGGGTTTGCAATGGTTTGTTCATTGCTTGCCTCTCTTCCTCAAGTACCATTTTCACTAGCCACAAGCAATAGGTTTCTATTTCTCCGCTCATGAGGTTCTCACTACAGGATTAATCCAACATTTAGAAAGGGCTCAGAGCAAAATCAGTACAATCTTGGAACAGCTACTGAAGACCTGAACACTACAACTCAAACCAGTTTATTTATCTGGATTAATCTAATTTAAGAGTGAATCAGTAGAAGTGAAGTGACACACTTTTTAGCAGCAGGAAATTTGTCTTGTTTTACAGTACATAAGAGTACAATAAGAGTACTCTTGTTAGTTGGTTCCCCACAAAAGAATTGGTTTTTCAGACAGCTAGAGCCACTCATTTGTTCCAAAAATTTACCAAACTGCAAAGAAACTCACTGAGCTCTCTAGGCATATGGATTACATAACTATTTGTTCCATTTTTACTCAGAATTTGTAAAGGGACCTTTTTAAGCCTTCAAATACCATGGAATATAATTTGCAAACAAAAATAATGAAACTTGGTCTACTGATATAAAAGAGTTGCTGGCTAAATTCCACCATCTAAGAGGAAATGTCCCCTATTTTCCACATTAACCATCCTAGCATGCCAAAACCAAAATTTTCTGTCTTAGTAGATGCCTGGAGGGGAAACAACAGTTTTCTGGCTGTGGCAGACAAAACTGCTGGAGATGATTGGAAGACACTTATGTTTTGGGACCAGACATCACCAACCAGAGCCATGCCAACCACTCTTCCCATTCCCATCCATTAGGACCAACCCTATAGCTGCTAGCACAAAAGCAGCAGAGACAAGATCATGGAGAATATCCAGGATGTAGGAATGAGAATTTAGAGAACATTTCTCAGCCTTCCTGTGTGAAATGGTTACAGAAAAGATGCATTTCAGGCAATTTACAAAGGCATAAGACTGGAAAGTCAGTAACAACAGCACAAACTGTCAATAACCATATTTCTTGCATTTTTTTCTGGGTCAGAGTGAATTTCTGCCAAACAACAAACACAGAGAATTCCTGAGGACACTGCTGATGGATAACATGTTAATATCAGCATGAAATTATCTAGACTCCACCTTAATATCACTTTACAGTTAACCAACGATAAAAGCACATTGTAAGGTCACGGAATTCATACAAAATTGAGTTAGCTTAAGGCTAACTCCAGTATCTCGACAGTAGAGGGTTATTTGAAATCTAAGTATATCCATTTTATTCATACATAAATCCATACAGAGTGCACTTAACAAAAACAGATATACTGACACTTTGAATTATCCTTCCCATAGAAGAACTGCCCTGGCAATATCAAGAAAGACAGATTCCCTGAGAATGTTCTCAGGAGGCCACATTTGCAGCCAGCTCAGTGTGTGAAACCAGAATTAGAAACAAATTAGTAACATCCAAACAGCATCTCAGAATCAGGCAGTCTTAAATCTGAAAAGTCCTAATTACAACAAAGGGATAATGGTTGCCTCTTCAAAATCTGTAATAACATAGCAATGAAAACTTCTGGAAAACCTTGCTTCCCTGCAGCAAGAATGAATTGCTTTCTTCATTCCTAGTCGAAAGAAGCAATTGGCTTTTTGTTTCTTCTTTTTCTTTTCTTATAGCAAAGGTGGAAAAGGAAATTATCCATAGATACTTACTGCTTAACACTTATTTGACTGGCAATAATTACTGTGCATAAAGGGGTTTAAATATATCTTAATACTAGTATAGCAGGAAGCATTATAACAAGACAAGCAAAAACTCATCCTGTAACCCAAGCAAACAATGTGGGACTTCTCATTGCTATGTGTGGAAATTTGCTCTGGTCTTGCTTGGAGGGTGTTAGGACTAGGAGCTAAAAGATGCTTTAGAATAAATTAGCACTAATATAAATCTGACAAGAAGATTAATATTCTAACTATGTTCACAATAATTAACTCACCAAAACAGTTCCAGAGTCATTATCCAGCTAGGGCGGAATGGGAAAGTTTACAGCACCCCTGTAGATTTATAAGCCAATTAAGGGTGACCCTCCTCTAGACTTCATTAGAAAAGCCTCTGGTTCAGCAAAAGCTCACACGTGCAAGTAAGAAGTTTCCCAATGAAAGGGAATGCAAGGGATCTTTATCACCCCTGTTAAACACTTTTCCTGCTCCTCTGGAAATTACACATCCCTAATGCATCCTCAGCCTCCTGCCAACTCTCCAGGCCTTGCAGAGCATTCTCGCACTTGCGAGAAGCACGACACCGCTGGGGCACTGCTCCGGGAGGGGAGCTCTGCTTCATTCCCTGCATGACCAAGGGGTCGTGGGCCAACACTAGAGGAGCACTTCAGATCTTCTGATGCAGCTCTGGGGTTAGGGCTCACAGCCCCTCTCCCACCCAGAGCCATCTTCTGCCTTCCATGTGCAGTGGACAGCAGATTTATCAGCACGTTCACCAACAAAGTCAGCTGATACCAGCTGGCCATTACTAACCAGCACACTCCTGCTCAATGTGCACTAGATGTGCATGGGACTGCATGGAGTGTGAACTATCTCCTGGCCATCTATGCCATTTTCCCTCTTCATTGCCTTTCTGCACAGATTCATTGTTCTAATATAAAAGCTTTCTCTGCCACTGTCAGAGAAGTCTGCCTTTATCTCCAATTCCACAAGCTCTCCTTCTCCTTTCAAAACTCTGTACACAGAACATCTCTTTTCTCCTTTTGTTGCATTCATCTATGCCTTTCATCCCTTCCTCTGTGCCTTCCTGCATAATTGTGTTTTTCAGCTTTGTAAGTATTTTTCAATATAGATAGCATAAAAATTGCAATCTAAAATGAAATAGCATTGTATCACAACCCACACTTTTTTTTCCTAGTAAAATACACAATTTGGACTGACTCAAGCTGTGATGTGTATGCAGGTAAAGCAAATGCTGAATTATTCAACACTTAAAAACACTGAAAAATCATTTACTTGTTACAAGCAATAAGATTTATGTTTTATGTCTCCCAATCAATAGCTAGTGTGTCCACACATAGCTGATTTATCCATATTGAAAATATAATTATAAGTCTAGTTTGCTCTGAACCAGAGAGTCCTTTTGTAACAAGATTATTTAAATACAAATGGGGTTGGAAAATTGGTTTTAAATGGCTAATCTGTCTTGTCTTCAACTCCAGCTGCAGAATTTACTAACATCATAAACACAGGCTGAGTGAAAACTTAAAAGGTTTTCTGATTCTCCCTGTGATCTGTCTATGCAGTCCTCATTAACAAGGAAGTTGATGGGAGCTGTATGCAAGCTGGGAAAGGAGGATAATAAGCCTTGTAATCTCTATAAAGAGAAAGGGACTTTTACTGGTGATATGTCATATATGCTGGTGTGCAAACATCTGTCTTATTGGCAGCCCAATAAAGAATTTACGCGCCCAGGTCTCTGATGCACTGCAGAACATCTCTGCCATATGGGCTGACCAAACTTATACCCACAACTCCTCAGAGCATCAGAGCACTTGCAATAGGGACCATCTGACATTCTTGGGATCATTAAGAAAAGTTTCATTTGGACAGATTTACTTGGGGATTATTGAAGGCCCTGCTGCCTTCCTGCTGTTCCCACCACATGTGGCCAATGGCCCGGTGATATGCAGTGGGAAAAGGCTGGGCCAGTGCAAGCTCCTCCAATAAAGCACTGCAGTGTCAGCAACTGGGAATACACCATGGCTTTCTTTCTTTGTCATGCACATAGGCTGGGAGAAAATGCAGATCAAATCTGACTTGGCTTGAGTAGAAATTAAGGACTGGTAACTTGCCACCTCACCCTGATAGAGTAAACTACTGCCTTAAATCCCTCTTGGACAGACCATCCCACCCATCCTGTAAAAAAAAAAAAAAAAAAAAAGGGAAAACGCTGTGTTTAACTGTTAATTTTCTTCATACCAGTGTAATTGGTATGGGGGTCTGGTTTGGGTTTGTCCTGGAAACAGTCTTGATAACTGAGGGATGTTTTCATTCCTGCTGAGCAAAAAACATCACTGAACCAAAGCCAGCACAGATAGGCATTCTCAAGTCTAGAACTACCACACCTGTGACAGATTGGTACAGTGTACACTGCCACAGATTGTTACAGTGGAGGCTACCCTGGGGGGCTGCTTTCCCAGCCCTGTGAAATGGTCCACTACCCTAAGTCAAGGGCAAGGGTTCTTTTCTAAGGGATGTGCAATGCAGAACTTCCCTTACAGCGATTCAAGAGCCAGATGTTCAGGACAAGCACCATGTTGTGCTTGTCCTCATTTCATCCAAGGGTCTGAAAAAACCTTTAACATTCAGCTGGACAGCACACTTCTATATTTCTTATTAGTTGGAAAAAACCCTAAGGAAAGGATAACTGCCAGTAGAAGAAGAACACTACACAATTTGAAATTATAACTCTATACATGCTTCTGAAAGCCTCTTTGGCTTTCCTGTTTGTGCTCTGAATGGCTCTCTAGATCTAATTTAATTCAGTGAAGAAAATCCAAAAGTGCCAGGGGAAAAAAAATCAACTTTTTCTTTAGTTAGAATAAAAATTGTACAGAAGGAATTCTTGATCTTCATTAATTCCATGGGTAGGCATACAAGCTCCTAAGTGTTAATGAGACTTGCCAGTTCAGGTGGACTAAAGCGTCTAATGAAATGTCAAATGAGCCCTCTTTGGATTTACATTATCAGATATTTCCACCAGGAAAGTTTGGGGAGGCATCCTAACACATCCTTCAAGCCCTCTGGGAACATGGAGCAAATGGTTCTTCTGGACTGGAATTACATTACTGGCTCACTTGGTCAATGTGACTCCTACAAACTAAGGTAATGGGAAAATTATCCAAACCCTTTGTTTCCTTTTCCACACCCAAAGTCAATTTCATTTTTCCTCAATTATATAGAAAATTATGCTTTGCTCAATCATCCCACAACCCATGCTGCAGATCCAGCCTTCTCCAGCTGAGGAGCAATTTACCACCCATCTTCCTCAGCATGATCTCTCTTGTTCTGGCCAAAGATGTATAAGGCATAGAATTAATTTTCATCTTTCCTGGAGAAAGCACAGAGGTGATTAGCCCCATTTACCCTGGTGTGCCTGAATCAGAGCCAGCCAGGCACAAAAGCACACAGGTCACTTTAAGTGCCCTGATCATCCTCATAGTCTGAAAAGCAATGTACTCCTGAGGGCCTGAACTTGTATTACACAGACAGTCAGTGACATAACCCATTTAGATCAAACACCCCGTGGAGTCGCTCAGGTCTGCTCTCTCACCACTGCAGCACTCCTCAGATGTGAAACCAGAGCTGCTTCTCCAAACACCCAAATGAGCCTGAACCAGAGAGCTCTGGGCCAAAGGCACTGCCAGTTCAGACCTACCCAGACGGCGTCGTCCTGTCTGTACTGCTTCCAGTTGCGGCCGGTGTCGCTGAACATCAGCGCGTAGCCGGTCACCCAGTCCGAGCTGCCGTACCTGCCCTGCGTGGCCACCGCCACGATCTCCACTCTGTCTCCCAGATCCACCTGCAGCCACTGCTGCTCGTTGGACTCCAGCGGGGACCAGCCACCAGCTCCTGAAAGATTGGATGAGGAGAATTTAGATCACAATGACAACAGAAAAAAATTATGCTTGATAAAGAACCATTAAATTATTTCAGGTCGTCACAGAGGACTCTAGTTGAGCATGCGGCTGTTTTTTTCATGTTTTAGCATTAGGAAATACACTACATGAAGTGTGCTTCCATCACACTAAAGCTCATGAGGAATTTTGAATTTCTAAGACATTTTAAGGAAATTTATTCCTTTTCAGCTGTACAAACATCAATGAGGTTGGCCCATGCTCAATCACAAAAAAAAAAAAAAAAAAAAAAAAAAAAAATCCTCTCTCTTCCCTCCTTGCAGTTCTGGGTATGTGAACTTTTAACTTGCAGTTTGCTTTGATATTTTCCTTTTTGCTGTGTTCTGAAAGAAATGCAAAGTGTTAGTTAGTTTTTATTTGAGCCCTTTTAAGTATTTGAAAGAATTGTTTAATTACTGCTTATAAATGCATTTCAGATAATTTGTTGTAAAGCTAGAAACCACTTGATTGAACAACTGAAAGGACTGCCTTCACACTGAAAAGCAGGCTGTCTCTGACATGAGCTTGTAATTCATATTTTTCCTTTAAAAGTAAAGATTTGCACTATCCCTTGAATTCCTTCATTGGTTAAACAGGCCTGTGGTAACACCAAGCCAATGAAACAGAACTGTAACCACTGCTTGCATATTACCACTTTGCTCACTACAATAAATGGAAGATTATGATTAAAAAGCAAACCATTTCAGACTGGAATATATTATTTTATGGTCTCCTGCTTTCTTTTACACCCTAAAATTACAGGCTATGTTTATTTTCCTTTCACTTGTTTCTCCTTGCACACATCTATTCTCTGCATACACCCAGTGTTCCATTCAGCCCCACCAATAAGCAGCTGATGCAGCTATGAAGAACACAAGCCATCAACCAAGTAGCCAAGACAGCAAATTTTGAGGCTGCCACTGCTTCTGCAACACCTTTTTGTTTTGTCATTATTAATGAAGTATGGAAAAGCACTCCAGTATGACTACAGTGAACACAATCACATTGGGAATAAAACTGAACACATCTGTCTCAAAGTTGCTGCATGAAAAGTTTATTAAGTGAATAGAGTTGAAAGATTAATAAATGTGGTTTCCATCAATGAACTCAATTTCAGTAACTCTGCACTTCCACAGACATTTTTTTTTCCTGGATGGTATTGTACTTTCCAACTCACAACTGAAATCCCTTTCTCTAAGTGTAGGTGTTAGAATTGTAATGATTTACAATTTATTAATATAGGATTTATCTGAACTCCTGAAACAGAACCATATCTATTCCATACCTGTATTGTTCCTGCTCCCCTGGATGACTCAGCCTCCATTCTTCTACAAGAACTTTTCAGGGAAAAGAGTTTGCAACCAAACCAACATATACTGCTTCTTAGTGCCATGATTTACCCTCTTCAATCACAACAGAAGTCTTCATCATCACTGATTATTTTACCTGCCTTAAACAGAATACTCTATCCTATGAGCACACCATGAAACACCTAATGAGAATACTAGGAATTTCATCACTGATTTCTTCTTCGACTACTTTATAGCTCTTTTAACTCCATGCCTATATTTAGCTTATATAATACCTCCTGTTAAAAGTCCTAACAAGCTTACCTCCTACACCACCAATTTTTATTTTGGTATTTTAAGTGCCATATAGAAAGTATGTTGTCTACCTTTAAGGTACAAACTACAGAGCTGTATACAAAGACAACAAACTAGAGATTTCTCCTACACACCATTGTGACTATTGTATACAGGAATCAAGGGCAGACTTCCTTTGGATTGTAATATCCAGTATCTAAAATAGACTCTGAACACAGTAGTTGCTGCCTTTTTTTTTTTTTCCCTTCAGTTTTATTCCAGGAACTGATATAAAAATCTGCTTCAGAAGTTCTGGCAAAGTTGTTCCATTCATGATTCAAAAGAGCCTATTCTAGATGTTTTCAGCACATATTAAAAGAAAGTTGGCATTTTCATCTTTCCTTCATTCAACATAGAGAATGACAACTAGATGAAGGAAAATAACATGTAACAAAAATATTTGGTGAATTTTCCATTAAAAAACACAAAAACTTTGCTTTCTATGTTCTAGTTTATACATAAATTCTTAAGCCAAGCCTGTTAGCACAGATGCTTCCCAGCAGTATGTCAAACATCATAACTAAATATCTACTTTATGCTTTCTCCCTTCTGCTGCTAGAAGTGGCAGGAATGTGATATGCTTTCAACAAAAGTGTTTGGCTTTACTGTGCACTGCTATTTTCCAGCTTGAGCACAACACCACAGGCTTCTAATTTCGAAGTCAAACAAATGATACACACTGAACAGAAATTTGGGAGATCTGTGCTGAGCTTGAGCCCTAAAATCATAGATTGCATGGTATCTCGGAACTGCATCTCTCTTTACATGACAAGCACATTTATCTGCTGGGAATGTCACTCTTTAGATGCAAGCACTGCAGACACAGCACTGCCACCTGCTCGTAGCATCACCTCTCCAAACTGGTCTTCCAAGAAAGATCAGTTACAGACCATGTCTTCACAGAACAGCAGGTGCTTCATATATTTTTTCCTTTGGAGAAGCAAGCCCACTGTGTTTCCCCTCTCCCAAACCTTCCACCATTACCATTTCCACAGGTGGACAGTAATTCTGCTGTTGGTAAGATTGGCGGTTAAAATCCCAGCAACAGCAAAGCTGCATTGGCTGCATGACTGAGGGCAGGACTGAAGCTTTTCCCACTGGGCCTCTATCAATTCTGCTAATAAAGCAAACATGTAGCTTCTGCTTGCTTCTGTGGTTATCCCAAATCCTCACCAAATACTGCTGTGAGAGCCAAAAATCAATAAATGTTCTTTTTCCTCCACATTCACTCCATCATACAGAGCAGGCGGTACAAGAGATACTGGCATTTTTTTCCAGCACAGTCTTTGTCTGCACATTTCTTTTATGTACATTGCTCCTGATAGTGTGTCAACAACTCATCCTGTACTTTTTTAGTAAGTAGCAAAAAAGCACAATCAAAGCAGGGCAACTATTTAGAGCCCTTTGCTCCTCTACCCACCTTGCTGCTTGCCCTGTGGACTGTTTGCCAGCACAGGCCCAAGACAAGGGACAAGAAGGCAACAACACGGGCTACTGAAGACACAGTTTACAGGACATCAAGTCCTCTGAACAGATTCAAGCATAACCCAAGGTCTTTTTCCTGCAACTGGGCACAAACATATTGAAGAGGGCCATAAAACTTTTATTAACTGTGGCATAAATTCAAACCAGACAAAAGATTTGGTTTTTGATTATGCCCATCAGATCTGCACACATGTTTTAGGTGTGTTAAAATGTCACACTGGCTCTCACACAAAAATGAGAGAGACAGGATGCTCAATATTTCCCCTTTCTGCCCAGCAGGATCCCACTGGCATTGACAGGATTCTGCCCATTGTGCTACACCATCATTCCTCACAGCTCACACATTTCACATCTTCTGGGAATCACTTCAAAGGAGGCATTCAACATGGTATGGTATGGGGAAAACACCCCAGTGGAGAAACAATACCACAAGAATCTGATATATTGTTCATATTCTCCATGGCAACAAATCATAATGTTAGAAATATGTGGAGAGCAAGGATCTGATGGTTTCTCAGCTGGAGACCCATATGATTCCAAGAAATATGGTCAAATACTTTTGTTTCTTTTTCAGACTGTTTGTACATTTTGCCATAGTTGTTTCAAAAATTGCATTTAAGTGTTACACAGTCAATGCTTTTTGATGTTCCCCAGGGCTGCTCAGGATGCCCATAGTTATTTGTAGTTGATTATTACAAAGCAAAGGGAATTATTATTTCCACCCTACCTGCCTTACAAACAGCTCAAATGGCTTTATATACAGTATATATTACTAAAAACTCCTGGACTTCCCACTGCAACTAAGTGCTTCCCTGCTGCAGAATTTTGCTTTAATGCCCAGATCAAACACTTCCTGGCCATAAAATAAATTCTTTTTGACACTATATATGCTTTATATTCTCATACATAATTGCATATGCTGACTACTCAGGCTGGGAGCTAATAAGAACTGAAAAATCTTAGGTGATACAGTCATACTGTAGCAATTTTCTTATTATTTTTCATTATTTATTTACTGTATACAGAGAAGCTGATAAATCCCTCTCATGGGAAAATAATATATTTCATACCTCAGAATCTTATTTATCAGAATTATACTAGCTCTTTAGCATTACCAGTACAGATTTATCAGCATTTTAATTAAGCACTTTCAGCTGTTCACACAAAGCTTTACTCATGGGTACTTTGTGTGTTTGTTTTTCTAAATGGCACATTCCACTACTGCAGGCCTTTTTTTTTAAACAACAGCCTTTTACTTATTGTTATCTATTACTGAATAAACTTGATGAATTAGTACTCCCTGCCAATAAAGGACTGGGTTGTGCTTTATAAATTCATCTTCACTTGTTGCACTCATGTTTACATTAACAAATATATTCATCTGGCTTTCTCCCCAGAGGCTCTGTCCTTTGCAGCACTGTCTTATCAATTACAAGCTAAGCCAACTCATCAAAATATTCAACATTATTCAACATTATCATAAAGCCACAGCCCAGTCCTTGTTAAGAAATATTATTTCCTGTAAAGATATCTCCTATTTGCATTCAAGTATCAGTCCAAGAAAGTTTCTACAGCCACCATCTACCACTGCTTGATCCTCCAACCCAAGCTCAGGCACTGCTATGGTAAGAGTAGACTTAGTTGTCTTCACAGTATCTGGTACTGGGCTAATTGTGCTGGAAACAGTGTTGACAAAACAGAAATGTTTCTGTTATTGCTGAGAATTGCTTAACACACAGGCCAAGGCCTTTACTGCTCCTCACACCCCACCACTAGTGAGGAGGGTAAGGGTAAGCAAAGTTTGGGAGTGGACACAGCCAGGACAGCTGACCCCAGCTGACCACAGGGATATCCCATCCCATATAGCATCATGCATCACTTTCAGCTGGGGCAGGCAGGAGGAGGAAAAGGGATGCTCAGAGCGATGGCTTCACTTTTACTCTGGTGATTCTCTGCCCCATCCCAGCAGGGGGAGTGAGTGGCTGTGCAGGGCTGAGTTGCTGTGGTTGGTCCAGGACATGTGCCCAATGTGGGCCTCAAAGGGTTCGAGATAATTGCAGATTAGATTGGAATGTACTAGATTGAATTTACAGCTGTTACTGCTGGTTAGCTATTAATCAGCAGCTTCTGTGTTTGCCATGGGGCTTGCTTCCCTTACTGCTTATTAGAGTCTACTGCTCATTAGTAGCTACTTTTTGCTTTTGCTGCTTGCTGTACTGCTTGTCATCTGACTGCTGGCCTGGGAACATTTTGATAACAGCAGTGCCCATGCTCCTGGGCTGGCAAGTGGCCAGGACATCTCTGCTGCTTCTGTGCACTGGGCAGGCTGGAACTCCAGTGTGAACTCAAGCCAAAGGGGTGTGATCTGTGGACAAGTCCCTGTAGCAAAAGGACAGCCCAGGTGGCTGTGAAGAAGCCCATGCCAGAGCAATAACATCTCAAAGTGCCTGTGGCTGTGGTTACAGCAGTCCCACAGCTGGTACCTCTGAAGGGATTGTGGGCCAAGGGTAAGTGCACACTGCAGGAGGTACTCCCTGAAGCATGAGGCCATGCTGGACTATGTCAAAGCCCACCACAAAGCAGGGACTGCAGCCATGGGGAAGGCAGGAGCAGGTTTAGCTCTGAAAGGACTGTGGCTTTGGTAAGCCACTTTGTTGGAGTGAGCAGCTGTCTGGGGCTTCATTGTTTTTGGGGGTTAAGGCACAGCAAATCCCCACATGAATTCTGCAAGCACTACAACTGCACATTACTACACAAGTCCGTGCAGCAAAAGAATAAGACAAGGTAGAGTTTAGCTCCTAGGTCCCTGTGTCAGCCTCAGCTCATCAGTTATCACATAAGCATTCAAAACATGAAATTGAAGTTGCTGAAACAACCCCTTTACTTAGGGCTTAGTTTCAATACTCTGTCTTCTGTTCCCATGACTAGTGCTAAAAGACAGCATGGACCTTACCAACTGGATTACTGAAAAACTACAATATCTTACTCCTCACTACATGGCAAAAGTATTGCGGGACAGTTAACTAAGACCTGTTTCAATTTCTAACCTTAAAATGAAACTACTGTCATAATTTCAAACATTGTTAGTATCTCTTTAATATAGAGTACAGCCACAGCTTGACTTGCAATACTGATTTTGAATCACTTCCTTTTTTCTACAGATAAAATTAGCTATTAGAGCCATCTGCACAATCACATAAGCATATCTATTCACCAGCAGTTGGAGACAAAGGCAGGGCAAACTCAAATATCATGCTAAATTTTTACAACTTTATTTTGTTGAGCAGTAACCATATGATCTTTTACTTCTGAGGAGCTCTGGTTCGGGAGTTCAAATATGATATTGCAACTCCCATCTAACACTTCTTTAATGGCCAAGCAACTCCTTACCATTAGTGCCAAGCATATAAGAGAGAGCCCTTTACTGTCTTCCTATAGATTTATCAAATGGTGTTTCATTAAAACACACTTCAGGGATGTTTAAGAATGAAAATTCTGCTTTATTTTCAATTAAAACCTTTTTTCTAGTAGTGATCTTTCTAGTGTTTCCTAAAATGAAATTCATATGTAATATGATAATACAGGGTTTTCCATTTTTAGAGGCTCTACCTTGGAAGTAAGATGAAAACTGACAACCTGAATTTACAACAGGATGTCAAATGA
This sequence comes from Euphonia xanthogaster, assembly GCA_034509185.1. NCBI lineage: Eukaryota > Metazoa > Chordata > Aves > Passeriformes > Fringillidae > Euphonia > Euphonia xanthogaster. Next base: position 12,880,652 of record JAYDZK010000274.1, on the reverse strand, counting down.
TGCCCTAAATACTGCCAACTTCTCCTTTCTGGTACATGCTTCATATTCACAGTTCCACCTGGTGTGTGAACTTATTACCTGGACCTCAAACATTCTTGATGGTAAATGTCTGAAAAGTTGTTTTTCACATTCACTATTTCTGCAGGGTTGTGTAATCACTGAATTCCACTGGAATTTTATACCTAGTTGCTATTGTCTTTAACACATTTTAGAATAGGTCTCAAACCTAATGACCTTTAAACTCTTCAAATATGGGAACTCATGCAAAGCAAAAAAACTGTCTGAACTTCTTTGATGATATCTCTATAATGGAAAAGGAGATCTTCACAATTAATAGAAGCTTTCTATAATAAAGGAGGAAATAGCTCCTACGTAGCACACTCTCAGGAGCATAAATTAACAGCTCTGCTCAGCTTGGCTCTGAATGCACTGCATACAAACAGCATAGAAAGATACTCTTTGTAAAAGTGATTAAAACAAATAGTTCAGGCATTTCATACTGCAACCTTACCATCTCGCCTGTTGAGTTTTGCAAAGCTGGGACTGTGAGTACTGGAGAGCTCAGAGGAACCGGTAAGGGCAGCTGAAGGTAAGGGAGATACCAATGCATCATCACAATTATCTAAAAGGGAAAACAAAACATATAGAGGTCATCAGATGAGCAACACATATGCCAGCTTGTGCTATCTCCAGGTGCTGTTTTTTCTACTTAGTAAACAGAGAGTGGACATACAGCACACTTGTGCTTGAATTCACATATGAGAACTGAAATTAACCCTCCAGAATGTCCCAGTCTGGTAGGACAACAACCACGTGGGACCTGCTGTTAAGACATTGATGGCTTGAAAAACTGGAAATGTTGTCCTTTCAGTGAATTTTGACTGTCTACCCTGCAGATAAAGAGGGCATTAAATGATGTTGCAAAAGCCACTGGAAGAGTGCAGTAGTGCCCTGGAAGCCCTTAGAGAACACCCCAGGTGTTCTGTGTTCAGTACAGTTTCTCCACAGAACAGGTATGTAATGTAGGAATTGCATCTTCATACTTCTGTGCGGAAGTGACACACAGGAACATGCCATGGGGGCTTTTGCAACATGTAAAAGTGTTTTCATGCTTCACAGGTGTCTCAGGCTGCACTAGAATCTCAAAATATGAACACCTCCATCATTTTTTCCCCAAGCTCACACAAATGTGCAGGGCCAAATTAGCTTTGTTCACCCACGTGAGCAGTCGCTACGTTTCTCCCCTCTTTCTTTCACAACTGCTTCTGAGGACAGATGGGCTATGCTAATACTCAAATGGAATTTTTGAGCCCATAATGTTTGAACAGGGACAGAATTAAATAAAGTAAATTTTCTCATTACAATGCTGTCACATAAACACTCAAGAACATAATGCGGAGTTTCAGTAGGGAATAATAATAATAAACCAATCTCATTTTTAATTGAATCTCCCATGGAGCAAACATGGACCTAATTACTGGAAAAGGCCTGCAGGTCACCAGGATCTCAGGCCACCACAGTGTTCTTGCACTCAGAGAGTAAATATGCAGTTTGCAAGGACTGGAGGGAAGGAGGGAAGGAAGGGCTACAAAAGATAATAAAAGCAAAACTTTCTGGATAGTTATGAAAATGAATTTAGATTATTCCAAACCTGAGTGTAACCTTTTTCATATTGAGACAGATTACATTAAAATATTTCTCATCCCTTTCTACAATGACTCTAAAACAACTCAGATACTTTTGCAATCAAAATCCAGCTCTATATGATGGAAAATCAATGCAATCAATATAATTTATATCAGTGCATTGAATGATGGATCTCAAAAACCAAACTTCTATCCAAAACCCTTTCTATCTCTTTGACTCCCAAGAGCAAAAAGGCCTAGCAAGATCTGCAAGATAGATAAATTAGGGACAAATCTGCACTGATGTTGTAGCCACAAGGATAATTAGCCAACAAAACAAGTATCGTGGTCCTGAGCAGATTCCCTATGACTTACACCCTTTGAATCTCAAAGAGTGGAGTGCTGGAGGTCTCCTAGTACAGCATGAGATCAGACCATAACTGTTCTATTTGGACCTAAAAAATCCCAAACAAAGCACCTGTAATTGAGGGTCTTAAATTCACCGTCACTCATGATCTGAACAGAGATATAAACAAAGACTGGAAATGGTGAGTTCATGAGGGCACTGAATTCACCCAAACTTCTGCATTCTATAAAACCAGCAGAGGGGTTGGGAACCTCTCAAAAGTAAGTCTAAAATCATGGTGGACAGATCTACAGTACTATTCAGCAACACTTAGAACATGAGGCTGGAAATAACTGAATGAACAGATTTCACTTTAAACACTGTATAGGTTGCTGCCTCTCTTCAGCTCCCTGTGGTTGCTCCTGGGCCACGAGAGAACCCAGCACATCAGCCTGTGATCCAGTTGTCCATCACTGTTCCCTAAAGGCAGGACTGGATACCTATAGGACACCAAGTATCTCAGCATCACAGCAAGAGGAAACCATTTCAGAGCAACACCTTTAAGGTTTTCCCTGGGACCTCTAGAGGCTCCAGGCTGAGAAGTGACAATTAGCTCCTGTAACTATAAGATGCTTTGTCTAAATTTCCATATCCTTTGCTTCTGTTCCAATGCACATTTATCTGTATCTCTGCTGATACAGAACTGCAACATCATTTCCACACTAAATTCTGGGATCCTTAGTTTGCTTTGTTCTAAAAAAGTAAGGGAAAAAAAAAAAAAAAGAAAAAACAGCTGAACTACAGCTAGGAAACCTTCCCTGAATTAATATCTAACTATAAAAACATTGAAGTTTAAGGCTTCAGGATTTAGGACAGCATTAAAAAATTGATGATAGTCCTGAGAGCACCAGGACTAATACAGCCCAACTTTCAACAGATAAGAGAGTAACGATTGATTGACTCAGAGTACATGCAGGAATTGCCTCCAAGTGAGGATTATTTTTGAATGGATACTCTGACAAGATGCAAGGTCACTTTTCTGCCCTTCACTCAGTCAAAACTAACTTTGCACTGAACCAAGAGCTTCACATGCACAGAACCTTCAATGCAGAATATGGCACAGTTTCTACACGCCAAATGAAATTCCAGAGTACAGCAAAGTGCTTGGGGGGATGCACCAGTCAACTTGTACATGCACAGCAATCCAGGTCATTTGCAGAACAGCCCTGATACATCCCTTGTCAGAGACCCAACATGTACACACTTGAGACTGATATCTCTTTGTAAAACATAGCTGAAATAGGGTACAGAGTTCCAAAAGGTGGGATGTGCATGTACAATGAGGGTCATTCCATTGGCCCTGCTTCCACGAGAAGGCAATACTGAAAAGACACACCTCTCAAGACAATATATGTATTGTCTTGAGAGGTGATACATATATCAAGGCAACCATCAAAGACACACCTCTCAAGATTAAAAAACTCTTCAAGAAAGAATGCTATTATCATGTTTCTTTTTGTGATGGATGCAGACAAGAGACATGAAAAATTTTGTGCTTATGCAAGATCAGAGAAGACCCATGGTAAAACCAAAAGCAAAACCAGCGTATCCTGATTCCCACCATACAATCCCAACACACACATTTCAAGAGGCTTCATACCCCCCACTTGATGAGACAGAAAAAAAAACATTACTTCAGGTGCTCCCACATTTACAGCTCCTTACCTATATTTCCTGACCTATTTCTCCATTTGCTTTGGAAGCTTGCCTGTCAAGACAGGAATTTTGTTTCTTGGAGTTAATTGCATTATATACCTATTAAAAACATTGGTTTTAACAATGAGTAATTCTACACTACAGAACCATTTAAAACATCTGGACACTCACAAAAGTGCATTTACTAGCCAGTTGTTCAGTTGTTTTCTAATATGTTTTCCTTGACAAGATAATTAGCAAAAAATAAGGAAAAAGAGGGTCTAATTGTACCTATAAGCCAACTGTTTTATGCAAACCACACAACGATACAGATGTTGATTTGCATTTGAGAAAAGGGTTATGACCTTGAACATGCCAACTTCTGAAAAACAGTTACTGACAGAATTTACAGTGTTATGAGTGTTACTAGAACTTTCATAAGCAATCTTGCTTCTGGAATTAAGAAAAATAGTTGCATATATCAACCTGAATTTTCTGGGTTTTATGCACTAATGATTTTTAGAAAAAAATTATGAAATTCAACAAAAAAAGGAGAAATTAATCTATTATATTTTAATACTATGAACTTGTTATATTAAACGGTTTTGATTCTTTTCTCGTACCTTTAATTATCCTCCAAATAAAAACAAGGAAATATCTTCTCCCTCTTTGCCCATGTATTTTAATTTTTTTACAGAATGTTTTGAACAATCCCACAAATATAAATGTTATCAGTTCAAAATCATTCAAGTGACATTTAGACACTAACTCTTAGGCTTCTTCAAAAAATGTCAGATAATACCAGCTTCAGCTAATAGTACACAAAATGGAATTTCAGAGAAGGCCTTTTGCCCAAATACCTGATTAAACCTTGTACTTTGTGAAGGCCTTCAACATCTGTGACATGTATGAAAAAATAACTGAAAAATATGTATCCAATGCCTAGAGAGACAGTATTTCAAATGCTCCTGAAGAACAGCAGGTTTCTCAAATACAGCTAAGATATTATCAACACAGAGTTTGCACAGAAATCAGAGATTCAGACTAACTTTACTAGTTCTCCCAGGACACATTTCACACCAGTGTTGGTAGGCTTGGCATGATCCAGTTTATAACCTTCAAGGCTGAGACAGTCTTCATCAGCAGCAACTGGTACAAATTTAGAAAACTTCTGATGAGTGGGCACTGAAGACATTTAGAAAATCACAAACCCCAGGAACCCATAATGGTCACATTACTGCATCTCAGAGCAGGTCCTCTGAAGAGGATCAATCCCTGGAACAGAGGGAGGGTCATTACAGGCCCAAATTGAGATGTGTTAAACCTGTCCTGCTCTAGTTTCCCTGGTTCACCTGAAGAGCCAGTGGGACAAAACACATTGATTTCCACTTGTGAAAGCCATCCAGAAGGGTCACTAACATTTCCTGAACAAAAGCTTTGATAAAGAGGACGCCATCAGTCAAACATCTCCAGTCCCTGGCCACCACAGAGTTTCCAAACATCAGCCTCTAACTGCTTTTGGTAGTGCTGTACCTTCACCAGGACAAACATGCAGAAAATCCTTCACTGCAAAATTTGCATGTTTTTTAATGTGGTAGTACATTGTTTGTCAAGATCTCCTATCATTAAAACAAGTAATTACTTACACTGGTACTTAGACCAGCAATCTCATATCACCATCAATGCAAAGTATCTGACAAGCCACAGTAAGACTCAGATCTATGCTGCAGCTACTCTATTAGCAACCAAAAGCATCTCAAAATAATTATAAATACCATGAAAGCAGCACTCAGACTAGGAGGATGGGACTGGTGGCACCCAATGGTGCAAGTGAGGGAAGGGTGTGGGAAAGGACATAGCATGCAAACTATTAACAGAGCCTAAATTGCCTCCTCTCTGCAAAATACAGAAACTGAAGATGAAAAAGGAGAGAATTACAACCCAGAGAATGGTGTGGTTAGGTGCCATGATGGAGGCAAAAGACAAATTCAGAAGAGGGTAACTGTCATGCCTCCTGCTCTATCACACGGCAATAAAAGCATGTTAAGGGAAGGTGCCTCCTGTAGGTGCTCTTCTTCAAGAACACAGGGCCTGGCACAGCACCAAGCAGCTCCTGCAATACACCCTGCTCATACATCTCTGCTGAAGCAGATGCAAGAGGTGCAGGGAGGGCAGGAGTGCTTGTGGCCAGCTGCACAAACCCCTGCTTGAACCACAATCCCCGAATTTCAGAGGAGTTTAACAAAAGCTTCACAGAATCACAGACCTTGAGCACACTGATAGCTATTTAAATATAGATATGTCCATTTTTTAATAAACATGAAGGAGATTTCAGGGTAAACCAGAGGCCTTGTAGCTTAGTCTTAAGAGGTCTCACTTGGAAATTAAAGATATATTATTTCAGTGAGACTTTTGTTGCCAAGATATAATTTTATTCATTATTAAAATACCAGCAGAGTTACAGATGGTAGTGAAGTTAAATTGTGTGCATCATTTTGATTGCAATTGTAAATTGTCTCCATACTGGGATTTGAAGTTGAAAAGATTCACTGGTATTTATAGGCTAGACAAAATTCCTCTTAGCATTACCCACTTTATGGCATACTTTGTTTTAAAGATGTAAACCATGCATTTCGTACCATGCCTCTTAACAGTCCTCAGGAGTGACCACTGATGCCTTTCACTTCATCTGTTTTTCTCCTGCCTTCTGTAGGTACAATTCTCCTTTGAAAAGGCAAAAAATACACACTTGGACTTACTGTGGAAATTAACCTTCACTGTTATAGTCCAATGAGATATATGTGCATGGGAGAAGGATGAGATTCTGCGAGGGGTAAAAATAATTACATACAGAAAAGACACAGGAAGCGCAGCAAGATGGAGTATTGCTACAGATTTGGAAGAGATTGGGAGATTATTTCTGTATCAACAGTCCCTACAAAAAGCCTCTCAAAGGAACTACCACCTACAACTAGGTTCTACTACCAATTTAATGACCTTAGTAAATGATGCTTGAAAACATGACGAGAAAAATAAAATAAACCCCAAACAACCTGTTTTTCTGTAAAAAGAAATTCCTTCTTTTTTCTTTTTTTCCTAGAGACTGGCTACACGTACATGCACAGCTGTGAACTCCATCTGTTAGCTGAAATGCATGGCATATTTTTCAAGATATAAGACACTAGAGAAAGTACTTAACAACACAATGTTCCTTTTTCTTTTCGTGCTATACTGCAAATAAATGTCAATAGTTAAGCTAATCATGAGCTTTTCCTAAGCAACTGTAAATTACATAAGTGTTCCTTCATATGCCTGTAAAGACATAAAAGTATTACTCAATCAGTGCATTTATAGAGTATCTTTTATGACACAGTGTGCACGTATAACCTTGTCTCACAAAAAGTGGTCAAGTCTAATTTTAAATTACTCAAGGGGCTCTCATAAAACTGACTCAATACTGGATCTTATTTTTTTACTGAAACAAGCATGTCTGCCATGTAACTCCTACTCACAATAATAAAGTAGAATTGCATTTGAGGAACAGAGCGACAGGGCTCAAACTATGAATTTCAAATAGCCATCAGTGCAGTTCCAGTAAACTAATATGCAGAAGCAATTATTGTTTTGAGAGGGTGAAAGAACATCAGACTAAGCCAATTACCAACAAAATATAGTTAAAGAAGAATGATCTGAAGTTAAAGGAAGAAGTGTTCTCCAATTTCATCTCTGTCATAGTCCATGTCATTTAGGTGAGTCATGTCTGCAGCTACAAAATGAAGGCACCATCACTTTATCTTACACCTCATGCTTCTCCTTATATCAGAGGCTAGGCTTGTTGTCAGGCAGGAATAAGCTGTTTTCAATGAACAGCAAATCCATCACAGAAATCAGTCTGACACTCAAAAATTACTGAAACTGCTCTATATGGAAAACAAAAAAGGACCACAAAAAAGGATGTGCTGACTCAGCCTTCCAACATTTATATTTCTATGAACAACCTGCAAAAGCATATTATTGCCCAAAGCTGTGATTTACTCTCAGCAGGTGTAGTAGCAGTTGCCTGATATTCTTACTACTTTCTCCTCAGAATATAATGCTTCCTGTGCCCATTTGCCTCTCCTTTCCACATTTCTGATATCCTGTTAATGTAAGAATGCTTTGATCTTTGACCTTAGAGCAGAAACCTAGAAAGCTGGCACAGCAGATGAAGCGAGTTTTATACCTGAAGTCTGCCCTTTTGACATTCAACACACTTTAGAGAAGAGGCAGTATAAATCCCCTCACACCATGGTAGGGAAATGTATCCTGAGATGACCTTTCTGTACAGGAAAACACAGGCAAGTGACTTTGTCAGCACAGGGCAGTTTTTGCTACATTATTAAAAAAAAATAAAATCCAAGAACATGGAGGCCCTTTTCTCTGGCCACACAGCATCACGTTATCACAAGCACTCTTTTTACCTTGGTCTGGATGAGACTTATTACTCATGCATTTCAAACAAAGTTTGAAAGTTTATTTATACCAAAAATCAAGACTGTCTTTTAACATTTCAAAAGTTTTAGCAGCACTCACAAAAAGAGAAATTTGATGCCTTTCAAAAGCATCAGACTTTGTTACGAGCATTCTCTGTTCACCAGAGGTCATCACTGAAGGAGTTCAGGGTGCCATCCATTAAGCCATGGATTCTAGACACAGAATAGTATGTGCTTTAAGATACCATAATACAATTAAAACAACACTAAATTTACAGAAAATAAATGTTAATGTGTGTGCACCCATCAGCAAGGCTGCCAGGATCGTTATTAGAAGAAAAACACAAGAATGATCAGAGCCTGCTGGACTGAGTTCTGTAGACAGTCACCTACAGAAAATTAAAATGCAGAGGGGGTACAGCAGATTTTCTGCTGATGTTACTCAGTGTTAAAATTGTTCAGGAATTCATTGGTGAAGCAGTTTTTCTAAGTTTTGCAAATAAAATTTTTTAAATGGAATGTAAATACCTGTTTCACTGAGAATAATGTTTATTGAGGAAAAACACAAACAAATGAGCAGGAGAGAAATAAGAAAAACTTCTGCACAAAAGCAGCAGCACATAGCTTATCATGGCTAGAATATGAAAACCAGTTTGAGAAACACAAGTGCTTTATTTGCAGGTGAGAAAAAAAATGAGCATTTCAGATAACTAACACTGCTAATAAAAAAAAATATCCATTTTCTACTAAAATTTGGAAAAAGAATTGCTTCAATTATTTAAGTAGAGCCATTATATCTTCTACCACTTAATGTTCAGCCAAATGATGCAGAAACATAGTTCTGACTACTTAGAATCACAGAACAGAATCACAGAATCATTAAGGTTGAAAAAGACCTTCAAGAGCATTGAGTCGAACCTTTGAACATCACCACATCACCTAAGCCAGAGCTGTGCCATGTCCAGTCATTTCTCAAACACTTCCAGGGATGGTGACTCCACCACTTCCCTGGGCAGCCCATTCCAATGCTTAACCACCCTGCCAGTAAAGAAATTATTTCTAATGTCCAACCTGAACCTCCCCTGGCACAGCCTGAGGCCGTTTCCTCTTGTCTTGTTACTGGTTTCCTGGGAGAGAGGCCGACCTCCACCTGGCTGCAACAACCTTTCACGTAGCTGTAGTTAGTGATGAGGACTCCCCTGAAGAGTCCCCTGATCTTCTTTTCTCCAGGCTTTTCTCCCACCTCTCCAAGCTGAGGAATCTTTCATACAGATGGACATTTATGCTATTCCTCACATTTTGAGTCACCTTAAAATTTAGTGTGCTTGTGGCAGCACTGCTGCCACACACTTCAGAGCAGCCCAACACCAACTGCTTATCACCATCACACCTGTGACCATGGACACCTAAGATCAGCCCTGTAAGGGAAGACTGCTGCCTTTGTAGAGATGCACAGTGTAGCTGGGGTACCTTAGAGAAGAAAACCAAGAATCCAATTACCATGATAGGCTTCCTTTGGGGGAGTCACACTATTTTCACTAATTCACGGATGAATGCAAGAAGGAAAATTAAGGAAGAATCAGCTCTTTGTAAGTTCTTGTTTTGTTCTCTTCTCCAGCACAGTACCATAGTTCACATACTCCCAGTTTCTTTGAAATCATACAGTTTACCCCCACCTTGCAGCAAAACCCAGGAGTATCTGCATGAGTGTGATGCCTCATTCCCATTCTCTCTCTTTTTAACCCAACCACTGCTTCAGAAGAGCAATGAGGTTGGACAACATCCATCATGTGGGAAACTGAACCAGGCTGCAGCTTTTGCCTTCCTGAAGATGCTGCTTCTGCTCTTGTTCTCATGGACCTCTGTGGAAAGGGGCCCATTTATACAGGCAGACCTTGCAAAGACTTTCAGACTGCCATAACTTAATGCCATAACTTTGTCTGCTAAGGTTATATTGTGCACATCTAAATTTAGAGCTGCTATCTGTAAGCAAACAACACAGGCAGATTGTGGAATGCTGATGAATTCCACAGGCATGCCCAGCTAACAATACAGAGCAATTTAAAAGCCATCAATAACCAAGAGGTTGTCCCCTGAATTTTCAAATCAATCATGATAAAATGAATTCAATTTTTATTTTCCCTTTGAATCTTTGGAGGTGAATTCATGGATAAAACTGATTAAAGTGGAAAGAATAGACAACATGGAATTCACTAAATGTGTTCTGTTTGCAGGGGTTCACTAAATGTTTTCAGATTGGAAGAGAGTCTCTTCAAATTGTGCAACATGCAGGATGGCACACTGAAAACCAATTATAACTGTGAGAATTTCAGTGCATCCCATAAGGCTGAGAGAATGTTCAATTTGCAGGCTGTGAGCAAGGATTAACAGAGATGAAGGTAGCGGTAAGTGCCCATGTACCATTGCATTTAAATGTAATGTCATTTCAAGGGATGGTAAGTAATCATTTCATGTCTCAATAACCTCCAACAAAAATGTCTTATTTAGCCCTGAAACACCAATTTTTAAGACTCCTCTATGCAAGTTAATGGTTTAGATAAGAGACAGGACTGAAAAAAGTTCCAAATTCCCATTTTAAAGCAAGGTGAATGCACCTTTGATGTCAGTTTAAAGATGAAAATTTTCTTCCAGCATTTCTTAGGGCACTGTGTTCTCTCTCTTTATCAGTCACAGTGGTGTTTTTAGTGCCACAGGAGAAAAGAAACATAGAGATCTCTTAGATTTAACATGATAGCAAACAAGCAAGACAGTTTACACACAAACTTTTCTAACTACCTGAGATTATTTTGAGAATCAGTATTTGAGACTATATTGATGCTACAGTCTTCATTACAAATTTATGCAATCTTAGGCTCTAATCCCATGCTCTGAACAAGACTCATGGCACTGTATGACCCCAGTCCTCAGCCTTTACATCTCTGTAATTCTGGTCCATAACTCAAACCCACTTCAGCATCTCTGTCATTGTATTTTCTTTGAAGAGGAAGGTGTTTCCTAACCCTCTGCAAAACATATCTGCTAATTATCACGATAATTTGAACCCATATAGTGTTTTCTGCATTATTTTTCAGAAACAAATAGTAACTCCTGGATTTAACACAGAACACTGAAGGTGGAGGAGAAAACTCTCATAAGCTATGTGAATACAGAGTAAGAGAAAAAGAAGGGAAAAGGACCTACCAGAACAAGCAGGACTGTTCACATGAGGATTATGCAGAATTTGTTCTGCAGCAAGTTTACATACATTAATAACAGAATTAATAAATAACAGCTATAAAATACACTAAGGATTGCAGTGCAGTATTTCTTTCACATGGGAGTAAACAAAACCAGAATTCTTAAAAATTCTTTTAAAAACAGTGAAAATTCAAGCAACTAAAAAACAAAACGGCGAAATTCAACAAGATGGCAGTTTTGAAGTATTGATAAATGTATCAGTTTGAACACCAGCAGAAGTCTAGCAGTCAGCCACCTTTTGTTTTGTCTAAAGTGGCCATTTTTCATCCAACAAGGAAAAAGGTTCCCTTTCTATCAGTAGTCCTCCTCATGAGAAACTTTGCCAACAAAGAAATATAAAAGTCTTAGTTAAAGAAAAAAATAAAATCAAACCAACCAAACTCCTATGTTTCACTGTCCCCTGTCACAAACAGTATACAAACCTGAGCCATCTTTGCGAAGTTACCATAAGAAGCCTTTCTAGATACAGTTGTCAGATGTGGAACAATTTGGGTAATAATTTGATAACTTTATTTTCAGATATGGCAAACAGACAACTCCCCCATGCTCCCTAATTGCATGTCATTTTGTTCAGACAGATCCAATTCCTTCAATACTGAATGACTAGCTCAAATGCTTTCACATATAATTATGGCTCAATCCAGAAACACTTTTTAAAAACAAAGCAACTGTATATATTAGGGTAATAATCTTTTAAACAACAGAGGAAAGCTCAGCTGTGTATTTTCTTATTCAATTTAAATCAAATTCAGATCCTGCTTGGATTTCTGCTGTTTCACATCCCATTTTAATACACAAACTCCCACAGGTTTTATCTCTTCAACAAAGCAATTAATAAACCGTGGCCCAGGCCATTAAAGGTTTGTTTTATGCCCCTCTCAATCCCTTGAGATAAATAGAATTTGATGTTTATTTTGAGCCTTTTGAAATCCAAATAATTTCTGCCAAGTCCTGCAGCCCTGAAACTAAAATCTAATTACCTGCAAGTGTTTGCAGATGTAAGTATACATTCAAACTCCCTCTTCTATGTGGCAAACTTTTTAAAGATCAAAGAGTTACCTCTAGCCTTGAGGCTCCTTATTTGAAAATGCACATTAACATTTAATGGTGTCACATTCCAAAGCCCTACACATAGCTTTGAAACATATCCCTCAGTGGTGGAAACAGCTTTCCCTGCTGCTAGCACTAATCAAAGGGACAGGAATATGCTTTCAGAAGATCCATGGCCAATACCTCCAACACAAAAAATGCAAAGCCTGGTTATCTCACAAGCAGTTTTTTGCAGCATCATAACCCAGTACATCAGCCCAATGAAAAAGTGAAAGAGGATTTGGCCCAGAGGAGTCAACAAGCAGATCTCACTGCTTTCCCTGCCATTGAAAAGGATCACTCATGAAATTCAGAATCAAAGAGCGGCTGAGGTTGGGAGGGAGCCCAGGAGATCACACAGGGTTCCCTACAGCAGCTTGCCCAAGACCAGGTTCAGACTCACATTTGTTTTAGCAAGGCTCCTCCCGAATCCTTAGGGCCAGTGAAACCAGCTTGAGTTTGTAGATTCAGTAAGTCTATCCTTTCATACAACAAAATGTGGTATTCAGGAATAACAAAGATCTTGTGGTGTCCTGATGGCTTTAACTTGGAGAAACTCTATGAAAACCTTCCTTCTGCATGTTACTAAGCTGAATGGAATCAGGTGAACCTCAGATAAATTATTTCTCCAGGACACAAGAAAAACTTTAATACAATAATAACATCTGTAAATTTATGTTTACATGATAATGCAGAGCATTAAAGAGATGATTTTGTGGAATTAGTCACATTTTTTGAGGAAGAATTAAGGAAGGCTGATAATTTTCATCTTTTCAACTGTATTATTTCTATTTGTTTTCTTTTTTCTTGAAATAGAAACCAGTTCCAAACCAACATGCTAATAGTTGCTTATATGGAGGTGTTTATCTGTGTAGGTTTGTTCATTGGAAAGGCACATCTAAAACATGGAAAGATTCAGGGATATGATTAAATAATGGAGTGGCAGGGAGACATATAATTTGTTTTTTAACCTGAGGATGTTTCAAAGCGTGAAAACAAGGAAAACAAACATGTCAGAATGCAAATTCTAAGGCATATCTTCTGTTACACTTATTATTAACTGTATGAATCCTGGGTTACCCAAACAGCACTGAGGTTGGACCACATTATTAGAGACCACGTAAGACATGACACTGGCTTCTGCTGCTGTTGAAATTGCTCCTTTCACCTACATGGTAATAAAGGGAATAATGAGGCAAAAGTATAAAAGCCCCTCCCAGCAGACCCATGAAGCTCCAGAATGACCTGACAGCCAGTCCCTGTCACACGCTCATCCCTGGAAGGTTAAGTGGATTTTGATGAAGCCATCAGCTTCAACTGCAAAGATCTTGAGCCAATGCCAAATGAGGTCAAAGGGATTTTTTTCCCCTCCATTAGCTTCAATGAGCTCTGAATAAAACCCAGTGGGCTCCAGTGTGCCTACTAATTGTTAAGGGAATTAGAATTCCAGTAAATCATTACAACTGTGGTCACTTGAAACCAGAACGACAAAGGGAAATTACATGATCCCCCGCATACCTCTGTGTGAACTACTAAATTCATGTTAAAACCATGATAATGTAGCAGAATTTAGGAGTATCACCTCGGGCTATTGAAACCAACACCTACCACACCAGGTTAATTCCTGTTCTCTTGAATTCCAGGGCAATAATGCCTCATAAATTCAAGTGACTATTTATGTACCCACATCAAACCCCCTAAAGAGCCTCTCCTACTCTAAAAGGTACTTTTCACAAAAAGATTTTGAAAAGTCATGTCTATTGCTACAAAGCAGAGGCCAAATTCAAAGGCCATGAAACTATTTGATTTATGAACAAAAAGTGTGAAGTGAAAAAGTTTTATAAAGATATATGTTTATTATATTATTATATATAATATATACTAGTATATAACATATATACACACAGTATATATGTTTATTTTTTAAATAAAGCTAATTTGTTAATCAAATTCACACCACAATGACACACAATCTGTTGCCATTCAAATTTCATGCTGAACCATTCTTTAAACATTGGAGACCAGCGTGATGCTATCCAGCCTTTATTTATCTATTACCTGGAGGATGTTTATAGCATTTTGTCATTGCCCTGGCTAATGCTGAAGCATGATCAGAGTTGTGTTAGTCCATTTCAGTTCCTTGCCTGCACCAGTGTCTCCAGAACAAGGCCACGTCCGTGTGACATTCACGGCTACGCTCTGCAGCCGCTGCCCAAGCAGGAAAATGGCTGTGGGCTTCATGCAGCAAATCAAGCCAAGTCTGGTTAAATGAACAGAAGCAAGCCCAAGTCTGTTTGCTATTCCAGCTGTATACAACAGTCCTAAGTGCAGTAGGGACCACACAGGGTAGCAAATGCAGACAGCAAGGGACCCCTCTGGAATGGTGCTTTATATGACATGAGGCATGGCTTCCCGTCCTCTGGCAGGGCGCGTCACTTTATCCCCATGCTGCAGAGATGGAAATGAGGCAGGAGACAAGGTCACACAGAAATCCTCTTAGTTAAGTGGGAACTGAACAGCCTTCCAGAGTCCCTCAACACTGAGGAGCCTTGCTCCCATTACTTTTTTTGCTTGTTCTCATAGAACAACAAGTCATTTGAAACTCAACAAATGCATGAAAATTGCCAGAATTGAGTCAGGGAATAGGATGGGTAAACTAAAGGAGAAAATGAAAATACAGGCATTAGGAGAGTAGAATAGGACAAATACAACAAAAAGAGGACAATCATGGACAGTTAAAAGAGCTTAGATCTGTTAGGATGGTGTTTGAGTAAAGAAAAATGGAGTACTATGAGGATTGGTAGAGTGGAAGCTAATTTAGGTGTACGTCTGGAGCTTAGGTTGATTAGGTCATTCACAGCCTGAAGCTTTCTGGCCATAATAAAGCCTATTCCAAACCATCCCTGCTGTGTCTCACTTCTGTTTATTTGACTGGTTCTGTTCAAGGTCCAGATTTGGCAGAGTTTCTGTTTCCCCCAAAGTGCATTTCATTTTCAACCATCTGCTAAAGACTCCAAGCCCCTTCTCTGAAATTTGAAAGATTTAATGACAATTAGTATGAAAATACTCTTTTTAATTTTATTAACAGATTGTAGAATCAAGGAAATTCACAGGGGAAAAATGTATTAAACAGCATTTCCTTTCCCTATCACTAGGCCTGCCTACCAAGTGGTACGTACAAGGCACATGTGGGTAGCTGCAAAGCACTTTGCATGCAGAGCTACAACATTAATCCTGTAAGAATAATCACAACAGCCAACTTGTGCTATCATATAGCTTTACTGACTCCAGTAAGACCTTGCAGAGATGCACTAAGCCATATGCAAGTCATTCAACAGAATCGTGTCATTTTGTTTCAAGTCCCCTACCTCTGGCCCAATCTACCAGCTCCCTGCCTCCCCCCCAGGCATCAAATTGAGTAAGTGTTAGAGGAAAGCATGTTCTCACACTGCTGGTCTGAGAAGTTCAATGGAATAAAACTTTATCTGGAAAGCTTCATCCCTGCATGATACATGCACTATAGGGGACAAATTCCATTATTTTGAATAATTTATTTTTTTAAAAAAAACAAAACCACTTAAGTTTCCTAAGAGATCCATAAATTCATGACATTTCTAGATGGTCAAAGGCTTTCATTTCTTGGAAACTGCATTTTTTTTAACATACTCACTGTCACTGTAGACTCTCAGCTTCATAGTAATTTATGCCATTGGCAACCTTTAGAAACTCGACTTACACTGTTAATGCAGTAAAACAAGGCAGACATGTAATTATGCCCTGAAAATAAAATCTTTTGTAGGCTTTAACAGCATCTCAAACATTAGCTGAATTAGTTCCACCTGTCAAGTGGCCAGATGGGCATTCTTGAGACATACCTACTTGAGAGTGTATGTCCAACTATTTATATTTATTGCAAAGGAGAAATTATCTCTTTTGGTACACTATGAAGCCAAAATATTTAATTTTCTTTCCAGTTAGGAGAGACATCACATCTTTCCCTCTGCAAGCTTGTACCCAACCCTGCCTTACAGCTTCAATGGAAAAGTACAGCCACAGTTTATGGCCAGACGTATTTATGACTCAAATTCCACTGTGTCCTCCATATGCCCAAGCCACTGATTCTGCACAGCACCAGCCAGATCAGTGCAACTTGAGTCTGCTCTCAGAAACAACCTCTCCATGAAAATCATACAGACCAAGACTATTCAGCCAGAGCTGGAGGAAAAGGAGCTTTTCAGAAAACTTGGCATACAAAAACAATCTAGAGTATTTTGGGAGTTCTGTTTACTTTCCAGCCTTCGGAGTTATGAAATCTGAAAACCTTACGTTTCAATGGGCTACAGATACAAATCAGAAGGTGAGCCGCCTGTGTTCAAACAAGATACATTTTTACTGCACTCTTACTGCAAGCACAACTTAGTATTTTTGGAAGCACCGAGGGAGAAGGTTGGATTTTGGGGCTAATGGGAAAGCAGCAGCTAATAAGTCAAGCCACTGCAGCATGAAAATATGACTGGTCCAAAATTAGCTTCTGTATTTCCATGCCAACCAGAGTGTGTTTACTCATTCATTATCAAGTTTCTCACACCTTATGTAGTTGAAATGGATTTCTGGCAACTTTTACTATCATAATACTTTGCTCAATAGCAGAGACCCTACTAAGAAAAAGTGCCTTTTGATCACACAAACAGGGACTAGGTCTCCACGTCCTGCTTTCATATTTTGTATTACTATTAAACTCCTAGCAAACAGCTTTGGTTCTAATTTCTTCTATTAATCAAGCAGGCATTGCATAGCTCAACAAATACCCTGTAAAAATATAGGCCATATGTACAAGAGGAAAAGTTTTGTAATTTTAGAACTTGCTTTATTTTTGAAAACGGGTTCATTTCCAATCCTGCTAACCATTCTTCCTCAATACATTCCACAAGTTTTCTACATGCAATATCAGTAACATTTATTTTAAACCAACTCATATGTTGTAATACTTTCATATCAATTTGGCATGTGAAATAAGGTATACCTATATCTCTCTATAATTCAACAGGCTGGGTATTGAAAAAGCTTCAACCAACAACTAATATAGAAAAGCATTGCAGTAAACTAGAAGTATCCAACTCTTGTTTGAACAAACACCAATATACATTCTGCATTCCCTTTCTTGAGGGAAGAGACCTGAATAAGGCATAATTAAACCCCACAGATATCCTAGAAGGAATTTTCACTTGAATAACTTATTTTAAACAAATATCTTCATTGACATTTTTTTCTTGATTTCTCATTTTAAGACCCTATACTGGAAATCTGAGTTATTCTTTTCACCCAGCTGTGTGATGGACCTGCTATTTACATCTTTGACGTAAGGGAAGGTTATTTTTCTCATTTCATAATCTGGCTCAAACAAAATAAAAACTGGAACCTATTTTCAGTTCAGACCTGGAAAAAACTGGTATTCTAAAAGCTAAGTTTGATTTTTAAACATGACAAGTTGTGGGGATTTTCTCTGTGAAACTTACCAAGCAATGTTATTTGCATTGGTCTTAACAGTTCTCCAGGACTGGACTATGTTTTACTCTCACTGAATTCTTATTACTTCTTATCTTTTATACTTGAAAGGGGTTTTTTCTGTTCTAGATGACTATTAAAATTTATAGTTAATTGTCTTTTTGCATTAAACCACAGGTCCCTCCAAACCACTGGAACCCAAAGGTCTCTTACATCCTGTTATTCTGAAGCACTCTGCAGCCCAGCCACACCTCACCATATTCTCTGGTGAGAGATGACATTCTCCGAGTCTTATCCAACAGCTCCTTCATCCCTTCTTCCCAAAGGATCTGGGAACAGCTGGTTTCACAGTGGAAGCTTATGAGACAACACAACTACCACTATTGCTTCTGGCTCGTACTTTCCCCCATCCTCAGAAAGCAGCCGTGGAAGCCCTTGCACAGTGAACTACAGCAAAGTACCTTTGCTGCCCACCTTTGCTGCCCCTGCCATAACCCCTTCCAGGACCTCCAGCTGCCTTTGCAACCAGGCACTGCAGTGCAGAGAGGGACCTCTCTCCATGAGAACGTGCTCCGAGCCAGAGCTTATCTGCTTTATCTTTTAGTCCTTCACTGCATTATGCCTTCATTTTTGCTAGACTTGCTAAAAACTGAACCATCACATAACACTCAAAGTAAGTTTGCCATTAGGCCATTTCTTCATGATTTTGTAGGTGATTTCATCAACAGCAAAGGAAAGTCTTATTTGCTGAACTAGATGCACCAAATACTGTCACCAACTTTTTCAATGCAGGCATTTCACTGCGGCTTCATTTCATTACCAAGTCAAAAAGACACAAACTCAAATCCCAGAGGATTCATTTATTCTGGGGATTATTCACATCTGGCTATTACTTGTGGGTGGTATGGAAAGAAACTCCTACTGCTGCATCTTTACTTAGTCTAGCTCTGTATCTAGATCTATGGATCTCTGAGGATTGAAGGGACTGTTACCTTGTTTAAACTCCAGAATAACTCAGGCTCTACAACTCTGCATAGTTATTCTTACACCAAACACAACAGACTTTTTTGTATAAAGTACTGGAAAATTGATTTAAGATTTGTGTTGTTTTGTTTTTAGGTTTAATTGATAATTTGTCATTTTTTTCTTTGCCCATTTTTTAATGAGTATAGGTGGGTTTCTTTAAGAGAAGAGCAAGTAACAAAAAAAATAGAAGATACAACAAAGATTTTTTTTTTTAATGCATGCAGAACTACTTTTTTTTTTTTTAATGTGCAATCTTGTGCTTCCTTCCTGCACTGTGAATTACTGTAATCCAACCATTATTTTCATCTCTGCACATTTGCGGGGTGAGCACTGACTATATCTAGCTCCCCTAAAGGCAATTCTGAAAATATTCCTTCCTGTACTCTTCCTGCATAAGAACCCTAACAAAGGTGTTATTTAAAGATGCCCCCAAGCCTCTGAACAGTAATGCTACATAAATGCACAAAAGTAAAGCTTTGCTGATAAAATGGGGAAAAAATGTTGAAAAGGGGCTTGTATTCATGATTCAGCCCCTTGAATTAAAGAGAAAAGGCACGTCCCTATGAACCTCATTCCTCCTCTTCCATTCAATCCATATCAATCAAGATCTCCAAACATTGACACACTTGTGGTGCACTGCAGACGCTGGACTACTGCTCATAAACAACCAAGAAAAGGGACATAAAGAGATGGACTAAGTTAATTATTTTCAATATTAAAATTCAGCTGTTATATTTGGTTGCTGTTTTAGGGATGGAAAAAAATGCAGACAAAATACCACTGTGCTGCTGCTGCCACACAAAGCTGAAACCATCAGTGAGCCATGTCAATTCTCCCCTAGCAAAGCCAGCAAGTTTTACTCTTAAATATCTTGCAACTCTGGAAGGAGGAGGTCTGGAGCCGAACACGGAGAGTGCTGCTATCTGCCAGCATCAGTAGAAAGGCAAGTAAAGAGGGAAGCAGTGAGAAATGAGCTTCAGTTTAAGGATGTGTCTTTTAAAAGATGAGTGACCTGCGACCTGGACACTCTGCTCTGACTGCAGCACACCAGGACAGAATTTTTTCAGAGTATTATCACATGATTAACCGAGAGAACTCCCTGGTTCTCTGCAAGCCTCACAGAGCAGTCAACAAGCAATGAAAGAGTGATTTGGGTAGAGGAACTGCTGTCAACAAAGCAACGTGCTTCTTTGAGAAACTCTTCCATGAGACCCAGAAAAATGATCAGAAAACTGCATATGTGGAGACCAGAGACAAGGGGAAGTTTTCTCTCAGCACTCCATGGATCAGACTGAACTTTAGAGAATTTTATGATCAATAAAAAGGTCAGATAACTGCACAAGTGCCACAACATCTCGATTATTGCCCCACTTCCAAGAAGTCATAAAAAGAAAAAAAGGAAACACCCAGCATATTTTACTTGAAAAAAAAACAAAAACAACCAACCAAACAGAAACCCCACATTTTCTTAATGTGCAAAATGCATAAATCATCTGCTTCTCTTAAGCAGTATTTTTTCCTTCAACTCTCATCTCACTTTTCTCAGGAATATGACTGATAAAGTAATTAAATAAGCAAAGTAGGAAAAAACAGCACATGACTATTTTGAGAACAAAAGATTGTTAAAATGAAAAGGAAAAATAAATTGCCCACCAAGAGAAACAAGAAACACACACATTTTACAATATTTAAAACAACTGAAAAGCCTATTTTCCCCTTTGATCCAATATCATCAAGATGAAAACACCTATTCACCCAACAAAGAAAGACTACAAACATAACCAACAAATACTCTAGGTCATTAATATTTCCTATTTCTTTCTTTTTGCCTATATCCAATAGAGATATGATGCTTCTTCAAATAGAAATAGCAAGATGTAGCAGAAGGTATAATTTTTTTTTAATTTTAGTACCTTTCACAGAGAACAGAAAGTATTTTAAAAAAGAAGTCAAAAAAAGCACAGCCCAGGAACTCATTAATAATTAGACACATCCTCTGCTTTACTTTGTATCAGCCAAAATGTAACTCCTTATCATAAAGTTTTTTTCACACACCTAACTTCTGGACTTTTGAACTCAAACACTCACAAATGCAACCATCCACTTTCTCTTAGCACAAAATCAATCATCTGTCACTCCCAGCAAATTGCACATAGCCCCAAGAGTTATACAAGCCCTGTAAAATGCCTATAGAACCCACACATTTCTACTTCCAATTTTAAATGAAAACAGTTTAAAGGGGTTGACCGACATCATGGCACCTATTTCCACCACCACCCTCCCCCACCAAGAATCCTCCAGTTATTTTTAACTGCTCTGCTATTTCAGCTGCTGGGTTTTTAAGACAAATGCCATGGAGAGGCTTAAACAAGGAATATTGCAAAAAATTGCTCCTGGTGAAAACAAACAGAAACCAGTACAATGGTCAAGATGTTATGAGAGCTAAATTAAAACAGAAGATATCCCCCATTCTACAAGATTCTGCCTGTAGGGCTACAGTCAAAATTCTGTACACTACCAGAAGCAATAAACTCTTGGGGTAATTTTCTAGCAATGTCTTCTCTTTCAGCCAATATAGTTCAACATAGCTTAGCACAGGGAAGGAAGCAACTGGTTTTGCTGTATCAGTTTATATTTTAATGTTGCACATTGAATTTAAGGATTTTTTTAATGCTACCAAATAGGAAGCTATAACAATCCCAAAAGAACATTCAGAAGCAACAACCTACTGCATGCTTGGCCAAAAATGCCTCTGGGTTTATTTTCATTTGAAGGGCTTCTCTTCTTTTTCTGATTGGAATAAGCATTCTGGGTGATTGAATGAAAAGAAGGATCAAGTTTTCAAAAGGTACTTTGCAGTAAGAGGTTACCTATATACAACCTAAGCAAAGGGCATAGCAGTACCAAGTCGTTTGCCAAATGATCACACAGTTTTGTAACAGAAATATTATCTAGAGGTTGGTCTATGAGTGAAGCACTAAAAAAACAGCACAAAGCAAAAGAAAAAAGCCTACACTGGTAGTGCAGGACCCCATTCCCAGGACAACAGTTCTAGAAGAAATACAAACATCTGCTTCGGTCACATGGACAAAGCCACAATGGCAAGGAGGTTGCAGCATACCATATATACCTACTCATTTCTTGTTAAACAAAATGAGGGCAGAACTCCTCCATAGTCAAAATTAGTCAAACAACAGAAAATAGGCAACAAGCCAGATGATGATTTATAGAATCTGTAGTCAACAAGATTTGGAGACAAAGGGCCACACTGTAAGAGTTGAAGACTACAGAACACCGTGAAGTACCTCTCCAGAAACATGTCTCTTGGACATGATGAGGCTGTGTCAACTTGAGTTCTTTATTCTCTGCAACGAGTCCACTTGGATGTGCTCAACTTGATGCTTGCAAATTCACAGATGTGAGAGAATTAAATCTATGACTGAAGGGTACAGACACTTTAAAAATCAACTTGCTTAAACGTTTCATAAGCATCACCTTCCCCTTTTGTAAGATCTTGATTTTTATTACACTATTTTCCCTATGTGTTTAGGACTTAAAAACACCTGCTGGAGGCCCTCTAAGTGCTAGGGAGAACAATTAGCTCTTAGGGAAAAGGCAGGAGAGTTTTAAGATCCTGTATCTTCCCTAAGCACAGGCATATGGTTAGCTTGCATATGAAGAACAAATACCAGCTGAGTAAAGAAGAGCTTTCCCCCATGCAGAAATCAGCTCCTTTTTTTTTAATAAGCCTCAACTGAAGGCAAATAAGACTCATTTTCATATGTTTCGTATCAGTGGCTCAAACACCAGGCATATTATTGCTACTCCATTGTGAGTATCAATTCATGCAGGGATGATGCATAGTACACAGTAAAACACAACACAGTCCTGCCTACACAGAGTACATCATACTTACAGTATGATAGGAAAAACTGGTAATAATTGTAGAGGAGATGTCAGGCCCAGTTTTCATATTTACATTTGGGTAGGCTCAGAGAAAGGAATGCCTCAGGGAATGTGAACAAAATGCAGATCATTCAGGTTCATCCCAAGAGTGTTTCAAGCAATGCTGGAAATAGAAGCTCTACATCTGCTACTATTAGGAAACCATGAAGGTGTTGAAGTGCCAATGAATATCGCTCTTGAGGGGAAAATATACCTCTTTTTCCACCTGTGAAACTTTGTCAGCTCCTTGAGGCTGAGTGCTGTGCCCTGAAGGACATGACTCATGCAAGGACAAGCTCAGGAGATGAACGCCAAGGAAAAGCCATGCATTAGGAACCAGTGCATGCCAATGTTACCCTCCCTCTTACTGGGGAGCTCCCTGGGACAAGCTGAGCTCTGACTGCAAGTTTTACTGCCTACTACCAGGTCCAGGGATCCTGTCTGTACCTTTCTGACCTCCTCCTGTAAGAGAAGCCTCCAAAGGTGGGAATTTGTCCTTCATTTCCCTACAACTAAGGCTGTGAAAATCTACATCCCTGCTAAGCTTTCTTTCATTTGAAGGTCAGCTTATCACTTTGGGAATATTTAATTTTAAACTGAAATATGATAGAAAAAAATTCCTGGGCAGCCCTAAATATGATGGGGTGGGGGAAGAGATAAAAAAAACACTCTTAGAATATATGAAACAATATTTTTCTTTTGCTTTGCTACCTCCTTTTATTACTATTTTCTACCCACTTTTAGAAACACATGTGTTTCAAAGGGCAGTTACCCCAGTTAATATTTTTCTGAAAGACTTTATTCTTCAAATCACATGACTGGGTGATAACCTCATCAGAAGCAGCTCCGCTACTGTAGTCCTATACTGAAAAGACCACATTTATGTCTGAAAATTCTTCTACAGTGCTGTGCACCATATCTCTTTTTTGTAATAGCTCTTCTTTCAGGAAAGAGCAAGACCTATTGGTCCTGAAATACCTGTGGGGAAAACTGCAGTATGCTTTTTGTTTGGTCACTGCAAAATAAATTAATGCTGGCATTGAATAGGAGAACAGAAAACCCAATTTCCTCACTGAAAAAAACTTTACTGAAGCAACAGATAGAAGAACTGTTTATCTCCATCAAACTCACCTATATACCCTGGCAAATCACCTTGTCATAATGAAGTCTGCCTTTGCTGATTTACCTCTGCACACCAGGTATTAAACTATATCTCTAAAAGAAAAAGAAAAGCAGCTGCCTCTCAACAGTATTGAAAGTTCCTGCATATGCAGGAAATTGTTCCCCCTCTCTAACTCATGCTAGCTTAAAATGTATTTGCTACCACAGACATTTCTGCTAAAAAGTAACACGGATCTCAATTATTTTAAAGCTTATTTTAGATTAAGACAAAGCTGAACACAGAATTTAAAAGCCAAAAAAATAAAATTAAAAATAAAGCAGTTGATTTAGATTTGTACACTGGGATAATTACCTTATTTTATACCTTTTAAAAAGAGTATAACTGCACAAAACAAAACCCTGTCTGAACAGGAACTAGATGCACCACATCACTGTCAGCCCAGCAGTGAATATTTTCCTAGTGAACACTGAGTGGCGAAGTAGAGCTTCCCACAGCTAATGAGAGCAATCAGAGCATACGGGGCTGCAGGCAGGGAGCGAGCTCACTGGAGAGCACTTCCAGGCGATTCCTTGCTAGAGAGAAGTAAATTCAGAAACACTAGAGCTATTAAAAGTGCTATAACCAACCAGCTACTGGGCCTCTTTAAACAAACAAAAGGGGCAATGTCCCAGAAGTGCCAGGATAAATATTTTTGAAATGCCAGTTGAACCCTCCTGGACCTGAAATCTTTCATGACACAGCCCCGGGATCCTTGGCTACAGAGGGGCTCCAAGGCACTCCTCTCAGCAGAGAAGAGTCAAAGCCTGGGCAATGAAGCCTGTAGGGGGAATGACACAAAGGGTCATTATCAGGAATTCTTCTGCAGGACCACTCATGTTGGAAAACATGAAGTGAATACAGTAGAGAATAGAAGAGAAAGGCAGTTTCAACCCTCACCCGGGAGATCCTGCAGCTGTCTAAAGAAGTAGCAAGACAGTGTCTAACAGGGATTGCTTTGCAAAAGGGTTAAAGCTTACAGAAATTCACCTGCTATGTGCAGAAAGAGGCTTAGCATCAAGATGAGCAAGCACAGGGGTTTTGATAAGGGTGGCCTCCCTGTATCTGCCAGTCAGCAAGGGGTTTCCTCACCTTAGAGTGTGTAAAAGTAGTTTCTATTCTCACCTCCACATTCACTACTAACCAGCCTCTGAAGCCATCACCACTTCTCCAAAAAAATCTGAAGTAACATATTATATCAGCTTTTGCCCATGCATGTCAACACCAGCTACAGCAAGACCCAAGCTTTAAGGACGTAGTCCTGAAAACACTTTAGTGTCTTCACTACCCTGGAGTAGTGAAGCTTTTTATCCAGCTTTTGAACCAAGGAACTGCAGAAATATCTTAATTAACTCCTTAGAGGCTTCCCAGCATGAAGATGGGATACAGACTAGTGTCAGTTCTGAATTATCCCTGTTTTCACTCTCCTGTGTACAAGTCATTAAGTTATGAATTTGTTTAAAGGCACAGTTTGGATAAAAGAAATAAGAGTATTATTAGTTATAATAATTGATTACATTAGTTGTAATGACAGCTTTGGATACAAGAAATTTAATTTTGTTTTTACATCTCCTTTTTTCCTACTTAATTGCTGCAGAAAACATTTTCATCCAAACGGCTGAAAGCATGTGTTCTTTAAAAATCACAGCAGGAACAATAATGACAAAAAGATTACATTTTTATTTCTCTGCCAAGATCTACCTAACCTGGATGAAGATCTTAAAATGAATATTGTATAATATGCATGTCTGCAGGGAGGAAAGATGAACGAAGTCACTCTGAGGTAAAGTACCAGCTGTTGAAATCTAAAAATCAAATTTATCATAGATGCATCAAAGTTCTGTTAATCCTCCAAAAGCCATGCAGGTTTTAGGAGGGTTTTAGTGAAAAGAAATTGAAGCACTCCTACCTTCACACAAATTAGGACAGAAAATCTTCTCCCATGCTTAGCTGGTCTTAGATTATCAGCTTCAAAATGGTATCTCAACTTCTATTGCCACTCACTACCAAGGTCTGCAGAAGATGGTGTTTATCATTTTTGCAAGTATTACAAGACAAGCACATCTGAAAGTCAAGAGATTTTATATTCTAATATTAGTAAAATTCTCTGCTAACTTACATGCATGATACTGACTATTATTTATTAGTCCTTTTAAGTGAGGACTAATAAATATGTATGACATTCATCAACAGCAACATGGCTGCACTTTCTTCCAGACTGCAATTCACTTTTGCAGTGAGAAATATTACTTGAGGCTTTTAATTTCTTCTGTTTAACAATAAGTTATGCAGAGGTAAACAAATTAGATTTCAGCAGTTTCTAGTCTCAGCTCACACTGTAGGAAGAAGACATTATGTCATGGTATTGTACAAGACTTGCACTGTATTGTATTTCCAGTTTCAGCCAGGACCTTGAAACATCCAAGCTGAATGAAGCTAGAAATACCAAGAGCATAGAGCAAAGTATATATTTAATTATTTTGAATGTAGTTTTTATTTCATTTTAAATGATAATGCTGTTCTTCCTAATAACAGTATGAATCTCACACAAAATATCAATATATTTCAACATCTACTTCAAAGCCAAGCTGTGTTGCTGGGATTCCAGCCTGGCATATTTTTATCCTCATGCCAATTACTTCAGCCAAAAGACTTACTTGACATATTTAGGAAGGATTTATTTTTATTTAATGTTCAGCAAGCAAACAAGGACAAGTCCTGAACAATGAATGAGATAGTAGAGGATACTGCAAAAATATTATTTTTTTCCCGATCCTTCAAGTCATTAGTACTGAAGTTATCACTTTTTTTCTTCTTTGTATCTAATTCCCTTAAGGTATAATACTAGTAAATGGAACATAAGATCACCTTTCTACATTTCTAGAACTCTCTGGAAATTTTCTGTCATGATTTCTTGCTTATCAAAGCCAGTTTCTACAGACTCTTAGTCTTCCATGGAATATGTTTTCTCTGATTGAAAACCAAAGTGAAAACTGACTGCATCCTTTAAACTCATCAATTCTTTTGTGTACATTTTCTTATTCAGCAAACTCAAAACTTGCAGACCCAAACTGGCCCTTCCTTTCTACCCAGTTTTCACTTAGGTTACTTCGGTATAAATTAGGAAAGTAAGAACTAAAAGATGTGACCTTTTGTTTGCAATTACAGAATTTGAGATTATATCAAGAGCCCTTTTCACAAAGGCTTGCTAGTTTTTCCACATAAATACCCTTCTTGCTAAATACAGCAGAAGTACCTGGTCAGATTCCTCAGCTGGCATTTTTCAAAACTGCCCCTGGGCTTTTCTGTGACTGAGCATAAACATCCCTTTCTATATTGAGATGCTGACACTGACCCTTATGGCTCTCTGAGAGATACAAATCATCCTAAGGAACATACTCTCAACACATTAGAGGTAGAAAACATTCAGTGAAACTATTGGGTATGTCTCAGTCAAGTAAGGGTCTAGTTGTGAAAAGGAAAGAAGATGCCCAGGTAACTAAATTTTCCTTAGAATGCAATACCTGACACCAGGCAAATAAGGTTAACTTGACCCCACCTCAAACAGTTCTTGGGTGTGAATAAATTCATTATGTAGGAACAACTGCACAAAGCATATGGGGGTGAAGCAATAGTTCCGCATTTTTATTCTTGTATTTATCACCAAATGCTATTTGTGACCCACTAGATGTATGAATACAGCCTCAAATCACTTACACAACTGAACACCTCTCTCACAGGTCTGGCATTTCAATGCTAGCAAAGTATTTGCAGCAAAGATACATATTTAGAAGCAGCTACCATTCACTTACATCTCAACTGTATTGCAAGTCCACGAACTCTTTGCTCCAGCCTTCATAACTGGAGTTAAATTAATCTTTTATTACAGCTATTCTGTAAAACAAAAGCATTTCCATAATAGCAGGGAAAAAATGAAAGCACCTGAGCCCATAAGCATGAATGTGCATTCTATTTTATGTGGCTGTTGTTGTTCATGTGTAACATGCTGATGTACAAATTCTACAGACAATTCACATATGGGGTTTGGGGGGAGATTTATATTGAAGGGCACAACAGTGCCAGGCTGAGTATGAATGCTAAAATGCTGAAAACAGCAGCAGACCAGAATTAAACCTGTCTGACATTTTAGATCAGCAACATTTGAGGACAGCAGCACTGAGGAAATTTTTTCTTAATCAAATCCCAGGTGATACACAGGAGGGGAGGATGACGACATTATCAAGCCAATTCCTCAGCAAAAAGAAGCTCAAGGTTCTTCTGACTAAGATAAGAATATGACACATTAAATTTAAATTTTTAGAGCTATGGTAAATTTTAAGCTGGTAGAAGGAGAGAGATTGGCTGCAGTGAAAATTAATTTTTCTCTATACTTAGGGAAAAAGGTAAAAGGTAGAGCAGGACTAATTTTCCCCTTGCAGAGATTGTCCTGCTGACGTTATTTCCCCCTTCACCCTGACATTCAGACTCAAAGCTAAAAGACCGTGAATAAGAAGGGAAAGATGCATGAAAGAGAATAAAAATCTCAGCTAATCCACAACTTTTAAAAAGAAACAAGCAAACAAAAAAAATTTTTTCTTTAATTTCTTGCAGGCTGAAAGAAAATGCTAAATTGTCCTACAGGCATAATCTACTTTCTAATTGAAATATATGCAACTGTTACAGTGCACTGCATTATTAAATGTAACTCAGTAATACAATTTGCCTTAATGATAACTGTATAATAACCACAGTGAAATATCACATATGATGTTTTAATGAGGATTATGGCATGTTAGTTTTAAACTGTACAATAGGGCGTGTAATGTAATCCATGCCCTGTGTAGAGTTCAACAGCTGCTAACGTGTTGCTCTCATTAGGACTTGTGCCTGGCATAGGTAAATAATGACCCAATCACAGAGCTGCTTGGTACAAATATTTATGATGTCAACTGCTTTTCAGAACACTGAAATTGAATTCTGAGGGCCCCATTCTACCATTTTCTTGATCTTTTGTGCTTCTACCATGAGGACAACATTTACAGCCCCAGTGTCCTCCCATTTATCTATTTTTACTTGGGAGCACATAAATCAACTGCCCAGAATGGGCTATATTGACTGGTCTAAATAAAAGTTTTCTTTTCCTCCCACATATAAAGTTTTAGCAAATTTGGTATTCTTCTATACTACTGCTCAGGTCTGAAAGCAGTTCTCAGTCATTTAATAGATGATGGATCAAAGATACAAAGGCAGGCAATCATTTCATATGATCCAAGTACAGTTTTTGTTTCCACTGCTAATATCATCCACAGCAAACAGTTCCCACAAAGCACAGGAGTCTACAGTGGAAAGCCTAAAGCATGTAACACTGTGAAATGCTGCTCCTAAGCGAGCAGGTGTTGAAGGTTCTCACTAAAGCACTGTGGCACCAAACTGGCATAATCAGTTCAACAATTCCTACAGATTCCAGGGACTTTGAATGATTAAAAAAAACACAAGAAAGGTTATCCTGAATTACAGGTCAAAACCAGCCATGCTTTCCAGAAAAACCTGGAAGCTGGAGGTTCAGGTAAAGAAAGAGTTGTATGCATAAGACGACCTTTTGTTTATGGAAAAAAAACCAAACAAAAATCCAAAACAATACCAAACAAACAATACAAAACCAACCAAACAAAAAAGCTCAAACCCTGCTAGGAGCTCCCAGGAAAGCCATGCAGAAAAGAGTCTTTCCCTTGCAGCACGGTCACACCAAAGTGCCTTCAGCTGAACTGAACCTTGCTCTGCGAGACCCAGGTCTTTGGGGAAAAAAAAGGGGGGGGCAGCAAACCTTGCCAGTGTTGATATTTTGCTCCTCTGTAACCCAGATGTTTGAGCCCCTCCCTTTCAGGAAGCCCAAAGATGCAAAATGGCATCAACAAGGCTTTAAAAAAAATAGTTTTATTTATTTATTTTATGTACAACCATACACCCCTCTCTGTCATTTAGTAGTGAATTAACATCTCTTTCATCACAGGAAGGCTAAGTAGCTGAGTTTTCAAAAATCCTTCCCTCTCCTCTGTATTTTCAGATGATTACATGAGAAGCAGCAGACTAATGTAAAACAAAACCTCTTTTCATGCTAGGAGGATATTTTAGTAGGGCTTATGACATATCCTGTTTCATCTGAAAAAATAAATACTATAAATATCATTAAGCAGCACACATTCACAAAAAAAAAAAAAAGCCTATCCCCACAAATATATAAGAGTAATGATGGACATTTCTCTCCTAGCTAAACTGTCAAATAAAATATAAAAATCTAAGCAGGTTTTCTTTGTTTTTTCAGGATTGAAATATTTTTCAAAAAGGATGAAACATTTTTACATTACTAAATGCTTTCTTCTATCCCTTCAATTCTAAGTTCTAACATGTCTAAAAACTAGAAACAGTAAGAGGGGAAAAAAAATTACAGTCCACCATGGCTGAAATTCAGGAGAGATTTTTCAGTGTTTCTGCCCTTCCTTCCCAGAAATGCACACCTTTCCAAGATAGTATCCACAGATATACCACCCACACCCAGCAGGTTCATTATGTTGGGTTTTTTTCCCATGCCAGTCTGAACTGTTTTAATTGGAAAGGAAACCTGAAGCTGTAAAAGACTTCAGCCTAAAACTTTAGGCAAATAAAGTTGAATTTGCAGGAGAAATAGAATTTAAAATAGAAAATTCATTTACATGAATAATTTTGAAGAAGCAATAATAGATCTGGCATAAAAAATACCATTATCTTTCAGAGACTTAATTTTGACATGTCAATTTTTGCTGGTTTTTAATTGAAAAAAAACCAACCAAAAACAACCAAAAAACCCAAACCACAAAAAAAACCAAAAAAAACCCCAAAAAAAACCACAAAGAAACAAAAAAAAAAAACATGCAAAGGTTTTATTAAAAGGTCTAACTCCAAAAGAGAAAAAAAATTCTTTAACTGAGTGTTTCCATATCCAGTCAACTGTTTCCAAACTGTTACAGTAAAACCTATGGTACCTACATCTGTTTTCCCTTCCCTGCCCAAAATTGCTTCCTTTCTCTGTTATTCTAAGAGGTCATAAATTGATACAGGGATGTGCACCTTTCTTCACCATGCTGCAGGCTGCACACAATGAGTCAGACTGAAGAGACATTTCTACAGGAGGACAAGGTAGAAAGCTACCAACTTACCTACCTCAGAGCCACAAAGCTGCTGAGCTCTTTGCACAGCTAGACAGCCTCCCACCAAAAACTCCTAAAACCACCCCAAATACACCTGGGTTGTACATGGTGGACACAGTACAAGATGGCTTTCTTCCACTGCCAGTCCTACTTCCACTTAAGGCTCTGACTGGTGTTCAGAGACAGCAGGAGCCGTGTTCCTGAGAGGCCCTCAGCTCCCCCAGACACACTGCAATGTGCTCAGGCCAGCTCTGAATGAACATAATGGCTGTTTTGAATTATTTAGGATTATATGAACAGGTCATAATGTAGTTAAATGTGCCAGGAATGAATATGGCAGAATGTGGGTTCCTACAGGCTTTTAAAGAGGGGCTATAGCAGCCAGGCAGATATTTTTCTACGTTCCCACCATGATGGGACTATCTTCAACTCACAAATTAACTAGAAAGGACTGGTCTAACAAGCACTCGCTTTAGGTTCCAAGTGCAGCAACAACCACATAAATCAGTCCTTACCTCCACTTCTCAGAACAAAACCAACCTAATTACACTGTGACATTTCAGCTGAAATAATAAGAGAGAAAAAAAAAAAAAAAAGGGAAAAAACTCACCCCATAAACAACTTGTTTCATAGACAATACTTTTTTTTTCATTGCTTAATGACATTCTGCTGCAACAAATCCAGATGCTCTTCCTCCCTAAACTAGTCATTTATCTTTTAATCTTTGTGACTTCTCTTTTACTAATAAATACTCAAAATTTCTCTCTCTACTGATGCAGCTCACTTATTGCCTAACTAACTTTTATTACAGCTGAGACTTCCATAATTCACTTTATTTCTCCTCCCAGTTCCTTTAGCTAATAGGCATAATTTCCTCTTTTTCTTGGGGCAGCAAACAGAATATCTTCCTAGCTTGCCTCATTATTTTTGACACCCATCTTTTCCAGTGACACATACTCTGCAAGTCCATGCTCCTGCTGTTTGTGTTTGCAGCACTATACATTTGAAGTCTCTTTGGGCTCTGGTACGTGCACTGCAATCTCTGAAAAATTTATTAAAAAAAAAAGAGAAAAGTATACACATGGGCAAAGAAGTATCTGCTGTTTGTCCAACTTGTTGCAAACATTCAAAAAGCCCCCGGCTCCCAAGTAATTATGAAGACAGCTTGAACAATTTAAATATTAAAAATGCATTTTATTATTTAAGCATTTCATAAGACGAGCATGGAATCACTGCAGCAGACAAAATCATGGTACAGTCAGAATTCCAAGTGCATAGTATGCTGCCAAAAAGAAATAGAACTTTCCTGTATTTGGTACAATATAAATTTACAAACCCTGCAGCACAAGGAGGGAAATTGCCTCATGTTAACCTTAAGCACAGGGCTCTGTAACAAAGCTTTGGTCATAGCTTGTGAACTCCCTGCTTTGTAGCCATCATAAATTCACTGCCAGTGTCTACTGAGGTACCATTCTGTCCAAACTCAGATCAGCCAGGAATTTTGAATTATTTTACAAAACAAGCAAGTGTATCTTCCCCATCTCAGCTGAGCTTTAGTGTGTATTGCCTTGAGTAACTGTGCCACTAACACAGTAGCTTGGGATAAAAGACAGGAGTTTGGTTTAGGGGTTTTTGCTTGTACTGGGATTTTTTTTAGATGAGAGATGAGAAGAAAGAATTGAGGCTAAAACAGACCCAGATGAGCATCCAGCCTCCTTGATTCCCCCAGAGATTCACATGCACACAAACACCAACTGCCAATTTATGATTAAAGAACATCATCTTTTAATGATAGGACAAAGCTACAGCACCAGGACAGATGCATGTTTCTTGAAATGTACATTACTGAAGCTGTGCCTCATTCCTTGAGAGCTGCTATGGTGGCACTGCTCTCAAAATGCTGCTGCCTTCCGTAAGATCAGCAAAAGCAGCAAGAGGGCAGAGATAAAGAGGACTGCTCATGCCCATCTTGGTCGATCCCCACAGTGACTTCAGTCCTACTTTGGCTTCCCTAACCCAGGTCAAACTGTCTCTGTTACCTGGCCTCTTCACAGATTAACCTTAGTCAAAAATCTTTCCTACTGTTTGATAAGGGCCACAGTTTCCAAACTACCTCTAATTTCAAATATGTTTCCTTTACACACCATCGAAGAAGTGTCAGTTCCCCTTCCCTCCTCCTGAAAAAGGCTTTTAAAATTCTAGAGTTCTTTTGACCTTCTATTCTTTGGTGAATTAAGGCTGGTAACCTATCTGAAGCTGAAGACAAGAACATAGAAGTTAACAGCCTCCCTCATTGCTTTCTGAGCACCACAATGTCTTTATCTGTAGCTATTATACGCCTGTCTTGATTGGGTTTCACACAGATCCCATTAAAAGTTACAGCACTAAGCATTCATGCAAGATGTGCTTAATAAGATACCTGTAGTTAGATGAGCTTTATTTCCCTGACAGATCCCCTCCAGACCCACAGTTACTGTATGTTATTAATCAGAGACCAGCACTTCCCAGCAGCTGCACAAGCTCCACAAACTTCATAATGTGACTCCACATCAAAGCAAGATCTAAGCAGTTCAAAGCTTCAGAGACTGACTAAATAACCAACTACTGAAGAACAGCCCAAAATCCACCACAATAGTTTAACCAAAATGTCTGTTACTTGTGTCATCATATCAAACTTCAGGTCTAAATCATCCCAGGATAAGAAAGCATTTCCAAGATGCCACAAGACTGCACTGAGACTAAAAACACTTTAAAAACAATGATTGCTGGAACCTGGGGCTCCTTACTTCTGAAAACCACCACTTTTCCCACGAGGTGCCCCAGCCAGAAGAGAAGCAGCACATCACTGATCTTGTACAGGTTCAAGCCTCTTGCTCTGTACATGGACAGATTACTCCATGTTCTTACTGGTGTCTCAGTCGGTGTCTCACTGCTGCATCTCAGCAGCTTTCTCTCTAAGGCTTCTCCCAGGCCAAGTGTTACCCAGCCTTCAGGTGTGTGTACTAACTACACCACTATTCCAGAAATGGGTGGAATGCAAATAGGAGCTCCTAGGGACTGTCTGGGGAGTCCTGGACTCCTGGACACTTGAAGAATCAAGTGAAAAAGTACAGGTGAAGAAAATTTATTAGCAATCTATCTTCCTCAAGCACTGGGCAGTACTAACCAGGTGCAGTGCTCCAAATGATTCCAGCAAACCTATCTGAAAAAAAAATCCTGTGCTTTGGACTATAATGCAGCACTAGAGAGAAGCAGTCTTTATTTTGCAGTGTCCTATCTGCAAGGCAACATCTGAACAGCAAATTTAAACCTTTAATACAGAATCAAACACCTCAAGAGGCTCCTGTGCCAGAAGGAGAGAGCACAGAAATCTGGGTCGTGCAATAGCATGAAACCTATTCCAGAGGAATGTTTCTGCTTGGTATCCATGTCTCTGCATACTTGGTGAGATTTTACAATAGTTCTCTTGCCTTCCTTTTTCCCCATGCAGCCATAATCAAATTTACTAGACTTTTCTTATTTCTGCATTACCTCTTACAAGATTTGAGAAAGGACATTTATCCCTGGATTCAATCCAAAACCACACTTAGGCATACTTGAAACGTGAAGGACACAAGTGGTTCAATTTAGTCAGCGAAACAGAGCATACACTTCATTTTCATAACGCCAGCTGTCCAGCCAAGTCCCATCTTTTTCCCATTTATTTTATTAAGTTTTAAAGCAAAATGAAAACTTTGGACCTTCTTGAAATTCTAAAATGTTATTATTCCTTTCCAAATAAACATGACACAAGATGAAGCTTTCTGACACAACATCTAACTTAGAGGAAAGCAGAAAATCTGCCTTATTTTCTCTCCTCTAAGTCAAGCTGTACCACTTGAGTTGTTGCAAGATTCTTTTTGCCCCTTTTCTTCTCAGAGCCATAGTCCCTCTTCAGTGATCCTCTTTTGTGATGCTCTGTGGTGGGATGAGAAAGGATGCAGACAGTAATACATCAGGTGTGACATAACTGAGCCAGAAAGCCTGATTTTGGTAAGAGAACCAGCACACTGAAACCATGATAAATCCAGGTTTTTTAAGCACCAAAGCATCTCCTATATAAGTATTTAATAGATCTAAAACATTTGGAATGAAATGGTTCACTAAGTGTTCCTGCAGAAAGAAAATTATAAAGATGAGCTTCTGGGCAATCTTATTTTGCATTAGCAAAAAGTCTCGGACAAGGATGTTTCAGTCTGAAAATACTGTAAGCACACACAAAAAAATATATATATATAAAATCCCAGCGTATCACAGTAAATCTTTAAGAGAATTAAACAGGGAAAAGAAAATTTAATTCATTTCAAAGAAACACAAAGGCCAGTAAACTTAGTGATATTGTAAAAAGGCTGCAGCAAAAGGCTGAATGCATTTTATTTGCAGTAAGTTT
This sequence comes from Euphonia xanthogaster, assembly GCA_034509185.1. Taxonomy (NCBI): domain Eukaryota; kingdom Metazoa; phylum Chordata; class Aves; order Passeriformes; family Fringillidae; genus Euphonia; species Euphonia xanthogaster. The sequence goes on along the minus strand of JAYDZK010000274.1, from coordinate 12,844,919 downwards.
GGCTGCACCCAGCTGGTTCTATAAGTGTGCTATAAGAATTTTGGTTTTACCTGATTTACATATAACAGTTATGGTAATTACCCCCATGACACATACACATACTTCATAGCTGGCATGGCTCCCAAATTTGCATTTGATATTTATGCAATAAGTGAGGCAAAGGGAAAAGACATATGCAGCTTGAGATGGCTAAAACATAGCTTTTCTGTAAGAAAATTTTCAACTGTAAATATTCACACCGCGTCTTACTCTGCAATTTCTTATCCCCTATACTTCCTATGGCGCTGAGTTCTTGCTCTCTTCGCTTTAACTGAGAGTTTTTTGAGAAGACTGCTGTTGGCTACAGATTGTCAGGATTTTTTTTAGCTTAGAACTTTATTTTTCTTTCAGTTGCATTCGTTCATTACAAAATTCAGGTTTTTCTATTCTTGCCCTCTTCCTTTCCCGGCCTTCCTTTCCTAATTACAAGCAATCTGCAAGTGAATGAAGTCATCCTCAGTTAGCAGATACTTCCATGGCAAAACATTGCTCAGATGTGCTTTGCTATGTTGAGCTACTGATTGTTGTAGCTCCAGAATGTGTCCTAATTGTCTGAGTAATGCTCCCGAAACACACATGCATTAATATACATGGGGGAAGAAACTTTCATACTCCTGCAGTGATCTGTTTCAGTTGTGAAATATGGTATTTGTTTATTTACAGAGCACAATGATCACATTCCAAACATGAGTTTGTTCCTTCAGCTCCATTGAAGTCACTGCCTGACTAGCTATAAATTTATACATTTCACTGCAAAAATATGTTATGTACTTCTTGGTGACACTGATAGATGATTTCATGATGTGTTGGAATGTGGACCTAATCATCTAGACATAATGGAAATTATCATATGGCCTTTAACTCCTGTAAATTACTTTCTTTATAACCAGAAAATAATCTTCCTGGTCGTTTCTCACTCACTATGGGACTCTGAATTTTGCAGACCTTGCTACGCCAGATCTGTTTCCTCTCCTCTGGGCTTTAATTACAGTGTCTCAGACATTTTATACGTGATAGCTAAGTAGGACAAAGATGTCTCTACTCAGATTTGTCCATATGTTCCAAGAGCCACAAAGTTGTGCCTGCTTTGTGATGATCAGCCTCTTTAGGAAGATCCGTCTTTGATCTGACATAGCATTCTACAGATTCATATTTATTAAAACTATAGGTAGAATATGAACAACACTGAAATTTATCAACAGCTCTCTGGTTTTGGATCTTAAACTGACAAGTCTGATTGCGAGTGGAGCAAATCTATTTTACACTCGCTCAGGAAATCACTGTTGGGAGATGTAACAGCATGAGGAAGAAGTATCCATTTTTTAAAAACTATTAGGCAGTGCACTCAAAAAGATACTTTTTCTTAATGCACAAATGGCGCTTCCCATTAAACTTCAGACAAAATGTAGCAATGCTGAATTAAGTCTCAATTGTGATAATCACTAAGGAAAAAAAACAAAACAGGGGAGTAAAAAGGGACTACCCTATTGCACATGGCAAGGGCACAGCTGAAACCGCAAATTGGACTGCTAGACCACCTGTGGTTCTGTTTGTTCCATGAATCAGGATACTTGCAGAGTCAAAAGATAGTTTCTGTATTTGTAAGCCGGGAAGATCATTAGTAGTTAGGCAGTGGCAAAACTTCTATAAAAGAGAACAACACAACAATTTCAGAAGGTTGTGGTGTTTTGTTTGGTTTTGCACCTACTTCTGAATTTTCGGCAATATTTCCTACTGACAAGCCCTGGGTGTCTGTTTCACACTAGTTATTTTCATACTGTACAGGACTCTGCAATTATTTTCCTTGCGGTGCATTTCTCTGATGTTTTAAAGAAGGAACAATACTCGTTAATAACTCACTATTAAATTTCAAAACTTTTAGTATTTCAAATGAGCACTGCATACTGCCAATCTGACTTTATTAATGAATCTGAATTATAGAATGCATTTTCCCTTGATTGCTACTCCTTCTCTACTACTGCAATGCATAGAGACTATTCCCTGCTAAAAGTGCAATGGGAACTAAAGCTAAGAAATAGAGGGATTTTATTTTTTTTCCCCAAGACAGCAGGAAATAGATGTACAACAATTTGACAGGCAGTAATTGCTCCAAAGAAACATGGAAAAAAAGAGTCAGTTAAAATGAGTAGTATTTACATGGACAAGATGTTTATTTTTACATTGAATTATTTGCCATATGCAGTTATGTGAAATGGATCCAATTTCAATTCTCTGAATGAAGTCAACCCACACATACTGTTCAGGATCATGGTGAGTTTTCCACTGAAGAAACCATGAATATAGCAATACCATCTTAATTATGTTGCTGTAGGACATGAAAATATCAAAAAGATAAATTTAATCCTTGCCATGCAGCTCGAATAACTGCACTGAGGAAAGAGGAAATAAGATTAGGGAAGAAAAGCAACGCCCACACACACACGCACACACCCACATGCATTTATTGCCAGTCCTTTGTCTATCTCAAAATCACTTGCCTGAAATGTGTGTGACCCAAAAAACCCTGAAATGATGCTAAGGATGTAGTCATTGTGAGATTCAAGTGTAGAAGGAAACACAGGGAAAAAACTGAGACTGACTCTGGAAGAGAATCTCCCCCCATTTGATCAAGCCCTCAGTGTCTTTGAACACTCTAACAGCACAGCTGATCCCCTGATCTGAACCAGCCCTGATCTAAGCAGCACGAGTTCTGGGGTCTTAAAAACACAAACATCTAATAGATAATTATCCCACTGATGAGGAGATATGTTTTTCTTAAGTACTTCCATTTTTCTACTGGTTTATGTCCTTACTGATAGTTGGTAAAATAAACTTGCTGCCTTTTACTATATTTAAGTCAGAAAATTATATGAGCTGCAGAGGAATACCAAGAGGAAGCTAAGAAAAACAAAAAGGGAACAAAGGCAGCAGAAAGCAAATAGTTCTGTGCTCTGTTAAAGCAGGTTTGCAGATCCACATCTACAGTAGAAATCCAAAAGCAAATACAGAAGTCCTAGAGTGCACTTGTCTATTTACAGTTAGAGTAGAATGAGAAGGGATTTGAGACACCTTGCAAAAAGGTACTTGAAGTGAACATTTTGTAGTCAATTCCAGACATAACTCTAGCTGCTTCAGACATCTACTCCAAAACATTGAAACAACTGAAGAGAGGTAATTACAGGTATAAAAGACCTGAATAACAGAAAAGAGATGTTTGGCATTGTTTGATCTCTCCTTGCCTTTGGTTGCATTACAAAAGCAGAACATGTGGCATTGTTAATAACAGATAGCAAGATCCCTCAAAGGCCTCCATATCAGTAAATACAGAACCACTCTAAGGAGGGACTTCTCTTGGGGCTGGCAGAATAGATCCTATCCCACTGTTCACTGAGGATAGAGTTAATTTATTGGGATTTCACACAGTGATTCTCTCAATCAAACAGCCTTACACACAGCTTATCCTGAAAGCCACTCCGAAGTCTAATGGTGCCAGGTGTGGCTGCCTTGTACTGACTCCAGACTGAAAGTCTCATTTGCACCAAATTTTTCACACTAAACTTTGTAAATCATCACAACTTTCCAAGTAAGTGAGCTTGCTCTGAACCTAAATATGGACATAAACGGAGCAGAAGTTAATCTCTCTCTTCACAAAACTCACCTCTACTGAACTGTTGTGAGTCTTAAAATAATGCCATCTGTTCCTCCTAGAAACTTTAATATTAACTCCCTGCAACGTAGTTAAAACCAAACAAGTTCCTGCTGAAGCAAATGGGGGAGGTTGTGTCAAATACAAAACTAGGAAGGGGAAATAAAACAGATGCTTAGTGCAGTGATACTTTTCACACCTGATGGATGAGCATTGAAAAAATAGTATTTCTCAATAGGTTTGTTATTTACTGGTGAAGTTAAGAACTCACTAGGATAAGAATTACACTCATGACCCAACAACTTGAATCTGCTTGATGTGTACTCAAATATAAGCTGAAGTTAAACATTCATGGAAAAAGGCTTTATTGCTTGGCTACAGCAGAGCACATGTAAAAGACCCATTTACAAATGGGACTCCCCTGTGCAGGGGTATCAGTGCTGGGCTTCATAGCAGGTCCCTCAGGATAATCTGTGAACATCTATTTCTCAGAGATAAGCAATCTTCTGACATTTAGCCAGTGTGGTAATTATGGTGGTTTTTTCCCTTGTAGACAATCTTTATGTATTTTTAATGCATACCCCTAGAGAAGTTCTCCCAGTGTGGTGAAAGAAAAACTCCCTCAAATCCCCCCAGCAGCACAACTGAACTGGGAGCATCCAGCATTGGGAGTCATAAGAAAAGAAAGGTGCTGATGTCACCAGCTGGCAAAGATGTTTACCTTACAAATGGCAATGACAAACTGAACAAACTGATAGAAAGTAATGTGTGAGTAATAACAGAGATTCTATTCCTGGCTCTGCCCCTTCTTTTTCACAAGGGTCAAGGCAATCCATCCATTTCCCCCTGTATAAAATTTGGATTAGTAACATTTATTAATTTACCTTAGAGTTACAGAAAAGATTAGTTAATATCTGTGGGGTAATGTGAATATGTCAAATGGGCAATAAAGATTAAGTATGCTTCCCACCTCCATCAAGAGGCAGCTCACACCCACCTGTAATGTGTGAATTATGTATTTAACATTTTAAAGCTTCTTTCATAAATCACTCCCATTTGTCCAAAGGAGCAGATGGATTCTTGAAAAGCCCTAACTAGCAGACATGCAAAGCACCCAAATACAGGCACAGATGCAAAGCTTAATACATTCATGCAGGAATTTTATATTCCCATGGAATTTGCTGGTATGTCATATTACTGAGAGAAAAGCAAGAACATTTCAATTTTTGGGCTAAACCCACTAAACTTCTCCAACTAGAGATAGGGAGTTTGTTTTTTTTCCATCTGTATGTCTCGTATATTTCATTTGGTAAGAGTTTGGGATTTATTTTTTTACACACACACCCACAAGCAGAGGACTTTATTTATGCATTGTACAAACTATTGCTGAACTTGTCTAAAGTCAACTTTTGTCTCTGTGCCATCATTATAAGATTCATTTCATGGCTAGCCAACTAATAAATAAATAAATTCAATGCAGTAGTCTTCCATGTAATGAAAGCTTCCTACATATTGTTCTCAAACTACTTCTGCATTAATGAAAACATTATTACTAACCACAGCCTAAGTGCAATTAATGTAAATGCCATGAAGATTCTACTCATTTTTTTTCCCCACAACTTAATTGGGATGGTGAGATTTTTAGTAGCTCTGCACCTCTTTCCCCTAAATGAAGAAAATCTCATTGTCCTTGTAATTCTTACTTTCATTACAACAGCAGCATGAGATGGATTAGGTCCCTAATGAGCCTTCGAAGGAACAGCCCTGTGAACTTGCTAAGGCATTGTAGTGAGAAATGTACATTAGTTAGGCTTTGGCCTTTACAAATTAGCAAAAATTCAACATGAAAATTTCCCCCCTTCATTTTCCCACCACATTTTTAAATGCAGGACGTGGAGAATAAAACAGTCTCATGAGCACCTGCATCAAAGCCTGGTATCTGCTGTCTACTAAAAAAGTGTCCTTTTTTCCCTTCATGTTTTAAGATCACTTGATCAAAGATTTTAAACCTCGATAAACTAAAATTATCCATTAAGTATCTTCATGCCATTCCATTTTCTATATTTATTCTGAAGGACAGTTTTCCTCGTATAGCCAGCCTAAGCAGAGGCTAAGAGCAGGGCTATGAATGTGCTGGGCTCTATACTAGTGGAACTTGTGCCCTTGTTAGCAGTTAACATTGGGGCAGAACCTATTGCATTTGTGGGGTGGTGGATGGATGAAGGAAGGAAGGAATGATGAATCTGACTCCATGTTCTTAAAAGGCTAATTTATTATTTTATGATACTATATTATATTAAAGAATACTAAATTAAACTATACTAAAGAATACAGAAAGGATACTTAAGGAAGGCTAAAAAGATACTAATGAAAACTCATGACTCTTTCCAGAGCCTCGACACACCTTGACCCTGATTGGCCAGTAAGTCAAAACAAGTCACATGAAACCAATGAAACAATCACCTGTTGGTAAACAATCTCCAAACACATTCCAAAGCAGCAAAACACAGGAGAAGCAAATCAGATAATTATTGTTTTCCTTTTTC